>VZSR01003803.1:54884787-54910122 GCA_013398615.1 Brachypodius melanocephalos
TTACATTGGAAATAAAAGTAAGTCATGGCTTACTTTTTCATGGAATACCTTATCTTCCTCCTGCCATTTGTGTCTGAGTAGAAGGCAAATATTAACTACGACCTGTGCAAGAAATGTTTTGCAATGGACTGCTACATGTCAAACCAGCTTGTTTTAGAGTGAGAGGCAGCAGCATGCAAAATAGTCAAAAGTTGAGGAAAAGCAAGACCACTGAATGCAGATCTTAGCCTACAATGAGCTGTCAGAAGGGGAAGGATTTAATTGTTTGCCAGCTGGTTGACAGTAGAAAGCTTGGGGAGATCTCTGATGACACCTTACCAAAAAAATGCTGATGCATCTGAGGGGGAAGCAGGACTTGGTTAAGTTTTAGAGTTTCATAGAAGCTGGTTGTGGCCATGAGGGCAGTGGGTGTGTGTTCAGTCATGTTTTTGCTGGAGAAAACTGTGAAAAAGACCTGAGGTGTGAATTGAAACTACAATTCTTGGACACTTTTTTTTTTCTTTTTTTTTTTGTGTGTGTGTGTGTCTGACCGCAGCAATTCATATTATCTGTGGTTTCCACAGACATTTGACTTTAGATGCCAATTATAAGTGGCAGATGACACTGGAATTACAGTATGCTTGTCCTTCTGCAAAGAACTGCAAGTTACACTGCTCTTAAAAGCTGCCTCAGCTATATAAGAACAGTTCAAAGAAGGAAACCCAGTACATCTCTGTGATTGTGTGTCTTGTAAGCATTTGGAAAGAAAAGTAGCATAATCAAGTTTGGTTTTTAAAGTATGCAGTATAGCTTAAATCACTATGCTAGCATAATTCATCTGTGCTTGAGGATTGTGTTTTGTTTTTTTTGTTTTTTTTTTTTTTTTTTTTTTTTTTTTGTTTAACTATGCTGGTAAAAGAATATTACACTTATGCAAGAGTTATTCCATTAGGATAGTGCTAGTTCCAGGAAAAGTTCTAGTACAAATCTAAAAATTGAGCAGCTGTTTGTGAAGGCCAAGAGTTGCTGTAGTCAAAATATTCGATGTCTGGGGATAAATTACCAAATCCATATTTTCCCTCCCAAGGATGACTAATGCTTCTTCTAATTTTTTTTCTTTTTCCCTTAAGAAGTAATGTAGTGTGCAGAGGGCAGCGCAGCTTGAATAGTCGTACTACACCAATGGAAAAAACTTCTGGCTTGCAGCAAAATATGGCATATATATTTTTGCTCATTGGTCATCTTGTTGTACTGATACCTCTCTTCAGTGCTGGTAGGTTAAATACATTGTTGAAATTACCATTTTAAAAAAGAAAATCTGCAAGAGATGAGTTGTGTGTCTTTATTAGGAAAGAGTTACTGAGAACAAGTAGTGAGTTTGGGGTTTGTTTTTGCTTTAGCATATTGCTGATAGCTGAATGCCTCTGCTGGATTCAAATTGCACAAGTGATGTCATGGACAAATGGAGGTTGTTTTTTTTTTTATTTTTTTTTTTTATTTTTATTTTTATTTTTATTTTTATTTTTATTTTTTAAATCTAGGCACAAAATTTAGGGCTTTGATTAGCCTCTCCATGTTTCTTATGAAGAAATCCCAAAGTGATTGACTTCCTTGACTTAAGATTACCTATAGAGTGCCTTCTTTGTGAGACATCCTGTATGTCTAGTCCTGAAAGCAGTAGAGCTGAATTTTCTTTGCAATCAAATTATTAGTATTTTTAATGATAGGTCTAGTATTTAAGTAAAGTTTACGTAAGTTAATTATGCTTGTCTTGCTACTCTTGGCATAAGCAGTCTAATACTAATGTCTCTGAATTAGGTTGAGCTATATGGAGACCTACTTGGAAGTCTTTAAATGGGAAGGTAGTGATATTAGAAAGATTGGTGAAGATTTTATCTATTTTGAAGTTGAATATGTATATGTAACTTTGTATTTGTACTGCCATTCAGCAAGATTTGTAAAATCAGTTCAAACAGATGTTTTGTAGTTTCATAAAAATTCAGTGTTGGACATAAAATCACAGAATGGTTTGGATTGGAAGGGTTCTTAAAGATCATCAGTCACCAGTCCAACCCCCTGCCATGAGCAGGGACATCTTTCACTAGACCACATTGCTCAAAGTCCCATTCAACCTGGCATTGAACGCTTCCAGGGGTGGGGCATCCACAGCTTCTCTGGACACATGTATGAAAAAGCTTGAAAGCATTACAATCTCCTTTATAGCCAAATGATCAGCTCTGTTTATGCTACAGTAGTATTCTCCAGTAAGTTTTTGTTTGCATATTTGGGCTGTTGATAACTTTTTGCAATAGCTGTGCTTTTTTCTTTGATTTTTTTGGCTGATGTTGAAAGAAATGCTTGCTAGGTTGCTTGATTGTGTCCTGTCAGCTTGTTACACAGGCATAATTATAAAAACTATGTCTACATTGGCCTTTCCTGTGGTGTTTTGAATAATGAGCCTTCTTGGTTAAAGGCGCAACTGTAGGAAGGAAATAATACATTACAGTCAAGACTTCTTAATCTGAACACTTTTTCTCTCCAAATTTTTTTTCCTGATTTGTTTTTGGCCCCACAGTCACAGTGGCGGAATACTGTCAGGAGCTCTGCACTGCTACTATTTGCACTGTACTTCACATAGATAGTATTTACTTAAAGAATCTGGCAATTCTGCAAAAGTACAAGCATGGTTAAATAACAAGGACACAACAGGGAAGTTGGGAAGGTTGGAGTTGCCTGATGAATCCCATGGATCTTCTGACACCCTGGTTTGCAATGAGGCTGTGTGACTTGCATATGCTTGTTGCTGGCTACCTTAACAGAGGGAAGTTGTACCTTAAGCTTGTAAAATATGTGTTCGTGTTCTTAACCAGAAAGTAGTAAAAACCAAAAAATAATAGCCTCGTGATGTCTTAATGGTAAACAGAAAGCTTTTTCTAATTCTGTGTAACTTGGAATAGGTATTAATACTTCTTAAACATAAAAGTATACAACTTAAAAGCATTGACAATTTTTTTTTTCATTTTTTTATTTTTTTAGCAGAAGGGTGTGTTATTTGTGATTACTTTGTGCTTGTTGGAGAGCCTATAGCTATTACTTGCCCAATAATTACATGGCCAATGCTTCACTCTGATTACAATTTGACATGGTATAAAAATGGTAGCGCTACACCAGTGACCACAGAGAGAGATGCCAGGATCCACCAGCGAGAGGGCTTGCTTTGGTTTATTCCTGCAGTGCTGGAAGATTCTGGACTTTATGAATGCAATGTAAGGTAAGGAAGGAAGGAAACAAGTGGATTGCTAGTGCTTGCATTAAAAGTGCTTGCAAGTGTGATAATTTGTGGAACTCGAGTGTACGAAACTTCTTGTTTTAGGTAGAATGCTTGGATCAGTTGAAAGCACTGTTTTGACCATGCTTTTTGTTTCTGCATGTTGCTTGTGTTTCTCTGCTGTTCCACACATTTAGCACTGCAAAAGTGGTTCATACAGAAAACTCTGTTTATCTTAAAGCACGACGATACTAAAAATGATCTGTGGGGGTGGTTGTTTGCTTTGTTTGTTTTGGATGAAGTGTAAGGTCACATGAAAATGCCTTAACTTCTTTGGCTTTTCCTGTGTTCAAATTGCTGTTTGATACTGACAGATCAGAAGAACACTGGTTTCTTTGTAGGACAAGGCTAAATCTAAGAAGGTTCTTAGAGGAGCAAACTGTGCATTTTATCACCACACAGACTTTCTGGAGAGCATAGCAACTTTTTGGAAGTCTTACTAGAAATCTACAAGTTAAAAGGCTGAAAATGGTTTTTATGATTTATTTTAAAATATTACCATGTGTTACAGGTGAAAAATGAGAATACATTAAAAGAGCAAAGCAGTGTGCTAGACAGCTTTAGAGTCTGAAAATAATGTGTCTCTAGTACTAGTCAATGATCTGAGTGCACAGAGAACTAAAAAGGAATAGATTCTTTGAAAAGAATCTATATCTAGCTTTTTTAGTACTTTAAAGCTCTTGCTAGATCGATAGCTAAGATTAGTGCACTAGACTTCACTACTTGGGTCATCAGATATTTTTTACAATGGTTAAAATTCACCGTGTGCTGAACAGGAAATTAATTTTGGGAAGACATACACAAAATGTTCCTTTCCTCCTGGTGTTGCCACAACACACTGAGAACAGCCAATACAGGCTTTTCAGGTGGCTCTAAATTTGTTTTAGTTGTGTGTACTGGTGTGCACAGAGTACTCCAGTTATGCTGGAGGGGTTTGGGTTGTGAATGTAGTAACAATGATCAGCAAAAACTTCCAATGTCGCATTCCTTCACTGGAGTTTACTATGAAACCAAAACTGGAAGTCAGAAGACACATAATCCTTTCAAAGCTGCGCAGCTGCATAATTTCAATTTAGCCTTTCCTGGTATGGTTTTAGTTACTCGAGGTGTGAGATGTGTTTCTGTGGGCACCTCACATCCTTGGGTTACATAATATCAGCAGAACAAAAAAGTTGCTAAAGTTCAGTCATACTAACTCTAAGCAACATTTTGTGCATCAGACACTTAAGCCTTAACTGCAGCTCTGAGAAGTCCTTACATTCCCTCATGTGTCCAGAGCAAACCCCATTTCTGCTCACAACACAAACTCAGAGCCTATTCCCATCTCTTCATCTGGAACAGGGGCTAAGAGGCTGAGGATAGTGTTTACAAACCAAGGGAATATAGCAGAGGCAAGGCTGGTGGAGATGCTGAAGTCCCTCTCCCTGACTTGCTGGAAATGTTGAACCTTACTTTTAATGACCTGACTTGTCTGCTGTTCTATTTACAGGAGCCTTAACCACTCTAACAAAAAAACTATAAACTTAACAGTTTTTAAGAATGATAATGGTTTGTGTTTTAATGGAAAAATGAAGTTTGAACAAAAAGTAATGAGCACGAATACTGGAAAGATTATATGCCCTGATCTAGAACAATTTAAAGATGAAGATAATAATCAGCCTGAAGTACACTGGTATAAGGTACTGAGCATGTGTATTTCATATATATAAGATACAAAATGTATTATTTAAAATGTCTTATGAAGCAACTGTAAAAGCAGCTTTTGGAAGGGAAGGTTTATTTTCTCTACAGTTTGAATAAGGCATGAGTGTCAACAAGATTTGTTAAATTCTGGTTTATCCTTTGTTTTTTTTTAATGTAGGTAATAAGTTTTAAAACTTTTATGTTTCTGTAAATAGAAGGCTTTGCATAATTATTTCAGTTTCTCAGAATATTAGGTATGTTCTATCTGTTGACTATGTTGTGGTATTCTTTTGCTGCTTGCTTTGGTTCTATGAAAATGTTCTATAGACTATGCAGGCTTGGAGACATGTCTTTTATCTGTGTTAAGGTAAAATTCTGAAATAGTTCAACTCCTAATTTTGTTGCTGCTATTAAAGAAGCTACATGGGCCTATACATGTAAATAACCTTGGTGCTGCAGCTATACATCTTTTGAGGTGAAGAGATTCTCCACTGCTTGTAGGTCAAGGGAGAGAAGAAAGCTTTTTTCCCTGAATTTGCATTGCAACAGAAATGGTGATAGACCCACACAGCATGAGGCACTGCTACACAGCAGCTCTTTCATCACAGAGAAACAGGGGCGCAGGCATGTATTCTCATAAACTCTGCTGCGTATTTCTACCTGAGATAGAAAACTGTCCAGGTGTTAAAGAAGACAGTGAATTAAACACAGTGTTTGAAAACTTAAAGAATTGGCTGCAGTGATTTTTTTTAAAAAGTGCCAATGGAGCAAGATGTTAGACTGTATTGATGCTTGGAAAAGAATCCACATCACTGCTTTCAAAGAAGTAATTTCAAGTATTTTGTAGTAATTTCAAGTAATTTTGAAGTATTTCAAAATACTTAGCCAAGTATTTTAATCATCAGTAAAGTTCAGTATCTAATTTAATTGTCAGGTTTTTAGTTCCCTTAAGTCACAGGTACTTTTGGTGTGTTTAGGAGTGCAAACCTGGATTTCTTGAAGACAAGCGACTTATTTTGGCAGAGGGTGAAAATGCTGTCTTGATTCGTAATGTAACTCTGCAAGACAGAGGAAACTACACATGCCATATGGTTTACAATTACATGGGAAAACAATATAATGTTTCAAGAACCATAAGTCTGGAGGTTAAAGGTGAGTGCATGAGATTATTCTCTTTTTGGCTCTGCTGTAAACATTTGTATGGAGGCATAAAATATTTGGCATGTTACTTTTCAGCTCTGGGAAATTAGAGTTATAAGTCTTTAATTTATTCCTGAACATAAAATTGAAAGGCAATGAATCATGTTGCTGCCTTTGAGCATTGCTTTTGAGGAAGAATTGTAATGGGGAAATGAGTAATGCAGGGTTAGGAACAAGAATTACAAGAAAGCAGTGGTTCCTGGGGTGAAGGTATTGCTTTTGCCAAAACAAATAGTGCACCATTAATGTAAATAAACTTAAAAGTAGAAACATTTTTTCTGAGGTTATCACAGCAAATTACCTGTCTGAAGCCCTGTTGATGAACTTGCTTCTCCATTGATGGGAAAAGAGATGCGACAAGCTGTATAAATAATAAAAAGTTAATAAATCTTCCTCTGGAAAGGATTGACTTACTGTTGGCACTAGGTTATGCTTTTCTCAATCTGTCAGTAGTGTCATTTATTGCACTTACCATTGTGATTATGTCTTTGTGGGTAATGTTGTTGGTGACCTGACTAGTAACATAACAGTCCTATCAGAATAGTTGTCTGGAGACAGCAGGTCCATCTTTTTTAGGTTAAACCAAAATTCTGACTTTATAGACTTTATATAGGTGGTATAAGAACATTGGGTTGTTGGCAACCAATCTATACATCATGCATACCATTCCAGCCAGTTTAAAGACGTGCTTGTTTAAACTTTTACTTTAAAAAGTATTCACCTTATCTAGGTGGCTGTTGATACAACTCTTTTCCTTATCCACCTCTGAAAAAGTTAACTGCATTTTTTGGTTTTGTCTTTGTTTTCTGGTTTTGTGTTATTTTCATATCTGCTGCCAGTAAATTTGAGATTTTTTTTAGGCATTTCAAAGGGGTTTTTTTGTTAACTTGGGAGCTAAAATAGAATAACTTCGAGAGAGTAGAGCAAATATCTTATGAGACATTTCTGTTGTAAATTTGAAATTTGTAGTAAGTCTGGCACTACAGTAACACCAAATGATAAAACCAAACCCACTGTAAAACCAAAACTATTGTCTGTTGAACTAAATTGTGGATCTTTTCCCATCTGAAGGTTTTATTTTCCTTTGTTTCGGTTAGAAAAACCACTGCAGATGCAACCAGAGTTTATTTATCCAAGGAACAATACAATCGAAGTAGAACTTGGTAAGTAGTGACTATTTAAGAGATCATTAAGGGGAATAGATAAGCTCCTGGTCTTTGTGAAATGATATGTGAACAGTTCCACAGACTTCAGCAAGACTGGGAGATAAGCATGTGGATTGAGAGTATCTGGAAGACAGAGGATAGATAATAGAATGTGATTCCCACAAATAACTTGTAGGGAGAAGTAACTGAGGGCCTGGGGCCTGAGAATGGAGTCTCTTGACCAGCAGTATTGTGCAGGATGCATTTATTTATTTATTTTCTATTATTGCCATCTGTCCTTTTTACCACTTCTGGGTCCTTGTCATGACGTATCCTCAGTATCTATGGAAATATGGTTTATGTACATGTAGCACGTTAGGATAGTTAGCAGTTGACCAGTTCAGTAGCTCTTTCTCTTCCTGTATGTTTCCTGTCTCCCTTCCCTCTCCACAATCTGGATTTTATTCCTTGTGTTAGAGTATACACATTTTGGATACTGATCTTTTGTGAAACAGTAAGCTGTTAGTTGATGCATATCCCAAGTACTGTTTATCTTGGAAATTTCTTGAATAAGAGGTTCTGGATATAAAGAATAACTTCACAGGGAGGACAGCTGGGCAGTGCAGCTGGCTGCCCAGAAAAGTTGTGCTGTCTGTCTTTAGAGGTTTTAGAACCTGACTGAACAAATCTCTGAGCAGCCTGGTCTGACCTCAGAATCAGGCCATACTTTGAGCTCTTTCAACCTCAATCATTCTGTAATTCTCTGGACCAAGTACATGGTATTGCAGTCTTTTCCTAAGCAAAGTTACATGTGTTTTAAGTGCACCATATATTGGGCAGAGTTGTGTTCTACTGACAAAGTCCAGAAGAGTGAGATTGGGAGCTGCTTGATCTGTATTTTTTTAATCATTTTGTACCAAAGGGTACAAACACAATTTCAAATATTTTCAAACAAAATATTTGATATTTGGAGAAGTGTGATTGGCTATTTGCTAGAATTTCCTAGTACAGGAAACAGTTTTGTAATCTCTTGAGGAATTAGAGCATTAGAGAAGCTCTGAGCAAAGGTTGCATTTGGACTCTGACACCACATGGGAGGCCAGGCCAGAGCATTGTGGATTTTTTTAATGTGTGTCATCCTGAGGGAATCTCACATAACACAGCTACTTTTGCTGCTGCTTTTTCTGATTTCGAGCTTGTAAATATTGTGTGTAACAGGTGTCTCTTTCTCCTGTTAAAGCTTCATGTTTCTTTTCATATCACGTGAAACATTTTTGTCTGTCCTAAATTCTAAGTTTGAATATATGGTATTAAACTGGACAGCACTGAAACACCTGGTGGGTTTTGTTTGGGGGTGTTTGCGGGTGTTGTTGTGTTGTTGTTGTGTTTTTGTTTTTCTTTTTTTTTTTTTTTTCCTTTTTGGTCTCAATAGCTTGTGAAAGATAACTTACTCTGAAGTTGCCAGGTAGATTTTGACTAGAATTGCGAATGAGTTTTAATAGAAATTATGTTCCTCCAGAGTCCTGAAGGCTTTGTTTTAAACAGTGAAAATATTCAGGATCTGATACAAAAAGTATTATTTTAAAGGCTTACAGTCCTGTGGTCTTCAGATGATTATTTAAATCTGTTGAAGTAGTCTAGAATCGCTCAGCAGCCCCTTCTTTTGTGGTAATTACATCTTCTCTGTCTTCATTACAAAAAATACATGCCTGAAAACCTTTCAGTTCTTTCACTATTAAAGAAATTTGTTCACTAGATCTTGGATTAAAACAGGGAGACTTTCCATAGTAATTATTTTACCTCACATAGCCCTAACCTTTGTGTGAAAACTCGCCTTTTTCTTTGTAATTGTAACTATGGAAGAAATGAAGTAATGTTACAGTTGGGCTTCCTGGTACTGTATCTGCCACCCATTAAAGTCTAATGCAAGTCTCATCCCCAGTTTTGTCTGGTAGTTATGACTTCTTATTTAATTTACAAATGTTCTTACTGATGCAGCCTCTACTCAGAAGGAGTCTGATCTGCAGGGTTTTAAATTTACTGAAGGCAGTGTTAGGCTTTTTTCAATCCTTGATAGTATTTTCTGAGCCATTTATTAGTCTCAGCCTAAGTCCTTAAGACTGTGTTGTGGGACAACTTGTTTAGACTCCTTATTGTAGAATTTGGTCCATATTTGTTACGTCTTGAACACGTCATTAATTAAAAGTTGTGTTGGTGTATTGTTGGATGCTTTGGATCACCCAGGATGAGCAAAACTTGATTGCCTTACAGACATTAGGGTAATAGCCACGGGTGAGACTAAAAGGAGAATCCAGCCACAAAGTGGGTTTGTTGTGACTACTGAGATCTACAAATGATTCCCTATTACATGGGCTCATGGGGGCACACGTTTTAAAGGAATTTGGTGAGATTTGCTTTTGTTTGTTTTAAAATGACATTGCCATTCAAATATTCAGTATTCTCTGTCCAGTACCTTCAGTGGGTGCTGGGGGGAAAAATAAGTCCTCTTACTACATGTCTGGCTGTGGGGCAGAATCTCTAAGCAGCTGCATGAACACCTGTATGGAAACACTTGTATGATTTTTGAATGAGAAGTGGCAGGAGAAGGTGGTGTAGAAACTTAACAGTACATTCTTGAATGTGTGGACATGGAGGGCATGGGGCAATTAAGGGGTTTTGGTGGTTTTTGTTTTTTTTTTTTAATAATTGTGCAACGCATTAAAGCAGATCTTAAAAAAATTAATTGTTGTGGTGGAAGGACATGAGGGAAGAGATTGGGGAGCATCTCTGATTTCTGTGCACACTCTTGTTCAAGTAACTGCTTTCCATGTGAGCTAAAGGTTTATTCCATACTTTTGTTAGAGACCATCCCTTGGTGGAAGCATCTAGATCTGATGTGGTTCTAGGAAATGAAAGACTAAGATCTTTACATAGGCCAGCTGAGAGAGCCCACTTTCTCCTATCAAATTGTAACTTCCATGGGTAAAATGGAAGAAGAAAGCTGCTTACCTTCCTGTACATGGAGCTTGCTGAGGTACATTGGCAATAAATATATTTTGAAAATTGGCTTGCTTAATACTGAGGTGTTCTGTAAGATTTGGCCTCTTGGTGGCAAAGGAGGTGAGTGACAGGTGAGCTTGCTCTGGAACTAAAGTGTGATAATATTCGGAAACTATTTTGGTGGACAGTGTTGGCCAAAAGACTCTGATTTGGAATAAAAATATGCATGGTCACTAAAAATGGGGTTCAGCTCCCAAATGTTGGGAGCACATGGTTGTCTGCACATGGATATGTGCATATGATCCAAGATGCTTAACTCAGGCCAATACCAACAGGGGCTCAATTCAGTTGCCTACACAAAGAGTGCTGTTTTGGGTGATCTGGCTACTCTAGCAGTGCAGTTTTCATGAAGATCTGGAGTCCTGTCTGACAACTCCATATGGATACCTTGGATGCTGGAGAGCATCTTGGATGTCACATGCAACTGATTTTGAGCACTGGAGATCTTATAGTGGAGTCTGGAGAGTCATTCAGTTAAGATATTTACTTTAATCTGTATGGAATTCAGTAGAGATGAACTCTGTTACTAACTTAGACACCTAGCTTGTATGTAGATGTGAACATTTAGACACCTACATTTAGGGTGGAATTTATATCCAGATCAGACACCCAAACTTGGATTACAAATAGATGAGTTTTAAGGACTTTGCTTTTCATAAGGTAAGTAGATTTCTTTTATATCCCTCCTTTTCATAGCTGCTCCTTCATCACTTGCTTCTGCCCCTTTTATAAGACCTTCAGTTGCTGTGCTTACTTTTTATTGTTTTTTTTTTTGGTAGGCTCTCATGTAGTTATGGAATGTAACGTATCAAGTGGCATAAATGGCTTGATTCCATTCTGGCAAGTTAATGATGAGGATGTTGATATCTTCGATAAAACCTACAGGGAACAGTTTTATGAGTAAGTATGCTTATACATTGAATTTGTAGTGCATATGTAGGTGAAGTAATATGCAGTAATTTGCAGTGAATTCATTATAAAGTAGACTACTAGTCAAATGCCACTAGTCATTGAAAGGCTGATTGTAAGTCTGTATTCTTATTGCTTGGTTTTAAAAGAATAACATTTTATTTTAAATACTGTGTGTTATACAAATGGAATGAAGCAATTGTGTAGATTTTTATAATACTATTGTGAAATAAAATTTTGTAATGCTTGCTTATGCATTTGTTCTTAAGTGATTTTCTTTTTACTAGTATGTTAAAGACTTTCGTCTATTATTAATAATGGGAAGGATAGGTTGTTCCAAAATAAAAGGTCACCCAACTTATTTTTATTTGTGAAAGTGGTCCTTTTTAAAGTACAGACACAGCTGCTAATCCTCAAGAACACAGGGCAGAAACTCTTGTTGCAGGACGTTTAGGTTCCAATGTTTGACTACCCCGAAGTAAAAAAGTGTTCAGGTGGAATTTCAGATGGGAAAGTCATTTGTGTTCATAGCCTCTTGTCCAGTCAGTGGGCACTACTGGAAGGAGCCTGGCTCCCTCTTCTCCACTCCTTCCTCCTGTCAGGTATTTACACACATTGATGAGATCCATCTCCTGTCCCTGAGCCTTCTCTTCTCCAGGCTGAGCAGTCCCTGCTCTCTTGTGTGATGGATACTCTAATTCCTTATCTGTCACATCACTGCATGTGATTTGCTCCAGCAAATCCATCCACCTCTTGTACTAGGCAGCCCAAAACTGGCCCCACTGCTCCAGGTGTGACCTCACCAGTGCTGAACAGAGGTGAAGGATCATTTCCCTCAACCTGCTGGTAGTGTATTTCCTAATGCAGTCCAGCAAGCCTGGGACCTGGTTTTCCTTCCTCATATACAGGATTTGCATTTTGCTTTGCACTTCATGAGGTGTTTTTTTCATTCGTCCATCCTGTCAAGGTTCCTATGGATGCTGGCTGTTGTATCAGACATCCCTTTGAGTTTTGTGTCACCTGCAAAACTGCTAATGGTGCACTCTGTCCAACTTGGGGGAAAAAAACCCACAAATCCAACCCTAAAAGCCTCTAAAACAATTAAGCCCAGTGTTTTTAGTTAATGAAATTGTTAGTTACAGGGGTATATTTACTGTGCTTCACTAACCTCTTAGGTTTATAGAGATAAAAAAATCTTTTTGTATGTGTGGATAGATGAATCTTTCTCATATTCAGCATAGATATTCAGATATGTACAAATGTTTCACTTTTATCTTTTTTAATGACAGAGAGGGATTGCCTCATGGACTTGCTGTATCTGGAACAAAATTTAACATTTCAAAAGTGAAAGCAAAGGACTATGCTTATAAATTCTTCTGCCACTTCATATATGGTTCTCAACAATTTACAGCCTACATCAAATTGGAATGCCCAGGTAAGAGATCTCTTCTTAATGAAATGGTGATCATTGACTTACTTCTTAGTTTGACAATGCCCTACTTAGAGTTAAAGCTGTGTGATGTACTTTTATGCAAAATGGGCAGTGCGTTTCAGTACCTTTGTGAATTTTTTGTCACATTCTTAGCAAAATGAAAGAAAATAGTGCTTTTGATTTGCTTCGTATTCTCTCATTCAGTATTTTAGGACTGATAGCAGATAGGAGCTCAAACTTGTTACATGACTATAATTTCTTCATAAAGATTATCAGGGTAGGATTTAACCTCAGAAATTTTTTAATGCATTGATTAAAAAAAGTGTTGTTTGTGGAGGTTGTTTGTTTTAAGTACAGTAAATGAGTAGGTTCACTGACAGGTCATTGAAGGGGCAAAGGCAATGGAAAGCTAGTTGGTCTGGGGAGATTAGCAGGTTGGGGAGTCACCCCCCCACCTTTGGCTTCCTTGCTTTCTGACTGATAGAATTTTGTATGAGAATTCTCACTCTACTGATGTGCTGGGTTATGTATCAATATTCTATTTTGGTGTTTCAGCTGAAGAGGAACTTCTTTTATCATATTGTTGAGGTATTTTTTCTCTGAAAGATACAAGTAGGTTTATCAGATAACAGTAATGGCAGAAAGCATACATTAAACAGTTTGTCCTGTTCTTTCACTCCTTTTAAAACAAAAATATTCTAATGATTAAACGATTTTGAACAATCCTTGTTTTTCTCTGGTTCTAGTTTACAGTTGTACTTTATTTGTTTTCTTTCTTATTCTGTGCTGTTGCAGCTCAAAACATTCAGGGATACTTAATTGGAGGAGGAGTTTCCGTGGTATTTTTAGTATTTTTTACTTTCTTTATCTACAAGATCTTCAAAATTGATATTGTACTGTGTTATCGGGACTCCTGCCATCCTTTCCTGGGGAAAAAAGGTATGTTTATACAACAGTGCTGAGTGTTGTCTTGAGCTTCCACCTTTACTTGCAAAGCAGTGAGTTACTCTCATGGATCATGATTGGTCTTCCTTGGGGTTTTTGAAAGGATAATATTGTTTTTAGGATGCTTAGAATTAGTTCAGATGACAATAGCATCTAAAGGGGAAAAATCAGCAACTTTCCAGGAATCCAGAGCTATCACTGCTTTTCTTGAAGACCCACCCCAGTGGTTTGAATACTGTTCTGAAAGCAGTTTTTCAGATTACTTTTAATTACTGTTGTTACAGAAAGCAGTAATACATTAGAATTGTAAAGTGTTTTTTATTTTCCATAGATGAAACAGGAAAAATATGACTTTCTTTTGCACTTCTATTTATTTTACTTCCTGGAAATTTTGCTTTCTTGGCATTGAAAGAAAAGGTTGATAGGGGTGTTGTCTATGAGAGTATGGTGAAGTATGGGTAATTTCCAAACATCTGAGAGGAGATACTTTCTGTTTCTCTAGCCATGTATCTTCTAGAGGTATTGATATTCTCTTAGATTTTCTTGGAATTCTTTTAAATTAGGTCTTTCTGAAAAGCTTGATCCAAAATATCTAAAACAATTTGGATCTTGAAATTTGGCACTTACTTTATATTTGTTGTCATGTCTAAGTCGTTGTTGTGGTTTGAAACTCCAGGTTGCAACATCACCTGTGAATTATTTGGTCTCTCTTGCCTATTCAGCTTCAGCATCCTGAATTCTAGAAGGCCTGATCCTACAAATATTTCAGGCTTTGTATAATCATACGTGGTTAGCTAATATAGCAGGATTAGGACCTAAAACAATGTTTCAAGTAACGGAAAACCCCCTGGAACTTAGAGATTTTGTTTGTTTGCTTGCTCTTGTATCTTTAGAATTCATTTTTATGGAAGTTCTATTGTTCACTCCTTAGTTTCAGATGAGAAGATCTATGATGCGTATGTTCTATATCCAAAGAACAGAGAAAGCTGCTTGTATTCATCAGATGTTTTTGCTCTGAAGATACTGCCAGAGGTCTTAGAAAGACAGTGTGGATATAACCTCTTCATACTTGGGAGAGATGATTTACCAGGAGAAGGTAAGTTAGCTGAAGACAAATTTGACTTTTCTTGTTGACCTGCAAATACAACTGAGAAACAGGCAGTCAGTTAGATGGTATTCTAAGTATCTCTCATCATCAAATGAATTTTTTTTTCAGTTGAAGGATTTTGTAGTTGTTTGAGAATCAAGGGTTCCCTGAGAAATAAAATCTTAAGGTGCTGCCTTATTTTTCCAGCTTGAAGAAGTGCAGTAGTCTGTTCTCAGGGTTTAAGAATGGGGATTTTGTGTAGTATTTGCCATATTTCACTGTTTGCGACTTAAGTGACGGGAATGCCATTGATTGGGGGAATCTTTTTTTTCTCTTCCACTTACATGTAACAAAACCAGTTGAGCATATCAGAACAGACTGTTTAAGGTAAAAAAATCCTGTGGTTCTGGAACTTGGTGATTTTTTTTTGCATTTGTACCTATGACAGTAATAAAATGGTGTTAGCAAGATAAGTAGTAGGTAGTTGGTTCTTCTCTGTTTCTGCAAAACAAGGATATAGACATAGAATCTGATGGGGTCAGATTGTGTTGCATTGGCCAGATCTCTATGGTTGGCTAACCCAAGGTAACCACTTGCATGCTCATATCCTCTCCTTATTTTGATGTAAAGTGTGTTGGCTTAACTATCAAAGAGTTAAAGAACCATCTGGTAACAGAAAATAGAAATGTACAAACTTAATTTTGCACGACCTTTTTCTCTACAGCTGTGATCAGCGTGGCTGATGAAAAAATCCATCAAAGTAGGAGAGTGATAATTGTTTTAGTACCAGAGCCCTCCTGTTACAGCATCCTGGAAGATGAATCTGAAAAGCAGCTAGCCGTGCATAGTGCTCTTATCCAAGATGGCATTAAAGTAATTCTCATTGAACTTGAAAAAATACAAGATTATGCAAGCATGCCAGAATCCATCAGATATATTAAGCAAAAGCACGGGGCTATCCGATGGAAAGGGGACTTCTCAGAAAGGTCCCACTCAGCAAGTACCAGATTCTGGAAGAAAGTGCGCTACCAGATGCCATCCAGAAAAAGTGGCTCCTTATCAGGATTGCATTTGTTACCAAAAGACTTGAATTTGCCTTAAATAACAAATGAGAAATGACACTTAAACAACTGATTCAGTTCACGCAGTTGGTGATGGATTGACTGAAGGTCACATGTATGTGTTTGTGCAATCTCATCCAGATTTCCTGGAGTGAAGGTACTACAGCTTCACCTACAGATGTGAATCTTTTTTACTTCTGGGTGGATCAACAGAACACCTTGAAATATCATTAGTAGCACGTGTGTAGGAGGTACACAAGTACTTTTCCAAGAATGATTCTGTGAAATTCTCCTGTATTAAAAATGAAAGGACAAAAAACTGTCAAAAAATTGAAACCAATGAAGAAAATTTGACCTTTTTTTCTGCAATTAAAGTTTCAATATGAAGAGAATTACACTAATTATGGTTGTGATACTACGTAATGTGCATGGCTGGTGCCAGTAAATGTTTTTCTTTTTTTTTTTTAATGAAATGACACATCTTTTCTTTTTTACAAGTTTGTTATTTGCCTTGTTCAGTTTGCGGAAAGATAAATCCCCCTGTGTTACTGCATCAGTGTGTTACCATCCAGGAGAAAAGGTAAGAGACAATCCCAGGCCTCCAAAAATGCTGTTGAACCTGACCAAGCTTAAATACTCTTTCCTGATCTTTTTTACATTTGGAAGATCAATGCCATTTTTAGTCACTTTTCAAATGCAGATATTGTAAAAATACCTTTGTAATCTGTATCGAGTCAAAAGATTAATTTCCAGAGAACTTTTTCTTTCCAGTTAAGCGGCTTAATATATTTATTTACCCAAGTGGAACAATTGGCTAATGACAGAGTCTGTCATGGGGGGTACAGAATGATTGATTTTTCATCCACCTTACCTTGAGGACCATGTCGAGGGGCAGAGAGAGAGACAGAGATGCCCTCTGTTACCCCCTGCTGCTGCTTGCTTTTCTCCTTTCCCTCTGCTCTGATATGTAAGCAATCTGAGATGACTGTGTGCAGGAGGCTGCAGTCACGACTTTCCAAATGGAAAGGAAGTTGTGTAAAATGTTGAATCCTTTTTCCTTCATTTTAAAATATTAGTTTTGTATGCCCCAAGTGTTAATTCTAGAGTTAATGTTTGACTTGTAGGCGGTGATGTAGTTTGCAATGATCAATTTTCTTTTTGGGGCAGGGAATTGATTTGATTGATTAAAAAAATTCTTCAGCCTTCTTTAATGCTATGTTTATAGCTATCAATTTTATAGAAACGGGATTAGAGCCAAATTGCCCATGTAATTTCAGTCTCTCCATGAAAGGTATGCTTTTAGGTTGTGAGATCTTGTTGTACAGGGAAGCCTCAGGAATTGACTCTTACTGCTGCTTGCAACTCTGAATTTCTGTGTCCTATCAGCTTCTTTCTTGCAGCACCTTTTGCTCTCCTCCCATTCAAACTCCAACCTATATTTTCTCTTGCAGCTCCTTTATCTTGAAACAAGTAACTTGTTTTTGTGTCAAACTCCATCACTTTCCAAGCTCTGCTTGAAGGCTGTTGCTAAGACAGTATTAGGCAGAAATTTTCCCTCTGGTATCCCCACTTGTTTGTCTGAAAAAAAAAAAGTTCTACAACCTTCAGAATTCATCTATTTGTTTACAAAAGTGGTGGCTTTTCTTCTTTCATGGCTCAAGCAGTTTTCTTATGTCTCCATACTCAACCAAACAAAACTGTTCTGGCTGATAAGTGACAAAAACACTGGAAGTTGGTTCTTCTCCTACATAAATTACTTTGGTTTCCTCACTGTGTGCTGGAAATTTGAAACAGTGCTTTTGAGAAGACAGTGCCTTCTTGAGCTTTGTGAGTTAGGGATGTGTTTGGCCAGAATGGAGTAAGAATGTCTTCATTTCAAGAGGAAGGGGGAAAAGTGCATTTGAAATGTCAGACTAATTAAAACTGTTATGGTACTGAAGTGTTTTATTGATGAATGTCATGTATTTACAGACCTATGCAGATGCTCATAGTCTTTTCTCATTCTCATGTTTTAGTCACAAGAGAAGTATCAAGGGAGGATCAGTCCTAGTCATGAAGTTGCCACATTTGCTTAGCTGTTCATGCAGTCTGCCTTTAAATATGGTGTGGTTCAATGGCAGTCTGCTGTGGGGTAAATGAGCCTTGAGATCCATCTGGAGTTACTGAAAACTGTCTGAACAAGGCTAATTGTTATGGCTCACGTAAAAGAATCAAATAGGACAGAAGCTGTTACGGTTTGGTCACAAAACTCTCTGAGAAGATCCCTGTATCAAATGTGAAGACCAGACACTGGCATTATGGTATTTGTACTCTGAGAACCAGGGTGTAACACTGACTTTGTGCTTTCACCTTCACAGCTCACAGTATGCAGGCCAGCCAACAGAGTTCCAGCGACCTCAATCCTCCTAATTACTTCTGCTGACTGGAACAGATTGAAAGGAGAACTGCTACTTGTTATCCCTAACTTTAGGAATGGAAGGTTATTTTACTGAGCCAAAATAGTGTTTTCCAAAAAATATTTGTTCATTTCGATGTGTTTGTACAAGTGACACTAAAGTTTTCATGTGTGTTATGTAGAGGCATTTTGAGGAAGAGTCCATTTTAAAATTTAATAAAGGCACTACATATTTTTTTCATACAGCAGTGCTGTTTCTTTTGCCCTCATTTCTCCACTAAAGCATGCTGCGAATGGACAATGGCAAGCAGCAGTTGTGACTCAGTGGCTTAACAAGATTTCTATAATAGATCTTCATCCAGGCTGCTGCCAGTCAATCTAGCTGTGGTAGAACACTAGCACAAATCACCTCACCCTGCCTGGGCAAACAGGCTCTGAGCTTGGCTCTGCTCTCTCTGGTACTCTCCTTGCAGCAAGGTGAAGCTAGAGCAGTGCCAAGGCTGCTGCTTTGCTCTCTGGCACCAGCATGGTCCTCAGCAGTGCCATACTGAGCAGCAGTAGCGGAGAGGCAGCCTTCTCTGCTCAGCCCCTGGGGCAAGTGCTTACTCTCTCATCTGCTTAAGGAAAGCCAGAGCCTTGTGCTGTAGGGGTTGGTGTAGCCCAGAAATCAGTTGTATCCTAGGATGCATCAAAAACAGCACGGCCAGCAGGGTGAGAGAGGTGATTCTGCCCCTCTGCTCTGGTGAGGCCTGATCTGGAGTGCTGCATCCAGTTCTGGGGTCTCCAACATTGACCTGGAGCGAGTCCAGATGAGGCCACCAAGTTGGTCAGAGAGATGGAGCATTTCTGTCAGGAAAGGGCGAGAGAGTTAGGATTGTTCAGCCTAGAAAAGAGAAAGCTTTGGGGTGACCAAATTGTGGCCTTCCAGGGCCTGAAAGGAACTTACACAAAAGATGGGGCAAGACTTTAAAAGAGCATATAGTGACAGGACAAGGGGGAGTGGCTTCAAAGTGAAAGAGTGTGGGTCTAGATCAGATATCAGGAAAAAAATCTTTACTCTGAGGGTGGTGAGGTACTGGAATAGATTTCCTGAGGAAGCTGTGGCTTCTCTGTCCCTGGAGGTGTTCAAGGCCATGTTAGATGGAGCATTGAGGAACCTGGTGTAGTTGAAGGTATCCCTGCCTGTGGTAGGGGGTTTGGAACCAGATGATCTTCAGGATCCCCTGGCATTGCAAACCATCTCTGATTCTGTGAGTCTGAGTAACCTGCCTGACTTGTCCTCGCCCCCCACCAGCTTAAGTCTCACACAGGCTCGTGCTGATTGCACAGTGGCTCCAGTGCATAGATATGGGGCAGTGAAGAGGAGAGTGCTGTGCTCCTTCTGCACCTGCCTCTTCTGCAGAATGGTTTCACTGCAGGATTCATGTTTTCAGCAGGCATGAGTGGTTTGTCCCAAGTTATACTCATCTTATATTTTCCCTTTTGTCTGAAGTTTCTTACATGATAGAAAAAAAATGTAGTGAAACCAGAAAAAGGAAGATGTGAGAGGGAGGGGAGGATGGAGGAAATGGTAATTATTCCTTTTTAGAAGATTGCTTGTTTTGTGTTAGTACGTCAGACAGCAGGGAATTTGATTTTAAATGCAATGCACTTCCCTAATTTTGTGCACTGATTCCACTAGAAGTTAATGATGAAATAGTATTTAGGAATAAAGGTTGAAATAATAAAAATGTGACACACCAAAATGCTTACTCAATGGTTTTATCTTCATTATGTGACAAACTGTAACAAAATATGTTTAACTCTCATAGCACTTAGAAATACTGCTGATTTTTATTATCATAATATTTTTATTATGACTGACCATCCTGAATATTGTATGTCCTTATCAGCAGTGTTTCAAGGATGAGAAAGAATGCATCGTCCATTCACTGATACATGGTGTAAGACATAAATCTGACTGGCTCTGCCTACTTTTTAATTATGGCGTTTATTTTGTTATGTTTAGACAAAAGGGGAAATGAATAGTCATATGATCTTTTTTATAGACAGTGTAACTAAAATATTTTTAATCACTTAAATACATTGTGATCAAATTGAAACGATTTCCATTTTCTTTTCAGCTTCTACTTAAATAGTAAATGCATCCTATTGTAAAAAAGCAAAGGTGTTTCTTAAATTTAAGTAAGAGCGGTTTTTTATATCAAGCTCTTGCATTTCTTCGTTGTTTAAATATGCTGGGTTATTTTCTCAGCCCTTTTTCTCTCTCTAAATTGCATTTAAAAAGGACAGCTTAATTTTTTGTCCATATGAACACACAAATGTGGGTGATAAAGTGGTAGTTCTCTGGGCTAGAATAGCTCTAGAAGCAAAGGTGGCTCAGTGCATCTGAAGAGCATCACTGAGCTCCAGTAGTTTTCCCACACACCTTGTCTCGATGGACTGTTCCAGCTCTGCAGGGCTTGTGGCAGGCTTCTCGGCACATTGTAGGCAAAACTAGCAGTCAGCTTTGATATACAAACTGGAAAAAAATTTCAGAGATGTTTTAATGTGAAAAGGATTGCTATTGTTACCAGCAAAATTACTTTTTGCATCCCTGAAGGAATGTTACAGATTTTGAATTAAGTTATTTGTATTGTCTGTGTTTTAATAATGAATTGTTATTTCGTTTAGAAATTTAATCTGTGTAAAAAAAAAAAGGAGTTTCTTAGACTGAGAGGGGATCTTGTCCTGACTGATTGTGGGTCCCTAGAGGGCAGTCCTGGACCACCTACTCTGCTTTCTCTATTTTGCATTTTCTTGAAAGTTGTGGTGATTTATGCAATACATTAATTTCATTTCTTTCCTGTTTCTCATTTCACTCAAACTTCTTGTGGTTAGTTGGCTGTAGGACTCTTTGCACCAGCATTTTTAACTGTTACAAGATGGCACTGAACCCTGTCCTCTGTCTGCAGAAAGGGGCTCTTTACTCTTATTACTCTTTTGTAATTGCACAGATAAAGTGCAGTATGCAATCCTAGGTCTGCTAAGAACATTTAAACAAAGTAATTGTGAAGACTTGCAGGAGACAACCTCATGAAGAATTTTTTTTGTAGTTTCCATGTAATCTTTTTACCATCTAAACTGTAAACCTGAATGCTGCCTTCCAGTTTTAAGTGGATTTCATCTCAAACCTCCAAGGTACAATTTTATGACAGTGAGTGTCACATATATAAATGCATTTTTTCCCCTGTCCATGACCAAGAAATTGGCTGTAGATACCTGTGCAATGTGTATATATAGCACCTAGAAGGCCTGAGCTTGGGAAACAGGATTGGAAGGGGCTGCCTCTGCTCTTTGGCTAGCTCATTCCTATCTCAGGTACCCAGTTTTGTTGTTCTCTCTGTGAGTTACCGTGCTTTGTCCTAACAAAGGGGTTGTTCATTGGTATATACTGGATGTATTGTTTATAGGCAGAAGCTGTAATCTGTCTTCAATTTAACTTAGACAAGACAAATTAACTTTAAACTTTCCTGAAATGTAAGCTTATTTCCCCTAGTATGCCCACAGTTCAGTGAAGTTTCTTGGAATTTGTGAATGTATTAACAGGAAAGAGCACAACATTTCATCTGAAGGTGGGCCAGTACCCTGAAGAGAGTTGTCAGGCATGTGTGGGCATGCAGAAACTGCTGATCTGTATGAGAGCTGATGCAAGTGGGTGCAGGCCTGAGCTGTGCTGGCTGTACCCGGTGCTGCAGGTACAAGTGGAGCGAGCTGACCTCTGTGGGGGAGCTTTAGGCAGCTCACACTTGGCACTGGCTACAGCTCCACCTGTCAGCTTGGCTTAACTTGGAGTGAAACAGCCTGTTTTCATACACCATCCCTCTTCATGACACTAAAGATGATGAATAGAGTTTTCTACCTCTGAGGACACCCTTAAGCCTTCAGTGCTGGCAAATGTCCTCACGGATGGGATTTGCGTGATGTGGCATGCGCTGATGAGAGGTCTGGCTGAGGCTGCACAGCTCTGGGTTCCCAGCATTGGAAGAGACATAAGATTATCTGAGCTATCTTCTTTTACCTTCTCAGATTATGTCCAATAACCCCAATTATAATCAATATCCCATGGATTCTGAGCACCTTTCTCGCTGGACTCTATAATGAACATATATCAGTGCATTGCAGGCACCTTTGATACTTCTCTAACTCTACTGGAAACAGTTCACCTGATTGAAAGCAGCATTTTCTATTTTTTTTTTTTTAATTAAAATATATAATATACTGGTGAATCTTAGGAATCTTGACCACAATTCTCCTTAGTCTCTGATTCTGGATGGCAAATGGTTATTTTCGTGTTTAAAGTTAAAGAAAAGAAAATAGTGATGTAATTTCTGAGTGCAGGAGGAGTAAATGGGTAAAAATCAGTATGAGCCAAGCTGCAGGATCACATACTTCTTTTCTAACTATTGTGCCATTAGTAAATTACATAGGGAATCTTCCGTTTTTGTACTGCTAGGACTAATGAAAACATTGATATGAAGGCCACGGCTAATCCCCTGGCAAGTTCCCTCCATGGCAGTAACTACTGCCACACCTTGGCTCCTCCCTTTTCAAACATCTGCTGCCATCTTTTGCTTGGTGGCTTCCCAGTCAGTCAGCCCTGCAACTCTGGCTTTGCAATGGAGCCCAACTTTCTCTGCTCGCTATGACAACAGGTTACCTTAATGAAGGCAATAAGGATATTGAAACAAAACAACAGACTAATGTGATGCAACCGAACACTGCAACATTACTTTCATATTTTAAATTTCCAGTTTTCCTGTCCTAGCTTAGCTTCTCTAAATCAAAATTTTCACATACCTTGCAGATTATACTGTTCTTGAATATTTCTTCCTCAATAGAAGATTTTTCTGTTCTCGAGTCATGTATTACATACATGACTGTATCTAAATAATTACCTATAATTACATTTCTTGATATTTTTTATTCTTGTAACTTTAAAAGACTTGTACATATAATGATAATCTTAATGTCTTCATCAAAGTTGCCTTGTGCAGCAAATTTTAAAGTAGAAATGGTGTAAAAAGTTACATAAAGCGCTTTAAAACTCTGTTAAGTTTTGATTTGCCCTCCTTAGTTTCAGATGAGAAAGATAATACATGTGGCAGCTAAACCCCCAAAATATGATGGTTGCTATAAACCACAGTTCTGCCCTAAATATACTTGTGGTTGTCTAAGAGACATGGTATGACTATAGTCTCCTCTCATGTAGAAGGGATGATTTACCAGGAGCAGGTAAAACATGAGATTACTGGATTCTGTAATTGCCTTAAAAAACACAAACAGCTATGTTTGTTTGTTATTGGCGCTTGTCCTAAAAAAATCCGGGCATGTATTGCCCTGATTTTGGCAGTTCAAGTAAGTTGATGTGGAGGATCTGGTGACCACGCCAGGTGTGTTTGAAAAGACATAATTTCAGATTAACTGCTGTCAGACACTGTTGATTGGTTGCCCAGCTAGTTGGAGTTTATCTTCAAGTTTTGCCTCATCTGAAAGGAATCTGTTTGATGGGCTCCAGGATTGTTTTGCGACACAAGAGCTCTCTTGATCCAAACAAAAAAGCTAAGGCAGCCATATGCCCCAAGGAGATGATGTATGTGAAAAGGGAAAGTTGTTGATACTGTAAATGGAGAAAGACAAATGATCTTGAAAGCTGGAAAAAACTACTACTGTACAACATCTCAGGCAGCTTCATCCCATCCCTCTCTAAGAGAATGGTCCCACTCTGATTTTTTTCTAACTCAGAAGGATTAAATTATTTATCACAGGCACTGTGCTCCCTTCATTCCCTATATAATATTTATCAAATAAAGAAAGCCGATGCCACCACCGGATGGAAAAGGACTTCTCAGTGATACCTTATTTAGCATACACACTTTGGAGAAATGCTATATACCAAATGATATCCTCAAGTCCAGTCTCTTAATTTGCAAAGAAGTAGCTTTATCTGAACTTCTCCTCAGTAGCAGAAAGGTGTACCATGGTCATCACTCTGCTGCAATCCATTTTCAAAGATGGCACTGGTGGACCAATAGACCCCTCCTTGTGCTAATTCTGACTGCTTATTCTGTCTTAGAGCTTTATGAGGCAAAGTACATCTGAATGTTTGCATAGATTAGGAAAACAAAAGGAAAAAGTAAATTCCTCTGCACAGATCTGATCTGGAGGATATTTGGGTAACATTTTGCTTATCACCAACTTCATTGGTGGATCTGCTGATTCTTGGTTGGCTTTGAAGTATCCCCAGTGACCGTACCAAATGTTCATGCAGACTAATGTCAATGTCCACCTTCTTCAGACAACCCACTCCTCTGCTCTTCTCTGCAATTTTTGTCTTATAACTGCCATGGTCTGTGTATTTTTGCTATTTCATGAAATGCAGGTATTTCAGCTTTACTACACTTTTTTTTTTTTTTTTCTGAATTTTGGTTCACATTCAATGAATAGTTAAATGATTAAATTTTACCCGTTCATTTTGGTAATATTTTAACAAAATGTTTTACACCAGACACATTTTTTCACTATTAGTATTATTTCAATTGATATAGGAGAAAAAGCCCCATCACAACTGCAAACAGCAGAACCTCTAGCATGTGTACCTCAAAAAGAAGTCTTATGAAGTTGTTATTGTTAGGAAAGAATCAGAACCAAGTTAATATAAAACAATTTATTAAAAACACAATTTGATGTAGCCACAATAAAATAAACCAACATTGATCGTAGTTGGGTTCCAGGAGAGAACTACAGCAAAGGTGCCGTTCTACAACCTCCACACCACTGCATCTGAGGCTGGGGTTTTTATGGGGTTTTTCTGCCTGGAGGCTAAGTCCTATTGTGGATCGGAGTCCAGGATACATATGCATATACTTTTTCTGTTGCTGATTTGGATTAGAAGAGAATTCCTGGAATAGTGGATATCTCTGAGTGGGTTTCTCATTGGGTGATGATTTGATCAGCTCCTCCTAGATCGATATCAGGCATTGATCACCAGGGAATCGCTGTCCCATCCAGGTTGAAGAGCCATATCTCCTCTCGGCTGAGTTCTTTCTGTTGCAAATTCTGACCTTATCTA
>VZSR01003803.1:54912229-54973058 GCA_013398615.1 Brachypodius melanocephalos
TAGATAGATAGATAGGCTTATATGTCAAGAATAGTTCCTAGGCTTATTTATCAGAAATAGTGTGAAACTCTGACTTTCTGTTTGTTCTCTCTCTTCTGAGGACTGTTGCACGTTTGAATGAGCTCGTGCTTTTGAATAAGAGATTCAAATCAACCTGCCACAAGTTTGCCAAAATCAGTGAAACCTGTGATCCTTTGAAGTTTGGAGGAAACTTTTAAATTGAGTAGGTCAACTTTGGAAGAACTAAAAGGCAGATGAAAAGGTGGTTATGCCAATTTAATGAGAAATTTTACTGAAAATTATGCCTACATGCTGTCATTGATGCTGTAATTGCAATTCAGGTGTGTGTATAATTGAAAACCTCTTACGGACAGTTGATGGGGGTCTTTTTTGGAGGGGGGGTTTGGTTGCAATAATTTTTTTTAAACTGTAGTTGATAAAAATATTTCCTTTCAGGGTGAAACTTTATGGACATGGCTTTGCATACCTGAATTTTTTTTCCGCTTTGGAAAATCTGGGCAAAGATAACTAGAGTTGAAGTCTGCTGTGAATGATAAAGCTCCACAGGTCGATTGAGTGCTCAAGATGTGGACAGAATGGCTGGGAAAAGGGAGAAATTTAGCTGTGTATCACGACAGAATGTGGTAGGAAAAACATTTGCAATTGGTTCTGCAGTTGTATGTGTGCTATTTTCATCCTTATTTATGTGAATGCATGCTCAGAGAAGAGCCTAATTTTGCTATTGTATCTACCTTCCATAGAAATGGAAAATTCTCCTCAAAGTAGTGTGTATGAATTTACACAAGGCTGTATATATCTTTTCAAATCTTCTATGTTGACAAAAGGGCAAATTATAAATTTAAATAGATAGAAAGAACATTGAAATGATAGAAAAGTAGGATCCTGGAAGACTTTCTTTCAGGACATGGTAAAATACTACTTCTGCATCTGCTGAATCTACTGGTGGGGCAAAAAATTTTTGAGAGCACTCTTGTGAGACAGAACACTAGAGAAAGGTAATGTAAGAGAACAGAGTTTGTGAAAAACGCAATGATTCAGAGAGGTCATAAAGAAAATACCTTCTCATAAGTGGAATCTCTTCAATCCTACTTTATCTTTAAATTATATCTGTTACAATATTTTCCTCTTTTTTAAAATCAAAATTATACATTTTTAAGAGTTACTGTGCATCATAAATAATGGAAAATGTTGTAGTTTTTGTACAAACACATATAACCTCTCTCCCGAGATTTTTATGTTTTGTGTATTTCTATGGTCAGGATTTTTTCAGGGAGTCATCCCATCTTAGAGTTAGGCAAGAAAAGACCTGCCTGGTAATTTGAGTGGAAATTTGCAAGGAGGGAGGAGGAAAGAGAAAGGGAAGAAGGGAAGCAGGCACTGCAAGAAGCAGTGTGGATGACTCAATGCATGGCACACTTCTGAGTCAGTCTGGTGAAGTAAGACACAGCAGCCCTAAGCGTCCTCTTCGGATCTTGTAGAAAATGGTGATCAGCTCAATGTTTGTCACAACAGGATGGGTTCTCCTGCCCATACTTCAGCTGGAACAGTTGCATTTGTCCTGTCACTGTGCTGTAAAATACTGTGGTAAGCTGAATAGAAAAAAAAAACCCAGACAGTAAAGCAGGTCAAGTTAAGGAACAGCTTGCCAGAGGCATGCGAATAAGTGATCCTTCTCCAAACATGATAGGGGTCAGAGGACTGCTAAAGAGTCCTGACAATCATTCTCAAATATATAATAAGCATGTAAAAGATAAATGTCTGGATTTTGGGTGAAGAAACAGCACTACTAGAGTCCCAAACAACTCTTCTGCTCAGCATGTATTTTGATGATCTAGACAGAGGCAATCTGTTTCAGTGGCAGAATTTGCGAACATCAGGCTAGAGCATGCAGGTGTAAGTTGCAAAGAATGGCACAAAGATGTCACAATAGTAAATGACTCGGTAATAATAGCAGAAGAAAATTGTGGTAGAGAGATATAAAGAAAATTTAAAATGAAAACATATGGCCAAAATCCTGACATTGTGTGCTTGACAGCTGGCTGAGTTTGTCTGATTCTTAGCACCCAATGATGAGATCTTGAAATTTTACTACATAGGCCCGTGGAAATATCAGATCAATACTCAGTAGTACTCAAAGAACAAAGATGTGGTTAGAAATCATTAGGGAAAAAAAATCCAGAAAAAACCCAGTAATTGTTTATAAATCCATAGTGCACTAATGTTTTGAAAACTGTATGCAAGTTCTGTCCTGTCCTCCCCATCTCAGACAGGTTGTAGCATAACTGGATGCAGTACAGAAGTGGGTGGCAAAAAAAAGTCAGAATTATGAAATCAGATTCCATCTAAGGGAGAGTTAGAGAATCTGCAACTGTAGTTTAGGAAAGCAAGAAGTGGGAAGGAGTGTGCTAGAGATGTAAAAAAAAAGTGCTTGACAAGCTGCAGTAGGAGATGTTCAGTCACTTTGTTTTTTCTCCTAGTGTAATAATTAGGAGCTGTCAGCTAAAACTGGCAGGTAATAGGCTCAAAACAAGACAGACAATTTTTGTACTTCATGTGTCCCCTTTAAACTGTGTAATTCCTGTGTAATTTCCTGTTAATTAATTGTGTGATGCAAATGTTTATTTCAAAGTATGGAAGTTCATATTTGAAAACACTAATTAAAAGTTTTGTTTCCATTTTGGCAGGGAAACATGACAGCAAAAACACTGTTCTCATGTAACATTGCAACAGCATTTCTGTCTTTAATTATTGCAAGTAAGTCTGTTGGTGGCTATGGAAAGTTTTGTTCTGAACTCTTCATGGAACTTTTTTTCCACACAAGTAATACTAACTTTCTGTGAAAAATGACATTAATAGTGAAATTTACATGCATGCCAATGAGTTCTTTTAAATAGTCCCCAGAGCAGGAACGTATAAAACATAATATGTGGTATTTTATGTTCTAACATATAACAGAATCATTTAGGTTGGAAAGGAGATCTTGACATCTAACCTTACAGGGTCTAGATTTTGCAAATCTCTGCAAATGGAAACTCCACAACATCTTTGGGCATCTTGGTCCACTGTTTCATCACCCTTACAATAAAAAAAGTATTTTTTTGTGTTCAGACAGAATGTTCTATGTTTCAATTTGTGCTCATTGCCTCTTGTCCTGTCAGTGGGCAATGCTGGCAAAAGTCTGCCTCTTGTTCTTCTTTCCCTCTCATCAGGTATTTACACACATTGATAAGATCCACCCACACACTCCTCATATCTTCTTTCTTTAGGCTGAACAGTTCCTGCTTTTTCATCCTCTACTCAAGTGAGAGGTGCTCCACTCCCTTAATGGTGTTCATGGCTATGTGCTGGACTCTCTCCAGTAAATTCAAATCTGGCATGTCCTAATACATCCCAGGACACTGTTAGCCTTCTTTTGCCATGAGGGAGCATTGGTGGCTCATGATCAGTTTGTGGTCTACCAAGACCCCAGTGTTCCCTGCAGATCTACTTTCCAGCTGAGTGCACTTTAGCATGTGCTGGTGTCTCTTACACTGTTTCAGAATGTTAGCATTAAGTGGCAGAAAAAGGTTATCAGTTCATGTGGCCACAGCACTTCATGATCGTCACAGTTGTTATGGGGCATTCAACACAGATACCTGAGTAATTAAATGTTTAGATAAGTATATTGGAAAAGATATGTGGTGAGGCCATGAGAACTGTGGATAGCAGAAAATTATTCTTTGTTGGCTGAAACTGATGCTTGCTATGCAGAGGAGTCTGGATATCAAACAGTTTAGTGGCAGAATGTCAGTAAAATCAAGTGGGTGTGAAGGGGCATGAAAGGGTCATGCAGGTATAGCAGAAGCAAGTATGCTGTATGTGTGTGATGTGAGCATTAAGTGAATTAATAGCCACTTGAGAAAATGCTCTTTTCATATCTCTGGATGCTCTCTGGAGTCATTAACTCTGTCATCAGTGGTAAGCAGAATACCAGAATTTTTGGAAAGCAGCAGAGCAGAAAACAGAAAGCCTTATTATGCTACTCTTTAACCCCACAGTGAATGTATGCCAGTTGAACTCAGCAGTTCTGGTCATTCCATCTCAGAAAGACGGTATCAGAAGAGGTGGAGAGATGAGTGATAATATTGTCTGATATGGGATGGCTTCCATATGAGAAGTCTCTAAATGAAGGAGGACTCTGAGGTAAAGAGACAGAAGCAAGATGGGATGAAGGTCTATAAAAATGTAAATACCATAGAATAGGCAGATGAGAAGAAGTTTACCATTTCTCGTAACAAGATACGCATGATACTCAGAGAATTTATAAAAGCTAGTGAATGGTTTTTCATGCAGAACGTAAGAGAAAAGAAGGACTGAAATCAGAGTAGTATTGAATTTGTTGTGTCCTCCTCTCTTCTGCACATTTGGCACTGACAGTTATCAGAGACAGGATTTTGGGCTAAACAGACACTTGTATTACTCTCTGTGGCAATTATTATATAATAACAAAGCAAGGAAGTTTCAATAAATGTATTACTGATTTGGGAACATGACCATGGTATCCAGAGTGGTGCCTTTTTTGTCATACTAAAAACAAACAAACAAACAAACAAACAAACAAACAAACAAAAAGACCCAAGCAAACAAAAAAATCCAAACCAAACTCTTGTTGTTGCTCTTTTCCTGCATGAGTCTCTATCAGAAGTATAGAGAATGAGCTCATTGGTGATTGTAATGATTCCTATCTAAATGTTCATAAAATGAAGGGTAAGTTAAAATTCCCATAGCAAACTTACTATTTGCACAACACAATCTTTAACTTCAGTGTCCTCTTAGGACATTTAGGTATTAAAAGCACAGTCTGCCTTGAAGGATTACTTTGACTACCGTTAAGAGAAGTTAAAAATAAAGACATTAAATGTGAAATTTGTGAGCATGTGTATGTTTGTGTACATGCCCATGAAACAGGCTGGAGAAACACAAGTACTTTAGTAATTTGCATCTGAAATAAAGCATGCAAATGACAAGTCACTGTGAACAAAGACATTCTACTGAGTGTAAAGATTGCATTCAGAAAACAGCATTTCATTTTAGTGGCATAACTATATCTGTAAACTACTGACTAGTACTCTCAACTGTAAAGATAAGGGATTAGAATTTTATTTTTAGTAGTTGACTTGAGAATGGCGGTGAAAACTCCAATCAACTTTGTACATATAATCAGGAAATGAGTTCAGTATATTCTTGGAGAGTGTTTGAGTTTTTCTTCAATGTTTATCTCTTTTCTTTAGAGAAATGTGAAGCCTATGATGTGATGTTGAAGCAAAGTCTTGTGCCCAATGGGCAGCCTCTTGCTATTAAATGTTCACTGGAAAAGAGCCTGAAAAGTGGAGACTACAACTTAACATGGTATAAAGTTGGTAACCAGACAGCTGTGCCTAGAGACAAACTGTCTAGAGTTCATCAGCAGAAGAATTTAATTTGGTTTCTTCCTGCAATGTTAGAAGATTCTGGAGATTATGAATGCATCATAAGGTGAAAGTTAAAAAAAAATATTTTTACAGAAATTAGTTGCAAAGTGAGTACCTTTTAGAAAGCAAGTAAATTTTTGAGGGCAAGAGAAATACTAATGAAGAAGAGGGAATGCAGCTACAAAAACTAACTTTAGTTTGGGGAAATTAAGTCTAGTTTTGGGGTTTTTTCCTAGTAGGCAAAAACAAATCTTTTGAAGAAACTGTAAACATTTTTTCCTTCTCTTTTTTCTCCAAAAAGAATGACCATTGACCATTTGACCTGCAAAATATGCTAAATAGGTTAATTTATTTGTGTTCTATTAATTGCAGGACTTTGACAAGCTGCAAGAAAATGTCTATAAAAGTAACAGTTTTTGAGAGGATTGATGGTTTATGCTTAAATGAAAAATTTGCTGTAGAGGAGGTGATATACACATCATCTTCTGCAAAGGTCGTGTGTCCCCACTTGGATTATTTCAGGAAAGAGAAGAATATTCAGCCTGTTCGTTGGTATAAGGTGAGAACATAGTGTTCTGTTCTGTCTTATAACTGTCCATTATTTATAATAAAAATAAGTGATCTTTGAGAATTGGTGCAGAAGAACTAAAGGTTTGCTGTAAATTGGAGAAAAATGCTTTTGAAACAAATTGGAAGAGGATTAAGACTTTCTGTCCTTTAAAGGTGTTCTTGATTTTCAGGGCAGAATTTCAGCTGAGGTGTAGGAATGATGCTGACCCACGTACCCACCAGGTGGCATCTGTTCACCTGCCAGGGAAACATGGCCTTGTGTGGAAACATTTACTGTTGCTTTTCCATTAGGTGTTCAATACTGTTCCATTATTCTATTTCATGTTGTTCATGCTCCCTTAAAGGATTTTTCTGTTATAAGAACATAGTGCCTTCTGCCAGATTCCTGCCTCAGGCTCATGCAGTCCATATGGTACCAGTAGTATTGGGGCTCCTTAAAAAAAGAAAGTCTAATTATTGGGTGATACTTCATTGATGAATACTTCTGCAAATACTGACAACTCACATTTTACTTTCTTATTTCTCTGATACCAAAAGTTGTTTTCCAAAGGAGATGAACTGGGGTATCTCTAAGTTAAAATCTCAGCTGAAGGGAAACGTGTGCTTCTTTATATTCCACTGCTGCTCTCACTCTTCCTCTGCCTCTGCAGAATGTCCATCCTTGTGCTGTGGTCCATTGAAACTTCAGATTGTATCAAAGAGAGACAAACTATGGAAATATACAGAGATATGAATTAACAGAGTTCTTTAAACACTTCTAGGACTGCCAGCTGCTGGAAGGAAAAAGGTTTGCCCTTTCAAACAGTGACCTTATAATTTTCAATGTGACTGTACATGATCGAGGAAACTATACATGTGAAACAACATACACTTACAATGGGAAACAATATAACATCTCCCGAGATATCAGTCTGATTGTAGGAGGTAAGTAAATAATTTCACTGTGTTGGTCTTCATAACAACCCCAAGTTTTTGTTGCAAATCTCCAAAGACTAAAGTGGGAAGACCTAATCTGTGGATGGATCTGCTTAGGATTACTGTTTTTCACCTAAATGTGCAGTAGTGACTATCTGAGATATGGCACTTTCAGTATTTAGTGATATTTTGTTGGAAAATGGCTGACAGCCTTGTCTTTAGTAGGAGGGGTATTTTTAGGTTGTACTTGCATTATAGAGCATAAAATAGACAGCAGCTGCCCCTGGTTTTCTGAAAAGCACTTTCTTTCTTTTGCTTAGTGACCCCACCAAAGAAGCCTCCAGAAATAACTTACCCAAGAAACAACTCTATTGAAGTGGAACTCGGTAAGTAGTTATGTCTAGAGAAAATATGAATTTGTGTCCTAGTTAAAATGTATTCTCAAGAAGTGTCCTATTCTGTGCTTTCTTGTTTCTATTTTTTGAAAAAAACCTCGTTCAGTGACCAGATCAGTTTCTCTCTGTTGATCTCCCAAAGGAGGAATGAGGGGTGAGAGGGAAAGAAAAGAGGCATGTTGGTTACAAATTCCTAAAAAACTTTCTCAGATGCAAGGAAAATTGTAGAAACTCAAATGATTATCTGTCACACCTTTTGCTTTCCATCAGTCTGATTCTGAGAACAAGTCCATCTCGAGTCTGTAGGCAAAGTGATAGCCCAAGGGGAGCATCTTCTTCCTGGATTCAGCTTCTTCCATCCTATCATTCTCTTTCTGGACCTGCAGATTGCTGAGAATATAGACCCTCTGTTAGAATAACTTTTCTTTCTGAAAGGGTGTAGCATCATTCTTAGCTGGTGTGCATGTGTGAATCTGTGAACAGGATTGTGTAGACTTTAATTAGGCTACGGAAATTAACTCTACTTTGTAACACAATTTTATAGGCTCACAGGTTATTGTGGATTGCAATACAACAGGTGCTGATGGGTTTGAGGTGTACTGGACAGGCAACGGTGTGTATGGTGATGTATTTTATATGAGCAGAATTTTTGCAAGTCCTTATGAGTAAGTATATTTTCAGAACAGAAAATACTGTGTTCGCAACCAAAGTGGAACTTTCTCCCTTTGACATGAAAATATTTAGCAATATTTTTCCCTTGCTTTAAATAGCATTCTTAAAAACTCTAATGCCTGCCTTCTCCAACTGATTCCCTGCTTTGAAATAGAAACTTTAACATAGTAGGCTCACGGGCTTCATATGTGATTGTGCGTTTCTTGCTCATCGTAAAAAATCATTTTGCTCATTTTAAAAAAATCTGAATTTCCAATGTTGAGAAAAGGTATTTTGTTACAGTCCCATAATTGTAATACAGTTTCTTTTGAGCAAGCTCTGGCCTGGCAGAGACCTCTTTTGGTCGGATCAGGCATGTTCAAGTGCATGATCTTCAGACTGTATCTTTTTTCTCTGTTCCACATCTGCCTCTCTGAAAGACTGCAAGAGGGCAAATCTGTGCTATACAGGAAAAATTGAAATCTCTAGGTTTAAGAGCATTAAGTTAGAGAAATTTAACTGAGATCAACTGAAGAGCTAATGGAAGACTTTATTGAGGGCATTTGTACTAAATAGAGGTTAGAAGAGAAAAGGGAGACAGATGTCCAGTGATGAGCAGAGCTTTGGAAGGACTTGGACTGAGTAAAGCGTGTGAAGGGCAAGTGGGAGATAAGGTGATGGTGAAAAGCAGGTTAAATGGAATTAGAAGACGAGAAATTATGCCCGACTGGAAAAAACAACTCAAATTGGAGCAAGAGGCAATCTGATATTTTCTTAGACATTACAGGTTTTGAACAAAAAATTTCAGGTTTTTTTGTCCGCTTTTATGGTGGTGCTGTGAGTAAAAAAAAGTGATAATTTTTGCAAATTCTGGAGCACTATCTAGGACCAAAAAAATGAAGAAAACTTTGCAAAGTAAGGATCTAGTTGCAAGAAATAAGTTTTCATCACAAAACAAAGGGAGAAATAAAATGCTGATTCATTTGGGTGCTCACCAAGAGAAAACACTATGCAAAAATAATATAGTATAGTGTCATAAAGAATTGTAGTGGCATAATGCAGTGACACGTGGTCACTGAATTGATATTGCAAAAGCAGTGTCATCTTTGGTCACTTGCATTAGTGATGTTGGTTCATTTATTCCCTGAGTGTCATATCCTATTGTGAAATATCCAGGTCCACCTACTCTCACAGGGATTGGGAAGCCCATAACAAGAGTTTATTTAGGTTTGTAAGTTATTTTTGAACTTCCAGCTATAGAAACCTTACATTCCTTTGGGGAAACTCAGCTGCAGATAAGATAACCTCTTGATGTCTTGATGCTTTCCAATGCATATGCTAAATGTCATTACAAGGAGAGGTCTGACTGTTTGGGTTTCTTTCATATTATGTAATTGTTCATCTGTTGTGAAGTGTGGTTGACATTTGCAGAAGGAAATAACCACTGTTGTGCTGCAGATGTTAGAGATGAAGCCATTCCTGAAAGGGCTGTGGTTTTATGGTTCTATTTGTCGCCTTTTGGACAGGGAAGAAACCTCTTACGATGGGCGCCCTATGCTTTCTGTGAAGCTAATAATTTCAGAAGTGAGCAGTGAAGATTATGAACAGCCTTTTGTCTGTCAAGCTTCAAATGCCTTTGGGCAAGTTGCATCCTATATTATATTAAAACACAGAGGTAAGAAATACTGTTATTTTTTGTGGCCTGTGATTATCTATACTTCCCCAGAAGGTGTTTTGATACCAAATTCTCATGTATCATGTTGAAAGAAAACAGATGTATTACAGTCTGCATGTACCTGTGCATAGAGAAGAAATCTCTATAGCATTGTATTTATCATTATGTAAGTAACAAGGTAAATAGGAATGAAAAATGTAATATTCAAATTTGTATTGAATTTATGTGAAAGATCAGATTTGGACAAATTCAACATTTTAAAAAAATTTCTTTTATTTTTGTACAGTTCCTGACATACGAAGATGGCTGACTGCAGGGCTTGTCTCTTTGTTAATTTTAACACTTATTTCTTTAATAATCTACAATATTTTCAAGATTGATTTGGTGCTTTGGTACCGTAATTCTGTCTGTGCCCTTACAAGTAAGGAAGGTATGTGAGTGTGACCAGGTATGTGGGTGTAATTAGCCTACTGATTTTTTTCACTTTCACTTTTTTTCACTTTTTCACTTTCATTACTTCTGAGAAACAATAGGATTATTTAGTACAATGTACGTAGAACTTCCATAAGGAATTTTCAGATATGCACAAAGACATTTTGTGCAGGATTTTTTTTCAGTCATATGGGTAAAATATATAATTATGCTTGAAGTAATAAAAACTGTGTGATATTGAAGGCGATCACAGTGAGATAGGCCAAAAGAACTACAGGTTATTCCAAAATGAGCATGCTGTTTTTTACTTTCCTGTAGTTTCTTTACATGTAGGTTTATGGTCACTCTGATGATGAACAATAGGTGTCAGCAGAGCTACATCCTGTAAACTGGATGTTTAAAGACATGCATTAAATATTTATTTTGAAAATCAGACTAATTTGTCAGAGATTAATTTTTTTGGGGTTTCTTTTTTTTCATTTTGCAATTTCTCTGTGTTGCCCTCGCTTTCCTTTTAAATCCTGTCAATTATAATGTTGACATGTCAAAGTTTGCTGCTAGTTCTCTGTTCTGGGATTTTTCTAATGTGTTCCAGTTTGTGAACAAATATATTGGGCAGGTGTGAAAATTTTGAAATAAGCACAACGTCATAGATATATTTCAAGTCAGTTCTCAGAATTAGACTGTCTGAAGTTCCCAGTGGCTTCAAAGTAAATGGATTATGTACATTAAGATAGTTAATATTTACTTATGGCTGTCCTAAAGGTTTTCATGGAAATGTAAAACTAATTTCAACTCCTGGTCAAAATTCAGTTTTACTATAATACTGTAATAGAGTTCTAATTAAAAGGAAAAAAAATCGAAGTTTTTAACTTACTGAGTTAGATCTGATTTTGTCTTGGTTCTTTCAGTCCTGCTTCCTATGCAGCCTTAACTCTCAAAACCTCAGAAGCCTTCTGGCCTTTTCTTCTACCTGTGAAAAGCCCTCCCAGGATTATTACAAGAAAGAATTGCCATTTTTCCAGCCTCACTTGTGGTTAGTCAGAAGTGGAGATAACAGCTATTGAGTTTCTTTCAGGAGAAGTGGTGAAGAAAGTCCTGGGAGAGGGTACTTCCTCAATGTCCTGGCACAGTTGGAGTTGGGAGCTCCTTCCTGCAGGTCCCACATCCTGCATCCAGCTCATTTGATGACTCCTCCATCCCCAAGATGGGAAAGGAAGTCAGATTCTGTTCCTGATCATCTTTGTTTCAATTCATAGAGCATTTTACTTCGGTGAGGTGATTCTGTCAGATGGGTGGAATCAGCCCCACATTACTATTTCCAAACAGTCCAAAAATGAAACTTTGAAATAAAGGAATTTTCCGAGCTTTAGTTTTTTAATAGAAATGTTTCTGTTTGTTTTAGATGGGAAAATCTATGATGCATATGTCCTGTACACGAAAAGCAGTGAAGGCAGAAGTATTTGTTGTCTGGAAACTTTTGTTCGTAGGATACTCCCAGGCGTTTTAGAAGAACAGTGTGGATATAACCTTTTCATATTGGGAAGGGATGATTTACCAGGAGAAGGTATGCTTTAATTAGCAGAGTTAAAAGGTTGCGTTTTGACACATTGTTCTCAGGTTATAAGTTTATCTATGCAATTGAAACACACATTTTTGGAAAAGAAAGCTGTATTTATTTAGTTTTAATGGCTAATTTGCCCAATGCAAATTTTTTCTTTTTGTTACTGAAAATTCTGTTCTGATGTTATGAGGGTCTGTGCTTTCTTAGTGATGGACAAATGAGGATTTAATAGCATTAATAATAATGTTGAGGTTTTTTCTATGATATCTTCTCCTGAGGGCTGAAGAAAAGAGGTTTTTTATAAGTTTTGTCATGCAATGCATCATGAATCATGAATCATGACTGGCAGGGTGAAGATCTTAAAGCAACCACTGCTCTGGTTGCAGCTTCACGTTTGCAATTTTAAAATAAAGAACTTTTTTACACCAGTTGTAAAGTTTCTGTGCAGACTTTGATTGTTCCACCTCCCTTACAGCTGTGGTCAGTGTTGCTGATGAAACCCTTAAGCAAAGCAGAAGACTGATGATTATTTTGGGATCAGAAACATCTAGGTGCTGCCTGTTTGAAGACACCTCTGAGCAGCAACTAGCTATGTATAATGCTCTCATCCGTGATGGGATTCAAGTGATTCTTATAGAAATGGGTGAAATACAGGACTACACAAGCATGCCAGAGTCAATCAGATACATTAAGCAAAAACATGGAGCTATTCAATGGAAAGGGGACTTCTCAGAGAAATCTTGTTCAGCAAACACAAGATTCTGGAAAAATGTGCGCTATCAGATGCCATCCAGGAAAAAGGGACCTTATTCTGAAGTGCATTTATTGCCCCTAACTTCAAACAGCTCTGCAGCAAAGGGAAGTTAAGAAGCACTTATTTAAATAAATACTAAGAAGCTAATTCTGAATTGGGATGTTTCTTCCATGGTCTTTATACTACAAAGTAGATGTTTTCTTCAAGGAGTAGAAACTACTCATCCCTTCCACAAATTACACCCTAAAATTAAAAACGATGTGCAACTTTATTTCTGTTATGGGTTTTGGATAGTGACACAGTTTGTTGTGTTATTCTCTATCAAATATTATAAGTAAACATGGTGATGGTGACAGGCTATTAAGTAGCCGTGGTCTGCATAAATGTTGTATGAAGAAACAGCTGTGAAATCCATTTTTAAAAAATCAAAACTGCGGTTGATAAATTAAAAGTCTATTTCTATCATCAGCATTTTCCTAGTCACTCTGTTCCAGATCTTGTTGCTTCTCCATGATTGTCTGATTTCCTTATTGCTTCAAGAATCTGCTCTGTGCAATCTTTGTCTCCTGAGCAGCAGACCTTACTCTTGCTTCTTGAAAGGGTTGGGGAAATACATGACATAGGAGGTATATTTAAAACTCATCACAACACTAAATGTGCTTCTGCTGAACAGTTGGTATCAAATTTATTCAGCAAATGGAAGGGAATGAAATCAGTGGATTTTTAGACTGTAGAGGAATTCTGTGATATCTGGTATATGTTTTCTTCTTAAACTTAGTCTCTTGTAATGCTAAGGAAACTAAAAATAGTTCATATTTCTTGAGAATGGGAAGATTTTTGTAGACTGTGCTGCTGCTCTGGAAACCAGATGTTCTCATGATCATGAGAAGTGTCTCAGCTGTGCTAATTGCATACACAGAAATTCACTGAGAATCTATTGAAGAACTGTGCTTGGGCTGGGTATCCTGGAGAGTGGAAAGTGGCCAGTTCTGAAACGTGGCCAAATTCTAATGGCAAGAAGTGGTATCTCATCTATTTGTGAAAGAAAAAGTTAGAGGCATGTGGCTATATCAAACTGCTTGAGAGCAGCTTGTTATTTCTGGACCCCAATCCACTCTCTGTATGCATCACTGTGAGAAAATGACATGCTGCTTCCTTTTCAAGGTGGTCTGAAGCAGCAGGAATTTTCACTCTCCAGCCTTGAAGAACATCATCTGAATTCAAATAAGAATTTTCTTGCTTTTTAAAAATTATTTTCTAAAGTTATGTAGGTTCTAACATCATGTTTATTGCCAGAATAGCATCTGTCATGGAATTCTTTCAGTTGGTTCTCAGAGGTAATGTATATCTAGAATATATTCTTCATTGGTCTGTATTGATGGGAGAGAAAGGAAAATCTAGGAGTAGAAAGATATAATCAAAGGGAAAGATTTCCAGTAGCATTTCATGGTACTTTTTTCTTTGTAAAGGTGTAGTAATTCCTCCTTAGGAGCAGTGTCTCATTCTCCTGGCTGTGGGGTTCACAACACCGTAATTTTCCACAACCTTCACTGACTAGAGACTTGTTCTAAGGTGTCACCAGGAAAGCTGGGAACAGGATAGATCCGTCAGATGAGCTACTATTGTCCTAGTAGATGTTGAATCCATGTTCTTTGGAAATGCATAATATTTAGGCTGGAACCTTTAAAAAATAAATCTAGGGACTTAGAGAATTCAGATAATCAAAACTGTCAAATTTTTACATTGTGTTTAGACTTAGCTTGCTCAAGAAAGTATTTAAAATTAGTTTCTTTCCTTCCTTTTTAAAATTTGTGTTTAAAAACAGAACCTTCTTCTTTTCCATATAGAAAGAGAAAAATAATAAGGAAAAGATGTTGAAACTGTGGTAAATTTTTGCAGCTTCCTTATTTCATATGCTTTGAAATAAAAAAAAAAACCCACCCAAACAAAATAATGACTAGGACTTGCAGTACTACATAAAAGTAAAATGATTTGCAATTCGTGTTGGCATTTTCTTCTGTGAATGTGCTGTTATGATTTCTGGCTGCTTTTTTTCATAGCTCTTTTTGGAGTTTTGCCACAGTGTTCAAGATCAGAATTTTCCTATTTGTCCACTAAATGAGACTTCTAATGACTCTTAAGTGAAGACAGATGATTGTGAGTCAGCACTCATTTACCTGACACTTTCTTTCAAACAACCACATTTGGTACGATTTTTTTGTGTCCTTGTGTAAAAGTGTGTTTGGGAGATAGGTTTTGGGTATCATGGTTGATTGTTAGCTAGCTACTTCAGTGTAGCATGACATGAGATGGCTTATCCTTTTATCAAGGGGCTTAATTTTGAAGCTTAGTTTTGTCTCTGTTTTCTCTCCTTGGAAACTGTTTCTTGCAAGTCACATAGGAAAACAATTTTTTTTTTATGGTACAATAAAAGAAGTCCTATAGAGACAGATGTGCTGGTTGGTCTTTATTAAAGAAAAAAAACAAATCCTAACAACTCCACAAATGATTAGTTGGTGAGAGGTTTGCCCCTGAAAACTTGGCAGATTCAGAAGGAAAGGCAAATGCATTGTAATCAAGGGAAGAGCATTTATTCACCACTTTGTAGTAGATATATTCCAGTTTGTTGTTTATGCCGACAGAGAGGGAAGTCTAGATGGTATGTGGCATAAGATACATTGAAAGCATTCTCTGTACCATTTTTAGCTTTTCCACCATAGCCACATATTTATTCTGTTGGCTTGCTCCTGTCTATTTATTTGGTACTCCAGGTTGCACCGTCCTTTCCTTGCCTTGTGATTAACTTGTCTGAATTTGCTAATTCCATTACATCTTTCCATCCATGCTGTGATGCTGGTGCTTTCTGTGAGACTTCTTTCACAGTTTTTTTTCATTATCATATCCTGCTTTCTTACGTCTGTGGCAAATAGCGTTGAGATGCTGCTCGTTCCGTGTTCTAATGCGCGCATCTGTTGTGGTTTAACCCCAGCCAGCAGCCAAGCCCCACACAGCCACTCACTTCCCCACCAGTGGGACTGGGGAGAGACTCAGAAGGGTAAAAGACAGAAAACTTGTGGGTTGAAATGAAGACAGTTTAACAGGGAAAGCAAAAGCCACACACATCAGCAAAGAAAACCAAGGAATTAATTTATTGCTTCCTATGGGCAGGCAGGTGTTCAACCATTTCCAGGGTAGCAGGGCCTCATCATATGCAATGGTTACTTGGAAAGACAAACACCATCACTCCAAATGTCCCCTTATTTTTCCTTCATTCCTCTACTTTATATACTGTGCACAATGTCGTCTGATCTGGAATATCCCTTTGGTTGGTTTAGGTCACCTGTCCCAGCTGTGTCTCCTCCCAACCTCCCATGCAAAACCAGCACAGCATCTATGACTGTATTAATTCATGGATAGAGGTTTATGTGATTGGGAGGAATGTGCTCTGAGCTCAGGATGAGTTGTTAGGACCTGGTAGAGTTAATGCAGTAGCCTCAGACAGGACAGCCCTGACTGACTTTGGAACTGGTGGTGGTGCCCTTTTTTTCTTTCCTCCCCTTTAAATTTACCTCCATATTGCAACCTAGAAGGTAGAATAGTGCAAGAGGAATTTTACATTTTGCCTTTATCTTGGTGCCTTGAGCTTCTGCTTGAGAGGTAAGTCCATCCTGTCTTTTGTTCAGACACCATGGTAGCTCAGTGACTCCACTTACTTTCATAGCTGCAGTTAGCTTGAAGATTAAGCAGGCAGGATAGAATTAATATTTATGACATCTGTGCTAAGGAGAGACTTCTTCCTAGAAGTACCAAAAAGTATTATGTTGTAGAGCTTTGGAATACATGTAAATAAAATCAGTGGCTAGCAGCTTTCCTTCAGGGTATTTCCAGGCGTCAGCTTCAGTCAGAGATGCTACAACTCATGAACACAGGAGCAATAGCATTTCCTTCTCTCATCTTTACACTTACTGTTCTCAAGAGTAAAGGCAAAGCACACCATTTGATGTGCATGTTTATTCTCTTTAAATTTAGGATAATATTAACCAGTACTCAATGTGTTTGAGACAAACTGAATATTAGTCCCTAGAAGGGAGCTAGGAAATAATAGTAGTAGAAACATTTGCTTCCTCATCCCACTCTAAGATTGGTTCCCATGTTAAAATTGATTGAAAAAAAAGGAGTCTGATGTCCGCTGGGCATCAAGGGGCACAGTTAAAATGTACAGCTTGTGGGAGTCCTCTGAGAGAGCACCTGGGATATTGTGGCATTGCAGCTGGAGTTAGAGCCCTGCTTGGTAGTGTTTATCAGGGGTTACTATCTCACCCTGAAAGGTGGAAAGGTCACCAAGTCATTAAGGTGAATTTTTTGCTCCAAAAAGTTGATTTTGAATTGCTGCTCCAGATCAGGTGACTTAGATGTGTAAATATTTCTGGTCCATTTCTGCTGCCAGCCACTCATTTGATCTTGCTGTCGTTTGATTTTTTTTTCTTGAACATATCAGTAGGTGTAGTAGGAGAGGAATTTTGAACACTGTCTCATTAGCTTTTCTTTCTTTTTGATTAAGTACTTGCCCTGATGGTCTTTATTTCTGTTGGCAATTATTAAAATCCACGTTCTCTCTTTCCCTTATCTCACTGGCTATATGCACCAGCAGAGTGCTTCCTTTTCCTGCATTGTCTATGGTAACACACCCCAGTGCTGCTTCATCTCTGCTCGAGGGTTGATGTTTTGCACTTTCTTTCTCTGTTTGTCTAATGTCCCCAGGAAGATGTGAAGGGAACCAGTTGTTGAGAAGGCATTTTTTTCTCTCTTTGAACACATTGTTTCTAATACCCACTTTGTTTGTTTGTTTTCTGGTGGTTTTTGCTTTCCAAATATGCATAACATAACTATTTCCTCTGTGCCATGGAATTGGGGAACTTGGACAAGCATTGGATTTGGAAAGAAATTCAAGCTATCTACTGTTTTCCAACCTCTCATTCCTGGGGAAGCACACTCAGACTGTGTCAACTAAATCTGTACTTTCTAGGTAAGGTGTGAAACAACTACATAATTTCAAGTGGAGCATAGCAGAAATAGCAGGACAAAGGCATCTTTGAGATCAGCTGAGATCAGCTCAGTTGGTCAGAGCATGGCACTAGTAAAGCCAAGATTGCATGTTTTATCCCCATATGGGCCATTCACTTTAGAGTTGGACCTGATGATGTTTGTGGGTCTCTTCCAACTCAGAATATTCTGTGATTCTGTTTAAAGACCCTACTGAGAGGTAAAGGAGTTTATAAATTCTCCCAAAATGGTGAATAAACAGAGTATTTAGGAGTTACAAAGAATAACATTCATCTGTCCCTTTAAAACAGAAAAAAATCTTGGCAGTTAATTCCCCTACATATTGCCTCCAGGAAAAAACAAGGAAAAAGCTAAAGAGCTGTCTGGACAGGGACACTCACAGTTGGAAAAAACTTGTGTGCCATATGTCCCCCTTCCATCTGTGTATGCTCTCTTCTGGGTCGTGACATCTGGTTCTGCTTGATATCTGGCTCTGATTTCTGTATTTTTAAAGTAAACGGGACTTAATTCTCCTTGGAGACTGAAGAGAATAGACCACATGCTGACTTTTAAAAGAAAAGCCAAGTTTTTCATAAAAATATGTCTCCTCATCCTAGCTCTGAATGGCTTGGTACACGTATGCATTTAAATGAGCCAAAGATGTGCCAGCACCGTCTGCTGTCACTTTTAAAAAGCTGCTAACTTCGGCATGTTTGACATTTTTGGAGGGTTGGGCCATAAAGTTAGTTGGGTGCCTAAATTAGAAGATGAATTGGCTTATTATTAAGGAAAGGATCACGTCCAAGAGAGCAGACAGCTGAGGATGGGAAAAGATTGGGTGTTCCAGGGTGAGGATTGGTGAGCCATAGAAGCTGGCTGTGGGGATCCTGAAACCCCTGGAGCCTGGAGCCACACTGGCCTTGTGCTGTGCAATGTCTCCCTCCACCCAGGGATGCCTGAGACTGAACCTCTCACCTTCCAGTAAAAGCCACACTGTTTACATCAGATCATCATGAAGTTCCACTGCTAAAAATGCCAAGCCATAGCATTAAAAAAAAAAACAAAACAAACAAAAAACAGACCAAGAGGGAGTAAAAAAAAATAGATACTTTGACAACTGCTGATCTGAATTATTCTGTAATTATTATTTTTAGTGCTTTTCCTGTCTTTTGTAAGAACTAGCAGGGAATTTCGTGGAAAATGAGAGTTTTGGCCTTTGAGACTGTGCAACTGTTAATCCAGAGCCTCAGAGCTGATTGGGTAATGGGGAGTAGTAGAGCTCTGCAGAGCTGTGTTTCTTAATCAGCCCCCAGCATATGTCAATTAGATCTAATTGAGCAACTCTTACCATTGGTTATTCCAAGAAGAAGACTGTGATTGAGACCACTTCATCTGGCGTCTGCATTCCAGCAGATCTGCTGTGCATAATGGCTGGGGGATCATTACCAGCCATGTGCTACCCAGGCAACTGAGAGTCCTAGAATTTACTTGACATAGTGATAGATGAGAAATTTGTGCCTAATTTAATGATCTAGCCCCTGAGCTGGGAACAAATGGATCCAATAGTTACATGGTGAGAAAATCTTGGAGTCTTGGATGCCGAATTGTTTATAGGAAACCAGACAGCAAATGGACAGTAGGCCCCTGGAGTCCTTGAAGAAGAATTGCCTCAAGGCTGCCATCAGAGAGGAGCAGTCAGTGGGTCATGAAGATCATCTGAAATGGAACATCACAGCATTCTCAGGAGCAGAAAGCACTGGCTGCCTGAAATGGCCAATCCTCAGTTCCCAATCCTTGCCTTGGGTAGTGTGCTCAGATCCAGACAGACCTTGCAAACTCTGTTTTTCCTAATGATATGTAGTGCTTTTCTTTTTTTACCCTCTAGTTAATAATCTACAGCCACAGGGTTTGTAAATTGAAGAGAATTTGCAAACAGAAGTGATTGGGAGGTTTCAAAGACTATCTAGGCCCTTTGTCTATTAAAATACTATTATTGTTGTTATTGTCAATATTGATATCAATAATACGTGCAACCAAATCAAAAATCCTGCCTTGGTTGTGGCTCAGGCAAAATGATTCTGAATTCCAGAACAAATGGTGAAGATGAGGCTGCAGAAAGTGATGAAAGCAATTAGCACAAGAAGGCTGGGGCAGTGTGGTTCATATCATTCTTATTTCTCTCTTCAGTCCACTCTTGTTTATGCTTTTGGGTCTGAAACTTGTACTCGTTGTCCTTGGTCATCACTAGAAAAGAGATTTGTTTTGTCTTATTACCCCGTGAAGAGAGCTTACTAACACTTAATATGAGCCTCAGAACTACATCCCTAGGCAGCACAGAATCTGAAAGACATGAAAGCTAAAACTTAAGGCATCAATTCAATAATTCTCAGTAGTAGTTGATTTTGTAGTGAGCACTCAGATGGTAATTCTTAAAGCTTTGGGGCAGTATATATATTAAGATATATGAAGGTTTCCTGATGACTGATGGGTCCCAGACATGCTCCTTGTGTAGACCCTCAAAAATGCAGGGCTGCAAAGAGCAACATTTTCTGTCCCAGCTATGGGAGGCTGTGAGCCGTCACTGATATCTTGGGGTAGGCTAAGAGTTATGGAAGAGAAGGGCTTAATAGGTTTGGTGAGGCTTCAGGAATCTGAGTCAGGCCATGCATTTGTTTCCCTTAATTTTATCTCTCTCCCTTGAAACCCACCAAAAAAGATGGCCTCTAGCTGGCCTCATAGTCCACATCACACATCTGCATCTCTCAAAAAAACAACCACCTTACTCATATGTCTGCACTTGGAAATTATAACACCTCCTAGCTGGAATTGGGCTAGAGCACTTGAGACATTTCTCTCAAGGATGTGAATAATACAGGGTGGTGGCTATTTCCATTTCTAGAGTAGGAGGATAATATGAAATGGTCTTCCATAGGATATGAAATGAGAATTCTTGGCTACATCATAATGGGAGTTAAATTAAAGCATGGATTTTGCAAAAGAAAACACGTCATTTTGAAAAATAGCCGTATGACTTCTTTGGTAGCTAAATAACATCTCAACTGAGTAAGATGCTAATTGGAAAAAAAGTAAAATTCTTGTAATGCTTTGCAAAAATTTGACCTGGACCTGGCAGCATTATGAAGTCTTTGTGGTCTGGTCTGGCAAAGAAAGGAGGAGATGAGGAAGAATCAAGACAGCGGCACTGTACATAATTACTGATTATGATCATATGTTGCATTTTGATCTACTTGTGGGACACATAAAGCAGGAAAGTGCCATTTTATCTTTGTACCTACCTCTCTCTAACCACAAATGTACTGAATATGGACATATTCATTGCTCTTGGCTTTTTTCTTTGAAGATCAATCAGCCTGATGATCTTTAGGTTCCCTGAGCGAGGTCACCTTCTTGATCACCATGTTCCTTATACAAGCCCCAGTGTAGTGGAAATTCCCTTGCCTTAGATGTGGAGTGGACTTTTTTCTTCCACTACAAGCTCCTGGTTTGGTGTCAGCAAAGTATTTTCCAGCAGTGAGTACAGAGGTGCTCTGCTTGTCTTTTGAGGTGAGCTGTGGCCGGAGTTATTTTTGACTACACTGAAGAGCCACACCTGTTTCATAAAGGAGTGCAGGACATCCCCACCTGCAGGTGATCATAAATCCCTGAGTGAGGAAACCAAGGCTTTTGTTGTGTAATGAAGTTTGGTTACAGATGCTGCGAGTCCCCATGTTCCTCCAGCCAGGGCTATGTGAGGGCTGGAGGGAGATGTGCCAGCTGCAATAGCTCCAGCTGACCTATCCCTCGGGCCAAGAGCTGTCTCACAGCCAAAGGATGCAGTTTGCTTCCAAGGGCTCATGGGAAAAACAGAGGAACGACAAACACTGGAGGAAAGCGTGAGAAATGCTCTGCAGAGTCAGGCCAGCAGCTAACCCAGCCAGGCATTCTGTCTCCAGCATGGTGAAAGGAGTTGCTGAAAATCAGACTGATATCTCAACAGGTGTCCCAAGCTGCCGGGCTGGCTCTCACATTTGAAGCTCCACCGAAACTCAGGGATCAGGATAGCATTCTGGTGTCTGAACCCCGAAGTTTCTTTACTATTTTGCTTACTCTGCCCCTCTGTAGCAGCAAACAGAACCCCATGTGAAAGATGCTGGGTTTTGTGTATCTTGTTTGGCCTGTGTTGCTCCAGTCTTTGGTGACCTTTTGCCGCTGCCTGTAGCAGTAGGTCTTGAATGGCATTACATATTTACATGAGATGCTTTTATCTGCTTACCCAGCAAATATTTAGACTTGGGCATGCTGTTGACTTTCTCTCCGGAGGGTGAAAAAGAGGTTTTGGTGCTTCCTGCAAAGTCCATTGCTATTGGTGGGAAAGAAGGTCCCTGGGGTGAAGTATCAGAACCCAAATACTATTCTGTAAGCCTTGAAAACCACACAGTGCAGAGTTTATTTCCATTCAGATATAGTAATTAATTGGTTTGTTGTTATTGCATAACACAACTAACTACATCCCAAACAGAAAAACAGCAGAGCTCTCTATCAAGGTTACTTGCAACCCTAGGGGTTATTAAAACAGTCAACTTTCCTTTGAAGAAAGCATCATTATTTGTTGGTTCTCATTTAACGAACACTCATGCAGCAGGATTTACCAGACATCATGCGGGGGCAGCCACCCAGTGCAGCCAGATATCAGCAGATTTGTGACCCTTTTTTGTTGTTCTTCTGGAATGGTTTGACAGGTGCTTATTCCCTGTCCTCACTAGCTTGGACTGTCCTCCCTCTGTCTGCCACTTCCACCCAAGACTGTCCTTTCTATTGTGCCAGCAGATCTGCCTGTCCAAGAACCAAAGCAGCTGGAAAGTGACTGTGCTTTTGTTGCTTTTCTTGGCCAGTTAGTTCTTGGGCAGATTTGTTTTCTGAACTCTTTACCATCTAAAAGCACACAATATTTTTTTTCCAGCACAGGAGAGCCAGGGAAGGCAAGGGTGGATGTTTAGAATGGTGTGAGATGCACTGCTCCTAAAGCACAGACTTGGCAGGGCTGAGCAGCTGTTTGATGGTCTGTGTTCTTGTGGCCACACATTCCCAGCACTCCAGTATGATCCTTTGGAGACCCTTCTGTAGATTGCAGTACCATGCCAGGAACATGGAGAGATAATATCTCTCTTCTCTGGCCACATGTTTGGGTTTAAAGGATTTTTCTCTATGCATTGCATCTGATGGTCTTTGAATTGCCCTGGTCAAGGGGTAAATAAAATGTTGTATCCCATATTAAGCAGCATAGTCTGACAGAGCAGCTTGGGATGAGGGGTATTTTATGTAATCAACACAACTTTTCTTATGTTTTTTTTTTGCCCGTTCCTATCTCAGTTCTGGCCATCTAGGACATTAGAGAGAAAACTATGCCTTTTATCTTCAGAAAAGAGATAGCAGCGCTGTGTAACTCCTTGACAGAGGACACTGCACTATAGGAAGTCCACATGTGTTTCTGCAGAGACCAGGCTTTGAATGGGAATAAATAGACAAAACATTAACAGGCTCAGGATATTCCTGATGGTGAGAGCCTTTGAAGGCTAGGGCAATACTGAGGTAGGGTTACAGTGTATGTTGGATATGATTTTACTCTGTTTTTCTTAACAGTCCTTACCTCAGAAGTACTGAGTTAGATGGCCTGAAGCAGCACAGCTCTTGTCATATTTCTATGACTTGAACTGTGAAAAGAAATACAAGGATGGAGCTATTCCCTCAAAATTTGCTGCCACTGTTGGCAAACATTCTTTTTCGTCTTTTTTTGGGTGTCAGTTATTGATAGCTTAATTTATAAATGGCAAGTATTGGAAGGAATAATCTTGTCTGAATTTTAGACTCATCAAAATTCAGCATTGTCTACTTTTGTCTATCACTGCTTGTTTCTTTGTGTCAACAACATTTGTTGTCATTGTCCATTATGTTGCCTCAAGAAAGTCCTGTAGGACTTTAAATTTTGACTTAAACTTCTGGGTTCATCCTTCTTATTAATTCAGCCAGAATTTCAGTCACTAGAAGTTATCCCCATCTTTCCAGACATTGTTCAACTCAAATGGTCAAACCAGAAGAAATACGTAGAATATTTTTGATGAGAAGACCAACTCAAATACTTCAGTATCTCTCACCTTTTTTTTTTAAGATTATGTAATGTAGCAATTGCTTTACAGATGTTTTCTTCATTGTCTTGTCAGCCAGGTGGTTGCTGTTCTACTTATGACTACTTTTAAACAGTGCCTTTCCAGCCTTTAGCATACGAATTCATAGAAAAAGGATGCTGATAATATAGAGAGATTAAATCAATTTTATGGTTTTATATTTTCGAGAGACTGCCATTTCTGCTGAGCTCTTAAAATTCAAACTGTGGCTATCCAAAGGTCAGATCTGATACCTGAGGTTTTGCTGAGGCAGAGAAGCAGCTTGACAGAAATGTTATGTTGACTTACCAGTATTGATAAGCTTTGTGATAAGAGCAGGAGGAGAGTCTGTGGAAAGATTCTCCACACGAGCACTCTGATTCAGAAAATTACTGATTGTCTGAAAAAAATAGTATAAATTAATTTGCATGAACATAGTATTGCTTCTGTGATATCCTGTGGAGGCAAAAACATTAGTGCCTATTCATTTCTTTGCATGAATTTAGGCACACTCACAACGCCCAAAGGGAGAGGGATGGTCCAGTCTGGTTAGTGGCAGAAGGTGAGGATATCTAAGAAATTCAGAAAGAGTACTACTTTCTTATTTGGCTACTCTTGATTAATCCTTACTGTTGAATTTAGAGGTAACTAATGGGAAATGCTTATTTCCACCCCCAGTCGTGGTCTAAGCTGGCCATCTGTCTTCTGAGAATAGATGTTAACAGAGCAGAAACAGCTCTGATGATACAAAAAATCTGAATGCATGCTGTGCCCCCGCTCAGTTCCTCCTTCTCATCCTGGCCTTGTGGTTAGAGCAGTCATTAGGAAACTGGTGACCTCTCTTGCCCTGAAGAAGGATGTGCTCCCCCAGCTTCTCCTAGGATACTTCCTGATTCTTCTGAGGTACCTGGGCAAACTTATACCTGGTGGACAGTGTTGCTTGTTGAAAAAAAAAAAATGCGAGAACCCAACCCACTTAAAAGAAGTCAGAGCCTTATAATAAAAATTTCTTATTAATGTCTATCCCCTAAATGGCTAGAGCCAAATTCACTCTTGGCTGTTCTGTTTTCCTCCTGACTTGTAAGTTCCAAACAAGTAGCATCCCAGTTTTGGGATACAGGATGGAGTGTTCTTCCTCAGATGTTAGAAGCCCTTACAGTCCTCAGAAGTTGGGTCTTCTGGTTTCTAGTTAATTTTCTGACTGAAAGCCTTGTCTGGGTATTGTGGATTGTTCTCAGTCTGAGTTGTAAGTCACTTTACTTTTATGACTCTTGTTACTGTCTGGGTGTGCAGTGTCTGACCCAGTTAACTCCGTGTCACCTGCCTGTCCTGTCACATCCACAGCAGCGTGGGTCTCTGCACTGAGGCTGCTGAGGAAAGAGGGAGCACCCTCGGCTTGGCCTAGCCTGTGATCAGTGTGTTACCTGGTGTGCAACTCTGTAGTGTCACCTGAGGATGTCAGGCAATTTGTTTAAGATACAAGAGCCTCAAGATCTTCCCTGAACTAATCTCTGTGCTCTGGAGAGAGGGTGTGGCCCTCACTTGGGCAATTATCTGAACAAAACATTCAGGGTTGCCTGCACTTGCTCACTTGTTTGGGAGTCCAGTACACAGTGCACACTTACTCCGGAATCAAGAGTATTTTAGGGCTTACCTGCCATGATTTGTCAATCTTTGCAGGATGACTATTCACTGGACTCATATGCATTTTTAAAATTTCTCTCATAATTTCTCTTACTTACCTCTACTTCTACATTAGGGATGTTTATGTACCCTGAGAGGTACCAACATGTCCACATTATGGGATAAAACAAAGCATACTTGAATTTTCTCTCTTAAACTTACTTGTTTCAGGTGCTCTTTTGTCAGTAGAATGGAGGTGAAATATGATTTCTCTTTCACCCTGAGGTAGTTTCCACAGCAGTGGAGGGACCCAGAGGTGCCCGAATCTGCTGCTTTTGCACACACGTTTTTTCCCCAAACTCTCCGCCTTAGTGCGAACAGCCTGCAGTTGAGCTGTGCAATGTGTCTGCACTCTAGACCTTGCCTCTGTGGAACAATACTTCCTCTGTATCTCACTGGCAGTTTGAGCACAAGGCAGGCTTCATTTCCTTTTGCACTTGCACGGTGCTGAGCAATCAGTCAGCAAAACCCCGAAGGTGAAGCGGTGACCAGTGAGGCAATGCCTGTGACAAAAGACCTTGGCTCTGGACAAGAGCTGCTGAGCAGGATGCCCACAGACCCTGATGTCCAGCCTCAGTGAGCTGAAACCTGAACCGAGGTTTCAACAGAGCTGTGTGGTTCTGTGGGCTGGTAAGAAACACCAAGGAAGAGACTGCCAGAAAGGCTGTTTCCCAAAAGAGCTTTGACAAGCACTGAAACTGGGATTTGGAATGGAAAACTGTCTGTTGGCATAAAATATTAAGTTTCTTTGGTTAGAAATGGAAAATCTTGCCACTTTACATTTATTTTCAGCACTCAAAATCCATCAGTTTGATTGTCCCCTTTCTGAAGAAGCATTTTTTTTGCATACATCTGCATTACTCTATATTTCTGATCCACAAATAATAGAAATGTGTTATTGTGAGCCTTTTTTATTTTTCCTCCCTAGAAGATTTTTCTGCTCCAAAGTAAGAACAAAGGGGAGGAAAGCAGAAACCTTTCCCAAAAGCACAACTTGAGAACTTACAGGAACAAATCTTCAGACTCTGCAGGAATTCCAGGTTTCATGAAAAATAATTTTCTCTTTTGGCTCTTAGGAAAATTATTAATCACACTTCTTGTGAGATAAAATCAAATAACTGAAAAAAACAAAAAAAGGAATTTAAATTCAAGTGAGAGTTACCTACACTTTTGCATTTCTTCTGTTTCCCTGTTTATGTAAGAAAAAAGTAACTATCATACCAGCTTGCACAATTTCCCCCACCCACCATCCCCAGGTCTTTATCCTATTGCTAACCAAATGCACAAGCCATCAGTAATGGGTGAAGAAGAGGATGATAAACTCTGTCAGTGTCAGCCACAGGGGACGGACATCCTCAGTTTAAAGCAGCTTTTCCAACAGTGCCTTAAATGGTGATCAGTGTGCCTCTCCTTGAACCATGCCTCTTGAAACCACTTGTGCATTTACTTTACTAACCACTTCACAGGGCAATTAGTTTTGGGTTTTACTTATGCGAAAGAGTAGTGTTTTCTGCTTTAACAGTGTGTCTGATCATTTCCCCATTTCCTTTCTAACGAGAGGTACTGAAAAATAGTTTCCAGTGTAATTTTTTCTGGTGCTGGAAGTCCTCTCCCTTCTCAGCCACAGAGTGACAGATAATTTGGTTTATTCTTGTAGCAAAAGGCCCCTTTGCCTCTAATATCCCTACTGCTCTTTTTAATAACTTCTTTTCATGTTACAATATATTTTTTGTAAGTGGAAACCAAAATCACACCCAGTGCTCAAGATAAGGATGTATTGCATCAGTACAATAACATTTCCTGTTTTGTTTTCTGTTCTTTTGCTAGTAACTCTTCACAATATCTTTGCCCTCTCGGTAGCTTCTGAACATCGGGCTTTTTTCAGAGAAAATTCAAAATTACCTCAGGATGTCCTTTCCACGTAGCAAAAATGATCACTTTGTATGTGTTTGTAGGATTATTTCTCTGAGAATAGGGCTCTGTGTAGTTCAACAGCTGAAAGAATCCAAATAAAGCTAGAGGATACCTGATCTCATGGCATTTCCAATGAAAATTTATCTACTCTCCCAAGGCAATCATTCTGCTACAGAACTGACTGGCATTTCAGTTAGTTTCACAGGATCTAGGAAACTTCCAATGTTTGGGTCTCATCCTGGAGCCTCAGTCCTGGACTGGTGTGTATGGAAGAGACGGGTAGAGCGTATGGCTGTCTCACTCTGGCATGTGAGGCTAAGGTGTGGAGCAGGACAGGGAGGTGCCCCTGCTCGTGTCACACCGTGCACAGCACACTTCACTGATGGTGTGGGATGTCTCAGACAAGCTTGTTTCTGCAAGCTGTCAGCTGCAGAGGATAACTTCTGGAAGTTTAGCCTATGGTCATGGACCCTGAGAGCAACTGGGCAGGAGTTCTTGAAACCTTCAGCTCTTTGAAAGCACTGAGGTCCTCAGAAGCTGCTGGCAGCCTGCAAGCTCTGCTGCTGGCTATGGAGAAGAGCTGGAACGGAGGTACCTACAACTGACATTTTTGGATATGAAACAGACAAGAACCGACCTCTACATCTGGCTGAATGCACACTGAGGATTCATATTTCTAGTGCAGGCATTGATAAGCTGTGGGTTAACCTCCTCGTGGAGGAGGTAGAATCTTGGGCTCCATTGCCTCAGAAAACCGCCTCACAGAAGTCATGGACCCAAAATCTGAAGAATAAATTACTTTAAACAATGTTTGTCTTATGTTAAGTGACTCCACCATTCAGCATTGTTTTCCTGTAGAACTATGGATTGCCTCTATTATAATGCCTAGATCCTATAGAGAGAGTACATGGGGTAGAGTTTCTACTGTGTCTTTCCTGCAATGTCTGCCTCTTACTGGCACCTTGCAGGACAGATCCTGAGCAAAGACTCACAGACCTGTGAAGTAGTCCTGGTGAAGACTCGCCTGTGTTTGCAACAGGCCACAGTTACATATAGGTTCTTTTCCATGTAGAATCCTACAGAAATTAGGATTTTGGTCTGGTTCACAATGGCAAAGTGAGTAATTGATACACCAAGACCATGTCATGTGGTGGTAGTAGCTGTGGTGACTATGGATAAGAATAAACACCTCATTTTATATTGATGGGAAAAGAAGGTTGGCTCCTGGAACAGCTCATCTCCCAAGAAAACTTGCAGGAAATCATGTAGAAAACTGTAAGTAGGCTTTTGATTAAAAAAGGATTCTTGGTTAGTGAGGGAAGGCAAAACAGATTATGTTGAGTTTCTATTTTGGAGAAACAAGCCTGAAATCTGGGGTCATAAGTGCTAAAAGGCACTCTACATACTGTTTGGGATCTCTACAGAGGTAGACAACAGTCTATATTCTCAGAATTTGTTGAAGCTCGCCAAACTGGGAGCATAGAGTACAAATAAGAGCCCATTTTCTGACATAGTGTATCCTAATTTCCATGGAAATAGCTTCCATGAGCCCAGAGAAAGTTTTCAAATTCATAGCCCTCCCTTTTTGGAAAGGTGCTCTAAGGTCTAAGAATTAAGTGCTCTAAGGATTTCTCTAGCAGAGTTCTTGGGGTTTGGATGCCTGGCGCTTCAACTGTAGAAAAACTAACAAATACGTTGATATTTTTATTATAGAAAAAAACTTGGGTGGTATTTCATTTTTATGAGAAGCCTTGTTTTTCTTTCCAAAATGCTTCAAACTTTCAGGGAATGCAAACTCCAAGTTGCAGCCAGATCTGATAGTAAATGCAATTAGGTAATATGAAAGAGGAAGGAAAAAGTTCTTCCAAAAACCCAGTCCATAACCTAGAGGGAAAAAAAAAGAAAAAAAAAGAAGACATTTTCCTAAGTAGTGGTATCATAAAATTCTTTTTTAATAACTAAAGCTCTGCTTTTGCATGCTATCAGTATGTCACAACCCTCTTTTATCAGTAAGACATTAACTTCCACTAATTTGTATATATTAAGGAACAAACAAGACTATTCAGTAAGAAGTCTTTATAAACAATGTAATTTGTCAGCAAATTATCTTAAGTGACTTTCCAGAGAATTGAAATTCATTTTAGCTGGGTGAATTAATAAGAATTGTGTCTTATGCATGCGCGTCACAATTTCCAAAATACGTATTGGACATATGTCTTCCTAAGAAATTGTGCAGAAAAAATCTCTTTGTTCTCAGGGAAGATATCAGATAGGAACAACAATGATGTGCTAAATGATTAGTAAAGAAAAATGGAATGAGTGCTGCATGGAAGGAAGGTAGCTTCCCATGCACTCCAAGGGGAGTATTGGGTGTAAGGACTTGGAATGTCTGGAATGAGTCTATGACACTGCACCAAGAACTGGCCTCTTTAACTTAAAATTTAGAAGATTTCACTTATGGGTATCTTGTTTCTGCCCTGAAGTTATTTGGACACAAGAGTGATGGTTACTTCAGTGTTTCTTTTGTGTATAAACTTAGGATGGGCTTCTTGCCCAAAGACAATTGCCTGTTCAGACTCATCCCCACCTCTGTACTGTAAGACATTCTGGTATCTAAGGACAGGACCACCTGTGGGAATGGAAGGTTCTGGAGACTCAGCAAAGTGTTTTAATTTCCATAAGAGCAACAGATGTGCTGCACAGATCCTCTCTCTGGTGGTCTTTGTGGTCTCCCCATGGGGATCCTGCTGGTGGCCTGGTGACATTCAGACATTCAGAACAGCTGCTGTTATTTTCATTCTGGCTGGCTGTACACAGACCCTGTGGGATGGCAGTGCAGCTGCTTTCCTTTTGGGGCAAGGCACGGAGCAGAGAAATTTGGAATTTCTTTAGAAAGGGAAACTGGTTTCAAGATACAAGTCTTTGTTAGTGATGTTACGGTTTTTGTTTGAATATTGACGTTGGCCTAACTGTAACTATCTAAGCATAACTATCATTGTTAGATCTTTTATAAACTGCTGGTGATCAAATAGCATACCAAGTAATGTATCAACGTGCAAGCCAAAGGAAATGCTTGCCATCCAGATAAAAAAAAGCACAGATATGGTTCTGGTTGCTTTAGCCGATTATTTCCTTCAAGATAGTCACCTCTGTTTTACATCCTCTGAATGGGCAAGTACAGTGGATTTGAAAACCTTATGATACTTAATATTTCTGGCTTTGTGGGATGAAGGAGTGAGATGAGTAGGGTAAAAATACTGATGTTTTTGTAAAACTTAAATTCTTATTAATCTTTTGCTGTTTACATGCATGCTCTCACTTACTGCTGTGTGGGAGCCTGCCATCCCAGCTGTCCTTGCCTGGCCACCACGGCCCTAACAAGTTGTTCTATAATCCTCTCAATAGGGCAGGGGGAGGAAACACTATGAAAAGTCCATGGGTAGAGAAAAGGTGGATGACTTATCAATTACCATCTAAGGCAAATCAGACTCAACTTGGGGAAATTATTTTGTGAATTATTAACAGACTAGGATAGTGAGAAAAAACCCCAAACTAATGCCATCTTCTCCCAAGCCTTCCCTTCTTCCCAGGCTCAATTTCACTCCCAAATCTCTTACCTCCTCCTCCCAAGTGACACAGGGGGATGGAGAACAGGAGTTGTGGTCAGTTCATAACATTTTGTTTCTGTTTCTTCTTCCTTCTCACACTATTCCCCTACTGCAAAGTGGGTATTCCTCTCTTGGGAGACACTTCACAAACTTCTCCAGTGTGGGGCTTCCCATGGGCTAGAATTCTTCACAAACAGCTCTGGTGTGGGTCTTTACATGGACAGCAGCCCTCAGGAGCAGACTGCTCCAGTGCGTCGCCTTTCAGAAAACCTACTCTTACATGGGCTCCCCTGTGGCCTCAGTTCCTGCCAGGAACCTGCTCCAGCATGGACTCTCCATGGACTGCAGCTTCCTTCAGGTCACATCCACCTGCTCCTGTGTGGCATCCTCCATGGACTACAGGAGGAAAAACTGTGTCATCGTGATTTTCCCCATGGTCTGAAAGGGAATCTTTGCTCCAGCACCTGGAGCACCTCCTCCCCTTCCTTGTTCACTGCAGGGTTGTCTCAGCCCTCACTCACAGTTGCTGTGGAGCAGTTTTTATCTTATCTTAAATGTGCTCCCATGAAGTACTTACCAGTGTTGCAGACGAGCTCAGCTGTGGTCAGTGTGGATCTCTTTTGGAGCTGGAACAGGCTCTGTTCAACACAGGGGCAGCTCCTGGTGTCTTCTCACAGAAGTCACCTCTGTACCCTCCCAAATTTTGCCCAACCCAATACACTCTGGTTAGGAATGTGTCCACCAACGGTGTCTGCTTGGGGTACCTGTCTCAAACTTTCAATGAAAGGAACCATCAGAACTATTTGGGGACCAGCCCCTTCACTACCCAAAATGTGGGTGGTACTAGGGCTGCGTGATCAGCGATAAAGGCCAGGGGAAACTTTTTCCTTGGAAAAAGGTCCATCTCTATTAGAATAATATAAACCTTGAAAACTCTTTCTAGTTTCCCTTTTACACAAAGCATGAGATGCTTTTGTTAGCCACAAGAAGGGCACCATGACACAGAGGAACAGGAAGAGCACTGCAACCTCAGCAAGGTGGATCCCCACCAGCCAAAAAGCATTAGACTTGGCACAGGTGTGGGCACACCCAGCAACATCTTCCCCTGCCATCCCACCATTTGCCATTCCACCAGAGTTCCCTGGTTTGGCCTTGATAAAGGGAGATACCCTTTCCTGGTAGGGTCGCTTCTGTCTGAATGTTTCCCTACTGTGGCCGCTGACAGTCTGCAAGCAGGGTGCAAAGATTGTACCCAGCAAATAGAGTTGGGTATTAGGCAAGCAGGACTAATGTTCTGCTAGGCTAAGCACTGCTTCTTGGAGCAAAGTGAACTCTGACAGTGCTGAATTTCTGTTTCCTTATCTCTGCTTTTTATCTGAGGACTTCATCTTTTTCAACCTCATTATTTTTCCTCCTGCGTGCTTGAACTCCTAACTCTTAAGATGTCAGTAACTTCATTCAGTCTGGGTTTTCACTTTTTGTATCTTGTGTGGCTTTAGCTTGCATATTTTTCATAGCCTAGGAGTAATTTTGCCAACACACTTGAGTTAAGTTCATTCACTCATGCTGTGCCAAAACAGTCATTGCATCACTGTTGGTTGAATCTCTGGATCATTGACTCCTAGCGCAGGCAAGCACCTATGGGGCCAGCTACATTTAACTTGATACTAAATTGCTCCTTAATACTCAGTGGCAGCTCCACTAGGTTCCCAGCAAACTTCCAGTGCTTCACTCCCTTACCTTTAAAATGATTTATCTGCTGTCTTGCTTAACTATCCCCTGCTTCAGTTCAAACCCATTACTTATTCCCTTCCTTGCTGTAGTGCTATGCATACAGGCTGCCAAGGAAGCAGTTAACCCCTCAAAGAAATCTCTTGAGGTATTTCTGTAAGTCTTTCCATAAACTTATCAGTAGGATTTTGTTTTAGAAGATGGGCCCAAAGTGATGAGGCATTCAGCATTGATTTTATTTTCTTATGAAAGCTGCAGAATGGCTTTTACTCAGCTGGCACCTCTCCTCTTTATCCAGGAGCCCAGTTTCCCATCTACACCATGATCTGGGAATGACCTGGGCATGGGAACAGACTACAGATTAAGGGCTCTTCTGAGGTATGGAGAAACACTATAAGTGCCTCTAATCTAACTTTCAGTCGACTTTGTGACAGAATAACCTCTTATGTGTCCAGAAAATTGAAGCTTTATCTGAATATATTTAACCTTTCCCTAGATGAAACTGGCATGTTGTGATTAGAGGATATTGAGCCTACCACTGAATGCAGATGGTTACTCCAGAATTTTCACCAAAGTCTCTCACATCAGGAAATGAGGAAGACCTTGATCCTGATGAAACCTCATTAACTTGAGCAGGAAGTAAATTTGTAAGCTTTTGAAGGCAGGAGCCTGAACTCTTTGACCAAAACATTGTGATATTTCATTGTTGCAGGTTGGTTGGCTTCTTCTTTTAGCTCTTTTGCTTTTTTTTAAATTGTCATATGGGAAGTGCAACCCCCAGACCACTTCAAAGGAAATGGTATACCAAGACCTGAGGAGACCATGGGTGTGACACAGGTAAGATTTCTGCATACTGGCATATAATTGCTACATCTTTGTATATTTGTGGAGTTGTTGCATGCTGACAGTAGAGTCCCAGGAGCACTGGAAGGGACAAATGGAATTCACAACTCTGACAGAGAAGGGGAACAAAAGTTTGAATGACCATAGGATAAAATCTTCTTGCCCTCAGAGACTTAATTTAGCAGATAACTGGTTTTTCAGCACCTTCTTTGATCAGTTTAGCTTCAGTGAAGCAGTTTGCTTCATTAAAAACTGTTCCTGATTCTCCAGAGACTTTTCAAGCTGTTCTCAGTGAGCTGCTTCTTGACTAGACCATGCAAAGCTGTTACTTGTTTTCAAGCAAAACCTGTTTCGAAGTGCCTTCTACCATCTGAGCATCCCCTCTCTGTGCTTCCCAGCCAGCAGATTTATTGCACTGTAATTGTGCTAAAAAGGAATAATTTGCAATAAAGGGAAACCTATGCTAGTGGTGAAAGATATCTGATGAATTAGAACTGTGAGATGCTATCTCTTATGGGTACTTAAAATGCTACAGTAATTTGCATGTTCTGCTCTGTTCAGTGGGAGGTGTCTCGGAATGAAGCTGTGTATTTTGCTGCTACAGATATGAACTGCCCAAGCCAGATAAAAAGAGCTCACAGTAATATCTGGTCCGAGTTAAGCAGAGAAATCTCTGCAAAAGACAGAGAGAACAAGCTACTTCTCTGCTTTCTGAATTTTCCAAATGGTAGGTCAAATTTTTATATTGTCATTTAACCAGAAATAGTAGAAGTATTTGATAAGAAAGTTTATTTCACTTTACTTGTGTACTTCTTTGTCCTGAGAAGTAATATTAGACTAAAATATGGCACGCTTCCATAATAGACAAATAGTGTTCGGACTAACAAAATTTTACATTGCTGTGAAATGTATTTAGAAATTGATTTTGCTGTCAGTTTTCTGGCATATATTTTTACTAATTAGTTAAAGACACAGAAAATGTTTACTCTGCAATTGATTTTTCAGTGTTTAGCATATTTACGGGGGCGTTTTGTTTAAAAATATTTTTAAAGAATGATAAGAAATTCCTAAATTTTTCTAATTTCAGTAATAAAGCATTCTTAGAAATGCTTTATTACTGAAATTCCTAAATTTTACACCTACACCTGTAACTAGTGTAATTGTTAACTCTTGTGAATGCTAGTTCTGGAATAAGTTCAGTTCTACTGTTGCAATTTTAATAGGATGTTTTCAGTCAGAATGGATTTTCTGGTTTGATAGAATAATGAAAATCACTTCCAAAAGATGTACGGATTGTATATATCAGTAAAAACATCCCACAAAACTGCTCTTTCATGGTATGTTTAGAACGTAAAATCTGTGAAGCTTTTCGGGTAGAAATTGCACCACTATTTTCAGGGTTTTTTAGTATGCAAGGTAATGCTTATCACTTATATAAACAGTATGATAAAGATGTCATTGGAAAATAGAGTTTTGGAAGGAAAATCAGAAATATGTTACTAACACAGTTGCCTCCAGAGAAGCAGCGAGTTAAACCCACAGACCACTTCTGCAATACACACAGTGGCTTCCCCCTTCTCTCACCTTCCTTTGGTAGTGGATCATTAAGAACCAGGTTTTGACCTACTCAGATAGTTATCCCAAATTTTAGATCTGGTGCTTTTTCAGCACCACACTGAAGTTTTCTCTCACAGAGCTTAGGCTTACGCTCATGTCACACAGTCAATACAAGCTGTAGGAAGAAGCTGTAAGGCACTGCAGAGCCAGTCCTGTTGCTGTTTTCTGTCTAGACCTGCAACCTCTGCTTCAGTTCGTAGGGAGATTACTTGGTGTTCACTGCTGACTTTGGAAAATGCAAACAGAATCACATTACTTTTTTAATTGTATGAGCTCTTTGAACTTTCAGGGAACATTCCTCTTTTATTAGAGCCCTCTATATTGTACATATTCATGCACACAACCCTCAAACCCTACTTGAACTGCTGCTGGTACACAGCAACCTAAAAATGGAGGCAAAATCAATAAAGCAATCATCAGATTTGGTGGGGAGCATCTCGGCTCAAATATTTTGCATTCTTTTTGTGCAGGCTGGTAGCCCAGTAGGTGTAAGGTCTCCCAAAGACATATTTTTTCAGTAAACAGAAGGCGAATTGCAACAACTGGCAAATATGGAGACATGAAAAATATGAATTTCTTACTCCTGAATCATTCTGGCACTTGTTAGAAAGGTTGGTAAGAGCAAGTAATTGACTGCCTCCCTTCCTGGACAAAGCTGCATCTCAAAAATGGTGAAAGCACATCTCCTTGCAACTTTCTGGTTATCACCAGCCTTCCATTTCTAGGGCTGCAAAAGCACTGGCAATAAGGCACTTGAGAGTGTCTTCAGTGGTGTTACTTGTGGCTAAATTCCTAATAAACATTTACAAATAAAATATCAGATGAGAAAACCCCCTTCATTTCAGAAGGACTCCAAACTTAGTCTATGAAATGAATTTTCTTTAAAAATCAATCAGTTAATTTTTGTCATCTTGCTGTGGTATCGCTTGCTTAAATAAGATAGCTCAAAAAATAGAAGGGCAGTCAATATAACTGCTGGCATACTTTGTTGGGGACAAATAAATTGCTGCAACAAAACCAAACACTTGGTGGGAAAAGGCTCCCAGTAGCAAAGGAATATTCTGGATATTTTTGCTCCCTGCTAGTGCTAGAAACAACTTCTGGGAACAAGCCTCACGCTCTAAATGATGGACAAAGATAAATGCTTTGCTCTGCTGGTGCTGTGAATTTCATTGTGCCATTTTGGGATGAATCTTTTTCTCCTAAAGGTGTGTCCAGTCCTAAGGCACTCATGAACTCTCTTCTGGGCCACCTTGTTCATTCCTTCCAGGGCAAAACTCTTGATGTTAGTGTTGAAAAGTACCTTCTAAAAATTGGTTCACCTGGGCCTAAGGTTCCCTTAAAATTAAAAAAGTCAATAGATTTGCACTTGTATTTGATGCTTCTCTCCAGCAATAATGAAAGCAGGTAGATCCTCACACATAATATTTCTCCTGACTGGTCAGTCACTTGCTTTCTGTAAAAGGCATGACATTGGCTTTGCTGTGACATTAATGCTGAGATGCTGCTTTTTGTGGTCTAAACCTCATCTTTCCTGTGATTTGTGAATATCCCTGCACAATACCTGCAATGAAATTCTCACACTTTTCAAACACTAAGTTTTTTTATTGTTTTTCAGAGTTTAAGAATAACCCTCTGGATATTATTAAATCTTCTAAAAGAAGAAACTTCCCATATCAATGCAAAGCTGATGGTATTTCTGAAAGCTCAAAACTGAGTTTCCTCTGAATTTCAGACTTGGCAAAGGCATAGGACTTGATAAGTCTTGTCAATGTTTATTTAGTCTGGAAGATTTTGGCACTGAAATAAAAATTCCTTGCACTAAGTGTGACGACAGTACTTACATCTCTTGCCTGTTTTTCACTACTCCCCTTGTGCTCACTATCTGCAAGATAAATTAGATTTCCTTTCTAACTTGATTTCTCCTAAAAACAGCTTGCCTCCTCTCTGTAGGGCTCTGTGACTGCTGCTTACTCATACACAATAGAACCCACTGCTCTGTGATCTGCAGTGAAGAACTGCATTCAAGGCTTTTTAATGGTAAGTAGAACGCTTACAGCTATGTAGTATAGCTGCATGGCATGCCTGCTGTCTCCTGAGGTATTCCTGGATTAAATCAACTTAATACCCATGAACAAGTGCTCAGGTTTTTTAAATAAAGGGATTTGTTGGAGAGTTCTTGAGCATCTCCACGAGGTGTGAATTACAGCTGATGCGTGTCAGTTATACACAAATGAAAACATCAGTGAGATACAGCCTGCTGCTGTTGGCTAAGTACAATATTATGCTCCTTTACCTATCTTTCCAGTCCATTTCTTCAGTTCCCCTTCAGCTTGGCATTGTTTACGACACTCACCTGGTTTTGATCTTACTACTAAACACTTACCTAGGGAAGTTGTCACTGAAGATAACTCCCCTTTCATAAAAAGGTAAAGAAGTATTGTGCACCTAAGCAATTGATTGGATGTAACCTTAATTCAAAACCAGGGTACACATTTTCAAACCCAGGATCTGTCTTTTTCTAAGTTGAGGTACAATTTCTCTGCACTTGTCTGTGAAGAGAATGCCAATGTACATTTATCTCCTTTAAAAAGAAAGGAAGCAAGTTAAAAGAGGCTTCTGCCTGAGGAACACCGTGACAGAGTAATTCCCTGTCTCCCACTAAACTAAGTCATAACTGTAGTTTCAATGATGATAGAACAAATAACATCACCTCAAAGCTGCAAAAACTGTTGCTATGTACACACATACACACTGTACAGAGCAGCTCACATACTGCAGTTTGTCACTGCATGATGTGATTTTCTGTTCAATTTTCTGATGTACATCAATATCACATTACTGATGTAGTCAAAGTATATTCTAAGATGTCAATGTTTTTCTTCTTTAGAAATATGATGGGGCATATGGATTTGATCCTCCTATCTACCTTCCTCTCAGTTTCCATGACATCTGAAACATGTAAGTCACATTTTAAAAATACTTCCTTTCTGTAGAAATGCGTAGGCTGTTTCCAAATTGGTGAGTTTATTTCTAAGCCAAAAGTTAGTGAGTTCACCTCAAGCCAGAAATCACAGTTTAAAATCTAGCCTTTAAAGTATATTAAAACACACCAAACATTGTCCTTTTCTATGACAGCAAGTCTAGGTTCAACTTCTGCCACTTGGAACCTCTGCAAGCAGAAGGAAAAAGGTCTTCTTGGAAGAATTTGAGAGTAGCTGGTGCTCCAGGTTGCAGCTGGGCACAAACTCCAGGAGCATGTTTTAATTGCACTGAGGAGAGCATATGCACATGCACCCTGCTGAATCGGGTGCAAATGGGTGCTGTGCCCCACAGAAACACTCTTTAATGTCCCAAATTTGGGGCTGTAAATTGAAAAATGCAGTGTGACAATAATGTTTCCCTGCACAGAGGGGATGTCCAGGATAGTAAACTATTTCTGATGGGCCAGTTCTATTGACTCAGCTATATAATGCTGACCAGTGACAGTGTTGCACAGCACTTGTGTACTTCTATTCTCTAGCTGAGATGCTCAGTTGTCTGAAAAATTCTGTAAGATATGATCTCTAAATATTTCTTCATATTGTTAGTTTTACAATAGGACTGCTAAGATTCAAGAAATTAGATTTATTGAGATGCCAAATTCTGCTGAAGAATTTGCCAAGATGATTTTCAGAGATGTCATTGAGTCTAGATGAGGCATTGCTTTTTCAATGTTCCCACTCCACACTATTTTTCCTCAAAGAAATCTGTATTTCCAATGTGTTCCACATTTGGCAGGACAATGCTGCCTGTTCTGACCCCCCCGATATGTCCCAGTGTCTTTGCAAGGCTTGTGGGTGGGAAAATTGTTAAAATGATGGGTTTGGGGTTACTCATACTCATACCTGGCTAATTTAGGAGCCCCAAATTAACAAGCAAGATGACAATATCAGTAGAGATGGACCACTTCTTTAGAAAAAAACAGAGCACCTGATTTGTGCACCTGCATGTCTAAAGCCATCACTGCAAAATGTCATTTTTGATAGACACTCTTTTGGTTAGCTGTTTGGTTATTTACTCTCATTTTCATGCTCCCCTATCTACTGCAGTTCCTCTGCCAATCTCAATCTTTGTCCTGTCATCATCTTTGCTCATACCCCCATCTTTTTCTTCTCAGAATGCAATTAACTTTCAGATTAATGCTTGTTTTCAGTGGCCAGTACAGTACACTATTCAGGTACCTGATCACTTAAGTATCTGTTAAAATTGCTTGATTCTAGTTTTTCTGGACTAATTTCAATATTCAAAAGTAGAAGCATATGAAGTTAAAAAAAAATTTAAAATTTAGTGTCTTACTCCTAAATTTTCTTATGTGTGACCACAGGCTGTTTATTTTTCTAAATTTCTTATTTGTCTCAATTATTTCTGGTATCTTTTCACCTTCCCACCTTCTCATCAGGCTCTTCCTCTCATGTTATCACATAGTTTCATTTTTTCCCACTCCATTTTCATGAACTTCAAAGAGAAGATTTTTTTTGTGTGTTTTTTATTTTTTTTTAGTTTTCCTAAGGATCTACAGATTTTCTTCTTCTGTGATTTTTTTCTTCCAGGAAAAAGTAAAATCTATTTAATTTCTCTGTATTAAAAAGGCAGAAAAAAAGCACTCATCTATTGCATAAATAAATATTCATTATACTGAAGTAAGGAAAGTAACTACATTAAAGCCAGTATTTTTCTTTGTGTTTTAATTTGTGTTTTGAATAAAAACAGCATTTTAGGCAAAGATTTACATAATAAGCTCACTGTAAGAAATCACTATTTTTTCCATTAAATCCTGTTGTTTTTTACTGTGTGTCTGCTTAGAACCCAGGGATTTGTTAATTTATTTTTGTCCCCCCACATTAATTACTGTTTTTGGAAACAAATGGCTCCACAACCCAAGGTAAACAAAATTTTTATTGAAAAAGAATCTAGTGAAAATAAGCTTGCTATGTATCATCTGTGAAAGCTCAAGGAGGGTGGAGGGACATGACTGGCCTACTGAGCCAGGAATGCCAAGTTCTCTTTCTCAGTGGACAAAGGTTTAATTTAGGTGAGATTTTAATGTTTTGTTCATTTGCAGTTGATCCTATGGAAGGCGAGGCTTTAGTGATAAAATGTCCCAGATGGAGTTCATCTGTGAAAACCACCTGGTACCGCATGGATACTCACAAAAAAATTCCTGTGGAAGAGGAGGGATCACGAGTGTTTTCCATGGAACGATTTCTTTGGTTTCTGCCAACTTCTAGAGAGGATTCTGGAAACTACACTTGTGTAACACATCTGTAAGTGCCACATGGAAACTGGAAGGTGTAAGACTGTCAAAAATATATATTTTGATACTATATTCTTCTAATTATAATTTGTGGAAACGATTACTTTTTTCCATTTGTTTTCACCCTGCAACTGCTATTTTTATGGCAGATCATTAAAATCAAGCTGTGACTGAAATACAACAAACATCCACATGTTTATAGAATGGCACATATATGTTATAAACATTAATATTTTCTATTTAAAAATGCAATCACTGACAAACCTTGTTCCATTTTTGAAGTTCAAGTAATCGCACAAAGTCATACAACACAAGTGTGCAAGTGTATTCGTACAAGCCAGGAGAATGTTTCCCAAGTCGGATTCGTTTCCCAAATGACACTGGAAGAGGAAAAATTGTTTGTCCTACCATTGATAACTATAAGAATGCTACTATTGTCCAGTGGTATAAGGTAAATAAAACCCTGATAGTACCAGTGTAGGCTGGGATACTGAAAAGCTCTTTGTAACCAAACATTTTTCTTTTCCAGGACTGCAAACCTCTTCAGGGACAGAGATACTTCATGAAAGAAAAATTTATTTATATTGAGAATCCAAGAAGGGAGGACGATGGTTATTATACTTGTCAATTTATTTATGCCCATAAAGGAAATGTGTTTAATGTATCAGCAACAAGAATTTTCATAAGTGAAGGTAAGACAGTAATTATGTAGCTTGCTAAGATAAAAAGAATACTGTCAACTTAAAGCAAAGGTAACTCATTTTGTACATTAAAAATAAAAAGAGTTTTCATTGGTTTGTTCTATCATCTTATTTAAGATTTGGATCAGCTTTATTAGATGAATTTTGTGGATGTCTATCCACACAGAACAAGATGAGGTGAAGCCAGACCTGGTCTCATTCAGTTTTTTGTTTAAAAGATTCTGATGACTCTGGTTGGGTGCCGTGGTTGGTAGAGCTCTCTGGTAGCAGATTTCTGAAATGAAGGATCTCCTCAGTGGGATGCCACAATGCTCTCCTTTCTATTTTTTTGTGAGCAGCAGAGTCTGTGGCTAGTGAGGGTTGTCTGATGGTCATAGATCAGTTGTGTGCTGATGGCCTACAACTTAATGCCCCTTGGTCCATCTCAACCACCTAACATTTATTTGATAGTTGGACTGAAAAACCTTTTAAATTTGTCTTGGATAGGACAAAATGAACAAAATATATATAGAAATAGAAAATGTATGGATCTCGGTGATTGCTATGTCTCTGTGATTTTGAACACAGCCGATGTGACTGAGGTGTGTGGACTTTGGGTTGCCTCTGGGATGTAATATCTTCAGGGAGGCTTTGTATTTGGATGGTGGCCAGGAAAGGGCACACAGCAATTTGCAGTTTCAGATTGCATCAACTTGCAAAACTTCAAAATGCATCTTCAGTTTTGCAGTCAGATCAGTAGAAAAACAGAAAGACCTTTTCTTGGGGGGTGGTAGAGAGCTTGAGTTTGGTTCATTTGGTTGTTTTGTTGCTGTTTAGTTTGGTTGGTTGTTTGTTTATTTTTTAAAAGCACTGTCCATTTGCAGACTGAACATCAGGCCTTTTTGCTCTGGGGAGGCACACAGCTAGTGGGCAGAATGCAGACTTGGAGCGTGGGAGCCTTGGATGCAGTTTTTGCTGCTGTGCCCAGATCTCAGTAACAGAGTTCATTCTGATTATTCTGATCTGGACAGAAGACGGATTTGAGCACAGACCTAGTTCATGCTTGACATGATACTTCTCTGCCTAACAATTTTTGTTTGAATGTACTTACATCAAAACTTCTCTAACTGTTCTGGAATACTGTTCTTCTTGGGTTGCAACAAAAAATCTCTTTTGGTTTTATTTGGGTTTTATTTGGCCCAAAGGCATTCAAATTTACAAAAGCCTTTGTTACATCCAGGCAGATCTTGAAGTTTATCTAACTCTCTTTTGAAATCCTTGCAGAAAAAAAGAGATTGCAGCATAACATGTGAAATCTGGGCTGGGTCTGGAATGCTTGCTCCAGGTTTTGCTAAATTCAAAGTACTTAATGACAACTTTGAGTTTTTATCAGACCTTAAGATTAGTATGCTGTGGTGTTGTGTGGTGTTGAGTAGTGACGTTCTGTTTTGTTAATATTAGAGAATTATGACATACATTCCTGTTGCCTTGCAGATCCACCCTGATGCAGAGGGCTTTCTGCCTCTGAATGCTGGCAGCTAAGAACTTCCAGCAGAGTAGCTGGGAAGTTACTGGCTCCCTACTAGATTCTATTTCACCATATCCAGTCAGTCTGGGAAGCAGGGACTGAAATATGTTCTTACAGATGTTTTTTTGGAGATGTGGGTTTCGTAGAGATGTCTTGAGATGAAAAAGCTTAGTGAGGAAAGGGTTAGAAAGCAATATGTTTGGAGTTCAGATACTGCTTAAAAGTACACTCCGTTGTATAATGGATATGAGTAATTTCTCAAATGTCTCTTTAAAAAAAACCCAAACAGCTGAGAAAACACACAAGCCCATAACAGCATTTGCTTTTTTTCCCCCACTCAGCAGTGAGAACAATACTTCAAAAACTAATTTTTTTCCTTACTTTCTATGTACAAAGGTAAAAATTAAATAGATGGGGAGAAAATAGTGAAAATATTAACATGTACATACTCCCCAGAGATATTTGGTTATAGGAATAAAATCCAGATGTAGATGGTCCCAACAATTGCAATTGCAATTCTGTTTTGTGATCATGAAATATTAATTGTACAGATGACAAACCTTATCTTACAAAATGCATTTTCACAACTTGCTAATGCATGCTTTCTTTTCCTCTTTAATTTCTAAAGTGAAACACTCACCTCTATCACCTCGAATCATATTTCCAAAGAATGAAGATGTAGTAGAAGCAGAGCTTGGTGAGTAAAAATTTTAATTTATTTTTGAATTAACATTTTGCAATGGTCTAGCAAACACAGATATCTTCAAGAAGATGTAATGATGAAAGTTTTCATCACAGTTTTGCCCCATAATATTTACCAGATTTAATTCCTTCCAGGCCCAGGGGTGTGAAGTTAGATATAACTGATGGGTTATTTAGGTATTAAGTGAAGTTTAAGAAGATTTAAACAACTCGTTCTACCCTCACTGGGGTAGACTAGGTTTATTCACAGAGTGAATCATTACATTTCAGCTGAAAGGTGACAGCTTCCATCCACTTCAAAGAGGGCTGTGGCTAAATCCCTTGAAACTGCGTGATGGTACCTCTAAGAGGGAAGGATGGACTGTTCTTGTGACTAGAGCTACTCCTTGCTGCTTTCAGTCCCCATGTGGAGACAGTGCCTGTGTCTCTGTTGGAGAATAAAGGAGAGCAAGGAACTGGTTGATGGCCCTGAGGCTGAGGAGCACTGCCTGTCTCATATCCATGTTGGCCAGCAGTGATCAGACCAGTCTGCTGGGAAGATACTGGGAGGGCTGAAGGGCAGGACCAAGCAGAGAATTTAGACAGAGTGGTTGGACAGCCCATGATGTAGAGCTTGCTCCCGGCTCCCTTCTGTTCAGGGCTATGGATCAGGGATATGAATCCCTATGTTCTCAGGGATTCAGATTCCTTCTGGGTAACTCCACCATCAGGACAAGGTAGGAGTGAGAGTTGTCTGGGGTTTTTCTGTAGTCAGTGGAGAAGGGTGAAACTGTCCAGCAAGAGACTAAACCCATATGAAATCTAAATAGGTAATCCAGGATGCCTGTCTCCCAGGGCAAGTGAGGTGAAGGTGGGAGAAGGGATTGTAACTACCGCTCCTGCTTCTGTCCTACAGCACGACTGCTCTGGAAGCAGATACTGAAGGGGTCCACAGCCCTCTCTGTGCCACGTGCTGGGGCTGAGAGTCTTCTCAGTTGACTGAGATTCCCATCCTTTTTCCCTTTTTCCCCCAGTTATTTTGTTGCTCAGAAATTCGATGGCCTCTGCTCGAGGACGAGCTTTCTCTAGTAAGATGGTCAGTGCCTTGTGCTCTGTGGGCTCTGCCTATCACTCTGGCACTGCTTACACAGACCAAATTCACTTTGCATTTAAAACCCCATTGCTGTACTGGTCTCCTGTTTGCAAAAATGAAGGGATTTCTCCATGCTGCCTAATACCAATTCATGATCTAACAACAAGATTTGATCATCTTATCTAAGACCTGCTTAGATGCAGACTTACACAGAAACAATTTAACCTGTTGTAATTATACTTTCTTTTGGTCCCATGGTGACCCTCACTTTGGAATAAATATTTCTTAATGGGAAATATTTAATAGGTAATTTCCTGTTTTAGTTTTGCTTGGACCGATTTACTTTACTTTTGCCCAGCTTGAATAAAATCCAAGATAAGGCTGCACACAAGTCTTATGCAAAATAATACATACTGAAATTTAATAAGGTTATTTCTGTGTACATTTTTGTGTCAACCACCATATCCTTTCTATATTCCTCACTAGCTGATTACATGTGTCAAGCATCACAATTAAAGGGTACATTGCCTTCGTTGTAATAAATATAAATAATTCCTTTTGTAACCCTTGGGGTGTTTTTAGATAATTTGTTGAAAAATTCATTTTACCATTTCTTTCTGTCTCTTCTCTGTATCATTTTGTCAACAGTAGCGCAGAAAAATGTCAAAATTGTTGTGACAAAACTCACAAGTTGTATGAAGATTTGTAGAAAAAGATGTTATGAAGAAAACAAAACTATGTTTTTCATCAAGGAATGTTTTACATCTCTGTATCTTGATTAGGTGCTGCTTTGTCCCTGAAATGTCAGGCCCGCCTGGGGATTAAGAAACAGCCACTGGCTGCTGTCAGATGGGATGTGGATAACATCCCAGTGAAAAGCCTTGCTTTATCAAGATTTCATGAAGAAACTCATTTGTAAGTGCATATAACACAGAATAATCTTTCTTCTATGCAAACTGTGCCTAGCCATTGAAACCAATGTTACCAGCTCTTTCTCTTCCTATTAGCTTTGATGGACATGAGCAAGTGTACTATGAAGAGACCACTTTGAATATTACTGAAGTAAAAAAGGAGGATCTGCAGTCAAATTTCACATGTGTAGCATTGAACACAATGTACAACACAAGAGTCACGGTGACGTTACAACTCAAGGTACCATCTGAAGGTAGGATTTTTTCATTTTGATTCTTTACACTTTACAGTGAGTTTGAAATATGTTGATGATTTTATTTTATTATTTGTTTCAGATAGTAAAAAAGTTTCAGTGAATAAGAAGCAAAACCAGCCTGCCTCTTCCCTACACTTTCAAGCTGTTTGCAACATTCTCATGGCTGAGTCCTTGGGGCTGGGGAGAGAGGAGGGCATTATTCAAACAGTATCAGCAAGAGATGAAATATGCAGAGGGTGGCTGTATCCCTGTTTCTAGGATATTTCTCCACTGTGACAAATCAAAGTATTGTTTCTAGTGTAAAAGCATGGCAGAAAATAGGCAAACTTTAAAAATAAGTGTTTCGGTTGCTGGTTAGCCAGTTTGTTTGGCTTCCTTACTATACTGCATCCACTGTAGTGCCCTTTTTGGACTGAATGTTGTGTGAATCACCTCTTCAAAATCACTCTTTAACTTCTCTGAGTGCCACTGTGTTCCCTCTGTGCCACACAGAGGTGTGAGTAGCATTTCAAGGCTTTCTCTTGGTTTTGTTTTAAAATTCCTGGTTCCTCTTCTGAAAGAGAAGGAAAATCCGGGGTGGTAAATGATGGGCACGGGGATAATCCTTAGCTCACACGGAAATATTCTTTTTTAATAGGGATAGCCAGATCCCTAAGCACTGTTGCCAACACCTTGGAATGAGATTCCCGTGGCAGAAAATGCTATTTTATCTGTGAAGGCTCAAGAAGCAGCTGTGACCAATCTTTTCCTTCTTTATCCCTTCAGATATGGTGAACCACTCGGAATCATGGAATCATAAAATGGTTTGGGTTAGAAGGGACCTTAAAGGTGATTTACCTCCAAATCCCCTGCCATGGGCAGGGACACTTCCACTAGACCAGGCTGTTCAAAGCCCCCTTTAACCTGGCCTTGAATGCTTCCAGGGATGGGACATCCACAGCTTCTCTGGGCAACCTGTGCCAGTGCCTCACCACCCTCACAGGAAAGAGTTTCTTCCTCATATGTGATCTAAAAACTACTCTCTTTTCTCAAGGACTTTGAAAGTAAAGGCCTTTAACAGGGATTGGTTTTCTATAAGAGAGTAATGGGAAGAGTAAAATCAAGTGTACTGTTGATCACAGGGTGTGCACAGACCCATGTCCTGCTGTATTCTTGACTGCTCGTGACTTTGTACAGGATCATGGCTCCAGAGCGTAGACAAATTTCCTTGCTGTAGCCTAGACTAGAAGGGATGTAGGTGAATTGCAACAGCAGAATGGCACCCAGCAGGAAGATGGCAGGAGATGTTTTGGTTGGATAGAGGAGTTTGAGCACAGCATCACTCAGGAAGCTGGAAGCACACCAGCTCTGCACTGAAGTACCTGAGTGTGGGAGTGTGTTTGCGATGAGAGAGAAGGAAACTGAGTAACAGTTTCTGCTCACTAGTTTATCAATACTGGTCCCTTGTTGGCCCCATATTACAGACTAGATGAAGGAGAGTATATAGCATATTCTGTATTCATCCAATGAATCATTGAATCTTATTTCTGTTATAGACAAATCTTATTTTGTTTTATATTCATAGGTTTTCAGTAAATGTTCATGAAAGTTTTTGGCTGTGACCCTGCTTTCACTGCTGCCTTTTTTGCATGGATGTCTGTGCCCTTGTCCTTGTTGCTGCTGTTGACAACCTGTCTGCTTCTGCTCCTCAGCACTGTTGGTGTCAGCAATGCTATGTCCAGAAGTGGCTATGCTCTGCTTCAGTTTTCTTCACTCAGTCCCCACACAGCTCAGCACTATTTATGTTGAAGCAATGTTGCTTGTTTCCCAGAATAATAAAAATGCTAGTATTCGCTTGTGCCTTTCATCGTGTAAATGGATAAGAAAGATGTGCACACTCCTTCATTTTTAGTGTGTTTTGTTTGTGTGTTTGTATTTAATAGGAAAAAAAAAATCCAAATATATGATTTCTCCTTAGTGTTTCTCACAGCACAACTTGTGTCTGCTAGCTACTATCCTGTTAATGTTTTTTACAGTCATTCAATGCAGAGATAAAGTTCAGCCCAAAGAGCATCAGCTCTGTTCTTCCTCAAAGATGTTTAAAGCTAACCTTTTGGCTCATATTTTGTAGACTTGATGTGGACAGGAATGCTAGACCCAGACCTCTGCCTTCACTGTCTGGAAGTGCATCCACCTTAGAAGCCAGAGAACACAGAAAAAACTGTTGCTCTTCTGGAGTTTGTCTGGAACTCCTTCAAAAGTTCTTTCTGACATGTTTTCTCTGGCCTTTCCAGTATTAGTCCTTGTGAGCTGATAGTTCTCTATTCCCATTGCACTTGAATATAAATAGAAGATGGCTTACACATGAACTCAGCTGCTAAATGGTACAGCTAAAGTCGAATGGAACAACAGGATCTATTCAGCCTTGTTCAGGGGCTTGTGGCATTTGCCCCCATTGTGCTGAATGTTTGCTAGCAAATTAAATTAGTGAATGTTCATTAGTTTATTCCAGAGAAATGAGATGCTAAGCCAGCATTACTGGGAATTGAACCTGCTCTTCCAGGAAGACACCTGTGTGGGCTTCTTGATAGGTTACAAACTGCATGGACACATTCCTTCTTTTCCAGCCTTGGTCTAATAAGTGAAAATCCAAATATAAAAAGCATTTTTTAGGTTCATAATTGTGTTTTTTAGGTTCATAATTGCAAAAGTTTATGTTGGAACCTGTTTGTTCTCTAGATGTCTGTAGAGACTTAACGCAACACACCAGTAATTGTAATGTTATGATGAGCATACTGTCAGCAAATGCATCAGTAAGAAACAACATTGCTCTCTTATGCTGGGGTCAGCCCCTCTGGGTAGTGAAAGGGGTTTCCTTACTTTGTGTGTGTGTGTGTGTGTGTGTGTGTATTGACCAGGAAAATGGATCAAATACTAAAATTTGAAGGGGCCAACAAGTTCCTTCATAGGCATCATGTGACACTCTTAAGAATGGCCAAACTTCACTTTAGAAGGAACTGGTTGTTTTCTTGCCCAATCTTATTGGAAGGTGTTTCCTCCTGAACTAGTTCTGGTGAGGTAAGCTTCATCACAAGCCTAATATTTCTTTTTCCCTTTAAATGCTGAAGAAAGAAATGTAAGGAGTGTGAAAATCTTGTTAAATTTACCTCACATTCTACAAGAGGAAAGGGAAAATGTATTTGTAAACTCTCCATTTATATACCTTTTCAACAGAATTTCTCAGGCTCACTCTCCACTAGACCAAATCTCTTAGCACCCCATCCAAGCTATTCTGGAACACTTCCAGGGATGGGACAGCCACAGTTTTTCTGGGCAATCTGTTCCAGTGTTTTACCACCTTCAATGTAAAAAATGTCTTCCATATATCTAGACTTAATCTATAAGTCTGCATCTCTGAGGTAAAAGTGGACGGATTCTAGAGCTCTTCCACAAGAGAAACTGGAACTTAAGTGGATGGCTCCTTTCTATCCCAGCTTTTCTTACTCATCACTGCTATTACATGCTCCTTGACCCTCTTGAAAGTAAAAGGCAGGAGAGAACATCATCTGACTTCAGCATAGTTTATTTTATTTTTGTGACCGGGACGTGTTCTGTTTTCCTGCTTGTCTAGTGTTATCTTAGTTCTTATCTTGCAGATTTCATTACTTGCACATGCTCTTTGTACCCTATTTGTGCAATCATGCCAGAAGCCTTCACTTGTCCTTTTGTGGATTTTCATACGTAGGCTTAGACGTCTCACAAAATGGTTGTGTTATTACCAGTTTTTAAAAGTTACAAAATATTTAAACGTCATTCTCAGCTGTGGTTTTTAGCATAAGTAGGTCTGGATTCAACAAAGTGAATATTAATTATATACTGCATAACATGCTTCTAATCTACGTGTTGGCTATGCCAGCTGGGGAAGGAAAAAGCTGTCATCTCTGTTTTGAGCTCCTGAAAGCTGTAACAGAAATAAGGATATGAGGCTAAAGCTTCAGCACACAAGTTAACTTCTCTGTGGCTAACAATATATTCCTCTACTTTGCAGAGGTTCTTCCTAATGTCCTCCTGATCACAGGATCTCTAGTACTGCTAGGTGCAATAGCAATCTCAGTTATCCTTTACCAGTCTTTCCGAGTTGATCTCGTCCTGTTGTATCGGGAGATATTCCGGCCCTACTCAGTCAAGGATGGTAAGTAAGATTTGAGAAAGTTTTAAAAAAGGAAAATGACAAATCTTAGAGAAAGTAATTTACTTGATAGTTGCTAACTCATGACACCTGAGCCTGATTCTCCTCTTTCTTACACCTTTAGTAAAGAGAAGTCATACATAGCTCTGCAAGTGCTTTACGTTCCCTTGTTTCCTGGGTTTTGTAGCACTGACTTACATAAAAGAGAGATTCAGTCCTGGTTTTGTAGTTTTTTAAAGAAAGTATTTGCCATATAATACTGAATGACATTGAAAATCTGATTTACAGTGCTATTAAATGTACTTGTTGTGTGTTCTCTAATGCAAAGGAACAAGCCTGATGGCTAACATGTTAAAAACATATATTAGAGCAACATAGTTTTTGTAGTCCAAAAAGAAAGATACCAGTAGTGTAGAAGACATTTCTGGAGGAGTACATCCCATCTAACTTTATTGGTTGCTTTCAGCTCAAGATTCAGACATCTACCTCTAGTTGTATGAAATGAAAGTGCAGACACGCGAATACCATCTTAGACATGAAACCTGGAGATCTCTGGCTGGGTCCAGCTGTCTAACCATAAGCAGTTGGTGATGTTTGGGCTGCCTTAGGGCTTAAATGAGACCTGAACCCCTCTGCAGGGGGCAGCTGAAGAGCAGGTGGTGCCTAATGACATGATGAGGTACATGTTTTTAAGAGACCAAATCCAGCTAAATGGGCAGTTTTTAACTCTGAAGCTGACTCTTGGTAGATCTGTAGAGCTGATCTAGTTACTTTTCAACTCATTAAGGAGGAAAAAATATGCTTTTTTAGGACAGTTTCCGTGTAAGAGTATTCTATGATGAAATTAATCAGACTCTGGAAATGAACATTTCATTATTATTACAGAATCACAAAATCACAGATTCACAGAATCAGTGAGGACCTCTGTGACCGTTGAATCCAACCTATGACCAAACGCCACCATGTCAGCTAGACCATGGCATTCAGTGCCATTTCCAGCCTTTCCTTAAACACCTCCAGGGATGGTGACTCCAACATCACCCTGGGCAGCCATTCCAATGCCCAGCCATTTTTTTGAAGAAGAAATTCTTCCTAGTATACAACCTAAACCTACCCAGTTTAGCACTGTGTCCTCTTGTCCTGTCACTGTTGCCTGGGAGAAGAGGCTTACCCCCACCTGGCTACAACATCCTTTTGGGTCATTATGGAGAGCAATAGGGTCAAACCTGAGCCTTCTCCAGACTACATAACTCCAGCTCCCTCAGCTGCCCCTCATAGGATCTATTGTTGGAATGGCTTGAGCAAGAACCTGAGCAACAAAAGAAAAGATATGGCCATTTCCACCATAAAGAAAGAAATATTTGGGATTAGAATATAAATGTTGTAATAGAAAACTTACTTTAGAGAAATGAAGCAATGAATGAAATAAATACTTGACTTTGTACTTGGCTCTGATTGTAAGACTGTTTCCTAGGAAGTGGGATTTTCACTCAGGAGTGTGATATATTATGGGAATGATGAATAAAATCTTCAAGATGAAAAAATTTAAATGGTATATCTTGTGCCGAGAGACCAAACCTGTTAATAACGAATTGTATCACTGAAATAACAAATGCTGAGCTTCATTGCTATATCATACTAATATCCATCGATCAATTGAAATCTTACTACACATACTTTGGAATACAGCTTTCACAGGACAAAGAGCCAAACACACAGGACAAAACAATTAAGCATGGAAAACACCAAATATGCACAGTCTTTAGTTTCCAAACATGCACCAGATGATATACATTATTCAGATTGGACAGAATTTCTTCTTAGATCTATTTCAGTGGCTGGTATTTTTATTTCTCTCCTACTTTTTGCAATAGACAGCTCTAATTTATGTTAACACAATACTCCTTCCTCTCCTTTTGCTTATAGATGGGAAGATATATGATGCATATGTTATCTACCCCAAAAACCACACCAGTGAAGCTAATTTTGTGGAATATTTTGTTTACCAAATCATGCCAGACATTCTAGAAAATAAATGTGGATATAAATTGTGTATTTATGGGAGAGATATATATCCTGGGGAAGGTAAGTTTCAGATCTGATAATGCACTGAATTACTTGTCAAGCTTGAGCAAATTGTGATTCTAGTCCCTTTTAGGTGTATAGGAAGTCACTCTATAGTCCTGACCTCGAAGCTCATCACCTCAGCAGCCATCTGTCTGCTCTTTCAGGCCAGGTCACTGTGCTTTCCAATGTGCTAGGAAAAGCAAGTTACAAGGAAGGGGCACAGACTTCTTATCATCTTGAAACACACAGGAAACATAACTCTGAGTGTGGCTCTTTTAAACATACACTTGCTCTTTGGAAAGTCTAACTCTGCCAAGCCATTTTCTGGGCAAAGCCAAACGGTGTGTGAGCTGGCTTTGCTGACTACAAAACAAGGAAGAGGAGAAACCCACAAACTCAGCTGAGGAAACACCTTTGCTGTTATCACTCAGGAGTTTTCAACCCTTTATGAGGGTGTTAGAGTCACAAGAAGTTCAGCTTCTTTTCATCGATGATCTATTTTCCCTTCACACAATTCCCAGCATTAGTTCAGGAGAGAACGCTTTATTCCTGCTTTCTTGTCTTTCAGGATGAAATGATGTTAATTAAACTGTGCTAATTTCCATATTCACACCCTCCACATTGTCGAGTACAATTGCTGCTGCCTAGCTCTCCTCCAGAGCTGGTTTGTCTGTCTATCTTGTGCTCTGGTTCCTCTCTCTGTCAGTGAGCAGGCATGGAGCCTAAGCTGGTGCATTTTCTGTTCCACATTCCTGAAATCATCTGCACTGGGCTAGGTGTCACTGATCTGCCCTGAGCTGAGGCTGAGATCTTTGATGTCCTTCTCTTCTGGAAAGTTGTGAAAGGGCTGCCTGGCTTTGGGAAAAACAAAGGTAAAGAAAAACTGCGCAAGTTGTTAAGCCAGACCATTCTCAGATCCAACACAAGGAGCTACAGTAGCTCACAAAACTGTCAATGGCACAAACTTATACTACTTGCAGTGGTCTGGCAGCCCCCAGCAAAGGAAAGGAGGGTACATATGGAGCTGCTTGATGCATCTGCAAATCAGCTTGTTTGTTAAATAATTTGGTGGGTTGCATTTACTCAGGTGGGCTCCCACTTTCTTTTGGCCCAGCATCACAGTGACAGTAGCATTGATCAGCTCTCCCTAACATGGCAGAGGGAAATTCAAACACCTTCAGTTGTGCTGACACACTTTCAGATGCCCTGAAAGTCTGGATCTGCCCCTGCAGGGTGAAGGTCAACACAATGCACAAATTAGCTATACATTAGGACACGGTAACTCGGGACAATTAACTGTAGTTCTAACCCCACCTGGAAACCAGCCTCCTAGAAGCAAGCCACCCAGAAGTCTCCTAATGACTATTTTTCATGGATAAGTATTGTAAGATCGTCACTAAGGTATTAAATTTGGTACAACACAATTCCTTACATGGAGTCTGTTGATCAAACACAATTTTAATACAGTCAGACTTGACCCTAGGCCACTAGACTAGATATTCCTAACAATACTTAAAAGAAGTACAAGTACTAATGTTTCAACCAAAAAAACCTATTTGAAATGAAAGCTTTGTGTTTTGGGCTTTTTTGCTTTTCTCTCCCCCTGCTTCATCCCCATTTTGGTTGGTTGTTGTTTTTTTTGTCTTTTTGAGGGGTTTAGGGGTTAAAGTCTTTTTCTAATAAATAAACAGCCTGTATCAGACTGAAGTGAGATAGAAATTATGTCTGGTTTCAAAGCAATGAAAATGGAGTTTCCAACCTCAAAAGAATTTTAAAAGAAATATCAGTGTCTCATCATTTTCTTGCACACTGCTAGATGCAGCCAGTGCAATTGAGAAGAGGATGCAGAAGAGCAGACGGTTGATCATCCTGCTAACACAGCAGCTGATTAATTCTAAAGAAGATGCTTATGATCAACATATCGCTTTATACAATGTCCTCATTCAAAATGACACAAAGGTGATCCTTCTGGAAATGGAGACCATTGGGGCTTATGGGAATCTTCAAGAATCTCTTAGGTTTATTATTAAACAGCAAGGTACCATCAAATGGAAAGAGGAGCACACGGTGCACCCGCAGTCTCCCAACTCTAAGTTCTGGAAACAGGTGAGGTACCATATGCCACTGACATGCTGGCCCTCACACTCAGCCAACACCAGGTGAACACTCCTGGAAAACAGTGCTGAACTATCAGGATGGACTACAAGCCCACAGCTGTTTTTCCTTTCAGAAGGTACATGACTCTACAGCTTGGAAGTCTGGCTGTGTGTTTTGAACTTTTTTCAATCCTTCAGTTGAGTAACGATGGGGTAAATTGATGGAAGAGGTCTAGGAAACTGAGAGAACATTTTATAGGTATGAGAGTTTTGTAAAGAAATAATTCTAGATTTTGTGGAGAATTTTGCATGTCACAGAAAACCAAATGTACCCATACTCTTTCTATACATAGTTGTATATATAACAGAAAGTTATGATTGTGAATAACTGAATGCCTTGCAGGTTTACTTCATATTTTTAATGAAGTTGATAAAATATAAATGCCTACTGTATTGTTTAACTAGAAAGTATAACGTGTATTTTGCACCTAGAAAGCATAATGTTACGCTTTTGTTAACTTTTTTTTTCCGGACACTTATTCCTTTTTGATTCAATAATGATACTCAAAAGACATTTTATTTTTCCTTAGTATGGATGCCTCACTAAAGGGACTTTTGAGACTGGCGTGAATACAGCAGTAAAAAAAAAATAAAGTAGTGTTAAGGGAAATAAATGCATTGATATATCTATATATCCATATGCTTATATCTATAAATATAGTATGCATTGTTACAGGAAATAAAGGCACTGATATATATGAAGATATTTTATATGCACTTTAAAATATTTTACATATCTATTAAAACGAATCTCACACAAAGGGGAAATTATAAATCTTTTGGGTACAATAATCATGCTGTTACTGTAATTACTATCTCCAGATAGAAATAACATATTAAAATTTAGGATGTTTTTTTGAGACACTGACAGCATTCCTTTAAGTTACTGAAAAAATAGACTATTTTTTACAACAGGAATTATCTACCTTTTTCCATGCTTTGGCCTCATGTGTAGTTATACTTTCTGATAGGAAATAACTTTAGATACAAAGGTCAGAGCCAAATCTTTTTCTAGTTCAGGGGAACAGGAATAAGATGTATTCTAGTACAGGTATCCCTGTAAACTTTAATCTTTTTAGATTTTCAAGCCCAGGAAATTCTTACTGTCAGAGAAGGCTTAGTTTTCAGTTTTAGACTTGCTACAGAATGGGCTTAAAAAGTGAAAATTAGGTGCAGAACACTTATTGTTACCAAGTCCAGGATTATAAACAGTCAAGTTCTTTCCTTTTACTGTAAGTTTTTATTGAATATGGATCTTCAGAGTTATATATAGCTATTTGGAGTAGAAAAAATGTGCATAAAATATATGTATAGATATTTTTCAACATTCAATTAAAAACCTATGTCAAACTAGACAGTTTTTTACTAATGAGTTGTATTTTCAAGTGTTCATTCACTCATTGCTCACTTCACCACACCTATAAAGCATCAAATGTTGCATTTTGTTATTACCTCATTAGATTGTGTGCAGTGCTACAGTACCATTTCTTCCCACAGAGAGCACGCCAACACTAAGGCATATGTAAAAGCAGGAAAGCCTGTTGCTATAAACTACAAAGGTTTTTCACCTAAGCTACTGAGCAAGACAGAATATTCACTTCCAAGATTATCACAGGATAAGTTTCTGGTACAGTTTGAGTCCTGGGCTTGTAGTGAATAAGAAAGGATGATAAGCAAATATCTTGGAAATGAAAAGTCTGGGATGACTTTTGAAGCTGGAAAGCAATGAGGAGAAGGTACAATGAGGAAGTGCACAGGATCAGCAATGATGCGAATTAGTCTGAAATATACTGATGTGTCATTGACTTCTGTTAGCCAGGCATGTAGTTATGGTGGTGAAAAAAAACCTCACTACATAGCTCTTGTAGTGATACTACTTTTTTTCAAGTCTCATGGTCAGCCCAGGAAAAAAAAAAAAAGGAAAATTATTCTTATTGTGGTTTGCCAGCAGTGAACAAAATGGCCTTGACAAAGAAAAGGGGTAAATTCAGAGGGTGGCAAAGAAGAACATTTACAGTATCAGGGGATAAGTATGTGACTGTAATAATGACTAAAAAATGCTGCAGTTGTTAAAGGATTTTTGTTATTCCTTAGTATTTAGTAAAGAAATATGAGATATGCATTAAAATGGATATCTTCTACAGATGTTTTCGTATTTGCAATGTTAGAAGAGAAAGCACAAAAAGAACTGTGGAATACTTTTACAGCATCATTAAAATATCATTACCACTGAGGCCACACCAGGAGTCCTGCATTCAGTTCTGGGCTCCTCAGCAGGAGAGAGACGTGGGCATTCTGGAGTGAGTACAGCAAAGGGCCATGAGGTTGGGGGAAGGACTGGAGCATCTTTTCTGTGAAAAGAAGCAGAGAGAGCTGGGACTCTTTAGCGTGGTGAAGTCCCTCATCTGAAGGGAGGGTACAAAGAAGAGGGACTCAGACTCATCTCAGTGATGCCCAGTGACAGGACCAGAGGCAATGGGTGAAAAATTAAAAACAGGAGGTTCTCTCTGAACATCAGAAAGGATTTTTTTATGGTGAAGGTGACCCAGCACTGGCACAGGTTGCCCAGGGAAGTTGTGAGTCTCCAGCCTTGGAGATAGTAAAAAAACCTCCAGGGCTTGATTATGGTCAATCTTGAGCAGGGGGTTGACTAGATACCTTCCAGAGGTGTCTTCCACCCCAATCATTCCATGATATGCAAGTTACAAACAACCTAGACTTCAAAAAACTTTTTTTAAAATTAAAATTGGCTTTTTTTTTACACTAAGAAGCCTGCCTTCATTGAATAAGAGAATGACAGTCTGCCCTGCCAGCCCCTCCCCAAAAAAAAAAAAAAAAAATTCTTTCAACATAGAAATAAACATAGGAATAATGAGATAGGAATAAACATAGAAAGCTTATAGAAGATTCAGTTTTGATGCTTTAAGAGTAAACAAAGCAGCACCAAGGCAATTTTGTATATTGTCCACAAAGAATTTTAACAAAAAGATCTTTAGTTTCTGCTCTGTGCTTCTGTGGTTTTGGCACCTCAAGGGACTCTGGAGAGCAGATTTGCTTTCACTTCTCAATAGAGCAGAGTCATCCTGCCCTCTCGTGGGTGAACTCTGCACTCAGAGATTGTGACCAGCTAGAAACCCTATAGGGTTGAGATTTGATGTTCCTACAGCTCACATGGTTGCGAAGCCCAAGAACCTGACCACTTAAGGAAAGTTTTTAGGAGTTTTCAGGAGTTTTCATAGCAAGCTATTATTTGTAGTATGTGCAGCATTTTTATCTTACAGCATTGGACGAAGCCTGTTTAGAAGATGATGTGTAATACTCATAGTATATTAAATTGAATGTAAACTGTATGTTCCTGACGCTTTCAAGGGTTGAAAAACACTGTTTTGGCTGTTCCAGCTGTTGTTTTAGACATAAATCATGCATATCCAGCTGTGTTTTGGACAGTGGGAGGACACTGGATGCTGCATATCTTGTGTTGAGCAAGGTCCTTGACACAATCTCTGCTAGACAGACAAATCCGCCAAAGCGATCAGAAAAACAGTGGGATCAAAGTCCCTGTGGGACCAGCATGTTGTGACCAGCGTACAAACCTTGGCTCACAGCTAATCACTAGAGGCATCTCTCAGAGAGTGATACTGGGACCAGGAATGTTTAGCATCCATATGGATGACCTTGACAATAGGACAGACAACAAATGAATTTTCAGACAGAAAATCAAACTGGGGAGGGATGGCTGATCCACTGGAGCACAGGGCTCCTGTTTTCAATAGCAACAGGCTGAAGAAATGGACTGATTGGAAACCCACAAAGTTCATTCCAAAGCATGTGCAAAGTTTTGTATCTGAGATGGAATAAACCCATTCAGCAACGCAGCCTGGAGGTCAACTTAATGCAAAATAACTTTGCAGAAATAGACTGGATGTCCTGGTTGACGCTAAAGTGAACACAATTCAGCAGTGTGTCCTTGTGACTAAGGTGACCTGCGGCACTCTGCACCTTACACTAATGAGAATGTAATTGTGGAAGGTGATTATTCCCCTGAGTGCAGCATTTGTGACATCATCTCTGGGGCACTATATCAAGTTTTGGCCTCCCCAGTACAAGTAAGGTACTGACATATTGAAATCCAGGGAAGACCACCAAGAGCACAGATCATACAGGGAGAGGACAAGAGGCCTTGTTTCTACCAACAATAATGTAATGAAAAGACAGAGAGAATGGATGGAACCAGACTCTTTTCAGATGAGCCCAGAGATGGGTCAAAAAAGTAACTGACACTACTCAGAACACAGGAAAAAAATTCACCATATGCATGATCCAAAGCTGGAACATGTGCCCAGAGAAGCTTTGCAATCCCCATCCTTGTAAATGTTCAGGTCTCATTTGTGTGCACCCTGAGGAGGGGCTGGACCTGAGGACTCCCAGAGGTCCCTTCAAACCTCTGGGATTATCCTGTGATGCGGAGGAAAGTTTGAAGGTGTCCAGCTTCTGTATTTTAAAATTTCTGAGAAACATATGAGGCTCTAACAGAGACATTATCAGTTTGTAACCTGCTTTTTTGACATCAGGGGAAGATAATGCTGAAAAATTATTGAATGTGACTTAACATCTGCTAAGAACTAATATAACTTGTATATAGAGATAATAGATGTAGTTTAAGAAGGACTATTGCCACCTAACAGCAAAGAGGTTTAAACTGTGGTTACAGGAGTTGGATGTGTTGCAATTTATCATGGAAATAATTTCTGTATTTCAGTTAACACCTCGGTATAGTTTATGTCGGATGGAAAGGAAGATGTGAAAAACTGTGAAACACCTTCTCTAAGTGATTCTCAACTGGTCAGGTTGTCAGAGCTTCATTCAAAAATCTGTTTTACAATATTAGTGCAAAATTTTGTGTTCATCCTGAAATTTTCAAAATTAAAATCAAAGCTGTAACTATTTTTAGTCAAGTTACATATCTATTACCAGGCTATTCTCCATTAAAATTGTATTAGTCTGAGAACTAAAAAATGTAAAATTTACTATTTTTTCACATATGTTCATGTATCACAGAGCTAGCTATGACAATAGTTGAAAGGACCATTGAAGACAGCACTTTCTGCAATGCAGATTAAAATTCAAAAACTTGAGAGTATTTCAAAAGAATATGAAAGCAAATAAATGTGAGAAAAGCTCATGGAAAATATTGCTGTAAAAGACTGAGTCAAAAAAAGAACTTTCCAAACTGTCACTATGAAGAGAGTCTGTGAGAGTAAAAAGCTCATAACACTTTACTTTTCCATTTTATTTGTTGGCTGCTAAATAGTTTCCAGATTGTCATATAAAATCATTACCATCTTTGTGATATCTGCTTTCTTTTAGGTTTTAAAATCGGGTACTAAGTTGTAAAACCAAAAGCACTGCAAAATATCTTTTACACATTTTTAAAGCAGTTATAGTTAGTTAGATACTTAGCTTACTTTCCTGGAATTGTGCTGATTTACATTATCTAAAGGTCTAATTGTTGATAGAGACATATTGCTTCATTCTGTGATGAGGAAAACAAATGAGATGGGACAGTAAAACACTCCAGGGTTTCTTTCCTTCTCCTCTGCAATGAAAATATGAAAGAAGGCCAGCTCTGTGTAATCTCTCCCTCCTTTTAAGTGTAACCTGCTTGTTTTACCTCTAACCTGTCCCCTCCTGTTGAAATTGGGAACTTTTGCATTAGCAGTTGTCCTGGGTAAAAAATCCGAAAGGTAGATGTCACCAAGCAAATTTCGGAAGATAAAAAGTGTGATATGCAAATAAAAGGATTCCTGAGAGAAGGATTTTTTCCCCCTGCTGTTAACAAACTAACTTTATTTAGAAGTATAGTGAATCATTGCACAGTACTTAGCAGCTAAAGCATTCATGGAATTAACAACGGCAAGCATTCACTTACCTAGGAAGAAGACTGAAACAAGAAATATCCCTGTCAGAACCCCCATGGTGGAACCATAGTTTCAATATACTAACATTTGCCTAACAAGCAAACTCACCTAATGACATGATGGCTTATTTAGAAGTGAATACATACACTCATTTTGCAGCAATGGAGCTACAAAATGTTTCATGTCTTGAAAATTTCCATTATTCTCCACTTGAAGGAGATGGCAGCACTGAAAAAAATAGCACTGATATGGGGATATTTCTCAATAAAACGGTGTAGAATCTTATCTTTTGCCTTGTCTCTTTTCCTGCACACATAATTCTTTTTGACAGGATGTTTTCCTTTTTGTCCTTTTTGTATATGTGTGTGGCTTTTGAGGTCTTTGCAGAATATCAGCCTTTCAATGTTAGCTCTATGCACATTCTCGTTCTCAAACCAGGCATCGAGGTGGGGAGGAAGCTGTAGCAGAGATAAAACTTGGTATACTCGGTCCAGTAAATACTCCCTCCTAGCACCCCGTCCTACCTACTCCTTGGAAAACAGTCCTACAACATGCGTTCAGCGGAAAAGCGGAGGAAGAGGCGTTTCGGCTGAAGACAACGGAAGACACCACCTCCTTACGCCTTTTCTTCCCCTGGAAGTTTGTGAGACAGAAGAGGCACACACACCCCACGCCCCTCCGCCTCCTAAAAAGTCGATCATCACTCGCTGCGCTGGCGGGTGGCACCTCTGTGTTTCGGGGGCTGAGTGGAGCGCAGCCCCCTCGCCAAGCCGGGAACGCCGCGGCTGCTCCGCCGGGCAGCGCTGCCTCCGCGCCGCGCTGCAGACAGGTACGGCAGGGAGGGGCAGCGGCAAAGGCTGGGCGGGCCCGGGCACCTCCTGATCCTCTCGCTCAGGAGGAGCCCAGCGCCTGCCCCTGTCAGGGCATCCCTGCCCGTGTGCGGGGGCCGCCCTCCCTGGCCAGGGACCTCTCCGGGGCACCCTGCCCAGCCCCACCCTGCTCGTCCCCAATCCTGTCTCTCTCCCACTCTGCCCGTCCCCAGCCCTG
>VZSR01003803.1:54973244-54994376 GCA_013398615.1 Brachypodius melanocephalos
TCCCCAGTGCCACTCGGCTCGGAGACCTCTGTCCGGGGCCCATGCTGTACTTTTTCCTTATTATCTCGCTGTCACAAACAGTTTAGCCCTGAGAATGGCTTATTGCAACATACAGCTCCTGTCGCCGTCTCTGTGCTGTGCGCAGCCCTTTCCCTCACACCTGGCTGGCTTTGGAGGACGATGGGCTCCTCCGGCGCTGTTGTGAATTGTAGGAACAAAAGATTATTCCTAAAACGTTTGTGTATCTGCTCTAAAGTGCCTCAATTAGAAAAAAAATTTAAATATTAAGGAGTTGCTATTAGCTTTCCATTAATACTAGCTGAAACGAATTTGTCACATCTCCCTTTTTCGTTCTCCTTCCTGCAATCAACAGTTCTCTTTTCATTTTTCAGAAGGTTTTTCAAACTGAAATATCTGTGTATTGACTAACTTGCTGAGAGAGACAACTCTCTGTTTCAGCGATGAATGAGATTCAGAAGAGTTGTACGTTCAAGTTGCAATTCTCTGGAGTCTGGAAAATTCCCTCTCCATCCACTTTCCACATGGCAAGACTTGCATAGTAAGTCAACAGCTTTGCTTATGTTCTTTGAAATTAGGACAGATTTTCATTTTTACCAAGAAATTGCAACCTTGACAGAATGGTGCTTGGACCTAGTATGCTTAAGACAATTATTTGTTAAATATTTTTGTTTTCATCATCAATACTGCTCAAATTATAGCACTGTGTGGTAGTATTTAAAAATATTTAAATTCCACAAGAAGCCATTCTTAAAGAGGAAAGACTAGTGCTTTCCTTCCTCGCCCCCAGGAGGTTTGTTAGAACAGTCCCATGTTCAGAAGAATATGTTGTGTTTTTTTTCAAAAAAAGGAAGTCACAACCCTTCAGGACCAAACTGAGTTTTTCCAAAAGTGTTGATCAAAATTAGTTACTTGTCCAAACCCGAGAATCAATCACATCTATATATAAGCCCCATTTCATTCCAAAATCTTCTGGTGATTTCTAGATCTTCTCTCTAGAAAAGTGTGGATTAATTCTAATGGTGCACAATTTTCTAATCCATGAGACATTGCACTTTCCAGAATTTAAACATTTAGTTTCTTTAAAGTTTTTTTGGTTTCACAGTGGCACAAGCATTTTAAGAACCATATTTTATTATTTAAACTCCATCAGTGATTTTAAACATGTATAAAACTTAAAAAAATTCTTAAAGCTATTGTCGCTTTGAGCCTTATAGACAATTTGTAATTTAATAAATTTTCATTGAAACTGTCATTTTCCTCTATTGCCTTGGCATTTTGCCCATTAGTATTTCTGTACTCTTTTATTAGGCAGAGAATCTTTGCTTTTACTTTAAAATAACTCTCAATTTCTTCTGAAAATTAAAAATCTTATTCTGTTTCTCAAAGATTCTCTTGGTATTAGCTGACTTTCACTAAAAGCACTTTTATTTTTTTCACCCTTTTCCCCCCCTTCCCCTAACTTTTCATTGAAGAGTACTCAAACTGTATGGCTCAAATGTAAAGAGTTTTAGCCTACAGTAGAACAATTTCCGATGAATTGATCAGGCTCAACAGCAATGAGAGAGTAAGATTAAGGTCCTGTGTCTTGATTTTTAGCAGTCATGAATCTCAAACCTGGCCATTAATAAGTTACTTCCATTATATTGTATGCATTCAACCAAGCTTCCACTGTGTGCTGGTGAGATATACCAAAAAGAAGTGGATTAAGGATTAAAAATCTGGTGCTTAATGATTCTGTCTTTATGTTGTGGATCATAGTCCTGCAGTCTCTAACTGCCGTGTTTCTTCTGAATATGATAGGATGGCAAAGGAAAACAAAATTCAAGAAATTAAAGAGAGAGGCCCTTGTTTCCTCATGAAACGTAGGAGTTTGAATCTCCATGTGTAATAAGGAACTGAAATTGCTTGTTGCAGTACTCAGATTCTTCTATCTTTCTAAATCTGGATCTGCCTACCAGGCTGTCTGAAAAAAGGGATGTGAAACACTTCCTTCACCCCCTTACAGTGCTTTAAGGGATGATGGCACACTTGTAGAGAACTGAAAAGAAAGGTAAGAGAGGGAGAAGAGCTACACAGTGTGGTGTCCTGGAATACTGCTGGAAATGCAGTAGCCTCCTGCCTCCAGACTCTTCAGGTCACAGGAACTTACTGACTCTAAATCTTATGTCATTCTCTCAAAGTTTGTGCTTTCTCAAATTGCAACAGGTTTACTTATAAAAAAGAAACTGATTGCTAGTGAGATTTCTTTTAGCAGATCTCTCAGATCTCTGAAACACATCTCATGTGTGTATCTCATTTGTCCATCCACGTTTGGGTCACACTAAGCAAGGTTATCTGTTTTGGGTTCAGGGGCTGAACTGAGCTGATTGTGTATCTCACCTGTCTGTCTTGTAACCAAAACTGAGGCAGAGTCTCAGGAGTAGCTCTGTCTTTGATTGTCAGTTAACCTGCTGCTCTGAGGAGCCTCAGAAGATGCTCCAAGCTGGTCTTACTTAGTGGTGTTTTTCACTTGCCTTTGAAATCAGTTGACTACATGTAAAGCAACTGAATATAGGCTGTTCAAGTCCTCCCCCTCAGTGGAAATGTTAGCACTCTCAGCTGGAGAGTGAGTGACCAAACTCATTCAGACTAAATTGTGAAAGAAATTACATGTCTCATTGTTTTCCAACAGGCTCAAAGTTAGACATCAACACATCCAATCTACAACATTGTGCTGTTCTCGTTGAAGGCAAGGGAAGTTTCCACTAGCTGTTTCTACAAGGCCCAGTCTTGCAAAGTTTATTCTCCTTGTGGAGAAAAAAAAAAAAAAAAAAAGCACTGTCCTGCCCTGTGGTAGGTATCTACTGGCTTGGGATGTGAGTGTTCTTGTAATACTGCAAAATGTGTCTATTAAATAAGAAAATGGAAGAAGGAAATCCTGCAGTGCTTTCTGAATTTGAAATGAAATTGCAAAGAAAAATCTAGATACATTACCTGATGTATGAAAATAGCCGTTAGTATAAAAATGTGTAACTTCCCAATTGGAAAGCCCTCTTCAGCAGCAGGCAATAGTTACACTGCTCACATGTCCAAAGGGATCTGTTTCACTGCACTTGTGGTGAACTGTGAATCTGTTTTTTACCTTAGGCTTTCAGAACAAACAGGAACCATTCAGTTTCATTTCTTTGGAGAAGAAGTGAGAAATACCTCAAGAAAATGACTCTGATGATTTTTTTTGTCATGTTGATCATGGAATCTGCCACTGGTAAGTAAAAGTCTTCAATTCAATAATAGAACCTTCAAAATATGGGCCAGCTTCTTCACAGTTGCTTGGAGTAGGACAAGTTTTGTGTTTTGCAGCCAAGAACAAAAACTTAAAGGTTTGGCAGTTACAGCCCAACTCCAGACTTGGGAAATTTAGTCCCAAACACCAAAATTATGAAATGAAAAAGTGAAGATGCTCCCTGGAGAAAGCTGATGATGTTGCATGTGACCATGACCGTATGAAGAGCCATAGCAAGCAAGAGAAAGAGTCTGCTTCTTTTTGTGCCATTCAGAAGCGTGGACAAAATAGTTGCTAAACAACAATGATCTCTGAGAAATGTCAGGAGAAAGAGAGACTGAAGGCTGACTTTATTTTTGACTCTTAATCCTAGATCATGGATCATTTTCTGTACTTTCAATAACTTCTGTATGCAAAAGTAAATTTGGGAAATCTGTTTGGAAAGGCAGAATTGAAGACTAAATTTCACACACTCATTCCAAGGCAACTTTCCAAAGATATTTAAAGTTTTTCAGAAATATATCTACATAGTGATTCAGTTTTAATTAAGGAGATAAGGAAATACAAATGTTAATTTATAGGATCTGTGCTTTTATCTCAGACGTGTTAGTCATGTCAAACCATGACATGGTTTGCTTTGCTCTTCCATTTGTGGCAGCTGCTTTACTGCAGAATGAGGCCAGATTCTGCCCTTTGAACCAATTTGACTCTGACACTGTGGAACTCATGTGAAGGAACCATCAAGATAGGGAAATGTCCTTTTATTTTCAGTCCCCATTTCCTTCTGGTGTTGCTTTAGTAAGATAGAATAAAGGTTTGGAAAACTGAGGTTTTTTAGTAAATACTGCAGGAATAAATAAAAAAATGCTGCCAGATCATTGTTCTGAAAGAAGCCTTTTTATAAAATACCAACAGCAAAGCAAATCGCTTTAAGGTGAGGCTAATGCAATTTTCTGAAATAAGTACTTGGCTTGCTAATATATCTTTTGTTCCCTTTCTCTGAAGAGAAGCTGTGCCCTCTTCGTGCCTCCATTGATGTTCTAGAAGGAGAGTATTTTTTCTTTTGTTATCTTGAGTCAAGGCATGAACATTTTCAGGAAGAAGCATACACAATAAACTGGTACAAAGAAAGTGCTGGAAAGCAGCAACTGATAAAGGAAACACACAGAATTGTTTCACAAATGAATTTTCTGGAGTTTTGGCCAGCTGAACTCAGTGACTCTGGTAATTACTCTGTGGTCCACAGGTGGGTACACAACAAAACGGGTAAATGTCTTGCTTGTGCATGCCTATGATGAAGACAATGTCTTGTTTTCTATAGCTAGTGTTTTATCCATATAAAACAGGCTTAGGGAACTACATTAACTGCAGTGTCATTTTCCACTTCATTTCACAATAACTATCAAGGTGGACCTGTAATACTTACAAATATCTATAAGGAGTTTCAGCCTTTTAAATGTTCTGTAAACATTTTGATAAGGCAGGTAGCATTTTTTTCTGGCTTGTGATTAATTACCTAAGCAAAATGAGTGTCAGGCAACCCTTCTGTCCACTGCCAAGAAAAAGGAAAGTTTGCTCGTGTTCTTCCCCAGACTTGTTCTTGCTTGCTGTGTTGAGTGGATCTCATTCCATAAGGCTTGCCAAATCATCTAACTGTACAGTAAAGATTAAATATAGCAGAGCTTTCTGTGCAAACCTTAGCCTGCATGGAGCCATTCAAAGAGCAAATGAAAGAATTTGATTTGATTTCTTACTGCTGTAGAACATCATTGGTTAAAAGGAGAAATAAGGATGGGCCTCCATTATTTGTTTGCAGTCTTCATTGCAACGCCATGAAAGATTAAAAGACTAAATCAAAGGTTTGCTGCACAGAGTTCTTATGCCTAACTAAACCCATAATTTGGCATTTACAGTTGAAACAAAGATTCATTTGAAGCAGATTACCTTGCATGTAATTTGTGCTGTTCTCCAAGTAATACTTTTAAGGTGCTAGCCAGGTTTGTAAAGGATATGGGACTGTGGATACTGAAAAATGCTCTCCATGTTTTTCCAGAAATATTGTAGACTCAAGTTTGATAGTTTACAGTTCTAAGCTAGACTTAAACTGTTAAGTTCCAAGTCAACTTGGAAGCTGAAAACGTCTTTTTTTTTTTTTTTTTTTTTTTTTTTTTTTTTTTTTTTTTTTTTTTTTTTTTTTTTTTTTTTTTTTTAACATGTATCATTACTGTTATCACCTTACTGATATTATTTTAAAAAGTACTGACTCACGGTACATGAAATACAAAATATTTATAGTTGTAGGGTAAATATTGAGAAAAATTTTATTCCTCTATATTAAATTCAAGATTTTCTTTAAGGATGATGAATATGGTAGTTTGTCTAGTTTGTTGTGCAGTTTTGTCATGTTGATCAGTTTTCTGTATGGTCACTTCACAAAAAAGCTATAAAATATAAAAACTACCGCTAAAGCCTCCTAATCAGTGCACAAAATGCAGACTGACTAATTTTGACATGGGGAAAGAGGTGGAGATCATACCTGAATTGCCAGGTTACTGAAGGAGACTGACATAAGGAGTCTAGAATACAGGACTAAAGAGACAAGAGCTTTGGTAACCCCAGCCTTAATTCAGGATCATTGTGGTTTTCTGATTATTTTAAGGACTTGGGGTAATGACAGTAAATCACAAGAATTCTATTAAATTATTATGAAAAAGTGTAAACCTCAAAACTGAAGGAAACAGTCTTACAGACTGAAGAAGAAGGCGATGAGAGGAAAAGAATTGAAGTAAAACTATTAGAATGAGGTTTGCTGAAATGAGTAATTGTTGGAAAACACAAAAATATCAGAAGCTATCAGAATCCTTTATGAAATTTCTTGATTTACTCATTTACTTAAGAGAGAAACTCAGAAAAAAGTTTTGCTCGCATCAAGGCATTCATTTGGAATTGAGAGTTTTGATTTTCTCCTTTTTTGTCTTGTCTTCTAGAACTATGTTACCTGCTACATTTAAAAAAACAGTTTTGAAAGAAAGTAGTTTTGAGGAAAAAAATTCTTACTCTGAAACATCTTTCTTTGTTTCCTTTTTTCTTTTAATTTATTATTTTTTTATTTAAAATTTCTTTCTGTTAGGCTCATATGAATATCCATTTTTCTGTTAGGATCAGAATGATGCCAGAATCTTGCAATCCTCCTGTGGGAAGTCTTCACAGGTCCCACTGGAACAATAGGCATAAGAGGATTTTTAAAATGGGATTTTAACGGGATTTTTGCTTAGTTTATATGATGGTTCTCACTATTGGCAGGCGTATTAAATGAGTTACATTCCAGCAAATACAGAAAATTATTGCAAAGCCTGTTTTTTGCAGAGACAGGGCATTTAGAAGACTCTATAGGGAAAATTGTGGGCTATTGTGGACTACTGAATTTGTTTAAGATTTAACAATGACCAAGTGTAATTAATTTAATTTCAGGGTATTTGTAGTAGGTTAAAAGTTTTACTTTTGAAAGAAGATATGCTAACTATATTTTTATTTATCTTTTTAATTTTCAACTATTTAATTTAGGGATAGGTATTTGTAAGCTATATAGGAAAAACATTTCAGAATACTTATAACTGTTTAGGCAGTTTTAGGGAACAATGTGACAATTACATATATTGCAGATTTTCAAGAAAAGAAGACAAATTGTTGACAGATTTTGTAAACTAATTAAATGTAGGATTTTTTTCTCTGAGGTGTGCATACATGGGTGTTGATATGTTCACATGTGTTTGTTAGTACACTAGACTTAGGATACGAATTCAGGAATCAATGGACGTCACCTATAGGCCTGAATGTGTCCATCTTCAGCAACATTTTTGTAAATAAAAATTTCATGTGTACTTGTAGTAAGTGTGGCAAGCAGCAAAAACTGGGTCACAGGTCTTTGGAAAGGTTTGTAAATTGTATGGGGTTTTTTTATAGCCTTCATCCTGTGGTTGTCAAAGAGAAAAACAGAATACAAAAAAGCAGGTCATCAGGTTGCTCTATTTTGGTGACCTTGAAACTGAGAGAACTTAGAGGTTCCTGAAAAAAACCCCAAAACTACAGATAACCATGATAAACACATGATAAATTTTAAAATCCTAATATTGTTCAATTTTTCAATATGTATAGAACAATTGAAAGCTGTGGGAACATACATATAGAGATAATACTGCAATTTGGAAAGCAGAGTGACAGTTTCTGATTGCAATATCGAGATAACCCTGGCATGTTGCAGTAAAATAGCTAAGGGATTACTTTGAATTTGCTGTGTATCCTGTAAACTTGGTTTATATTCTCTAAGGGCTTCCACTTCCCTATATCTCCTGAGTCAAGCTAGATTTTGTTGCTCCTTCTTGGTGGCCTTGTTGTGGGGGAGGTTGAAAAGCTGTTAAACCAGAAATGGTTTTGTTCCCAACTGAAGACTCTCTACAAGTGAAAGCCAGGATAAGAATATATAACAATTCAGACACTAGCAGTTTAAAAAATACAACTAAATGATTTCTGTGCATGTGTGTTTGTCAAAAACTATGTTATATGGCAGACAACTAGAAATTATGTATGACAAAACTCATCTTTGTTTTCTCAGGTATGGTTTTAATAACTTCCAGGGATATCCTCCTTGCCAGATTTTGGCTCAATAGGTAGAATATCTTTATCCACTCTGAGTGGTTTCCCCAGACATGATCACTGAAGAAAGCCTCTGTGGAGTAACAGTGCTGGGGAGAACATGTGGTTTTATGGACCCTTTTCTTTCATCTGCTGAATCTAGAGAGTAAAACCATTTGCATTTCATAACTAGATCTGTAATTAATCCTCTGACATTATTCAGATTAGTAGTGATGCCTACAGAAACACACAGACTCAGTGGAATTAATTGGAATTAATGTTTAGCCCACACCTAAACTTATCTCAGGTACCTGTCAGGGAGAGAAAGGCCTTTGTGGGTCACAGATTATCTTGTCCTAAGCAAAACACATAAAATAGGTCATATAAACTGCACTGTAACAGGGTGGCTTCTGACTGTGGTCCCACTGCTGACTGTGATTAGTAGCTCTGATATAAATGTGTAAACAAGATGTTGAAGAATAGGTGAGAAGAGCTCCACCCACCATGAATATCCACTTGAGCTCATCTCTGATGGAAAAGTTTTGGTAAGGCTTTTCCTGTTTGTAACAGCATAGTTAGTTGATTTACCAAAACCACTCTGTTTTGGTTTAAAGAGTCAATTACAAGTAGGAGTAATGAACATCTCAAGTGAGTAAGGAGAAGCTGTGTAGCTTGAGAAAGGGCTACAATGCAAAGAGGGTGAGCAGAATGCATAAATACATCTGTCTGGGGACCTGAAAAAGCAGAAGAGACACAATCCGACTTGGCCTAAATTGATCATAAAAATGATGTCCTAATAGCTCTTCTGAATCTTGTACACTCGAAAGGCATGTCAAGAATGGTGTTTAAGCTGAAGTACTCACCAGGGGTGTTTCTCCATTCAATCTGCATCTTGGCATTTCTCATTGGAACGATTCTTGACTAGTTGCAGTTCTGGAAGAAATTTATTTTTCTTTTCTTGGGGGCAGAAAGATTCAAACACGTTTATGAAGATTTGACTGACATTGGAGGGAAGTGCTCTGTGATTGCTGCTTTTCCTTTGTCAGGCCCTGCTTGTTCAGAAAACAAATGAGAGCTTTATGCACTAATTACAGAATCTCACCCATTAACTGACAGAATCTCACCCACTAACTGACAGCAACATATGGCTTACTCCTAAGCTCTAACTTTGACAAATAAAAGTCCTCCAGGTTCCTTTCCCTTGGTAGTCATATGTTTGGATATATCAAAGAGTGAAATAACAGCTATAATCTGATTCTTTAAAGGAATATATGGCTAGAACCTGGTAGATATCTAAATGACAATAATCAGCTCCTAGATATTCAAAAGAGGTATTTCTGGAGCATATTTGTGTGATATTTTATAGACACTGCATGGGATGTGATGACTGCTGCAGAAGTGATAGTTCCTGACTCTTTCAGTCAGTCTGGGGTGCTCAGCTGCTATAGATTGCTGATCAGTGCAGACTCAAAGAGATGCATCCTTTCCAAAGGGCCTTGTTTTGCAGAGATGCTTGAATCCATAAATGATGATGTAATTCATGAGACTTGTGGAGTTTAGAAATCTTTCCAAAATACCATTGAATTCCAATATATTCCAAAATACCTGCAGAGTATCAAACAAATAATAATTGATTCATGTTGCTTTGTGAACAATACCAGACTTACCTATCTTTTTTCTAATTTTACAAATATATTTTTCTGTCATATATTTTGCTTTAACCTTAGCAACACGTAGGAAATTAAATCTGCAAAATCTTTAGCTGATTCAAGGACGGTCCAAAATTCTTTGATGGTCTTTTGTAACTATGGATGGAGTCACAGATTTTTTGCATCCTTGTTCAGGTCAATGTAGCATATATTGTCATGTTCCATAGATATAATTGTATTGCAAATGTTTTGTGATAGTGCATTTAGTTTAGGTAACCTGTTTGGTTAAAGAAAATTACAATTTGGGAGTGGGAAAGTGATAAAGGGGAATAAAAATAATGGGATCACTGTAGATGCACTTTTTGCCTAACAGATGTATTTGAGAATTTATTTGTATTTTGTAACTCGCCAAGCTGCATTATTTTTAAAAGCTCCTAAAACTGATTTTGCTATATTTTTTTTCCTTAGCAATGGAAAACAAAATTTTACAATTCAAAAGTGGACCTTGAATGTACTTGAAAGAAATAAAAGCAGCTGTTTCAATGAGAATCATTTAACTACAGAAATTAGAAGTGCTGGAACTGGTCATTCACTGAAATGCAGTGATTTGTCTGTCTATGAAAATGACAGCATAACATGGTACAAGGTAATTACTGAAAAAGTGTCACTCAAATCATTGGCTGTAGAAACAAAACCTCTGATTGCAGGAAATATTAATTGCAAAGAAATTTTTAAAAGCATCTAAAAACATTGTAAAGCTTTCATTTCTCATGGGGTCAGGGGGAACACACTTTAGACAGATACACAAAACAAAGCTTTTATCTGCTCTCAGATTTATTAAAAATATACCTGTTTCAGAAGTTATTAAACTAGTAGTTTGAAATGATAAAAGATCTGATGTGCATGTCTGTTTGCTGATTTAGGCAGCAGCTGGTTTAGCCAGCTGCTGCTTTGCTGATACAGCTATTGTACTAATGCTAAATGAGATGCCAAGATTTTTATTTTACAGTTGGCATGTATTTGTAAAGTAATTGCAAACTTTTCAATTTTGCTGTTTTTGAACAGTTTTTAAGTGTGTAACAGATCCAGTTCTCTTCATTTTTGGCAAATCATCTCTTCGAGGTGTGCTCCTTATTCCTCTCAGGTCTCCTGGTTGGAATGACAGACCCTGCTCACTTCAGGATGAATCCGTTTCAGGAAGGGATTTTGACTGGTTTAGTGCTGGCATCTGGAGCAACCAGACAAGAATGAGCTGCAGCCCTGTTCTCTTGACTTTTGGGGCCTGGGAGGATGGGACCATTGATAGAGACCATTGATGAGGATAGGGCCATAGCTCGTTATGTTTTCCTCAATTGCAGTGTTCTCAACTTCTAATGGGTTAAATGTTCAAACTTTGCATTTGAGTGACCATGAGTGAAAATTGGGCCTGCACCTCTTTTGGGTCAGACACATGTCATTGAGACAGTGAAAAGGTGGTGGTGACATTTTGTTTAAAAAAACCACCAAATTCTTAATTTCTTTAACGTTTGGAATGCATGTTTGCTACAGAATAGTATTTTCTGGTTTTATTGATGCAGGACTGCAAGAATTATGAACATGAAACAGAGAGGGAATTAAATTTTAGAACCTTAACAGTACAGAACTCTGGGATATATACCTGTAAAATTTCGATCAGTCACAAAGGAACAATATACCACAGCACAAATACAATTAAACTTGTAGTAGAAGAAGGTAAGAAAGCTTTCTAAAATTTTGAAGCATACTTTTTGGTTCACTTTACTATGGAGATTTGTAATTGCAGTTCTCATTTGATAAATATATACCGGGGGAACAACTCATGTAATCTAAACTACTTCAGAATAATTTGAGAAGTAAAAAAGCAGAAGTTAAGATGAAATATTACCAGTTTTGGAAAATGCAGTTAGCATGCTTTCCCTGCAGTTTTTTTTGGCTTTTTTTTGTTTGTTTGTTTGTTTGTTTGTTTGAAAATAGCTGCTCTAAGTAAGTCATACAATCTTACTAAGAATTTTGCAAAAGAGCCTTTGCAAATTGTACTCTGTATATATGTATATGTATGTGAAAAAATTTCAACAAGACATACTGGGATTTAAGCTACTCATTAATGGCAGAATCCAGATATTGTTCTGTGAATTAAATGGAATGTGAATAATTTTATATAGAGAGTAATTATGTAACTTTTACTGTGGAAAAATGTAAGTAAGGTATTACTTCAATAGCAATACTTCTATTATAGATGCACCAGAGGCTGTCACTTTGGAGATAGTTGGACATCATGAAGAAATTGAAACAGAAATAGGTATGAAATTAATACAAAAATCTACCTACATTCTTTTGTTCTGACTTTTTGTGGTTGATGATCTGGGTAAGTGTAATCAAACTAAGAATTCTCTGTTCATCATCATGTAATCTGGTACTTACTCACATCTGATGAAGTTTTGCCTAGGGTATTACATGATTGGTACACAAGTACACTAAATGTACCCTTTCACAGAGGCAGAAGCTGAGGTTGCTGCTACAGCCTGCAAGAGAAAGTGGTGGTGGTGATAAAACATCTCTCCATGGCTTTCTTTTGTAGATAGCAAACCCCATGAAGCAATGTGTAAATGATGTGTGGTTTACTTAGTGGACAGCAGTAATGAATAATCCTGCTGATACCCGATGTGGTTGAGGAGGTTATTCTTGAGGGAAATTAGGAGTGTGAGGTGTGAGAGTCCTGCAATGGTGCATGAACGTCTATATTGTCAAGAGATCTTACCTGTGCTTCTAGCTGGAAGTAGCTTAGTTAAAATGATCTGCAGGCTTCACATGGTCTTGGACAAGATCCAGGATTTTGTAATTGAGGCTGTAATTAATGTTTAAAACCAGAATTTTACCTGTCTTTCTCCTCACCTCCCCTCAACTCTCCCTGAGGGCTTCTCTCTTCTGGTTACCTAATCCTTTCTTTCCAAGTCTTACCTCCTATGTGGCTCATACCTGTAACACATTTACTCATCTAGGACGTCAGGTTCTAATTCGCCTTCCTTCCCACCAATACTGCTTGGTAAGTCCTTCTCCCCGTGGTAGTACCCCAGTTCTATGATGCCTCATACTTTCTAACCTCCCGGTACACCCTTCCTACACATTTCCACCTCAGGGTTTGTCCCAACCCTTAAGAAGTTAGCAGGGTTTGCCATCAAATGCTTATGAACTACCTGTTTCCATCCCTTACCTGCCTTGATAAGATCATTTGATAAGGTCATTGAACTACCTGTTGAGTGATGAGCCAGATGGCATGGTGGAGAGTGAAGGGAATTTAGCATGAGTCAAGTCCGTGATCTTAAAACCAACCATTGCTTAGGATGGTGTTCTATGATATTTGCCTTCAAATAGCTGTTGTTTATGGTGAAAATGCTAGAGTTTCAAGGTCAATGATACTAGGTTAGGTCTGTGCAAGAGAAATTTGGATTTCTAAAGTCTGAATCTACAATGGCAAGTTTTCCAGCTGGATCTTGCTTTGAAGGTTCTAGGAGTATCTGATAAATCTTGAGGAGTCAGCTTTGTGTGCTCTTAGAGAATTGCTGGTTAGACCTTGCTTACGGGAAAGTATTTGTGCATGGTTTTCTGAACAAGGACTAACATGCACTTTTCCTGGCTTAATAAAGAGCATTCTGGATGTGTTCCCTGGAAATGATTCTGCAGTAGCCTAGAAACTGTGGTTGCAGCTAACTTCAGGTCAAGCTTCCTATGACAGAGTTCAAAAAATCTCACACTCCAGAGCTGCAGTCTTCTGCCCTTAATTTTTCCAAGTGCTCAGTTGTCCTTTTAGTTTTGCAATTTCTTAAAACTATTAGAACTTTATGGGGTGGTTCCTGTCAGTTACAACTAGTCCTTTGAAATGGGACAAGTAGCTGACTGAGTAAGTGACTTGTTCACGTATTCAGGAGTTTCCAGTTCTGATACTGAGATAAGAATTTGTTCTGTGCACGTTCAGCAGGAGCTTTGGTTTTGTTGGGTAATCATATATACTTTCCCTATTATAATTAGTTGGTTGTAATTCTCCTTACCAGTTACTTTTACCTGGCCCTGGAGTACTGGTGATAGGTTTTCCTCTTGTGTACTCAGCCTGCAGAACACAGTCTAATTTATAGAATCATAGAATATCTCAAGTAGAAGGGATCCATAAGGACCATCCAGTCCAATTCCCTTTAGTTCTCTAAAGCCTGAAATTCTCAGGTCTATTTAAACCCACCTGGCTATGATGATTTATCTGAAAGAAAGCAATGGATGACTGTCACTCTGCAACAATGCATGGTTGCTGAAGCCACCACCAGTGCAGGTATAACACCTATAAAACATTGAGCAGGGGCTACAAAATTCAGAAAGGAGCACAGCTTATGAGATATTTTTCCTGGAAAGCTGACACTTTGCTTCGCTGTGTACATGAATACTACTTCTCACTAAATCTTCCCATGTTATGCCTTTTTTAGGTAAAGAAGAGATACTCAATTGCACAGGTTTCTTGGGTTATTATATGCAAGAAGATGCCAGCCTCTACTGGTTAATTAACCAAACATTTCCAGAAAAATGCACAGGTATTCCTGAGAATGAACCTTCAATATGTGAAGAAGAACTCAAAAAACTACAGTAGGTTTCCTGAAAAGGCTGCATTTAATATGTGATAATGCCCTACACTTTGTGGAATTGCAAATTCAGTAAAAACCACAGTCTGAGGGTTTTCTCTAGAACCTTTTCCTGAAAATCTGCCTCTCAGGTCTTTGTATGTTTTATTACAGACAGTGTTGCTAACACCATTCCTTGTTGCAGGTTGGGAAACAAGTTCTATATCACAAGGCTACTACGGATTAAAAAAGTAAGAGACGAGGACATGCATCATAATTTCACCTGCATGTTGCAAGCTGATGAAAGCACACAGATAAAAATAGTAAAACTGAAGAAAGGTATGGCGTAATCTAGAAATAATTTATCAATCAGCCTTCTGAATCCTGATGGCATTTCAAAACACTGCTCCAAATATATCTGTCAGCTTGTGAAGGCCCTCACACATTTGTGCTGGACCCAACAACCCTTGGATGATTCCTCCTGCTCCCAGACAAGGGTAGAAGGAGTGCAAAGCAAAAGAAATACAGACTACAATGAGCATGTCTTGAGAGTGCCTTCACAAAAATGTCACAAAGTTTAAGGTGTTCAAAATCTGTATTTGGAATTAAAAAACCAAAGATAAAATAATAATAATAATAACAACAACAACAACAACAATAATAATACTATTAATAATATGTATGTGATTGTATCCAAGATTGTTTCTCCTCTTTTTACAGTAAAACATGTTTTGTAGCTTCTCTTTATTTCAGGACCACTGGCATGCATATGTGCTTGAAGCAGGAAAGGATTCCCATCAACACTGTGATTTTTAGGTGCCATCAGTATTTGATACAGTAATCTTGTCACATCTTTGTTAAGGCTATAATTTGCTTTGTTTCTTTTTTTACAGGGAAGACTCAAGACCTGCATGTGCACATATTTACCACTGGAATGGTCCTTGCTCTGCTATTTCCATTTGTTGCTGTAGCTGTGGTATTTGTGTTTGTGATATTTAGGGTCGACTTTGTTCTATTTTACAGAAATATATGCAGAAGAGATGATACTGCTGGAGGTATGAATTTGCTAATGCTGACATTGAAATAAGTGTATTGATTAAAATATTTTCTGGCAGGATCTATGAAATAATCATCTTTGAGGAAGATAAAAAAATTATCTTAAATCCAGGAGTAGTATGAGAAGAAACAAAGAATATATAAAAGAGAACTCATTGGTCGGGTGCTAATGTGTTTGCTGCATATGTGTGGCAATGACAGCAGATAAACACAGTGAAGAATCTGCCATCTGGAGCAAACAATGGAAGGGATGTGGTTGGATGCAGTTCAGATGAACTCTGTTCTGCCATATTCTTCATCACAAAAGTTGACGGGGCAGAGAGGGTTACAATTGTCTACCATGATGATGGTGAACACTCTGAAGTTGTCAGATGGGCAGACTGACACAAATTTGTTTTCACCTCATTGATGCCCTTCGGTAAGGTGAAGTTTAAAATGTTTCCTTGACTGCAGAGGCTACTGCATGTCTATAGGTTTGTCACTACATGCACTTAAGGAGAGCAGAGGTGCATATTACCAGTATCTTACCAGGCAGCAGCTCTGTGGCCTTCACAGCAAGCAAACTTGACAATTACCCAATTTCAGGAATTATTTTTCTGAAAGTTGTGGTGACAACACTTGCCGTATATATGGGTCTGACCTTTTTGGCCTTCCTTGGCCTCTAAATCAGTTTGAATATAACTTGAATGAACTGCAATGGTTGGAGATGTTTCATTAATGGGTGGATGTCATTTATGTCTGTTATTATCTACTTGTTGATATCAGCTACCACAGTGTACACTGACTGACACTCAGGGAGGATCTCTGAGGACCTGACTGCCCTGGAGGAGCTGCCTGTTGGATACTAGGCAGTGGATTTCCCACTCCTACAGCTCTTGAAAGTGTAGAGTTTCATAGAGTTTACTTTGTACTCTCTCTTATGAACTAAATGTAGTAAAGTATTCAGGAAGGGAGGCAAAGAAGTACAGTTTGAGCAGCAAAGCCACGTGTGCTGGAGTATCTATCCTGATAGCTGGTGTGGCAGTGTGGTGGACCTGGCCTCTGGATCATGATATTGTGTTTGTAAATTAGTGCCCAAAACATGACCAGACATTATGTATCTCATAACAAAAATAATTAACTGGTTTGTTCTCTCTTTTGCCAGTACCCATTCCACTTGATACTCTTAGACATAGTGTAGAATAAATATTGAAATCAGCAGTATCACTAAAATAACATTTTTTTCATGTTACAGACACATTTTTTGCTTCCCTTCATATCTTGATCTTCACAGGTGTGACATTAATTGGTTAAATTAATCTAATTTTATTTAAAAAGTATTTTAGTGTTGAATGAAATATTTTCAAGTATTTTCCAAATGCAATCAGAATCCTTTTTATCAACTTTAAATTCCTTCAGGACATTTTTTGAACCTGATGAAGAGTGAAGACTGTTCAGAGTCTTCAGAAGAAAGACCAGGGGTTTCTAGATGATTTACTATTGAGACACTAAGTTTGAAAACCAGACTGGAGAATCAGATACTGGATTTCTAATGGTTGATAACAAGACAAGAATTGTTGTTTTATTTTCAGATGGAAAAGAATATGATGCATTTGTGTCTTACCTGAAAGACTGTGTTTCTCCAATTGAAGAAGAGAGAGAGTTTGCTTTGAAGATATTGCCCATGATATTAGAAGAAAACTTTGGGTACAAGTTATGTATATTTGAGAGGGATGTATTCCCTGGAGGAGGTAAGTGTAGTGAATATTCTTGTCATTAAATAGAGTCAGTGTTTTCACACCAAGGTAAAAGCCTATAATTAGAAGGAATTCTGTCACGTTGTGCATTGAAAAGATACATTTTCCATTTAATCTGGACTGTATACATGCAAAGGTTGGTTGCAAACATTTTACATGTTTTATAGTTATATTTATGAATTCATATACACTTACACACACATGCACGCATAGATCACTAATTACAAAGAACCAAGATGAAAAGATCAAAGAGCAAGCATTGAGAAGGTTAAGGTGAAGACACAGCAGATATCAGCTATTTTTCACAGTAATAGCGTTTTTGCTCTGCTTTTGCTGGGGACCAGTGAATGAACTCACATTGACTGCACAGAACAGATGGTGACTCTGTTATTAGTTATTCTTAGGTAACTTGTATGTTTCCTTTATGTTCAGTGTGGTGGTTGAAACCATTTTCTGAATGAAATGGGTGCCATAACTAAATAGAAATAAGAAATGGAATTTTACTTGGGCTATGGATGTATCTGGCATCTGCCTTTTGCTTGGATAAAAGGTACTATGACTTTCCATTTGGTCCATTCAGCTGAGCAATAGAATTTCATTGTTCAAAGCACAGAACAATACGATCAGCCAGCCTCCTTCATTAAGCAGGATCTTGTCTCTTTGTATTCATTCCTGACAAATTTTTCTAACCTGAGTGGAGCCACAGATCTTCCAAGCCCTTTTTCTTACATATTGTCTCTCTTTAAGTATTAAAAAAAATTGTTTACTGAAGTGTGCAGTCTGATCTTTTCAATAGTTTTGGCTTACTTCCCTTTCTCTGGTCTGATCCATTGTGAACATTGTACAGGAGCCTTTGGTGTTGTAATACCCTTGTCAGCCTCCTTTTACTTTCAGTTTTACCTCCTTTTAGCCTCATTAGATTAGTTCTGCAGTTTGCTTTGCCTTTCTCTACAAGTCATGTTTTCTTTATCTCTGATTTATGTAGACTTTATCCCATGGTGCTAAAACCAGTACTGGAAGTTGTGCATGAAAAGTCAATTTGACATTTAAAGGATACCATCATTCACTTTCATTCATCAGTTTTCATGCCAAAAGCCATCAATCTAAAACATAGATGGAACTCCTGTCATCACGTGCTGGTCTTCTCAGCCCTGGATTACTGGAAATAGATCTGAGTGTTCGGTGTCATAAAGGAAGGTGTAACTCCAGGGTTACAAAATACTTGGAGAGAGGCTGCTGTTTGTGTCTTTCTGAGGAATCACTCCAGTGGTAGCTATTAGGAAGGAGGAAAGAGATGTCTGGTAGGGGGAAAGTTAATTTTGCTGTCACCTTCTGTCCATGACTGCCAGACAGCAGTCTAGGTTAGATGGAGATTATAAGTAGCTTTATGTCTGCTCTAGAACAAGCTTTGACCATACCTGAGTTAATTTTCAGAGACTCTTAATCTTTAATACATAATAATCTCTTCATAAGGACAAGATACTTACATGCTGTCACTTTTTAAGAGGGAGATTTTTTGGTACATATGTGAATTTAAAAGGTAAGTTGATTTGGTGCCTATCCTTTCAATTTAATATAACAATAAATATATCTTTAATTTGCAGCGGTTGTTGATGATATCCATTCATTCATTGATAAAAGCAGAAGAATAATCATTATACTGAGCCAGAACTATGTTTCTGACAGAGCCATATATGAACTTGAGAGTGGACTGCACAAAGCTCTGGTTGAAAGAAAAACTAAGATCATATTAATTGAATATATGCCTATAAGTGACTACAATTTCTTGCCAGAATCACTGTCACTTTTACCATCAAAGAGGGTGGTGAAGTGGAAAAAAGATAAATCTCTTCCTGTGAATTCCAGATTTTGGAAGAACCTTCGGTACCTGATGCCAGCAAAGCCTACCAAGATAAAGACCAAAGGGCACTATAATAATCTTGACTTAGGCTCAGAAGCTGCTCAACCCTGGACTGAGGGCTGTGACTAATGCAATTATATAAAAATTCTGAAGACAAAAGATGTAACTGAAAACTGTATGTTTTACTAACTAATAGAACTAATTAAACTACTGTTTTGGGAAATAGAGTTGATTAAGAGGCCAGCTCTGAGATCAGAGAAGAATGTAGAAGTTTCTGCAAGTGGGCAGGATGCTGATAACCCCAATTGCTAAATCCTATCCCAGAGAAGGTTTCCTCAGCAATCTGCACAAGGAGCAGAAGTTTCATTCTGCTTAGGACTTACTACATGGCATGAACCACAATGGAGAACATTTTTATTTCACATATTTCAATGATGTAGAACAATTCTAGTTTTACTTGCGTATAATTTTTAGGCTCTTCAATAAATAAATCAGTACTTGCAATCTCTCACTATTATTTAGATGCTCTTTGTTTTGTGTTTGGGTATTTGCTAAGGATTTTGTTTGTAAGTAGACCTAAAGAGGTCCTTCCTTAAAGAGCTTGGCATGCAGGCTTTGGGCAATATCAAGCAGAAAAAACCCCAAACCAACAGAGGAAAGGGAAGTTAAAAAGAGTAGGGCAGTTTTGGATGGTTTAACAGTATTTACTACTGAGTTGAACATGGTCTACAACTGGGAATCATTTGAAGGAATGGTAAAGGCTTTTTACATCTTACTTCATTGAGTAGATTGTAAATGTTCATTTTGGCAGTGAGAAGAGGGGGTTGGGATAGAAATAATAGTATTTTGTTCCTGGATGCTGATACCCCAGTGGAACCAATTGCCCAGAGAGGCTGTGGAGTCTCCCTTGCTGGAGATATTCAGGAACTGACTGGACATGGTCATGTACTCTGGGATGAACCTGCTTGAGCAGGAGGTCAGAGAAGATGTCCCACTGTGGTTCTTTCCAACTTGACCCATTCTGTAAAGAACTATGTAAATGTAGTTCACAGGCAAAAGCCATTCTCTGGTGTAAGCTTTTACTGAAGAGGATTTCTCCTCTGCAGATGTGTGCCCTTACATTTCCAAATCTCGAATCTTTAATGATGTTCAGTTCTTCTTTACCAGTGTTTCCCCTGTGTTTTAGTCACAGACAATTTTTAACATTCTCTGTCAGCACAGAAATGCCATCAGACCTACTAGGCACAACCATTTTCTGGCTAAACGTCTAACAGAAATGTTAGTAACTTTTCTAATACTTAATTGAGGTAGTAAACTTTCTTAGTCATGTAGTTTTTAATATACTGTCATCAATGTACTGCCTAAAAAATTAAAAGTCAAATGTGTTTTACTACACATGTATTTTACTACACATGTGCACATGGTTTGTTAACAGTTTTGGTCCAAGTCAACCCTCTATGAGAATCAGCTACTAGAAATTGAAATTGAATTTGCTATGGATGTCCCCTCACCTCAGCTTGGAGAGACAATGTGACTACATATACCTGCTACACCTCATGAAGGTGTGCCCTAAAGCCTGTGACACTGTACAGAATTTGACTGCCCTGAGATTTTACAGAATAACAGAGGATTGTCCATAAGGAAGGTTGAAAGGTAAATGGCATTAACAACCAAGTTGTTTGCCAGCAAAGCAGAAGCATGTTGAATGACTCAACATGTGTAAAAGGGGAAATGTTTTTTTGCAGAAAGGCATCATGATACAGTCACTTTATAGATGATCCTCACTGCTCATGATGCAGTGGTAAAGGGGGACAAGCAAAATTGATGATATGCATACTCATACTAATGCGAGATGTTGTTCTTATGGCTCTTATATCTTGAATTACTGACATTTACCAGACCTTGAAAATGTCTGCTTTTTGTTTGCCAGTCCATAGAGAAAAGGAACTGCTAATATTACTTTTATAGACTGTAGTTGTGATGATTTGCCTGATCACATATATGTCAGTGTATAAGTGAGTTCACATGATAGTTGGTTTGAAGTAATGGGTCATTTCAGTGATTTATACTGTGGGTTTTTTTCACTTTGGCACTTAATAAAATTATATTTCTCCTTCTCCACATAGGTGGCTTCCACTTTTGTTGCAGCTAGACAGAAATAATTGTACTGTACGCTTCCATACCTTAACCTACCCTACCTTACCTACCCTACCCTAACCTACCTTACCCTACCATACCCTACTCTACCATACCCTACCCAATCCAAAGCTACCCGACCCTACCATACCCTGCCTTA
>VZSR01003803.1:54994476-55006357 GCA_013398615.1 Brachypodius melanocephalos
TTCCTGAACAAGAGTTAGATGGGGTGTCTGGGTGAAGCAGCAGTTACCAAGCTTTCTGCAGTATCCACAACTTATGGCTTCCTGTAGTTCAGCAATCCAAATTTTCTGAATTTCAGTGAAAGCAGCTGCAAATAGACCACAATAGTAATTTTTTTGTTTTGTTTTGTCAGCTAAATGTATAAAAAGTCATCATAGGGATTTGTCTCTTGCTGTTTGGGCTCCCATCTGGCCTCTATGGGTAAGAAATAGTGTGTACATCAGCAAGAGTGTCCAATGTAATATATTTGTTGCTTGTAACCTATCAAATATGAAAATAATAGAGTTCAGTACATTAATGCCTTAAGGTACTTCTGAAAGATAATCAAATAGATTTATGGGTTATTGCTCTATTGCTTTCAACCACTACCAGAACGAAGCAAATTTCAGTGGTGTGCTGGAGGCCTCATTCTACTATATGGTTACAAAACTGTATTCTATTAATTGCAGTAAAATTGTAGCTGTTTCAGGGGTTTTGACCATGGTGAAGGAATGCTGTTCCATAAGAAGTTCCAAAACTACTTGTAATGCTGTATAAATCCAACTTTTTAGAAACAGTTTGGCAAATTCAGAAGTGACTGTGTCTAGTCTTGAAGAGCTGGCAGCAGATACTTAAAAGAAAATATTTAGCTCTCAGCTGTGACAGCAATGTCTCTATTTGTTCATCTTGGCTTGATAAGTAGTACATTAAGCACATTTATTTATGTAATACATAAGGAGATACTTTATACATGTATGTATATTTATGTAATACATAAGGAGTCCATTATGGACTAGCAACAAATATTCATCTACAAGGAAAGAACTCATAGTCTGGAAGTGGAAACTTGTGACATTCTAAGAAGGGTTTCCAGCTTCCAGCATGATGGAGGAAAGACAAATACCAATGAATTGTTTCCAGTGAAACAAGACCTTGATTCCTGTGAGGCAGAGCCATGAGGATCGGCAGGGGAACCATGGAAAGAGATCCTAGAAGAGTTTAATTGCTTAGGTTGGTAAAATGACCCGGTAAAGGAATAGGAACGTTGTCACCAAATGCATACAGGAAAAGAAAAGCACTAGAATGAAGAGCTGTTTAAGCTAAGGAATGATATGCATACAAGGATGTGTCCTTGAATAAATGTATAATGGGCATTAAAGCCATTATAAGAGGAAGGTCTCCTGTGAGAGTAAAGGAGAAACTACTCTGACCTCCTTTTAAGCTGGAGTACAGTAAGTTTCTGAAAGAAAACCAAAAATTCAGCAGTGGTCATCCCAGTCAGGTTTATGTTTCTTGCTTTGCAGTAAGCAGGCTGGACTATCAAGGAAGGCAAGAAGGAATTGTCATGGAATTTGGGATGCTAGACAATCTTTTCTAATTAACTGCTCAGAATTGTGAGAGTTAAAAGTTTTGAAAGGTTTGCGTGGTGAGAATTTGCTTTGCTCTTTCTCTGTTGGCATGTGACTATTCAGTTATATATTCAAAGCACCTCTATGGCTTTAGATCTGTTAGTCCCTGATGCCCAAGGCAGAATTCACTGTAGTGCAGCAAATTGATGGTAAGTAATACCACCTTCCTTTATTTCACAAAGAATCATCCACAAGCTTTAGAAGCCACTTGTGACTGTGTGTCATTGCACTGAGTGCCTAAAGTAGTACAAAATGGACAGAAGTTCATGTTTAGATACCGTTCAGCCACCTCCTGCAGGAGCAGACCAGCACCACTGACTCAGTGTAGAAGATAATCGGAGTGGAAAATTTCTTACCCACTAGGTGCTAACTGTAGCTGGGCAGTGGAGGAGGTGATGTGTAAATATTTCGAGCCAGAATAGTGCGGAATAGTGCCAGAATAGTACCAGAATAATAAAAAAACCTTAATCCTCTCAGCACTATAAGACTACACTACATACACACTGAGATAAGTACATTTTTCCCACTTGAGCATAAGCGACATGGACAAGGTAAGATAAAGCCCCCAAACTTTACTTTCCACAGGGGTAGGGAGGTACAATTTTCTGGATAAATGTGCCAAATTTTAGCAAAGTGGGAGGGTAAGTGAGTAAAGGGGAGGAGAAGATGGGGAGAGAGAAGAAGCAGGGAGGATATTCTGGAGTGGTCCTTTATGGACCCTCTTCTTTATGCACTTTGCACTTTACCTAGCAGTCAAAGATAAATATGAACCTTGGAAGTGCAGGTGTGTGAGGCTGCTTTTTTAAGTGTCTATATTATTTTCACAGAAGAAAAAGAGGTGAATTGGAGCCGAGGTTTAGCCAAATATTTCGTATTATATACAAGGTTTTCATCCAGTGTGGTAACCAGTATGACATACCACCCAGACTTCTGGTAGCACGGCTTTCAAAAATCTCTGTGACTGGTATTTCTGTTATATTTCTAAAATGTATTTCTGATATAATAGTTGGACTGTTATGCTTGATTTTTTGATTGTGGTAAGCCTTATTACTTGGACTCTATGAAAACTTATACTTAAAATGAATGAAATATATTTTATGACTTTAAGGTGCATCTCTGTGAAAGAATCAGTTTTTCTGTTAATCTGAGTTTGAAATAAGAAAGGCTTTGGCTTCAGCTATGTTGCAATCTGTAATTCCTTTATGTGAAGAGGGAACAAAAGTGCTTTTTTTTTCTAGTCACACAGGACACCTTCAAAAGCTAAATTCTTTATATCAAAATTTCTAGAGATAAATTTGAGCCTTTTATAATTTATAAATCAAACATATTTTGCAATGGGGCAAAACATTGAGTATAGTTTAGGAGGCAATCACCAAGGTTGATCATCAGGGAGCTCAGGTCTGGAATAAGCAGAGAGCTAAAAACATGGTGGAAGCTGAGAATACAAATTCTTTATCTCCAAATGCTCAGAACCCAACAGAATCAAGCATTAATACTGATCATTGCATAAAGGAATGTGTGCATGAACAGAGGCAACATTGAAATCCCCTGTTACGCAACAAACAGCCTTTTTTACCTTCTTGTGGAAACGGAGTGATTGACCCAAGATGCAGTAGAGAACTTCACACAGGAAAAGAAAAACAAGTCCTACTGTTCTTGAAATAAGTCTGGTGCAAACTGATGGACAAGTATTTACATATCCTCTACTGGAATAGGGATCATTGGGCTCTGAATTGATGGCAAAGTGCTCTCAGATGCTGTCATGTAGTTTGGGTCACTGTGCAGTCTGTCTTTTATGAGGTTTGCATCCAAGCAGGAAGCCTGAAAGAGGGGCAGGACGGTGCCAGACTCTGTATGCTGAAGTGCTCTGCCTTCCCAGCAGATCCAAGAGGGGCAAGTCACAGATGGCTCAGATTCATCGGGGCTTCTCTTCCATCTCTGCCAAGGCTGTGTTTGGGTACCTAGTGAGGCTGAGCTGGGAGGACAGAGACAGGAGGTGACAGTGCCCCCTTATAGCACCCAATTGCAGTGGCTGTGGAAGGTAACTGAGGGTGTTAATGGTATGGAAAACTCAATCCTTACTGTGAATATTATTCCGTATTGGAATAATCTTGTAGATTTCAGATATTACAGATTTTTGTGAACTGTCTAAAAGCAGCAAATGGAAAAAGTAAATAAAGGAAACATTACCCTTCTTAAATGAAGCACACTAAATAATCCAACACATTTTTGTACGCAATGCAAATAGAAGATTTTAGAATCAAAGAGGCTTTGATCTCTTACTAAGAGGTGTTTCCCCTTTTCTTTTTACAAGAAAGTGACCCGGCAATTTTCAACCTAATGCAACTAAACCAAGAAAGGAAGGCATGATGACAGTGAGGTAGAGGAAATTCCTGTAAAGGAAACAGACTCAACACAGTGCAGAGCTAGAACTAACCACAATTCTTATCATGTTGTGTAGGATGTGCAAGTAAGATTTTGAGACAATTTTATTTTAATTATGTGTTTTAGCTTCAAATTTTAGCCCTCCCTACCCCATCTGCTTGAAGGTGAGTTAACTTTTTTGCCTTTGAATGTGCATTTTAAAGTAAATTGGCTTTAATTGCTTGGTCAGGCAAACAGTAGTGTCTTAGTAAGTAGCTTCATTAAATATCCTTTTCCATTTTGTAGACATGATAAAGCTGTTTTCAACTCCTGTGTGGCTCTTACTAATCTTAATTCTAGAATCAGATTCTGCTTGCCTTTCCATTGATATAAGTTGAATTCGAGATACAGGAATTGATATCTTTGCTGGTGATTTTCATCAGAATCAGAATTGTATGATGGTATGATTGTGGTATGCCACTCTTTACTAGACTTCACAGATATCATGAAACTTGGCACAGCTCTCAAGAAACTGATTTTGATTTTTTTGCTTATATTTTATGCAAAAAGCTGAAGAAGAAGAGGCTGAAAGGAGACCTCATCACAGTGTGCAATCAATCTCTGTGGCAAGACCCGGGGCAATGTCCTGAAGTTGTGTCAGGGGAGGTTTGGACTGGATCTTAAAATAGCTTTTTCACCCTTTGGTGGCTGGGCACTGAAATGGGCTCTCCAGGGAAGCAGTCACAGCACTAAACATGACAGAGTTCAAAAAAGGGCTGGGAGTTTGACTTGATGATCCTTATAGGTTCCTTCTAACTCAGCTTATTTTGTGATATTGTGAAAACTCTATGGAATAGAAATTTACTCTTTCCTTCCAACAGTCCTTTAGGAGTTGAAACACAGGCAATATAATCCAAATCCTATTTTTCCACTTGTATTTTTTTAGCACAGGAAATTATGTGAAGACCCCATCAATTTCTTTGTATATATGATATTTCCAATTAAGTGTCACCCTAAATCCCTAGACTAAGGGTATGACAATATGGCTGTGTACATGGCAGGAGAAGGCAGAGAGACTTTTGATAATAAGTTGCCTGGAGTAGAGTCCTTTCTTTCTCTGGTAGATACTGATAAAGAGAAATGAGTCCTTGAGTAAACCGAGTCACCCAATCATCTGAGTCCACCTGCAGTGCAAATACACCTGAATGGTGATTGCTGTCTGCTTCTGCTGTGAATTTCCCTGTTCCTGTCAAGCACACTTGCAAGATGATAATTAATAATTTCACATCCTACCATACTTTTAAAGCACTATAAAAATGCAAAGATTACAAGATTCTCTAATAAAAATGTTATCAGTTAGCAAAAAACCAAACCAAAACAAAAAACCCCAAAAAAACCGAAACATCAAAACCCAACAAAAAATCCCAAAACCAGCAGTGGTGTGTTTTCCCATGTCTAACTAAAGACAACAGAAAAATTAAAAAGACTGCTAAACAAAGCTGTAACATTCACCTTTTAGTCAGCCTTCCCTTTGGCACTTTTTTCCTGTTTGTGGAGCTCCTCTTGGAGCTTAAAGAAGGTATCATTAGTATGGCAGCAAGTTGAGAACAAAGAGATTGTACATCACTGGCATTATTAAATGCTTTGTTAACAGTCATTTCATGAAGTTTCACTACATGTTGCCTGTATGTCCCCAGTTGCACACAAATGGGAAGCTGGGAAATAAACACTTCCCTTGCTTGTCTTGTGCCAGATCAGGCTCCCTCCAAATATCTTCTGGTGGCTTAACAGCTTAATGAGTCACCAAGAAGGACCAGAGCTGTCACAGGGGAGAGACTGGACCTTTCGCCTGGGGTCAAGGGAGACTGGAGTACAGAGGACACAGAAACAGATAATAAAATCATAGAATAAGCTGAGCTGGAAGGCACCCATCAGGATCATTGAGTCTAATTCCAGCCCTGCACAGGACACCCCAAGAATCAAACCATGTGCCTGAGAGTGTTATTTGAACACTTCTTGAACTCTGTCAGGCTTGGTGCTGTGACCACTTCCCTGGGGAGCCAGTTCCAGTGCCCAACCTCCCTCTGGGTAAAGAGCAATTTCCTGATACTTAATCTGGACTTCCCATGACACAGCTTCATGCTGTCTCCTTGAGTCATGTCACTGATCATGAGAATGAAGAGATCAGTGCTTGCTCCTCTGCTTTTGACAATAGCAGCACCTGCTCACTTGCTCAAGGGACTACAGCACTGAACCACACAAAAGACCCTTGGGTCTCGATTACTCCTGGTACCAGTATGGCTTTGCCATGTGGGCTGTGGGACGACATAACTCAAAACACCATTCTTGGTTTTATACAGAATCTTTATAGAATCTTTACAGAACACCATTCTTGCTTTTAGCACGGCTAGAGATGCAGCCTCAATGAATGCCTTGAGCAAGGTCTTCATAGGTGTCATAAACCCAGATTCAAGAGTCAAGATCCATTTTGCAGTGGATAAAGAAGTTGAAGAAGTTGGATAAACTTATGGAGGGCTTTTTCCCAGTGCTGGTAGCAAACTCACTTTATTCAGGCATACATAGAGGCTTGGAGTTTCAGGATGATTTTAAAAGGTATGACAGCTGGCAGCCAACCTGTAACAAAGCACCAGAATGGGGTCATACAAATGAGTTAACTTACTTCCTGTGACCTCTGAGCATAAAAATATATCATTCCTCTCACTTGCAAGGAATAGAGACACTCTGAAGAGAATGGTGACTAAAAGTGCTCCCCTCTACAGAAAACAGCTGCCTGGAAAGGTGCAGTGTGGGAGTTCTCATCAACTCTATCTAGCGCAGTGGGCACGGGATGTTCTGTTGATGCTAACCAGTATGAGTAGTGTCTGATTTGCATGAGGTGCCAACAGACGAGGGCCTAGCCCTTGCCCAGCCTCTCTGTTTTTCCCTTGGGCTGACTCAGTGCCTCTCTGACAGCATTGTAAACACAGAGTCACTCTGGCCAAAGGAGAGAAAAAAAACCCAAGGGCTCTGTTGCACAACGCAGAGCTGCACAAATTGAACAGTAGCAAAGTACATGCCCCTTACTCCTGAACCAGGCACTCCAGACATGGCAGTCATGGCCACTGGCTATGTCCTTACTAAATACCCAAATTAAGCCACGGCTGTTGAATATGCACACTGGGCAGTCTGTGGCTGAGAAGGCCGTGGGATACAGATCAGACTTCTTAGTAGATGAGGGAAAGCATAACAGTACGGTTTCAGGTTTCACCTTGTACAGGGTACTGTCATATAGGGGTTTGGATGCATCTGAGTGCTTTGTGGACCTGCTGCAAAGCCCCTGGGTGTTCCTAGTCTTAGTTCACAGAGGGCATCCCACAGAGCTGGTCCCTTATGGATGTGGGTGTTACTCGGCTCAGCAGGGCTCTGCCATGGCTGTTCAAGCAGCGCAGAACAGCATTGTAGTGCAAAAGAGAGGCCTGATGCTGCACACCCAGCTACACACGGGGAGGAGAAGGGGTTGTAGGTTGCTGGCCCTAGTAAACACCCTAAATGCACCCATTTTGGCTGGTAACAAAGCCTGCTAGGAGCACTTCTCTTGGGTGAAACAGAGAACCAAAGACGTATGCCCACACAGGGCGTTTTTCAGGCTTTACTTCTGCATCGTTCTCCAGTCTCATGGGCTCAAAGCTGTTTGCAGCTGCAGCAAATCTTCATATTTGGTTTAATCCCAAAGGAAGCCCAGCAATTCGCTCTGGGCCTGTTGACCTTCAAGCTACAACAGTGCTCCATAGATTTTTGGAGCCATTTATGCCTGTCTCAGTCTGTTGCTGATTGGCATCATTAGCTGAAGGCTGATGATATTTGGTATCTTACCTCTCATCATAGAGAGGTAAGACACCAAATAGAGAACATGCTTCTGTCAAAGGAGGAAGGATCTGCATTTCCACTCCAGAGGTGGAGTTCTGCATTGCTGTGGGTATGACTTGGAAATCCATCTGTAAGCAATTCTGTCCAAGGTGTATTTAGAGAGACTGTTGCATATTCTTGAGTATTATCCATCCTGTATTTCTGTGGAATTGTGTAAGCAAGAAAAGTGCTGCAAACCCCATTTTTAAAAAACACAATATGCAGGAAATAGTGTTAGCAAAGCTTTTTAGAAGTACACAGTGAAATATGCAATTATCTATTTTATTGGACTCTTATTTACAAAAACCCCCTCTTTTCCTCTTTTACAGAAAGCAAGATGATTCTAAAAGAAAATGTATCAGAATATCTATCAAAATTGATAAAGAAAATAATGCTCACTTTGTGCTGGATACTTACATTTTTTGTTGGTGGGGTAGAAGTTAAAGAGATTAACTGGCCAGGTAAGAATCTGCTGCAGTAATGTTTGGTGTTTGTGGTGTTTTCTGAAAACTTAGAAAAGGAAATCCTCATTTTTCCTTGCTTTTGTGAGTTTTTCCTGCACATGTCCATGCTTGTGTCAGACAAATAGCCTTTCTGCAACCTTCTGAGTATTGGTAATACAATCTACCCTAAATTTGACTCAAAAATCAGTTCCCTGATGAAAAGGATAAATGTAAAGAAGAATCTCTGAGGCCCAAATGGAACAAATGAATTGCTTCCGTGACATAGGTCTCCAGCATCTGGTCTAGTGAGGGAGGGACTGGGGAGAAGGAAGACAAAAGCAGAAAGAGACTGATTTATCAAAGTCTTCCACACACACAATGTATCTGGAGGAGCTTGATCAAATTTAGTGAGCACAAAGAACATGAAACTGTAAAGAGTTTCCAGGTGGGCAGGTGAGGAACAGATTTCATGACCTCCATTCTGCTGGGGTGAACTACTGCCATACTTTCAAAGGTCACAATAGCCTGACTGGCAGGAAGGGCATTAGGATGGTTGACCACACCTTTCAGAATGAAAAAAATGGTGTAATTTTAGACAGTTACTGAAACATAGGCGGATAAATATTTAAAAGCAGTGAGACAATAATGTTTGTCAGTCTTACCTTAAATAAAGCATGTGGTGGGCAGGTTCTGCTTCCTCAGGCCTATGTCAGTCTCTTCTCCATTAATACAAGGAGACTGAGGAGAGTTGCATCTGCTTTTCTACAGAGTTGAGGTTTAACAGGTTAGCACTCATGCAAAAGTTTACACATCACAAAACCTCTTGACATTAAGCTTTTGAAAATAAGCCTAACAAACCCTTGGAAACCTTTGAATAAATTTTCAAGAACATAGGCAAATTACATATTTAAAAACTGCTATTTTTTATTTGTCCATCTTCTGATCACATAGAGAAATATTCAACACAAGAATGGTAAAGTTCTATTTTTGTACTGTTCCTAATTTTTATTTTTAATTTTTTCACCATGACTCTGCATTCTTTCAGATGGTACTGATATCTTACTCTCCTGCTTTTCAGGATGTTCCCATGCTGAACCTCAAATATGGTATCGTGCAATTAATGGTGAGGAGTTTGTTCTGCAATGTGCTTTACCAGATAGAGATGCTAGCAACATTTATAACAAATCACTTCTAAATCATCATAAGGTGAAATGGTTCTGGCATCAGAAAGATAAAGAGACACTGAAGGTTATCAAGGAAAGCTCAAACCTGGCTTTCCAAGGGGATGCACTTTGGTTTAAACCAATAAGTGACAATGCTTCTGGAGTGTACATATGTAAAATATGGTAAGTAATGGAGCAAAAGAGTAAGTAATGGAGTAAAGGAGCAGAAGGTTTCTGTTTCTATAGAATAATTATTGGTCTGGTTTGTGTATTAAACATTTAACCTTTTTTTTTTTATATACATTACTCAGGGGAAACATTCCATGTCTCAAAATTGTTTTGGATGTTCAAACAAAGAAGGCAGCAAAATGTTCAGGTTATGACACAAATAGGCTATATCTACTCGTTGGCAGTGGGAATTCAATAACCTGTCCTGGGACGAAATGTTACAGCCACATAAAAAAGCCAGGTGTGAAATGGTACAAGGTAAGGTTCAGTCTATTGAGTATTGAAAACAGCTGAGTGGAGGTGGAGCTTCAGGTCTAGTTAATGTCCATGTGCCATTGTTCTTGAACTCTTTTTTGGCAGGCAATGCAGCCTGAGAAATTCAACCCAAAAGCAGAATCTTGAACTGATATATATCAAGTATTTAAGGAAGAGTTTTGAAGAAATTTGGCACACCCAAAATATTATTACATGAAACAGAAGCCAAGAAATATTTTCTCTTCAGCTAAGAAATTGAAATAATTAAGAATTAAAATAAGTATTTTACAAAACTGACATGATTGAAATGTAACATTTTAAGTTTTGTTTTGACATTTCAGATTTTGAAAATATCCAATATACCAAAGAAAAACTGTTTTTGTTAGACACAAAATTATTTTAAGAATAATGTTTCAAATTGTTCTTTCCAAGACTCCTGTTTTTAATGAAACACTATTCCACTGAACCACTACTGACTCAGTGCTTGTAAGGATGGTAATATAGCACCCAAATCTGTATAAACGAGCAGAGGAAAATTACTAAAATTCGAAATAGTGTATTTTCCTGCCTGATATTATTCACATTATTCTATTCTATCAAATGGAATTGTGATCCAGTCAAAGTTACTGTGCATTTGCTTTAAAATTTTAAATGAGATGTATCTTTACCTACATTTTGATCTTAAGTCCACTGAAGTTAAGGAGCTTCTTACATTGGCATTACTAGATTTTTCAGGAACTTGATTTAAGGAAAATTCTTGCTGGTCTCAGTGGAATATGAATATATTAATAAAATATATATTTTAAAAATTAATATAATATAATAGAATATAATTTATATGATATCATATTAATTATATTATATGGGGTGCTTTTCAAAAATAGACCATTTTCATGCTTCTAAAAGTAGTGCCAGTGTTCTCAACTTCAGACAATTCAAACTCATGGTTTACTTCTCATAAAATAACTTGAAAATATTTTCAGAATGATTTCTTTACAAAATAAAAAAGTACCTAGTCCATCAAAAAAAAAAGATCCTTTTTGGTGCTCTTTAGTTATAGAAATTTAATTTAGATTAGCCCCATGATTTTAATATTTTAGCATCAACCATAAAATATAAATAATTTTTAAAAAGTCAAGGTTATTCACATATTTTTAGTATAACTGAAAAATGTCCTAAGAGTCATGATACATCCCTTTTTGGGCTTCAGTGGAAAGACTTTGGTTTAGCCCTTCTGCCATGAAAATCCTGTCCAAATATATCAAAATATAATTTAAAAACAGCAACAACAGCAAGAAAAAAAACCCCAAACCCTTCAATTCTTTGATATTCTTTTCTTTTCATTAGGATGGTCAGCAGATAAAATACAGGAAAAGCAGACCAAGCCTGAAGCTTAAGCAGAATGAAATCTACTTGAATCCAACCTATGACAAAGATGCTGGAATATATGTGTGTGATTACACTCTGTCTGACAACATTACTGAGTGGACAGTGAGAACAGCAGTAACAGTAGAAGTCACTGGTGAGTAATATAAAAACTCAGAATGAAATACTTGAAGTAAAGTATGTTTTCTTTATTAAGTTTATTTCTGTCTTTTGTTCAGTCTCTTGCTCTGAAAACCCATAAACTGAATTAGCTACAGGATCATTAAAATCCTCTTCCAAGTATTCTGAGGACATCTTAGGACACCATCTAGGACATCCAATAGTAATAGCAGTGGGTCCTCTAGGAAAGTATAAATCTATTCTATATCCTGAACTGTATGGATGCAGTACAGCTGTTTCTGTATGAAAACAGTACAGGACTATTCCTCAGCATCCTGGTGGAAAGTAGGCCACTCTGTGAAAGGGAAAACAAGATTTAGGGAGCAAAAGAAATGTGTCAAGTGAGGCAACCTGATGGTCTAGTAAAGAAAGACTCCTTTGAAATTCCATGGTCTAATGAGGATAGCGCTTTTCTGAAATAGGTGATCCTTTTTTCCCCAGGTATTTTAAGCATTTACTCCTAAGAATTCAAGGGAAAAATGTATCCATCTGTTGTGGTTTGAGCCACAATGGACCAATCAGAAGTTGCCTTTTTAATTGGCATGTCATTTG
>VZSR01003803.1:55006457-55062528 GCA_013398615.1 Brachypodius melanocephalos
GTTGTGTCAGGGGAGGTTTAGGTTGGATATTAGAAAAAGGTTTGTCACCCAGAGGGTGGTCAGGCGCTGGTAGAGGCTCCTCAGGACAGTGGGTGCAGCACCAAGCCTGGCAGAGTTCAAGGACCGTTTGAACACCACTCTCAGGCACGTGGTGTGACTCTTGGGGATGGTTCTGTGCAGGGCAGGGTGTTGGACTCAATCCTGTGGGCGCCTTCCAACTGAGTTTTTTCTGTGATTCTGTGATATATTTCTCTCTTCTGTGGCTTGGTTAAAAAAAAAAAAAAAAAAACAAACAAAAAAAGGTGTTATGTGGCACCATTTCCTGCAGTACGGGACTTTCCTAGAATATCAGAGCTGTGGGGTTTTTTTGTATAACATGTGGCTGCCATTATCTGTGCCTTTGGCAGCCTGACTTTTGAATACAATATGGCTATTTTAGTACAAGTATCTGGGCTTGTGAATAGGGTGTGCATGTGCTCTGTGCTTACTGGACATGATGAAAAGAGGTTTTACAGGGAACTGGTATGAGGATTGCACCCTTCAGGGGGTTTTGCAAGGAGGGGCTCCTAATTTTTTAATCCCGAATAATTTAAAGTGCAGACTGGTTGCTGGGCTTCTCATGTAAGAGGACAATGCCTCAGAGAAAATGAGATAGCAGGTGTTTGAGTATCTAAGCAAGTTTGTTGTGATCCTCTTGGACTTAGGTGTCTAAATTCCACCTAAAACTTGAAAATTTAAATTTTAAGCTATTTTCTTTGGTCTTCTGCACTGACAGTGATATTATACTTAGTGATATTCTTGTTAATTGCAGCAAAAAATACCATTCATCCACCAAACCTTTTGTATCCCAATGGCGTTGTGATCCTTGAAGCAGAAGTTGGTAAGTTTCAATTCCTCCCCTGAAACAAATGAAAATATTTAAGCAAGGTATTGATAAATAATGATAGATCTTGATAAAGCAAACCAATTTTGCTTTCTGGGCTGTTTAAGAGAATAATATTCTGCAGGCATGGTTTTTCTGTGATAATTTTTTCCAGGCAAGCCACTTGAATTGGAATGCCGTGTACAGTTTGGGTTTGAAACAGTTTCTCCAATGAGGGTGACATGGAAACGAAACAATGAAGAGAACATAAATGAGAAATTGAATCAGGAAACAAGGTGAGAACCTCCTCCCCCATACCCCCCAGTAGCTAGTTACTACCACCACAAGCAACTGTAAAAGTCCTTCTATAACAACTTTATTGAATACATTTTATTGAAAAATCTTTAGAAGGCTCTTTTCTTTCACCTAGTAACGTGTATGTCCATGAGCAAGTGACAGGCACGTGACCTGCACATACAGAAGGACATATTGATGGCAATAAAATCAAAAACTCAAACTCTGCATAATCTTAGTTCTTCTTAAAACTTTAGCTCATAGACAGCTTCAACATGAAGGGTTCCTGGTTGCGTGTCCCCACATCAGTTGCTTTCAAGTGTTCTTGTTTCCAAGTGTTCTTGAAAGAACAGTCTTTGTTGTGCTTGTTTGCAATTCACACAATCTGTCTTTGGAAGCTGTCTCTGAGTGGGGAATGAATCAGATCAGCAAAACAGCACTGTGGACATTGAAAGGACTTTGTGTGTCTCAGATGTTGGGGTGTTACAGACTAGGTCTGAGGACTTGCAGCCTGGAATTTCAGGACGCTGAATTTTGGGACTCGTTTCTGGTAAGAATTAACCAGACCCTGCAGAAAAGAAACATGTAAGGGAAAGGTTTCCTGTGACCTGGGGACAACCCCTATAGTCACGCTTCCCTTTCTTTCCTGTTTTCATTCACTGACTCAGTGCTCAACTTGGCAAGCAACAGAACAGAGGCAACACAGGCAAGTGTGTCTTTCACCACACAGCACTGACTCAACTTTATGAATAAACTTTCTGTACACTGGGGGAGGCAAAAGCCCTGCTATCAGTGCTAAAATCAACTTCATAATAGGAGTCATATGGGAAAAGAAAAGAATTGTGATATCACACACACACACATGCACACACTCATGAGGTAGACTGGAAATTGCGTTTTCCTAACTTTAGAATGTTTAGATTTGGAATATTCTTGTTAAGAAATTTTTAGCTTTTATCATGGGTAGAGTTTCTGCTTATTTTTAAAAATATGAACAAGTTAAACATCTCCATCAAACTTTGATTGAATCCTTGCCTGTGCTCACTCCTACATATCTTGAGGCACCAGAGATACAGCCATGGGATACTGTCATTTTGCAGTGGCATGATGTGAGATGCCTTTTGGGATGACCCAGAGATGCTTATACTTGTGACTTTCAAAGGAGAATCCTGAAACTCAGAAACCCTGGGTGTTCTGGAGTGATTGCAGACACAGATCTGTTTCCCATATCCTTCACTCAATCCTGAAGGGATTTCTCAGTTACCTCTTCATTTCATGTACTTCCGTCCCTTATATCTATCTTATTCTGTTTGCCAATCGTGTCCTTATGCTTTTTACCTCTGTGCAAGAGGCTGAACTTCTCAGTCTTTTGCCCAGCTAGTTCTGTCTTGAGGTTTCTTTTTGAAGTTTAGTTTCTCTGCATTTCTGCCAGGTGAACATTCTACATCTTAGGAAACCACAAGTAATCTTACATAAGTAAAGGGGACTATATATATTGAAAACTAGGCAAAAGGTAAATGTTTTGCTGAGTAGATGAATTAAGGGTAAACCTTTCAGTCTCCAGGCCTGTCAAAGTGTTTTCTTACTATATTATTTAGTATTGTCTTACCATGTATAAACCAAATGGACGTTCCAAACCAGAATATTGCATTACTATTAAAAGTTCAAGATGAATGTTAAGAAGTTGCAAGGTCCTCTGTTTTTGTGTGTAAGACATTGGGAAATTGTGTGAAGGAGCAGCAAAGGTATCATGCAAATACATATTTTTTTCCTCTCTAGTGTCTATGCAAAAGGTTTGAAGGGGCACACACTTCTTCATGTTGCAACTTTGAAAGAAGTTACTGAAAAGGACCTCAGAAGCAACTTCACATGCTTTGCTGAGAATTCAGTGGGGAATGCCACTGCTGTGATCCAGCTGAAAAGAAAGCAGAGAGGTAAAGCTATCAATTGGTGACTATTTACTCCTGAAGACACGTTTTGATTTACTCTACTGCTACTAATTAATTCCTCATTGACACTGGCTTTTAGCCAGCAGCAGAAGTTTCTTGAAACTGGGTGGGAGAAATCTGATATGTCAGATGTCTTGAAAGGCACAGTATTTTGAAGATTACTCAGAAGGATGGGGCTATCTGGGGACTTACTGCAAGCAGGTGAGCCAAGTGGAAGTTAGGGAGTAACTGGAAGGAAGAAGAGAGGAGTGTCATCTCTGAATATTAATAGGCAATCTACTATACTGAAGCAGAGAGGCTGCTGAAAGCAGCAGTATTCCCTGATTTTCATAGGATATTTCTGTTTATTTTCCCACTCATTGCATGCATGTTTCTGAGAATTTACCATAACTGATATGAAGGCAGCCTTTCAAGGCCCGAACCAGAGTCAGTGTGGAAGTTAAAGTGTTAAACCATAGTTCACAGTGAAGGTTCAGCACTGGAGTGCAACAGGAAGCTGCCAGAAGGGCACTGTGTGCAGCTATTTGTGTTCTGATGCAGCTTTTCCATCTCAGGTGGTGACTATTTTCAGCATTGTTGAGTGTACCAGAGATTATTTTCTCTGTGTGTTCTGTCACAGACTGGCTTTTCATACCCCCAAAGAGATGCCATGCAAAAAAGGTCATTGATGGTAGACTATGAAATGAAATTCTATGTTGAAGTTTGTGGCTACATGAAATCTTGACTTCCCTAAACTTTGCCAGTGGGATGAGAAAAAAGATTGTAAGATGGTTTGTCCCCATTTCTGGACTGATTTTTCTAAGTGTCAATATTATTTCGGAAACTCGAGTTATGATAGACTCTTTTCTTTCTGCAGTGTTGTTCTTATATGTGCTATGCAGTGCCATTTCTGCTCTATTTGCATTTGTTTTGTGCACTGCCTTTATTTACCAGCACTGGATTGAAATAGTGCTTATGTATCGCAGTTATCTGGTCCACAACAAAAGTACAGAAGGTAAGAAATCTTGTATAATATTAATTTGCTCCAGTTTTTCTACTGTCTTTTGCCATGTGGGATAATCTGGTATGAATTACTAATTCAATTAAGTTCTTTTAATGACCTTGTCCTCTTTAAGTCAATACAAAGACTATTAAACCTTACAAGATGCTCAGTGAATGCAGGTGGAAAAAAAAGTCAGATAGTGTGAAGGAAATATCTAACACCAACAGAAATGTCAGATAGACTTTCACCCTAATTTACCCATAGAAGACTAGAGTAGGAAACTGAATTTTAGCAGTCCATTTGCAGGGAATAATTCAGCATCTCCAACATTTCAAAATCGTTCTCTGAAGAAGTTCAACAAAACTTTTGGACAAGAATGAAATGACCTTGCATAAAAAAGTGAAGGACTCCAGGGTCTATTGTATTTTTCACTTGAAGCTGAAAAGTTTCTCAGAAGACAAAAGAAAACGAAAGAGAGAAATAAAGTGATAAAGGGTACCAACTGACAAATGAATGTTTGGGAAATATTCATATTTCCTTTCTAAAATCTTTGGAAACAACTTGACATTTGCACCTGAGTGGTTAGCTTTTGATTTTTCAGGTCTCTGTAATAGCATTGTTCCATTACCTCAGCTAAAATAGGCCCCTGAAACAGTAGTAGAAATGTATCAGGAATCACTATGACTGCTTCAAAGAACTTAATATATGATTTTCTTACATGCATTGAAAGAATTCAGATAGTTTGTGCCTGAGAAAACTTTTCTAAAAATGCCTGCATCTGGATGCAGTTTGAGATAGGGGTGTCTGAGTCCATTTCTGTGTTTGTAAATGTATCTTACATGTAAGTGTGAAACAACTATCTAGATACCTATAAGTACATGCACAGTTAGAAAATTAACTGCCCTTTTGGAAAACATTTTTGCAAGCACTGAAGCAACTTGGGAAATCACTCAAAATTTCCCCTCTCTCTGGTAATAAAGTGATTTAAGGACCCGTGGAATGTCCCTTTAGAGCACATCCTGCATGTCAGTAGGACAGACAGACCTGCCAAAGCCTGTGCACTGAAGACACCGTTGGGTTCCACCTTGGCAGCCCCTGTCCCCTGCCTGTCCCCTGCCTCTCATGTACCTCATGCACACAGCACCACTGTGGAGTGGGAGCATAGGGGATGTACAGACCAACAGTGCATACCCAGGGAGTTTTCTGCCCAAGGAAAATGTGTTCTCACCTGCAGGTTTATGTCCTTCTCACTTCGTGTGGATGCACATCAAGTCATCTGAGGTCTGAAAGGACTTGCTCATAGAGTAGCAAAGCAGCAGTTATGACTTGATTTTGCTGTTTCTTCCTTTCTATCATTTTTTCTCTCATATCCCTCTCAGCACAGAGTCAGACAGTTGAAGAATCCTACAAGGTTGGAAGGTACCCTGAGCATCTGCTCAGAGCAGAGCCAGCCTAGGTTGTGCAGGATCTTGTGGACAGAGAAACCACAACCCCTCTGGTGTTAATTTGTCTCCTTAGCCAATTCAGATAGATCTCTTAAAACTTCTTCCTTCTTTCACATGTAGAAAAAAATAATGCAGGAGATTTGATACTAACATTTGTAGAACACTTATACCATCACTTTGCTTCGGTCAGGTATTCTTCATTTCCTACACCTTCAGCATCTTAAATACAGTACAAAAAGTTCCTCAGCTTCTAATTTTCCTGTAAAATTATATGGAAAATGGCCTAATGGTGCTTATCTTGTATTTACTTTTAACTTGCTATTGAGATAGTAATATAATAAAGGCGTGTGTTTGTTAGTGGTTGTTGGCTAATATGATTGCAGCGACCTCTGTGGGTGAGATGAGGAATACCTGGCTTGTAGTGCAATTTATTGTCATTTAAAATCTGTTTTCAAAGGAGCTCCAATTTAGGGCATAGATGAATTGAAGTTCAGCATCCCAATCTAGGAATGCTCTTTAATTCACATTAGTGAATCAGTCCTATATGCCTACTGCTGGTAATTCACTCTTTTGGGCCTAAATTGGCTCAACTTGGCAGAAAAATAACTCAGTAAAACACTGTGTGTAGCCAGCAAAGTGAATCATCTTCCTCTATCATCACAAGACCTTCAGCAACAGTAGAAGGATGTGATTGAAAGTGTGTGTCCAAGAGCAGAGATGCAACATGTGTTGTCTGATCCCATTATTGGCCTCCAAACCTAATCTGCACACCTCTGTTTTGTTTTGATGACATAGTTTCTGCCATGTGCTGGTTCTGAATTTAAGCGTTCAGCCCTAGGTCATCCATGTTAGTTTTCTGAATTTGCGTGTAGATTCTGTGGGAGCTTAGTGACTCCAGCTTGTATCTGGACCCTAATCTCACATTTAGGGGTAGAAATTGGGAGGTTAACACCAAGGCATATGGGTCGTGATAGGCAGAACTTAGGTGTCTGTGCTGGGTGTAGGTGTCTCAGTTCCCAAGCAGTGAAGGTGCAGGGAATGTGGTGAAACCCTGAGAGCCTCTCAGCTCACCCTGCAGCAGCACCCTGCAGTGGGACCCTGCTCTACACAGGGGAATTTCTTCATGGTTTCTATTCATTATACTGACATGTGATACAATTCAACTAATTGAACATAGGTATCTGATGTAATTTGGGCTGCCTGAGGATGTCCTGCCATTCCAAAATGCTTGAGTCTCCAATACTTCCCCTGTAAAATCTGGCAGTCTCAGGATACCTTAAATTGCCTCAAGTAACTGCAAAACCGGAGTGGGTCCACTGTGCCTTTTGCTTTTGCCAGAAATTCTTTTCTTTTATGTTCCTTCTCCCCCAAATGTAATTCAAAGTTTATTCAGCAAAAAGATAAAATTTGCTTTTGCCTTGTAGTTAAGAATGGGCCTAACTCAGGACATTGGCACCAGGGTGATCAAAGCTAAGAAAAATTCTTCACCTATGTTTCATCTGCACTGTACAAATGTTCTTTTAAGGAGACTTAAAGTTTGATAACTGATCGATACTTGAGCTGATATTTTGATCAGACTTAGCCTTTGCTCCTTATACAAGTATCTCTGTTTTCAAACACAACAGTGTATGAAAACAGCATATCTTTTCCAAGCCACTAATATTCAAGAACATTGTTCCTTTAAGCTTCATTATATATTAAAAGAAGATAGGCCATTGGATGAGTGTTTTTTTTTTAAATCAGCATTTGGGCAAATGAGAAAAAATATTTGGAATCATTACTTACCACATGATTTTTGCCTGGAAGAGACTGACCAGATCTTTAAACTACCTTGCACTAGACATCTCTAACTTCCTTGTTTGTTTTGGTAGCATATGTCTAAAAAATTTGTAAGACAGTGAGGAGCAAGGTTGTCATTGGTGACTGGATAGTTGTAATCCATGAACAGGTCACAATTTTAGGTTTGTGTTGTGCCTACTTAAACAGATATAAATGGAAACAGAGCATTAAGAAAGAAGCTGAATGCTTCAGCTAGACTTCTTAATGTATATAAAGTAATTTATTTATTAATTAATGTATTATTTTATTTTAGATGGCAAGGAATTTGATGCGTTTGTGTCCTATGCAAAACTAAACTCTTCTGAAAGTGACTCTGCTTTAATTAGTGAGGAAAAATTTGCCCTGGAGCTTCTTCCAGATATGCTAGAAAATAAATATGGATACAAGTTATGTATTCTTGAAAGAGATATTCTTCCGGGAGGAGGTAAGGCCCCTGGGCATGGTGAAAAATCTTCAGTTTTCAGAAAATTGTGTTTCATTTTGCAAAAAAACCCTTTATGTGCCAGAGCAACAAGTTGTATAACTGGGTAGTGGAATTAATGTTCAAATCTCATAATGTTTTTGATCTTTGTCTCTGGTGCCTGTGCCTCCTGCATGCATACTTTGGAGCGAGGTCACTGTGAACTACTAGGCTGAGACAAAGCTTCTTGTGCAAGAATTTCTTTGCACGCAGACTCCGTTCCCCAGAAAGAAGACTTCAAATATTTCAGTAGTTACTTTCTGAGCAACTTTAGCCAGTGCTATATCAGTAATTACAAAGCCCTGTATATGTGTTCCTGGCAGAGATAAAGACAAGTCCAAGTGTCCCTTGAGACCCTGTTGAAGTGTGTTGAGGTCTCAGCTGCACTCTTCACGTCCTGAGCAGAAAGTTGTTCTTCACTTGTGTAAGAACAGCCATGATACCCTCTGATAACATACACATTTCTAGGTGTTATGTGATTACTCAGCATTCCTATTCTTGATTTTCCTGATTTCTGGATTTTATCTGTTGATAAAGGAACTGGTGAAAAAACAAGTGAAAAACAAAAACTCCTTTGCAGAATGCTGTAACTCTCACCATTTCCTTTCCAGCATACACAGATGAAGTTGTAACAGCTATTAAACAAAGCAGACGGGTAATCATTATTTTGAGCCCAGCCTATGTCAATGGACCAAGCATCTTTGAACTGCAGGCAGCAGTGAACTGTGCATTGGAAGATAAAAGGATCAAACTGGTATTAATAAAGTTCAAGGATTTCCAAGAGCCAGAGACTTTGCCTCCAATAGTGAAGAAAGCACTTCGGATTTTACCAATCGTTACCTGGAAGTCTTCTATTTCTGCTGCTCCACACAAGTTCTGGAAATACATGTGTTACCATATGCCAGTGAAAACTACTAAGAGGTTGGGAGATTACAGCCTGAAGGGTTTGTCCCAGAGGTTATTCAGACTGGTATATTGATGGGAGAAATTTCACAGGGGAATGACATCAGGTTCAGGAATGGCAACGTGACTGTCGAAGATGTTTTCTGTGTCATCTGACCACTGTGAACTCACTACAGTCAGCAGTAGCTGGCTCTGAAACAATCAGGGGGACTGAGGTGTGACAGTGCACAGCAAAACTGTGACATGGCGCACAACTGTAAATGTGAACCATCTTTCATAAATTAATATTTTATTGCCATTTTTATTATATTTAATATATAGTTTTGCTCTGGTTTTGAGACAATGTTCTTTGCACTGTATTTCTTCCTGGAGTGTTTTTACACTTGTTTCCTAGAAAAAGATTAAAAGAAGGGAACTCCAGAGGAAACTTGCAGTTTAATTTTCTGATGCAGTCCAGTGAAACATATACAAAATCTTCAAATGAGTTACCTCCTCCAATGGGAACACCAAAAAAATACCGTGGGAGAATTCTACAACTGAGTATGCCAAAGGGATTCAGAAAAGACGGACCACTGTGTAGGGTTATCCCAGGGACCTCCATCCTTCAGTGAGGGGAAGAATTCTGCCAGCTGTGAAACATTTCACACTCAGGGACACCTGCACCTGATCATTGCTGATCCTGTTCTGGTGCTGCTCAGCCGATGCCCACTGAACCTGTTGGCATTATGGGGGTGTTGCAGGTGGAAATCAAAGCCCTGATGGTCACAGCTAGTAGACTTCCGAACTCTGAATTCTTTGCCTTGCAGTCCTCTGGCTGCCCACTCTCCGGAGCTCATACCACTTGTTCTCAAACCATCTTGCAGTCTGTGTGTGTATGTCTACAGCTGAGTGAAATACAATGGTCAGCATTAAGCAATCTGAATAGTTTAGACTCTGCTGAGTTGTTCTGCCCACTTCATTTGGCCTTCAAGTTAACAAATCCTTGTTTTATAATGTTAATTGTATACCTCATCTGCCAGGTTCCTTGTTGCAAAGGGATTCCAAGAAATACTGCTGTTAAGAGGATCAGTATACTGGAAAAAAGAAATCTTTTGCAAGCAGACTGAGCATCATCTACCTAATGTTATGTTGTGTTCAAAGCTTTTGTGGGAGGACTGATGGTGCTGTGAGGCTGACAGAAGATAGTGCTTCATGTAGAAACAGAACATCAAAGGGCATCACTGGCTGTACCACAGAAAAAGTTGACATTGCAGTTGCACCTGTGTTGAAAATTTGGTTCAGATCACTATAATTTTGGTGCAAATTTACCAGTTGTCATCATTTGTTGCATTTTGTTTTGCATTATAGACCATCATAGTTGCATACACTGGATCCCTTCTACAGGAAGTCAAATGGAAGATATTCTCCATCCAATAAGGGGACATTCAGTCCGTGAGGCCAATTGGTTTGAAGGAATCCCCTCTCAAGCACATGCAGTGTGGTTTCAGGGTTCTCAGAACTAGTTGTTTTGTGGTATCACATCTGTTCTCACCATCTGCACTGTCTTCTAACACAATCAAATCATTGATGAATTTGAATAATTTGTCAGTAAATTAAATACACTCAGTTCTAAGATAAGTAATACGGATTTTAGAAGCTTCTAATCAACAGCACTATGTTTTCACACCCTGTTATCCTTACACTGAACACGGTAGTTTTTGTGGAGGAGAAAATATGCCAGCATTTAAAAATAATGATCCATAAGAGCAGTTGGAGGAGGATAATGTGTTTGCCCACTAAATGCCCTACTGGTATGAATAAAACAAATGCCAAATACAAGACAAGTCAAAATCCAATTTCGGGCAGGTGATGTGACTCAGACCTTTCTCTTTATGCTGGTATTACCTGCTGGATTACACACACGTGTTTAAGAGAGGAGCCCCTTTCCAAACGGAGCTGTCATTTGCGCGGTCCCCCACCAGATGTCCCTCCCGCGAGCCCTGCACAGTCCCTTTATTTACACACCGAGTAGTTTTGTTACCAGGTGTGACAGGACCAGTGAGTAATGCCAAGTGTGGTGCCCGAGGGGCCTCTTGCGCTGGGGAGGCCGCCGGGGAGCCAGGGCAAGAGAGGAAGGCACGAAGCAGGCTCTCCTGCCTGCCCAGGCTACTTCTCCCAACTGATGCTATTCCTTCGTGCTGTGCTTGCTGCCTGAACGGTAAGCATTGAAAGTTGTTTGGTTTGGTTTGTTTTTTTGGTGATTGTTTGCTTTGGTTGGTGTTGTTTTGGGGTTTGTTTTTTTTTTTGTTTTGTTTTGTTTTGTTTGTTTGTTTGTTTGTTTTTGACAGTGGAAAAATCAGAGAGGCTGCATAAATAATGAAGGGGGAAAGGTCTTTTTATGCCTCAACAGGGTGATGCTGTGGCCAAGGTTTTTCTGGGTCAGAGGAACCTGCACAACCGGAATCTTCACACAAACTCCAGGTCTGCCTGCAGCACAAGGAACACAGGATAGGCACATAAGGACTATAAATTGACTTCTAACAGGCAAGTGAAAGAGCCCTGAGGAAGAAGTGACTGTGGGCAGTGTGAATCAGCAGAAGGGACTGTGCACACCTCCATGCATGCAGTATATGCTAAATCTGGAATAAAATCCTCACAGCCCCAGACATGGGCTTTGCCACACTTGCACATGCAGAGCTTTCCAACTTGCTGCTGTTGAGCATGGTATCCTGTTCTGCTGCTGCTTATGGGGATGAACCCAGCCTGGGCAAGAGGTCCTTGCCTCACTATGAACATGATTCTGATGCTGCTGTTGACTCTTCCCAAGACATGAGGCTACATGTTTTCACATTGGACTATGACTATGTGCAGATTCCCTATGAAGTCACCCTTTGGATCCTCCTTGCTTCTTTTGCAAAAATATGTAAGTAGAAAACGGGATCTTGGGTCCTCCTAACTTGGAAAGAATAAAAGAGTACAATGTAACCAGATAACTTTCATTCGTTTTGTAGCTGGAATGACTTTACAGGGTCAGTCCTGAAAGGAGCAGGTGTGTTCATTACCGCAGCAGTGCCAAAATTCCCCCTTAGAGTGATTCCATCTTACTTAAGTTAACATATGACCTCCAACCTTTGTGTCTCCTGGGCTGTGAGTAGCAAATAGCAACAGAGCTCCCTGGCACAGTGCTGTCCATTCATTTTTCTAGTCCTTCTAGATCACAAGATACCAGAATTTGCAACCTGACACAGCTGTAGAAATCAGACTGAGACTTCAAGTGTATTGAATTTTGGGGAGAAAGTATAAAGCATTCTTCCTTTGAATAAGAGGAAACATTTCCCTCTGAGTCTTTGTTTTACATATTTGCTCCTTAAAGTTGGTGTGAAAAGTATTACCAGGGGAGAGAGAATAAGAGTCTCTGAGGCTCATCAGAGATGTAGGCTGAGATTTTTCTTTTGAATACATAGCAAATGCATCTAGCTTCTATTAGAGCTCCATGTGGGTATCTGAAAAGGGAAAGGCAACTCAAGGAGCAGTGATTGCAGTATGAACTGTAATTAACATAGAAAAAAGGCTCATTATGTCTTACATATTTTCATGGCTGAGCCAAAATTATTTTGACCATTTAGAATTGATGCAACAGTCTCAAACAAATAAAGAAGATGGTAATAATGTGAAGAGTTGCACACATAAAATCTCTCTTTTCTTTTGATTTGTCTGTGGGATTTTCAAACATTTCCTTAGAACAAGCCGGTAAGTGAGACTGATGTTTTTCTGGAGGTGGCTTGAAAATAAACACTTTTCCTGTCATAGTCACTCAGCTGACAAAAACCATTGCCACTATCTATAATTTGCCAGTTTCATTATAGCTGATGCCCTCAATCTGATTCCTATAAATATCTTCACTGGTAACATAACAGTCCAAATTTTCACAAATAAATTTTTTTATGGCACCAGCAGAGTGTGTTAGTAAACATATTGACCAAATCCTTTATTTATCATCCATAAAAGCAGAGGACTTGACATACGGCACATCTACAGAGTACTCTTGTTTTGAACATGAAATAGATGTTTTAGAAGATGTGTGATGCCTCCCAGGTGTACCTATTACTTTTACTGTGAGTTTTCAAATAACTTTATTTTTGATGAATAGTGTGGAGCTGTTAATTTTAAATATATTTGGAAGAAAGTTAGTCTAAATAATCAGGTTACCCAGGGAAGAAGATTTCCAAACTGTTAACATTTTCAGTATTTTGTTCAGGTATTATCTTCTTTCTGGATTTCAAGATTTAAGGGTGGGAAACTGTTCCAAGGTCTTGAAAGGCAAAACAATCCCCTTATCTGTAAGACTGGCAGAAGACTTGAAAATGGTTTTTCAAAATAAAAAGCAGATGAGTAGAGTTATGATATTAACATACCTCTTGGTTAAAGAAAAAGTAGTGCCCTACAAAAGTTATTGAAACTTTCATAAAAATATTTTTACATTCCTTTGTTTTTGAAGACTGCTAATTTGGCAGAAATACTCTCAAGGCAGAACCTTCTAGAGCTGCAAGATGAAGGCTGACCTAGCTTCAAGCATGGAATCACAGACACTGGATTTAAAGGTGTCTTAGTCTGCCTCATTCTCATTCTTGTAAATTTTAAAAAAATCCTGACTTTTTAGCACAGGCACATCTCATTCACAGTATGATCACACAGTTCCTTGTATAGTGACTAGACAAGCCAGTAGTACGTGAGCAGTAAGGATTCTTGAAGAATATTTTCTTTCCAAATTGTGGAGGATCATTTCAAAATGGTTTTTGCCTTGCCAGAAGTGGAGCACTTAAGCTCAGACGTGCTCAGAAACCAGGAGCTGGCCAGCAGGAAGAGAAGAAATTAATGGTCAAACTCTTGCCCTGCTTTAGTGATACAAGTGTGGGAATATTTAGTTTTGAAGGGAACAGTACTGCCTGTTTTAAACTTCATAATCCTCGGAGTAAAAGTTGGCTGTCTGAAGACTAGGTGTCCAAACACAGGCAAGACAATTGTCTGACATCAAGTTAATTTAAACTTGAATAATCCCCTAATGTTTTATTCAAGGTTTCCATATCTTTCACCGATTACCAAGACTTATGCCTGAAAGCTGCATCCTGATTGCCATTGGAGCACTAGTAGGAGCAATCATCTTTGTTTCCCATCACAAATCTCCACCAGTGATGAACACTAGTATTTACTTCTTGTATCTCCTTCCACCCATTATTCTGGAGGAGGGTTATTTCATGCCAACTCGACCATTTTTTGAAAACTTTGGATCCATTCTGTGGTGGTCTGTTCTGGGAGCTCTGCTAAACTCATTTGGGATTGGCCTCTCCCTCTATGTGGTCTGCCAGATCGAAGCCTTCGGCCTGACTGACCTGGACCTGCTGCAGAACTTGCTCTTTGGCAGCATGATTTCAGCAGTGGACCCCGTGGCAGCTCTGGTGGTTTTTGAAGAAGCCTCTGTTAATGAGCAGCTTTACATGATGATCTTCGGAGAGTCATTGCTAAATGGTGGCATAACTGTGGTGAGTTTCTTTCTGCTCCTTGTCTTTCTTCTTTGGACTCCTGTGGCTTGTAGGGTTACTGGGCACAGGACAAGAACAGCTCAAAGGAGATCTTAATACATTATTTATTTTATGAATTCTCCCCTCAATTACATTCAAGGAATTTTAATGTATGCAAAAATTACATCTTATATTACCTCTTTCCAAAACATGTATTTTAGAGCTTCTGGAAGAGGGAAACATACACATGCATGTGAGATGTGCTCTTGCATTCACTGAAGAGAATGGGTAAGCTACAGCTGATTTTCCTGGTCAGATCAGTGTAGGACCTTGGAATGTTCTTGACATTGTGCAAGCAAATAAGTAGTAAATTGTACTGCTGAAAGACTGAAGGCGGCGAGGGTAGAAATACAGGAGACCCTGCTTTGTCATGTACCTGAGATGGTCCTCTGGAAAAAAAAAAAGGGAAACCAGATGTGGCTAAGCTCTGGAGGCCACACTCTGTCCTTCAGCCCCTTCCAGCAGTTTCACCAGAGACCTTAGACAGGAATTCCACATGCCACTAAGAACTTTGCATAACTCTGTTTCTATCAGTAAAAATATTGACATATGACAAATGTTTGCCTTTTTTGGCTGTCTTATTGTAAATATTCAAAAACAATGTTTCCTTAAAGAGAGAGATTTGTTTGGTTGGTTGTGTTTTTACTGTTACTGTTGTTTGTTGTTGTTGGGTTTTTGTTTTTTAATAGGAGAAGAGTGTTTTTACAAAACTCCTTTGGTTAATATTTTTCCCTTCATCTCATTAGTTCTGCTAAAATTGGAGTAACCTGAAATTCTAGGTGTAAGCAGAGGTGACGAGAACATTTAAAACACATGTTTTTCACGGAAGAAATTTCAAGCAGGAAGTTTATTGCTCAGAAACCAACAGGACTGCTCATGTGGTACAAGTTAACAGCAGGTTAAGGAGTTTCACTAGATAAGATCTTTACAGAATTTAAATCACAGGAATCTAAAACACATAAAAACTCTCCAGATACTGCTATACATGAGGTACAGCCCAACTTAGACTTATAAAATCTGTACAGAGTTCACTGCTGGAAGTCTTTGTGGAAGAAGTGAAGTTTATGAGCACTGAAAAAAGAAAAAGGAACAAAGTAACTTCTTGCAGCCACAGCCTATGGATCATAAATCCTTCCTCTTGCTGATCAGAGATACAGGGCTGATGTAGAACTAAGGAACAAGCGTTATTTAATTTACATTCAAACTACTTGTGTGCTACAGTTGTAGTAGAAAAATTCCCAATGCGTCTGTCTCTTACACTTGTCCTTTTTGTTCCTTCAAATACTGACCTCAAAAATGTAATGTCTCTTTTTCACACTGGAAGAGTTTGTTTCATGCTTTTTTTTGATGGACCCACTAACTTGCCTTTCCTTTTCTCCCAGCTGTTTATCATGCGTGTCCAACTCCTGATGGTATTTACCTGAGCTTTCAATCAGGATCCTGTTACAGTATGAGTGTGCAGTGACAGAAAGCCTTTTATAGCAGTGGACTTAGGCACTCCTCAGCAGCCCTGGGTGTGTTAGTAAATGAGATGAAAGGACTGTGTGTGGGGTATGTTGGGTGCACCACTGAGAGTTCCCATTGCCCCACACACCCTCATCTTTGGGGCTCATATCAGAGCAGCTGTGTTGCCATCAGTTTGTCAGCTCCTGCTATTGCATCTCTCCATCAACCAACACTCATCCCCTTCCTGGGCATTTGAGCTTTCAAAATCTCTACCTGACTTTGTGCTTAAGAAGGCTGAAGTACTTGTCACCTGGATGGAGTCCAGCAGGTGACTTTTTCCTCTCTGATACCCCACTTACTTTTTTCCCAAGACTTTAAAATTATTTATCTCAGGTGTCCTCTCTTGCTGTTTCCTTCTCTTTCTCTCTTAACAGTTTCATTTGAGTTAACTTTAAGTGTTTAAAAAAGATAACATCACCAAGATATTATCTGTGAAGATATATTAAGCATACATATTTCTTTATTATTTAAATACAAATGTCCCCAGGTTCTCTCCAGCCTGCTTATCAGCTTGAAAACTTTTTTTCCCCAGCGGGAAAAACTAGTATGAGTTTTGTTGAACTTGTATTGCATTTGGGGCAACAATAGCTCTGTCTCCTATATTTAGTTCAATATCCTGGTATATTAAAAAAATTGCAGAATTACAGATTGTAGAATTAGAATTTTAATCTAGAAGTTATGGCTTTGCCTTAAGGGGGTGGGAGAAAAGTGGATGATTTACTCTTTTTACCCATCTTATTTTCCTCAGCAGGGCCATGTCTGTGAATGGAAAAAGAAGGCTCCAGGTCCTGTTAATTGCTTCTTTCCCCAGTTATTTCTGAGTGGCCTGTTAGCATCAGAATAGTTCAGACAGCAACAGGGCTGGACCTAAGATACATCACACATTAGTGGAATTTCAAAGCCCTGCTCAAGAAAAGTGTTGTAAATCCAGTGCAGGTCTTATTCAAGCCTTCACTCAGGTGGAATGCCCTCATTTTGCTGTGAAGTGTTTCAGCCATCTGAAGCTCTGCTCCCATCCCACACATACACAGACAATTTTGTTTCTAAACAGGAGCTGAGCACTTCTATGCATCAGGAAATGGAAAAGTGCCTGACTGCTTCATCTCTGAGGCTTGACTTTACAAGTACTGAGAACACTTATCTATCATGCTGTACTCAAAATGAGTGGCACTGGCTGTATTCTCTAATGGAACCCTCTCTTCTTTCTCTGTGGCAGAACAGTTAAGTCTAATATGTGTTGAAGACCTAAGTAATTTTTTTTTTTTTTTGAGGAGATTTGAAATTACCTCTTTGATGTCATTGAGGAAGATTTTGGCCACTGGTTTGGATGCCAGAAAGGAGGATATAGATATTCTCTTCTCCTGCTATAAAAGCTGTTCCGCTTATAGAGTAAAAGCTTAGAGTAAAACCAACTACAGTGGTCAGAAGGAATTAGCAGGTGGTAAGAAAGAATTATCAAGACAACCTGTGTTGGTGTTTAAGGCAGTCACTTGAAAATCTCTTCTTCCAGTGCTTCTGATGTGGATTCTATGTGCAATAATTGTTCACAGACACCTGGAGCAGTCCCTGGGGAGCCCCCTGTGGCAACAGTGTCATGCTCTCTGTTCCTCTCCCTGGTTCTAAGAGCTGCCCAGTGGTACAAAATTCTCTCCAAACAACCGAAAGCATAACATTCTCAGAGGTACTACCTGAGACCACTATCAATCCATCCCTCCTTTTTGTGTGAACAAAAGCCTCCTACTCTAATTCAGGCTTTCCTAATACATAAAGAATTCTAGTAATCCATTTACTGGCATAAACACTGTAATGTAACTTAGCCAAGCCTTACTTATATGATACAGTGGAGGTTGTGGTACAGAACAGTTTACTCCTACAAAGCAAGTTACAAAAAAAAATGGAAATTATGTCACACTTCCATAATTTTCATTTTGATACCAAACCAGTTAAATCATATAGATACTTTAGGAACTAGAAAAAGGAAAATAATTTCTGTTAAGTCATTTGCTGAGAATAACTTTCTTTCTTCATAAGTTGTCATAGAATCATGCTGTAGTATCATTTATAAAGAATCAGAAGCCTTAGGAAGAGGTCAAAGTCTACAAGAGAGGGAAACAGAGAAAACAGGCTCTGAAATTAAAATATATAAGGTAGATAAGGTGAGGTTTGCCTTCTGTAAAGCATGAACCCTCTATTCCTTATCTGCCACTGAAGAGATAAGTTTCATACACTGACATTAGGAAAAAGAAGTTCTGAGTATTTTCCTAAATGAAATATTTTGTTTGGCTTTGTCTGTCTCCCAGAGCTAATAGCAATGAGCCTCCAGGAGAGCAGACTGTATGACAGCTCAAGGTTATATGCCCCCAGCAGCAATTTAAGATTAGATAATTACCCTAATGAGCTTGACTCTTCTACCTGCAAATACCTGCTTTAGTCTTCTTAATAACCTTCTGGAATTAACTAGATGAAGAAGAAAGACCAAAGAAAACCATTAAATGCAAATGCCTTTGGTCTATTTATTGGTTTTGAACTAATGCTTTACTGCAACAGCTTTGGAGAGCTGCTGTCTTTAGTTGTTTCCCAAATTTTCTTCAAAACTGAAAGGTGACTTTCATGTGTTACACATTCACTGTAAACAGATCTGACAGGACTTAATATTAACTGATTGTCAGCAACCTCTAAGGCTTTTTTCTTACTATACCACTCTGGAAATTTTCTGTTAGTTTCTGAAAGGTGAATGAAAGTGGAATATGCTGAAAATTTTTCATTAACAGTTTCTGCAGAATAGAAATTATTGATAATAGAAATTTGGTAAAGTTTTCTCCTCTAAGATATTATCCTTACAGACCAAATTATATTATACATTATATAAAATTATAATTTGCATTAAATTGCATCTTTCTTCTAATTTGATATTTTCTTTTAATTTTTGTAATTTCAAGTTTTCTAGTTAAAATATGTATATGTGCAGGGTTTTCAGAACATTTGGAGTGTCACAGTATTTGGTTCATACTTTGAGATTGGTCTCTGGGGAGGTGGTTAAGTGACATCAAACTCCAAATATATGATGCTAGAGAGGCTTTTTTTTACCTAGCTAGAGACAATATGAAACTGTGAGGTTACCATCTTCCCCTTCCCCCTTTTCCATTCCCAGTGATGTTTCATGATTTTTATGTGTCAAGTGCTATTGAAAAACATGTAACATTCCTATGTCCATCTAATGAAGTTTATTGGGTCTACTGACTGATCCTATAGAAAAACTGTATGGGATTTAAACCAAATATGTGATTCTTAGCCCCTTCCCTGCCCCAACCTGAGTCAGAACGAGACCATGGAGGATAGAGCCTGGAGTTTTTAAGGTACCTAGGTGGACTTTTAACCTCTGCTACAAAGACCAAAAGTTAAATTAACTGTCAAACAAACCAAAAAAGAGTAATTTTAAATTATTTAATGGTGTGTGGTCCCCAGTAACTTACTTCTATTCCACAGTTGGTTTTTTTTTGTTTTTTTTTTTCTTGACACATAACAGACGTATTTCTGGGACTTGTTAAGAACCAGCTGAGACTTCAAGTGTTGTTTTGCTGATTGGTCTAAAGCAATTTCTGGCATACACAGACACTTAAACACACACACATTGTTTCACCTATGAAATGAGTAAGCCTGCCAGGTTCAGAAAGGTGCCTAACTGCTGTCTTCCTATTGACACCTGTAGGTTTTGTATAACATCTTCATCGCCTTCACCCAGATGCACAGGTATGAAGAAATCGAGTCTGTTGATATCTTTGCTGGCTTTGCTCGCTTCTTCGTGGTGGGGCTGGGTGGAGTCCTGTTTGGCATCGTGTTTGGATTTGTCTCAGCATTCATGACTCGTTTCACCCACAACGTCTCTTCAATCGAACCCCTGCTGGTCTTCATGTTCAGCTACCTCTCGTACTTGTCTGCTGAAACCCTTTACATCTCTGGCATTTTGGCGTGAGTATTCCTTATGGCTTTTGGGGCGATCTCTTTGAGGAGCTGGCATTGTTTTGTGGTGGTTTGCTTAAGGCTGCTACAACACATGCAGTCAATCTCTGGTTAGAGAGGCATTGCACACCTTCTTAGAGATCTGTAAAATGCAGTGGTAACCAGGAAAAGCAAACCCACAGTCAGCATATTCACAGATGTGCTACAGGAACACTAGCAAAAGTACTAAAAGTTGTGGGTAAAGTGGCCAGTGCTGCCACCATCTGTCTGCTATCTCTGATAAGATCAGCAGCAGGAGAGAATGATTTGATAATACATCAGTTTATCTGCATTTACTTCTAAGCACCTTCACCATCAGATTATAAGAGAGACATAAAACAATGGGTATGGAAATCATGAGAAAGCACATCTGAGCTCTTTGTGAATATCAGCCCTAACACAATTTACTGGAATTATATTACATTTGGACAACATCACTGGGATTGAAACTGGGCAAAACCAGTGGAAGAGAACATCACCTACACACGCATACTTATGTGTGTGAATATTGACAATTATGATTTTTTATGGTCAAGATGGCTTGATACTGCTGTAATGCTGGGGATGTGTTCCTCAAATTATGATGGCGTGGGTGCCTGCTGCAGAGAGAAAAACAGGTAGGTTCTTGACTGGACTAAATGCAGGAAGGATGAGAATTGTGGGAAGGAAAGAGGATGGCAGCAGGAAAGGAGCTGGAAGAGAAAGGAAGGAATAGGGATGGAAGTGAGAGACTTAAGGAGAAAGCTGCTGGCAAATCACTTTCAAGGATACCACACCAAACAACCCATCTGCCGGCTAAAGCATAAAGAGATGGAGATCTCATGTTGCTAAATGCTCCAGCTGGTGCTGATGGCTGCTGTAGGCTCAGTGCAAAGCTGGTGGGTAGCAGCAGGTTTGCATGGCTGCTACTGGCTCTGAGCTTTCATGATGGGTCTTGGAACACCTTATGTTCCAGAAAGTGCTTCCCTTTATGAGGAGAAACCAGTTTAAGTGAAACAAATACAAGCTGCTGATGAAACAGTATGACTGCTGATGTCCAGACAGGTGCATTTACTCACCTGTAAAGCCTCAACTTGTGAAGCTCTGATTTCATAGAATCACAGGATGGTTTGAGTTGGAAGGCCAACATTTAAAGGCCATCTAGCCCAATCCCCTGGCAATGAGCAGGGAGATCTTCAGCTAGTTCATGTTGCTCAGTGCCCTGTCCAAACTGGCCTTGAATGTTTTGGCAGGTGGGACATCTGCCACGATCCTGGGCAACCTGTTACAGTGCTTCACCACTGTCATTGTAAAAAAAAAAAAAAAAAAAAAAATCCTCATAGTCTAAATCTACCTAAATCCTTTAGTTTAAAACTATTACCCCCTGCTGTATTGCAATAGATGCTACTAAAATGTTTGTTCTCATCTTACAGGAGTCTTTTAAATGTCAAAAGACTGAAATAAGGTCCTCCTGAAACCTACTCTTCTCCAGGCTGAAGAACCTTGGGTTGTCTAGCTTCAGAGCAGAATTGCCTTTGTAAAACCTGTGTATGATGGCCCTGGGAAGCAGTATTTGAATATTTAAACATATTAAATGAGTAGTTAGACAGGATATAGATTATCTTGAGCAATTAGACAAAGCAGATGAGTCTTGTACTATGTTTTGTATACCCAACACATATGCTCAGACTGAGATGACTGGCCACTTTAGTTGAGCAGGATTAGATGTGCTGTGCAGTGAACAGTAATACCACATGGATCCTTTCCTACCTGCACTGCCCAAAATACTGCTTCCCTGCCTGTTCCTTGTACTGGACTACACAGCTCTTTATTTTTCACTTCTTTTCATTAGAATTCTGAAATTATTAGTAATATAAGAATGTTAATATAATTTGGATTTATTCCAGTTCTTACTGCTTCATTAAGGAAATTATTGCTTGTTTTAGAGATGAGAACTTACTGTCACCTTTCTGAATTATTGAGGATTCATTCATTTTTCACTTGGATCATGAAAGTCTATTATGTATGTGTATCTGAAAGTCAACAGTATTAATCATTAATGCCTAATGGCCTTGTCTTGGAGTGTCCTTGGACATGCTAAATGACTCAGGTCCACCAGAATACCCTTGAGATTTCTTCAGTGGAAATTAAATGAACTGAAACTAGAGGAAGGTTATTTAATGAACAGTCATCATTCTCCGAATTCACAAGTTTGGAAAAATATCATTACAAGGATCCCCCAGAGACTAAAATCATATCAGTAGAAACTTGATAGGTGATGGACTATGTTACTAGCATAGCACTCAATCTGTGTATTACCTATGGAAAATGCTGAGGGGAAAAGGGGATGCCCTTCAGTAGGGTTGATGTAAGAGTGCTGCTCCATGGGATTGTCACCAGTGTCTGTGCTGGGTGGCTGCTGATGCCTCTGATGAAGGCTCTAGTCTTCATTAACACCGAAGAAGTTGCCCTTTGCTTCCTTAGGCACATTCCCCACACCCTAGGTGACTAAAGGGAGAAGGACACCTCTGTAGGATAGTTGAATTCTCTCCTGCTGTGCCACAATGGGCTGCTGTGTTTGGAGAGTCATGAAGCTTGCCCTGGCACTGCTGCTCTGCCAGGGAGCCATGGCCCTGGCACGGGACTGCCATGTCTGCCACTACCACCTCAAGGGAGGGTATCACTAAGAGGCAGGTTATGTCTAGCTAACTGATCCACCTGTAGGCTGGTACAAAACCAACCTGCCTGTTGTTTGAGACAAATATTTGGTGGTTGGTGGCTCTATGTTAGGCATTCAGGATAAAATGGACTTTGAACTAGAATGTGATATCCTCACTTCCTTGTCAGAAGGACTAGTTTGCTTCCTTTATCCTGTACATAAAACAGATTTGTAAACCTGAATGAAGACTCTTTTCTATCTGAATGAAATAGCTAAAGTTACTGAAGAAATAAAATGCTTCTTGTTATGATGAAGGTCAGAATCTGGTGATGGAGAGTGGAGGTAATGATAGCTGATGTGGTCCTTACCTGAAAAGAACAGGTTGTGGCTGATCTCTGATGTTTTGCTTGATACAGGATGACGGCATGTGCAGTGACAATGAAAAAATACGTGGAGGAGAATGTTTCCCAGAATTCTTATACCACAATAAAATATTTCATGAAGATGCTAAGCAGCATCAGTGAGACCCTGATTTTTGTGTTCATGGGAGTGTCTACAGTGGGGAAAAACCATGAATGGAACTGGGCCTTCATTTGCTTCACTCTCCTCTTCTGCCTCATTTGGCGGACACTGAGTAAGTCAGCTTTTGCAGACAAACTTCTCTGCACCTCTGAGAAAATCTCTTTGGTACAAAGTTGTGTCAGGAAAGTCTGTGGGGACTGGCACAACTGGTTTAAGAACAAATTTACTAGGTTTATATTAGTGACAAGAAGATTTCAGAAATCTACACACAGAGAAAAAAGGGAAAAAAGCTCCACACAAGTCTGAATGCCAGTCTCCAAGCACAGCCTTTACGTTTAGGTGAAAATGGAATTTTTTTAAGCAAAGTTAAAATATTGTTGTGATTATGCTTATAGAGATGTTTATACCTTAATTTACTATATGCCCCTTGGGTAAGGGGGCCTCATAATGATTTCATCACACACTGTCATTACCTTATGAATTAGATAATGTATATCATCACACTGGTTATGTAGTGGAGTGCTGGAGGCATAGAAAAAGAGGGAAGGTGAAAATTAGCACTGATAAACAACTGAATAGGGACTTATATCACATGTGAGCCAACAGCACTATGCTGCTACTTTTCACAAGTCTAGTCTAAAGTTTTAAACTGCTAAGAAGTAGTGTCCATATGCAATTACTCCATTTTTGCACATGGGATGTCCCATTCCTGCAAAGGTCTTCTACTCCCTGACCTATGGTGCTGGGGTTCCTCTAGCACCTGGGCAGGGCAGTTTATAGATAATGTCACATGAGTTGTGGGACACAGTTTCTCATCTTCTCCTAATGTCCAGGATGGGTTGAAAATAATGCTGAAAAGAAAGGAATAAGGAGGAATAAGAGGAATAAAAAGAATAAGAAGGCTGGTGGTTGATGTTCTGGAGGTGGCAGCAAAATGAAAGTAATTACATATTTTCTTGCTATATCTGGACTGAGCACAGCCTCTAAATTTTTAAAGGCTTGCTTGCTGTCCATTTTGAAATATAATTCTAATTAAGAAAGAAAGACTGCTCTCCTGATATAAAAACTGTTTTCCAGCCACATGTCCATCCTTCTCTCAGACACCAAGGGGAGTGCTAGAGCTTTCCAGAGGAAGACCAGAATATTTTCTGCTAAAGTTGTGTGTTAAAATTATTTCATCATTTCCTCTGAAGCTTTAGTAAAGTAAAGAGTAGTGGCCTGAGGGTGATACCTCACATAGGCTGTTTCAGTCTGAGTACCTGATGTCTTGCATAGTTATAAGTAGCCAGAAAAGGTTTTGCATAAAGTGGTGTCCAGCAATTTACATAGGAGGATACTGCTAGTGGCTTTGCCTCTAATAATCTGAGTGCATCAGTGACAGCTGTGTAAAATAACACAGCAATTATCAGCTTTTTTCAGCTTTTATGTCAGCAATTTAACAGTTTCCACATAGAACATAGGGTACATATTTCTTCTAGAAGATGAAGAAGATTGACTAAATGAAACAAATTGCTAAAAGCACTCTGTAAAGACAAGTTGCAGTTCTTACACAGCCACAAATTGTCTTAATAATTTTAAATTTTATAAAAAGTAAAATTAAATTTGAGAAATAAACAAAGAATTAGAGACACAACAAGCCCGAGGATTGAAAAATTAAAATGCTATTACTCTTTGTCTTTCAGTGAACCAGTCCACAGGACTTCTTGGTAAAGCACTGTTCAAACACTTCAGGCAGATACTGTGTGGAAGGCAGGAAACATTGCAAGGGAAGGCACAGGGAAAACTCTCACCCAGCTGTTTTTCTTTTCTCCAGAACACTTTGGAGAAAACTATGCAACATAAATATAGGAAGTAAATATTTTCCCCTAATCTGTCTTCTAAACTGCATTAATGAATTAAAATCCTGAAGCTGTTTGGAACCACAGCATTTTATAGGAGATATTTCACACAAGCCAAGTTTAGCAGATGGTCAAAGAGAAGCTACAAGAAACCAAAACTGAAAAAAAAGTGTGCTGTCAACAGTTCCCCAAGCCAAGACGCTGTTTTGCCTTTAATATTTAATGTTTTCTTTTTATCCTTAACAATATTAATATTAATAATAGCTGTGGTTTTTTTCCCTTCGTAGGTGTATTTGCTCTCTTCTACATCAGTAACAAGTTCCGAACGTATCCTTTCACCATCAAGGACCAACTCATTATTTCTTACAGTGGCCTCCGAGGAGCCAGCAGCTTTTCTCTTGCATTCCTGCTTCCAGTGAATCTTTTCCCCAGAAAAAAACTATTCATCACTGCCACTCTTGTGGTTATATATTTCACTGTGTTCATCCAAGTACGTGTATTTCTTAATGGATAACTTTCATGTGATAGAGGTGAAAAAGCTTCATAGAGAAAATTGCATTGGATTCACTCTTAGGCTAGGACAAGTTACTGCATTTCAGGGCCAGATTTAGCACTGCACTGTGTAATTAGCCTTTTTAGGGCTTTTAGGTAATACAAAAATTTTGTATTGAAAACATGTATCTTCTAAAATATTCAGGAAAGAGGGCACTTGGTGTCCAAAATAGCTTGTGTTCATGCCCATGTGCATTTCCTGGTGCTTCCAATTTAAGAAGTATTTTAACTTTACGTTTCAGCAGTGATTCATTCTTTATTAGCAATATATTTTACCAGAAAACAGTCTGTCTGTTCTGTGAAAGATTTTGAATTTTACATTTTTATCTTTGTCTGTCTTGAAGACCAGATACAAATATTTTTAAATCCTTTTGTAAAAGAATATTTTAAAAAAATAAAGTGAATAAGTCACATTTGTAAGTACATGTATCTACTTTAGATATTTGAGTTATTGCACCTGGCTTACCTGGAAGAATTGAAACTACTAGAGAACTTGCATCCCATATTTTGTGTTTTCCAGCACCTAATGGTCAGATCTTGTATGGTGGTTATGGGGCACTATGCACTTGTGCTAAATAAGGCACTTAGGTTCCAGAACATTTCAGAAAAAAACAATTTGTTTTTATTTCCCCTTTTAAAATGGTTTTCTGTTGCAGTGCAGTAAAGAAATGGGAAAAAAAAAGAAAACTGTTTCTAAAGTGAAAAACCCCTGGAATGTTTAATTCTAAATATGTTGAAGTAAATGGTTTCAAGATTTCAGCACCTCACAAAGATAATATTTTCTTTCAAATGAGTCGTCTTTTGAAGACGATTGCCAATGAGTCAGTAACTTAGCATAATTAGAATATGCCAATAAATAGAATCTCACTTAAAAAGCTGTGTTTAATTTTTTTTTTTTTGATTTTTAATTCTCTTCTGTAGCTCTCCATACAAATAATGGTTCATTTCTGTGCTAAGACACAGCTTTCCTAACTGATTAAAATTATCCCCTTTTGCTTTCTTTCTATTTTTGCCTGAACAATAATTAACAATTCAACTCATTATTCCAAATGCAGGGAATCACAATTGGACCATTGGTCAGATATCTGGATGTTAAAAAGACAAACAAAAAGGAATCTATCAATGAAGAAATTCATGTGAGAGTAAGTTTTTGATATCAGTAATTGGTATCCCGAAAAGAAAAGGGCAGGTATTATAAAAGAGCTGGGAAGAGGGAGGTACTTGGAAACCTGGCATTGAGCGGATTTGGACACTCAGTGCTGTTAACAATATGTGGAGGTAACCTTAAACATGATTTCCTAAAATGTTGCATCTGTTTTGTATTCATATTTATTATCATGTTATTATTGTTCCACAAGTGTCACGGTGTAGTAGATCCCTTATTTATTGGTACTGTGACCATGGGAGGACAGAAACAGAAATTAAATGTTTACAAAATTCATTCACCATCCTTCCTAGCATAGTCAGATGCATTTGTTGACACCTTTTGAAAGGTTCTAGACACACTGAAATCTTAAAAGTCTTTAATCCAGATTTATTGAACTGAGTTGGACTACTGGACTGCAAACTTAGTTTCAAGTTATCCTGAGTAACGATCTTTTCTCCTCTCAAACATTTACTTCAGTTCTCAAATGACTATCAAATAAAATAATAGAAAGTTGCTCAATCTGACTTAACAACACCCTAGGAAAGGTATGTACATCCTTTCATTTCACAATAGGGGATGTGTTTGAAATTAACAGAAACAATGTGCCTTGAAATGAAGCACACACAGAGACATTAGCAACATTAGAGCATCACAACTGATTTTGAATTTAAAATTAATTTAATTCTTATTTAAACCTTTACACTCAACCTTGAAAAGAACTTACATTTAAAAGCATCCCTTATGACAATATATCTGTAAGAACTGGCCTTTTTCTGTCTCTATAACGCTAGAAACACACAAAAATGATTGAAAGTAATAGTAGCTAGCAGTGACCAGTCTCGTATCATTCTGCAGAACCTCAGAGAACTTACCAGCAGGTGAAGATGTTGGTACGTGGTCCTGTGCCTCTCCCAGGAAGATCACACATGAGGAGGGGAAACTTGCTTGACAGAACCAAGAATTTATATTTTGGGTTCAGTAAACAAAAAGGACCAGACAATTTTTTGACTCCACGTAGGTGCTGCCAGTGCAGGCAAGCTGCCACAGTGGCATCTTTGCCTTGAGTTTTAGAGAAATGTAGATACTTTTAGAATTAATTTACATGCACAAATAAAAAAACAGATCTCAAAATCCTATCAACAAGTGTGTATTAGAGATAACATCTCTTTTTTCAAAATGGCTACATAAAATTTTTCTATGTCTATTTCTATAGTTGATGGATCACTTGAAGGCTGGTATTGAAGACATATGTGGACATTGGAGTCATTATCAGCTGAGAGATAAGTAAGCATCCCTTATTGCTGTCTAATATAATAAAATAACCTATCTATCATGTAAAATAAAGTAGGTAAATAGAATATGAAATCAAAATGCTGGGGTCATGTGCCATATCTCTTTCTAGAAACTGAACTCCCGAGTAACCATTAACTCTTGAGAATGCAATGCTCATTCATTGCCTGCTGAGCTGGATCTGCATAAGCAGAAAATAAGCCTTCAGAAAGAAAAATATAGTCTGGGAACTTATGCTGCAGACATCAGCCTGTGCTTAGCTGATCTTGGTATAAACCTAAGATTCCAGGCAATGCTGCTTTAACTCTGGATTTGGAACGTGAGCTACACATGGTGTCAGTGCTTCACTGACTTCAGCTGTGAGCTCCATAGCAAATAGAATCCCTTGCTGGTGAGTAGAGACTCAGCGATAATTACACACCTGTCCTTGCATTCAGTAATATCTAAAATAAGAGTGCTGAAGGGAATGTTTCAATTTAAGTATTCAGTAGCATAAATGGATACTCTCAAGCTAGTCTTTAGTCAGAAACACAGGGTCTGCATTTTCTCTTCCATAAGCAGGATGAGGTGGTTTTGTGAAGCTTTGTACCTCTTCCAAGCGTTGCCCAAAAGATATGGATCTGCTGTTCCCTTTACATGTTCCTTAAGGGAGTCCTGTGGGCATGTTGGCCACCACCACAGCATGTAAAGGGAAATAGGGGAAAGACTGATTTTTATTTCCCCCAAAACATGTTATTATGATGCTGTGGGCTAAAAGTTATCCCTGGTTATGTCTAGGTTTCTGTGCTGGAATCCTGTCTGACCTTTCAGTGTTGAACTCCAGTAATCCAGCAACAGGTGGCTGCTGGGACTGGTGGCAAGTCCTTTCATGACTGGATGTCTCCTTATGGAAACCAGCAATTAAGAGTGGGAAGAGGGTGACTAGTTTGCATCCAATTCTTGTCCCAATGGGAAGTAATGATATAATGTACTAGGACATATCCAGAAACTAAAATGTCTTCTTGGCTCTGACAATACAGGCATAGCTTTAGGACATCCATCTTCTGGAACCACACCACTGTCTGTGGTGACAATAAACTGAGAAAAATCTCTGTTGGAGCAGTAAATCCAATGAAGTGGCTGCATTTACACATACCTGTGGGTAAATGCTCTCTCTTTGTCTCACACCTACCTGATAGCTCTGAAAAGAGATTTTTGCCCAAACTAGGCATAAATGTAGTGTTTCGGTTCATGGACAGATTAAAAAAAAAACACCACGTCTGAAGACGTTTAATGTAAGAAGATTGTTTTAAAGAGTATTCCCTAAACTTTTGTATGCAACTTTAAAGTAGTGTATCAGAATTAATTACCTAAGTAATGACAATCCAGGAGGCTTTCTGTTACACAGGAAAACATAAAGAGCTCTAATCCCAGTGCAAATATTTATGTACCTACCTCTACTATTAATGACTAAGAAATGGCCTTTGCTAAGGGAAAAAAGATACAAATCCTATAGTGCGTTTCCCTTTAGTGCTTTTCCCAGCATCATGAAGGACCTTACCTCGCTGTGGTAAACTGCTCCTTTGAAAGAAACAGAACTGTTGCTCTGCTGAAGATCTGCTGTTGTTCTGCTAAATATCTGCCTGAATGCATGTACCTGTTCCAAAGCACACACACACATATTCACATTCAAATTATGCCACACATTAGTGGTATTTTACAATCTGCAGCATGCAAGCACGTAGTATTTTGGGGTCCTTTCAATTTCTCTGTTATTCAGAATACAAAGAAATGTATTTTCTCTGCTCTAATTGTTAGGATTCAAAATTATCAGCAATGTAATGGGCCCTAACTACTGTAACTGCTGGGCCACTTAGAGCCTCATTGGTGGCTGGCTGAATAGGCCAGGATTACAGTAAGAGCAGCTGCTGCTGTTATGCCCTACTATAATGCAAAATTTGTACAAAAGCATGGAGACTGGCTGTATTCTTTTCTGACAAATGTGGCAGTGTAATATGCAAACATACACACAGCCCTCTTTTTTTTGCTCTGATTGCAGCTTGTTTCTTTCTTTTGTCTAGCAGGCTCTGCAATCTCTGTGGACCGGTAGACTATGCCAAATATCCCCCTAAAGGTCTCTGCTCACCAGGCCTTCAGGAGTCCACAGGTGCCTCTAATTTGTATTCAGTTTCCACCACTGAATTGTAGATATAACCATTTGAATGAAGATCAGCTTGTACTACAGAAATGAAAACATATTTCCTTTTCTACATTTTGATTTTGGTGTCTCTTTTGCAGGTTTAAGAAGTTTGACAATAAGTATTTGAAGAAAATTTTAATTCGGGAACACCAGCCCAAATCCAGCCTTGTGTCATTGTACAAAAAGATGGAGATAAAATTGGCCATCGAGATGGCTGAGAGTGGCATGAAAATCTCAAAATCATCCACTACTTCTTTGCAGTGAGTACCAACCCCCTGATCCTTTGCAGGTAGGGATGGAAGGACAAGGACAGAAATGAGGAAATACTCAAGGTATTCCATTACTTAATTGAAATGTAAGAGTAAAGAAGACGGTTATGAAAAAAGAAGGTGCAATTTGGTGTTCATCATATCTGCGCTTTGCTCAGAGAGTGAAAATTAAAATCAAGGACATTTCCACTGTTTCTTTTCCATGGTGGACACTCCTGAAGAGGAATCATGGGTCAGATACAGAAGCCACTTTGGTTGCTTTAAACCACAGAAGTGGCTCAAGATAGATGTACTTATCCCTTACCTGGCCAATGTGTTTCGTTAATCCCTGCCAGGTGCTGAGAGACCTGCAGGGTGGCTTAGCATGCAGGTCCTGACCCCATTACCCCAATCATAAATTTTTTGCTGAGAGCAGATTTCTTTGTGGCATTTGCAATTCTTGCTGCTCCAGTTTGCAATCTCTCAAACCACCTTGCCCTGTTTTGGTATTGCCAAAACAAACAAATTTGTCCAACAAAACATTGAGAAGAAGGACTTGAGGACACTTGTGGTGGAAATGCTGGACATGAACTGTCAACTTGCAGCCCAGAAAGACAACCATATCCTGCATCAAAAGTAGTATGGCCAGCAGGTTGAGGGGGGGGATTCTCCCCTGCTACTCTGCCCTTTTGAGACCCTACAGTGCTGTGTCCATCTCTGGGGTCCTCAGTACAGGGAAGACATGGACCTCTTAGAGTGGGCCCAGAGGAGTGACACAAAGATGATCAGAAGGCTGGAGCACCTCTCCTAGGAGATAGAGAAGGCTCTGGGAACACTTCTTTGCAGCCTTTCAGTACTTAAAGAGGGCTTACAAGAAAGATAGGGACAGACATTTCAGTAGGCTTGTAGCACTAGGACTAGGAGAAGGTAAATTCAGACTAGGTGCAAGAATTTTTTGTGATGAGGGTGGTGAAACTCTGGAACAGGTTTCTCTGCGAGTTGACAGGTGCCTCATCCCAGGAAACATTCAAGGCTGGGTGTGATGGGGCTCTGAGCAACCTGAGAGAACCAAGGATGTCCCTTGCTCATTGTGGGGGGTTTGGAACCAGATGCAAGCCATTCTATGAGTCTGCCAAACAGTAATGCAACTTGGCATCAGACAGACCAGGGGACAAAACTGGTGGGATTTCCAGAGGGAACTACCCTCTAGGGGAAAAGTTGCACAAATCTTCTGTCCTGCATACTATAATTGACATGCAAGTATTTATCCTTGCCTTGCAACTCACTGTCCAGAGCACAAGTACTGCTGCAGCCACTTGCCTCCGGAATTTCTTTCCTGGGTTCTTGCTGACCACTGTTGCTGCTATTGCCTTCTCTTCCCTGTTGCATCTTTCAACCACCCTCCATTTTTCAGCTGCCTCTGGTAGGGTCCAGCATATTACCGTTTTTTGAGTGATCTCTACCAATAATAAAATCCAAATATCAACTGGATATTAAATTAAAATCTTGAAACTTTGGCTTAATCATGTCAGGATCAATCTGCTTTCTTGTACTGATGTCAGCATGCAGTGTAAGACCTAGCCCTTTTCTCTCTGAGTTATTCTTTCCTGAATGGATGATATTAAAAAATACTGTGTATATGTGAGGCTCCTTTCTGTCTGCTGTAATCCCTTAACCATTCTGAGCCAAGAGAAAATGTGTAAGATTGTTAGACAATCCATGGCAATCAAACCACATCCCTCTTCTTTTCCTGAGGGAATGAGAAAATAAGACAAATTGCTTCAGTATAGTTCAGAAATTTTCTCCTAAGCTGAGAATTTAGATTGAAAAATATTCTTTAATAAACAGCTGATGGACTAATTTTTGCCGTCTCTACTCTGGCTATAATTGAATTTTGCTGTGCATCATCCTCTGATGAGAAAGCCTTTTTAAGAATGAAATGTCAACTTCAGAAAAACAGCCTGTGGCTCAAAACCATTCTGATCTTGCAGGCTGTGAGAGTGTTCTAGGAAAATACTAATTTTCTCACCTCTGTTCATTGATAAGTACCTGCTGTTGAGCACTGCAGGAGACAGGATATTGAGTTAGTTGGTGGATCTTTGGTCTGAGCCAATACAGCAGTTCTTCTTGTCTCTTCCCATAGCAATTAAATGAACCAGTGTAAAAGGTTTCTAAGTGTATATATAAGTTGTCTGATTGCTGTCAGTGATTCAATGTGTACCTAAAGTCCCTGTTTTTAGTGAAGATACCAAACTCTGGCCATGAATAAGAGGAGATTTGAAATAAAATTCCAATCTATGGCATGTAAGTCATTATTAGTAGTGCAGAATAGTGAAAAAACTCTCACTCACACTTCTGATCAGTTTTGCAGCCTTTATGCACACAAGGAGATTTACTTTATAAGAATCAAAGCAGATCTCCAATGCTGTGAATTAGAGAATCATGTTCATGTTGGTGTGATTCCTGCAGGTGGATTGGATGTCCAATTTAGAGTAAATATTCCCAGGGCAGAATGAAAAAATTTGCCCATGGATTGTGCAACAAAGAACCCACAATGGAATGAAAGCAGAGCATTTGGTTATGATATTTTGGAGAATATAAGCCTTATAAATAAGGATGGAAATTGCAAAAGTGGAGTCTAGGAGATATCAAAACTGTGGGTTTATGGCTGTTTTTTTGTAGGAAATATGACCATTAGAAAGTAAGATACTGAGCTTACTTAATGCTGGCTTCATATTGCTGCAATATTGGCTTTGGTAAATCTTAGAATTTCTCAATAGAGTACAGACCAGAACCAACTGTTATGTTATCATTTGTGGTGGTACAGTTATGAGAAAGTTATGCTCAATAATTCTATTCCTTCACAGGATGAGTGAAAATTAATAGAGAGTTTACAAAGTTCAAAATTTTAGATATAATATAAAAAATTAGTATTACACAGATCGTGCATGTATCAATGTATCGAGTATCAACGTATCAAGTATCAACTATCTCCATACCTAAGGAAGAAAGTAATAATGTCATGGCAGTCATTACAGAGAGACAGTTTTCATGCCATATTATAATACAACTTTTTTCTTCGCAAATATATATCCTGTGCTGTTCTTTGTTGTAACATGTTGGAAGATTCAGTAAGAACAAAGAAATTGTCTCAGTAAGGATCACTTTATGTGTTTGGTAACAAACTGAACATGTTTGGAGTTTTTTGAAAAACCTTTTGTTGATGTATTGCAAAATGCAAAAGCAATCTGTTCTTTATTACCATATACATGCATTGTTATCGGTGGGGTAGGTTCATTTCCAATCCCATAAAAAGAATGATGTTTTTTTATTTGTGCTCCAGAACAATATAGCTTATCTTCATGCTATTTTTTCTCTTGCTCAACTGAGATTCAAAGAATTTTATTTATTTTATTTAATTCACTTTAAGAGCAAAATAATAAGATTTGAAATGACTTAGAACTGGCTGCTTTTGTGCTGGCATGTGGAGAAAGTCAAGTATGCAGCTGGAAAAGTAAAGAGATTATCTGCTAATCTCCCCAGTGGAGTCAAGCTTTTCCCTGTTCAGATGCTTTCTCTTATTTATTCCCAACTGTAAGGTATAAAGACCCTGTGGACACATTCAGTGAAGCACAAAGCAGGGAGGCAGTTGTTCCCTGTGATGTCAAAACCACCTGCAGCAACTATTCCAGTTCCATTTGCATTACACAAATGAGCCAAGCCTGTATTTTAGAGACCAATCCCCTGTTGACAGTCCCCAGGGCTTGTGCTTGTGTGTGTTTTCCCAGATGTAGCTAGGGTCTCCCTGTTGTCCATCAGAGAGGGACTGCTGACAGCAATCAATCTGGTTTCCCTGCTCTGGGGGGCAGCAAACACAGGCTGTGCCCCAGCCTGAGACACACCACACCCAGTAGGGAGTACAGGTGCAGTGCATTTTCCAAGCCTGGAAAACTGGTAGCATCCCCAGATCCTCTCAGTGTATCTCAGAATTGAAAGCAAGTGAAAAAGGAACCAACCAACCAATGCACCCACACACTCAGTCAGCCTGGAATTGGGTGATAGTGAAGGTCTTTTTTTTCCCAATAGTAAATAATTAACTTTGTTATTATTGCAGTTGTTGAGAGTTGATAACTGTCAGTTAAACATTTGTTGGCAAGGATTTATCAGGGACAAGATAAGATTTCTGGTCAAATCCAGAAAGGAAGTCCTTTTCTGTCACACTGACTTGCCAGCTGCTCAGTGGCAGACTCATGGGTCACTCATGCTTCAGTGAGGTTCTTAAGCTGTTGCTTATCCCGGTCCTAGCTCTAATACTACACCTTTACCTGCTGTTAATGTCTCTCTTTGTTTTTATTTCACAGAAAAAAAGTCAGATCTCTGTTTTAGTCTGATGGCAGAATGAGAACACATTCCAAAACCTTGAAATATATCAGGAATTAATTCTTATATTCCAGGGACTTTGGACAGGGGCCAGGGCACCAGGGATCACTGTCTGCTTGATGGTAAGAGGCAGTAAAATATAGAATCTAGGCAGTTCATGTTGGTCCTACAAGTTTTCGAGATATTCATGGTAGATTATAGAACAAAACAGTAGAAATATTGTTAAACTAGATGTAATTGCAAATTCCAACCTTTTCCCTATGTTTACATCATAATCACAGTTTAGTTTGACTCAATCTTGCCATTAAAATTTTTAATTTATTTTAGAGGAAGCATGAGATAGATGCACACAAAACTTTGGCAATACTGTACATTGATCATCACTGATTTTTTAATTGCACAATTTACAGACAACACTTTAAGGACATAATTTAGCTGAAAAATAGCACCTGCAATCACTTTTTTTTTATTTTTTTAAGAGGCAAGGAAGAAAAATGGAGAAAGGATAAAATCAGAAACAACAAGATGAACTCAGACTGATTCATCCTGGATGATCACTATCTATTTCCCTTTCTTTTCCTGGGAATTCGTCTGAACACTAACTCTCACAGTGATTGACTGATTTAGTGAAACCTGATAACATTTTACAGCAGTCCTTCTTCACTGTTTTGCTAGTGAAAAAGCCAGGCAGCTACAACTGATTTGTGGGCTTGTCAAAGTTTTTTAAAGACACAAAGATTACTATCTTTTAGGTGGTTTTTAAATTGCAAATGGAGAAACAGGTTCAGGAGCAAGGAAATTTTACATGTTCTCTTCATCACAGGGCAGGTCTCTCAGACTTCATAATTGACATACTCTTTTGTTCTTAAGGATTTTCTTCACTTTCTCAAAGGACTAAAAACCAGTAAGATGACAAGGCCCAGGCTGCTAGACTGTGCTGAACTCTTTATTCAGACAGAGGCAGAAACTTGCAGTGCTTTCTCAAGCTGGCTATGGCCTAATCTAACCTTAAACAGGAACTTCCTTATGGAGGTTTAAGAAAGAAAAGTTTCTGCTGCCAGCTCTGTGAGGGCTTAGGGCCCAATTTGACTATCCACTATAAGGATAAAACCAACGAAAATGCAAAATTTGACCTTTTTTTTTTAATCTTCACATGATTTCCAGGTGTTGCTGGTCACTGAAAGGCTCTACATAGCCTTCTGTTCTAGGACTGAGAATAGACCATGCATTATTTCATGGGATAAGTATTTAATCAGCTCATTGATATCATATTTAATTTTCCCTTTTATTTACAGGAGCAGCAGTAACCAGCGTGCACACAGGCTGTCCCCGGCAGAGGTGGAGTCCATGAGAGATGTCCTGGCACACAACCTGTACCAAGTGCGACAAAGGGTGTGTGAGCCGCCGCTGCCGCGCTGTGTTTGCAGACCCGCAGCCCTTGTTTGTCCTTCCCGTACCGCGGCCCCGGGGCACCTGCTGGGAGCTGGGAGCCCGCAGCGACCGGGGAGGGCAAGGAGGGAAGAACCCCGGGCTTGGGCTCTGATCGGGGTGCAATAAAGGAAAGCTGGGTTTGGTTGGGTTTTTTTGTTAACCATCAGCTTCTCACCCTGACGGCAGCCCGAAAAGCCTGTGGAAAATCTATGACTGAGCTGTAGAGGTCAGGCTTCCCTCGCCGCACGGCTGTGTGGATGGATGGGATGCTGCCCGGGCTCCCGGGAGCTCAGCCCGGCCGCGGGAGGCTTCGGCGGCAGCGAAACTGCGCTGCGGGGGAACCGCATCTACCCGCACCGCGGGAGGGAAAAAAACGAAGGGGAAAAAAATATTTCACTTTCTCCGAGCTTCAGTTTACACGTTTAGGGGTGTTGGGTTTTTTTTCCTTTTTTTTTTTTTTTTTCCCCTCCTGTAAAAGTGGTGTGATAATACCTCAGCGGGATCTGTTTTGCAGAAATTCGTAGTGCCCCTGATGCAGCCCAGGTTGTGGCATCTGCTTATTTCAGTCTGAATAGACAATTGGGTGCTCACCCACAGCAATGAGTGGTAGAGGATACACTGCAGTAACCTTGAAATTATGCCGATAAACAAGGCTAACTCATGTAACACATGTGTGCTACAAAATGCTAGGGCCTGCTCCTTTAAATGTGGCATTATTAATATGTTATTAATTCTTAACGTTGTTTGATTTGCCATGGCTAATTACCCTTATGATATTAATTTCTTATCTTACCAGCAAAAATTTGCATATATAGTTATCTCTTAGCTCACTGAAATGAACTCTCTCTCTTCAAAATCAATTACAGTAATGACTGTTTGTGCCAGTCATTTCCTATGTAGTATTGAGAATGGTGCTCTTTTGGAAATGAAAGATTGGAAGGAAAATAATGCCACTTCTAATACTTCTTTTCAGCTCAGAAAAGCCCTTGCTGGCCAGACCAACTTTACAAGGACCTTTGCAAATGAAACTGATATCAGATTCTATTTTTTAAGAGGGCTTATAAACTTCAGTGAATTTTTCTCTTTAAGACAGATAATTTTTTCCTTCATTTCGCTAGATGTATGTGATAAACTAAAAAGCTTGTGTTAAATGATGCTCAGTTTTAGGGTAACATTAATCTGTGATTTGTCCAAGGAAAGGAAACTCAGCTCTACATCTCATTCTGGATACATACTTTTTTTCCTGAGTGCATCTGAAGCTTGCTTCAGGCTCAGTAATATTAGTATCAAAGCTCAGAGCTGAGTTAACCAGTTATCTCTTTCTTGGGACCAGCCTCATATCTGTAGCTCCCAACTATAGTTGATGAGATAAGAAAAGAGATGACAAAGATAGGACAAACCCAGAGATGACAACAGCCTTCTTAGGTACTTGCCTGCACTTTGAGCAGGCAGGAGTCTATCAAAAGTGACATCAAAATGGAGCCTTTGAGGTCTGAGACCTAGAGCTCTGTTCATGCTTCCTCCCATCTTGTTCTGCAGCAGCGAGATTTGTGCATGGCTGCATTTTGCCATGTGATACCAAGGAGATCTGTGTTGGGTCGGTGACTGAGCTGAGGCAGATGCCCCCTTGGCCCTGTGATTGATCAGACTGATTAACATTGCAAATGCAAGGAAAATGAGCTGGCTGCATTTTCTGTTTCAGGCACCAGCATACAACCGGCACAATCTTCCTACTAACACGAGTGAGAAACAAGCACAGGAAATCCTCATCCGTCGGGAACACAGCCTGAGGCAGAGTTGCAGGAAGGGAAACAGCTTGCCTTGGGGTAGACCGGTACCTGTTATCCTGTTTTCCATCTACTATTTAAAAATACCTCTGCTTCTCTGTAAAGACACTAGTTTTAATGTGCTCTTTGCTGTAATTAAAATGGTTATTTTCCTCGTATGGTCATGCAGCGCCTAAGAAGAAGGAGCTTCACTTAGCATGTAAGCTGCAAAGTTTTCATGTCCAATCTCTATATATTGGTCAGAAATCAGCTACTTTGATTGTACGTAGTAAAATAATGTAACTTGCATTGATTTTGCATGTGCAAAAGTACAGTGTAAGCAAAAAAGGCCTGATGCAAATCCTCTGGCACGTTGATGATTTGGGCTCTCAGTCAGTAAGAGATTTGTCTGACTAAAGGTAGGCATTGAACAAGAACAGACATTTGTAGCTGAGATAATCATGGTTAAGGAAGACAAATAAGTTCTTGTTGGAGAGATTAGTTGTATTCGAATTTTTCACCTGAAACAAGAACTGTGAATCTTAGAAGAACATATTTTTCACTGGTGACGGTAAAAAAAAAAAAAACCCTTTGGCTGTTATATCAGACAGACATTCTCACTGGAGCTGATGTTGAGTTCAGCCATCCAAACCAGGCATTGATCTTATTCATACCTCTCAAAATTTGGCTGTGAAGGTGCAGCATACTGCCATAGTGCTTTACTGTTTCACCAAATAAATGCCAGGTGGAGGCAGTCACAGTCACTGGACACATTTCTGTCTCTCACACAGGTTAACACCACCGAGGTACGCTACCTGTCCTTGCCCCAGGGCCCACGCCAGCCCACTAGAAGAAAAGCCAGGCATGTGACTTTTACAGGTAATGGAAGTGCTTTACTCTGTATCCTGCTCCAGTAGTGAAAGAAACTTGGCCAGTTTGGTGGATTTAACAGTACTACATGCACACTCCCATGGAAGCCAATGGCCTCTTTAAATGAGCTACACTCTTCTCTCCTTTCTGTTTTATCTGTGCTGTTTATATGATCATTACTGCAGCAGTTTCTGTTTCGTTCCACTACCTCCTGCTTTTCTCTTTTTCCCTCTTGAACAAATATTCCAGTGATCCCTGCAGTTCCACCTGGCCAAGCTCAAGAACACAAATTATCTGTTCCCTGCAGTGCCACAGACACAGCTGGATACAAACTTAGTATGACTCCCAGAAACTGTAGCCCAGTCCAGGTGAGACTGATGGAGCTCCATGCCCCCAAGTCCTGCAGGTACCAACACTGCTCAGGTATTCCCAACAGGCAGCCCCACACCAAAATTCAGTTCTTGTGTACCCAGCCAGACAGAGAGAACATCCACAGACATGTCACAGGGCTTACACAAATGCAAACAGCACTGATGGCCTCATCCTTGGCCCCTCTCTGGTTGATGAGGCTGATAGATGGTTAGTGAAAAATTATAAATACATACATGCTATCTGAATCTTCAGTAGCTGGCCTGAGATACATGCGCTGCTCGGTAGCTGGCCCTGGAGCTTCCATCTGCACATTTGGTGGCACTTGGGCAAGTCCCTGGGGACGGAGACCCATAGCAGCTGCTGGTACACAGACCTACACATCTGCACACACAGACATGGTCTCACACCCACCTCAAGTATTGTAGGACCCTCCAGTAGCTGGCCTTGGGCAGCCAGTCTTCCCTGGAGCAACTTCCTGGATCCCCTGGTCTCCTCCTGCCTCACACACACGGACACAAACATGCAAACCCATTTCTTTGGTACCCAGTCCACATTATGGCCTTACTAGCAGCAACCACAGATCCCATGGTCTCTTCAGTCAGTGCTCTGGACATCCTGCTCCCTCCAGTAGCCAACCTACAGACTTTCTGCCCTCCTCAGTCTTTGTTCCAGGTTTGTGGTTGCTCCAGTAGGCAGTTCTCAAGCCTCTTACTCTAATTAATGGCTACTCTGGCTTGATGATTGTGACACTGACAGATGCACCCCAGTCCCTCCAGCTGCTGGCACTCAGGCCTTCACACAGACAAGCACACAGTATGGGGAGCTGCTGATAGAGGAGCACAGTCAGAACTGTAGTCAAATGAAAAAAGAAGACAGACTGTGTTGATCGAGTGCAGGGCATTACTGGGCGTATGTATTGACCAGCCCTTTTTCTCTTCTTTTCCCTTTATTTTCCTGTACTTGTTTCTCCCTGGACTTCTCAAGTCTCTTCCTTTCACTATCTTTGGTTCCTGCCCTAAACATTCCGTTCAAGGTCCTGTATGGGCGCCCACAGGATGACAGCAAAATGGAAACCCATAGATAGGATCTATGCAGAGGGAAAAATGTTACTCAAGCAGATTTTTTTTTTTGCCTGTTTATCAGAACATCATCACAGGAGATATGTGTCTTTTTAAAACAGTTAAAGTATTCCGCATAGCAGTCTCAGACCTAAAATCACTGCAGACCCTTTCAAGGAACCAAATGCTGCTGTAGGAGGAGGTGTATTATTTTAGTGGTGAGAGAGGTAAATCCTGAGGCAGTGAATGCAAGTACTTTTTTTCTTATAGATAGGCCTGAATTTAGGTCCTGACTTGTAATCTATCCAAATAAGCAGACTTTTTGGTCCAGACTCTGGCCCCACCTTAGGGCCATTGTGTAGCATTAAGACCACTTTAAGTGTCTTCAGCAGGAAAAGGCCACTCTAAAGTCCTCTCATAAACCGTTTGGATGAGATGAATTGCACTTGGAAACTAAAAAGAGAAGTACTCAGTATGTAGGGAATTAGAGTGACAACCTCATATATGCACATAGGCATTTTCAGAGATAAATGTCATCTCTTCCATCTATACCTGGAAGACCTTCTGGAAAAAATATCTTCCAGCAAGCTTGGCTTAGGTCTTATATATGGCATGTGCAGAAAGTTTAGTAACGAAAAGGTCAGAAATGACTGCAGATAGATCCTTAAGTCACCTATCAGCTCTTCCGGCCTCTCATATACATCTGTGTCCAGAGAGGTTACTGTTGCCCAATGGACTCCCCATTCCTGAAGGCATCCATGCTCAAGTGGATGGGTCTGAGCAACCTGGTCTGAACGGTGGAAGGTTCCCTGTTCATGGCAGGGGGGCTGGAAGTAAGGAATCTTAAAGGTCCCTTCCAACCCTAACCAGCCTATGATTTTATGAATTATTTCTTTGCCAGTATGTATCATTCATACTTTGTAGCAGAGATGCTCCCGAAAGGCTCAGTAGAAGCCCTGGAAATCTGAGAAATTCCATCCTGCTTAGGGTGTAGTATGGTCATGTGGCCTATGAGCAGCAGTATTTTACTCTGTGAAATAAACATTAGCTTAAAATACTTTAATAGTTATGGATCTGAAATAATTTGTTAGATTTTGACACTGTGACCATAGTCAATGCATGTTCACTTTAATTGTAAGAAGATTTGGACTAATTTTACTGTTCACAGGCCTTTGTGCTTGTATCTCAGAACCTCCTAGCTTAGATTGTTAGGAGTTGTTTCTTACATTAACTACTTTGCTAGTGTGTAGTTAGACTACAAGAAGCTTTAAGACAAGTGAAAAAGTGTATTCTAGAAACTCAGCAGGATGAGAATACCAGTTATTGGCCCATTGCAGGCATGCAAATTTTTACAATGTACTTGTGGCAAAGCAAGCTGGTAAGAGTGGATCTGACACACCCAAAGTAATCAAAGCACCCCTGGTTTCAGAGGAAACTGCTCTCTTCCCTCTTGTTAGTCACAGGTCACTGGCAAACTTGATTTTTGATGGACCAGGATTTTCTCCTTTGTCACAGTTTCGTTTTGTGCTGTGGGTTTAAAAATGCTTTTTAACTATGTTACTAGGTACACTTGTGAAATTTGGGAAAAATTCAAATTACATAAAGGAATGCTCTTGCATTTCACTCTTGCCCTTCACCCTTGCAGTGAAAGCATTGGGAAGGTCTGTGAGATACCAAAAGGTAGGTGAATGCACTTATCTTCTAGGGTTTCAGAGCTGAGATAAGGTGAATAAAATCTTTTAAACATCAGCTTTGAGATGAAAATTAGAAATTAGGGCTATTTTTGGTTCTTAGCTGCTTCCTTATTCAATAGTAATTTAAAATTCTTCAGTTCCAGGGCATTGTATTGAATACTCTTTATCTCTCCTTTCCACTACCATGGTGTTTCTGTTTTCTCTTCCTTAAAAAATGAATTATTTGTCTGTTTTTCTTTAGATCAGCATAGTAGTGGCTCTGAAGCGGCATTCCCATTAATATTGAGATCCCAGCCCCGACTGCGGCCACCTGAAGCAAAGCACCACCAAGAACTGATTCCAATGGCACACCTGGATAGAGCAGCAGGGCCCTCCAATCTGTCAGGTCGAAGAGGAAATTCAATCAGCCGTCATCATTTCACCAGAGCAGACAATCTAGCTCCAATGCCAAAGGCTTGGTCCACCGTCAGAGAAGTCGAGGAGTATGAGTCAGAAGAAGAGACAGAAACAATGGCACCAGCCAGGCCATTAGTTATATGAGGAGCAGAGAAGTTCAGTGTTTGCATCTCTAGGGCCCCTGGTGCACTGCTGCAAAAGAAATAACAAAGCTTTTATATGAACCAAACCATGATTTTCCTCCGGGGACAGGTGCACTTGTTCTCGTATTACTTTCAAGAGTTGTATTAAGGTACTTAGTGGCTCAGAGAAGACTCAAATTCTTATCTGCTTATATCAAGCTTTCTTTCCAACAAAACACTGCAGGAAAGAGGAGAACATGATATTTGTAGGGGTTTGGGTGTGGATTTAAACAGCAGTAGCTGGGTGCATGCAATGCTATGGGTGGAAGCTGACACTGCTTTTGTTTCATACTATGGTCTGCATCCAAAAGATAGAAATATATGAAGGCATCCCTGATGTGTGCATGCACAGATTGATTACCTCAACCTGCTTAGAGCTTTTGATTTCAGAGCAGCTGAATTCTGGGAAAAAGTTAAAAACAGAAAGGCATTTTTTAGGGCATGTAAATGTCACTGAAGATGCCTAAGAAACGTCTTAAGTCAAAAGGATTTTCAGTGGACATTTTCAGCACTTGGGAACCTCTTGGTAACTCAGGTTTTGGCTCTGCAGAAGTGGGTAAAGTCATCTACTGTGATGATCCATGACTCCAACTACTGAAATCAATTTCAATATGTAGGCTCGTATCACTCACCTACAGTTGTTTTGGATGAATTAAGGAAGTATCCTCGTATGTAAAAATCCAGAGGCATTTCCGAGCAGGAGTGCTGTCAGGATTTTATTTGTAAGCATGGAATGGCAAGAACATACTCATTATTTTTGTGATTCAGCAAGTGGGAGGCTTCCTTGTAAAGTATCTAACCTCTCCATTCCCCACTCCCACCTTGTGTGCTCAAATGCATGCACCATTTTTCACACTACCACTGGACCAGCAACGCAGATAGGTGGCAAGAAACTGGGATTAAAGGTAGAGGGAGCCTAATGCTGTAGTCTGGTGGCTAGCAGGAAAGAGAGGCCCTGTGTTTGTCTCCCAGCTTTTAGTACTATTTCTTCCTATGTATTGTACAGAGAAGCTTTTTCTTTAAAAAAAAAAAAAAAACCAAACAAAAAACCAAACAAACAAAAAAAAAGCAGAAATAACCAGAGGGATATGTGCTACAGCACTTGACCTCCCAACCTTTCTCTGGAGCTCCTTTCCAAGTGGCTCTATGTGCCCGTGCTCCACTCTCAATGGTGGGTCTCCCTAGCAGCAGAAGAAGCAACTAGTATGGTCTTAAGCAATTTTAGGTAAGTCCCAGACACCGAGTTTCTCTGAAGTTCCTTTCTGCAGAATGGAAGCAGCATTGCCACTGCTTTCTGTGTCTTGGCACTGGAGTTGAAAGGATTTTATCCCAAGAGATGAATTGAATCCAAAAGTCCATAAAGTCACCCTTACATCTGCACTAATGTCAAATCTATGGTTAAGAAATGCACCAACTTCAGTCATGTTTTTGTCGAGTTTCCTTCTGTCTCCTCCACTCAGGCCTTGCTTAGCTGCCCAACTCAAGGACTGTAAATGCTACCCTAAGAGTCAGACATTCAAGAGTTAGACATAGCAGTGCTACCTGCATGTTTCTTTTTTTGTATTGGTGGTATTGCTTGTATGTCCTGGTCTACAAAAGAACTTGTTTCTGTAAGTTATGATTTCACTTTTCTTACAAGGGGTTTCTGATTCAGGACAGGTAGAATGTAAACTAACAAACTTGAAAAGCACCACCAGAGGAAGAAAACCCTACAAGCCCCTTTCCCCAGTTTCTCATGTTTGCAGCTTCTATGCTTGGCAGGTTATAATGAATCATCTGTAGCGAAACTGTACAAAGCTTTATGGAACCTGAGATCTGTTTGTATTTCCTTATTGTGCCAGAGAAATGATATGACTTCCCTTTATGAAAACAGTGGTGCATTATTAAAACGGGGAGGATTTCTCTTCTGTACTGATACCAAATTAGCAATGAAATACAGGTCTGTACCTGAAAATCAACAAATAAATCCAGCTCCACCAAAGGAGGAAGTGCTCCACAGTGTTTTTAAACAAAAGCCTTGAGCCAGATCTCAGTCCTACAGCAAGTTATATTGACATATCGTAAATCTAAATTAAAACATGATATTAAGGGAAAGTGTTATACAAACTCAGATCTTAAATTGCACTGTGAGCCACACGATTGCCACATGATGTTTAATTGAGGGCAAAATCAGTATCCATATGATGTGGTCTTAGGCCACAGAGGTGTGAAACCTGCTTCTGCATGGCAGAGCTGTGGGGAATTAGGATCTCTGAAACTGGCTGGTGGGTGATTTGAACTGCTGGCAATCCTCGGGGACAGAGAGAATGCGGAAATCTGAAAAGAAGGTGGAGAAGGGACAGTGTCTCATCTTCCAAGGGAGATGTCTCATAAAGACAACTTTAATGGAGGAATTACTGTGAAATTCAGCATTTCATCTTTAAGAAGATTTAATCAACAAATTGCCTGGGGGAACTGAACAGAGACAAACTCTGTGAGACAAGGATTAATGAGATGTCAGGAATGGCATGGGAAGGGGCTATACAACATGACAAAGAGGAGGCTGTGCATTTTGGCCAATGTATGTTTGACAGACATGCTCAAAATTGACTCTTAAATTCCTTAAATATTGTAGAAGTTGTAGAGCATTGTATAATTATCCATCAGAAGTAGGGAGCGCAACATTCAGTTTCTAATTATGGGTTTATATTAGGACTAGAGAAAAATAATAAAACACTAAGAAAATTAGTGCACAGATGGAGTCAAATCTTCCTCCTTTGCTTCATTCCTAATCTTCTCATTGATGAAATCAGTGACCCAGAACTTCAGAGAGTGTAAAGTTGTATAGGAGCTAGAAGTTAATAGAATGCTCTCAGATTTTGCAGTCTGGCTCCTAAACTTGTAAAGTTTATTTTTAGTTTTCTTTCCTAGCAATTAGTAAGTAGTACTGGAAGAAAATTTCCTTCTGTGCCATTAGTTGCTGTTAATGGCTTTGCTGGCCATCAGCCAAGAAGAAACACTGCAGATGCCTATATAAAATATGTTCCAAAATATAATGTTGCACATTTTATTTTTTTATAGTTATTTCTTACTTGTGGACAAAAAAGTTCTCCTGAAAGAAGCACATTACATTTTAAATAGCAATAACTCCAGCAATATCTTATTACAAGTAACTTAATCCATACCCATAGGCTTTCAGGCCTCACCATAAAGAAAGCTGACATGGTTTAGGGCATGAATTTAAATCCATTGTGTGGGCATTCTTAAACTCTTTAACCTGGGTCACATCCAGGAACCTTGTGCTGATAATTTACAAAGGTAAGTTAACTCAAGACCTTTTTTTTAAAAAATTTTTTTAAAAAAATTTTTTTAAGGCTGGTACAGTGTTATTTACTCAGGAATTTAAATCCCACTCTGATTTAAGGTGAACTGGCACAGAAAACTCATGCCCAGAAGGAGAGATTATTATTCAAAAGCCAGAGAGGAAATAAGAGCTCAGAAAATTAAGACTATTTCCTTGGGCAGGAGGATAGAGAAGGACAGGTGAGTTTCGGGAAGGAATATTAATGAATAGCCTTTACCTTTCACAGTAGAGAAAACAGGAGATACACCGTGCTGTGGTTTAAGCCCAGCTTGCAGCTCAGCCCCATGCAGCCACTCATTCACTCCCCCACAGTGGGATGGGGGAGAGAACTGGAAGAAAACCTTGTGGGTTGAGATAAAGACAGTTTAATTAGTAAAGCAAAACTCACCCATACAAGCAAAACAAAACAAGAAATTAATTCACCACTTCCAATCGACAGGCAGGGATTCAGATATTTCCAGGAAAGCCAGGCTCCCATACACATGACAGTGACTTGTGAAGGCAAACCCCATTACTCTGACTGTCCTCCCCTTCCTTCCCATTCCCCCAGCTTTTACTGCTGAGCATGACACAGCACAGTGTGGGATATCCCTTTGGTCACTTGGTTTACTGTGCTGTCTTGGCATCCCCAGGCTATTCATTGGTGAGTTGGGGTGGGAGGCAGAACAGGTCTGTGTTCTGTGTACACAGAACTCTGTGTGAGCACAGCTCAGCAATAACAAAAACATCCTGTTATCAGCACTCTTTCCAGCACAAATCCAAAATACAGGCCCATATGAGATACTATGAAGAAAATTAACTCTATCCCAGCCTAAACCAGCTCACACCTGAACAGAACTTGTTAATCAATGAGAAAAACCTGAACAGAACTTGTTAGTCAATGAGAAAAATAAAATAAGAACAGCCATAATGAGAATGTATTTTAGTAGTGAAAGCAAATGTGGTCAAACAGAATATTGCAGAAAAAGAGAGGGATTTATTGAGATCAGTAGTATGTTGTGAGCAGTTGGCAGTACTTTCATATTTATTGTATTTTTGTAAGCTGTTTGATCTTTTTGCTCTTGCTGCAGCTATTGCTTTTCAATTAACAGCCCTGGTGAGTAAGAATGTGTAGTAAAAGGAGAATTTTCCCTTTAGAGAACTTAGCGAGAAGGATGCAGCAGCAACAGGAGTGCCAGCAATGAGGACAAGAGAGCAGCTCATGCAGAGAGCATCCAGGTTGTGACCTCCAGAAATACAAGTTAACAGGGTGCACTGGAAGGAGGCATTGCTGTGGTCTCTCTTCAATGGACAACAGTGCCCACCCCTGAGCAGTCAGGGCTCTGCCATCTGTACAGCACCCACGGGGAAAACTGCAGGTTACAGGGTAATGCCAGCAAGCAGGATAGGGAAGGATGCTGTGAAAGACCCAAAAGAGTTTCTGAGTCGCAATAGGGGAAGACACTGGCAAAGGATGCAGAACCAGGAGCTGTGGGAGGCAACTCCCCTCGTAGCATGGCTCAAAACTCCAGGGAATGGAGCAGGCATGGGTCTGTCGAAGCCAGAGAGAAGGAGCTGGAACAGATGGAAAAGAGCAAGTGTCCTGGTGGGAGTTCTAGATGGACTGATCTAGTGCTGTGCGTGTGCCAAGGAAGTACACCAGCTTAAATGACAAAAGCTCAGCTGTGTTCAGAGCAGCACAGGGAAGTTATGAGATTCAGGAAAGTAGGTTGGAGTTTCAGGCTGGACAGGCTTAGAGCCATCATGTTTAATGTGAGAAGGATGAAATTCGTATTTACGAGAGAGGTAGTCAAAGAAAGAGGACCAGTGATACCTGTAGGGGAAACCATCAAATTGCTGTGGATGCAAAACACAACTTATAAGTAACAGAAGATGAAAAAAAATCATGAAATGTTCCTTATTTTCTTGCTTGTGTGTCAGTTTTGAGAACTAACACTTTCAATTTTTTTTTTCTGCAGCCCAAAAACTTAGATCCCAAAACCCCACGTTTTATTGTAATACATGAGTTGAAACTACTATCTAAAAGCCTGTGGGTGACTGGAAAATAGCAACTAAATATTTTCAAGCTTCCTTTTTTCATATGTACTCTTTAAAAATTTTTCTATTTACATATATGCATAAAACACAAACACTGAGACAGCAAAAACAGATTATCTTATCTTTATATTTTGTTTGCTTTTTAGGTTGGCCTTTTTTTTTTTTTTTTTTTTTTTTGCCAAACTCACTATATTTAAGAACCTTAATTAGGGGTGTTATGTTATATGAGTAATATTCTGAACCAGTTAAAATAACTGGAAGTCTATTGAGCTAAGTTGCCTAGTTAATTTCCTTTTGAGAATCGTTCTCAGTGTTAACCACAAGTGAAAATTCTTTTTCTTTCCTTCTTTGGTTTCATAGGTGTTAAATTTTGAAACTGATTGATTCTTGTTTACTTCTAGTCCACCCATCCTTATGGAAAAAAATTGACTACTTTTCAATCATAAGAAAAGTGCCATGGACTGAAGAAACAATGTCAAGTTCTGCTTTTCAGAGTTTTCTTTGGCAGGTCAGACTCCAGCCACACCAACAGTGAACAGCTGGTCAGGAGCAGACATTCAAACTGAACATCATCCCTTACTTATTTTTCCACCATTCTTGTGGGAGAAACGTAGGAAAAACGAAGTATCTGTCAAGAATAGCCATAGTGAGCTGTGGGCACAGGTGTTAGTCATCTGCAACATCCCTTTTACATGTGCAAACACAGGTAGATTGTTAGACATATGTTCAGTGCTTTCTCATCAGTAACCTATTCTGCTAAATATAAAATTATCATAAAAGATGCTTGAAGTTAAACTGCTGTCATCTGTGCCAGGTATTAATTTAGAGTCATTATTTGGTACTAAGCCTAGCACCATTTGCTCCGTGCTCTAATGAATCATCAGCAGTGATAAGGGCTGGAAGTAATAAGTTATGTATGAATGTAAAAAAAACTGGTCTTTTAGTTTTTTTAGGATATCTTGGAATAAACCCTATAACCCTTTAGATAGCTATAATCATGACTTATGGGGAAACGTCCTGGGGTGACTTTATGATGCTGAATTGTATTCCCAGCCATCTATTCTGCTTATGCTGGATATTGAGTTCTGTGCTTTTAAACCTAGATCTGGGAGTGAAGCGGGGGAGAAGGAAAAGCAGTGGAATTTTGTTTGTGGCTGTATTCAAAACATAGAGATAAGAGCTTCAGCTTGCTCTCACAGACTGTGATGTCTGTAGCATGGACAGTGGGAGAGAGCTCTCTTTTGCTTTAATTTGTTTTTTAGCTAGTTGAGGCAGAGAAGTTCCTGGACTGTGGCTTTTCTTTTTCTTGGAACTGTTCAGCCCTGCCCTGGACTGAAAACCCAGAAAAACCACCAGGAGCTCACCTGTGGCCCACTGGGGTCCAGGACACTGCATTCCAGCACCAGAGGGACTGAGAAACACCAAGAAACACCCACAGAGGACTCTCTCTGAACTACAGAAGGACTTTCTGAATTTGACATCTCTTCAGAACATAGAAAGGTTTTATTGTTTAATATTATTCATTTTTTATGCTTGTGAATACTTTGTTTATTAAATAAACAGTTTTTTCCACTTTTCTTGAAGGAAGTTGTCTTCTGAACAGATAGGGGGAAGGGCTGCTGAATTTTGCCCTTTAGGGGATCCCCCCTTTGGAAATTCCCTTCCAAATTTGTCCCAAACCAGGACAGTAAATTTCCCATCACAGAAGCTTGGACTGAGTGAGAAAACAACATGTAAATGAAAGTCAGCTACCCACATATATTCGGTTTCAATATTGCATCGTGATGAATATTAATAATATTTGCTGTGGTTCACCAGGTGATGCATGAAGACAAAGAACAGGCAGTTCAGTGCCAGGATATCCTGAGATTTATGCCAGTGTGGTCATCCTGTGTGAGGCAGAGAAACTTGCACAAAAAACTGAGCTGTGTGTACACATAACACAGGAACAATGCCAGAAACAAGAGACATTGGTTCCTTGACCCCAAGCCTACATTTACTTCCCTTTTTGCTTTCAGGTGATTGAAACCTACAGAAAGAAAGAAAAAAAAAGGAACAGGCTGAAACTTTTCATTCATCTCACTCCACAAAACCCAGAAATTGTTTATGCACTGCTTCAAGGCAGACATCAGGACTTGCTGCTTACAAACACCCAGGTGTCCTAAAACATCATAAAATTTTGCCATATTTAAGATACATGTACAAAATATATGTAATGTAAAAAAAAAAAAAAAAATCCATCCATTTTTCCTTTGTACATTCACTGTTATTCCTTTCAAAAACTATATATGTCCTGCATGTTTTGCTTAGTTCCAAAAGATGGTGACATGACAGGAAGTGAATATACTATGGCAAACCCACTTTTTTCCTTGGAAAATGGAACAGAAACTCCTGGAAGCTGCTCCTCTTCCATTTTGGTCTGAAGGGGATGGGAAGCTGGAGATATTTGGCACAGATATTAAAACTAGGACAAATCTGTTAGGGCTAAAGACACTCAGGGCTAAGGCATATACAGATGCCAAAAGCCATCTGAGTTGCCACGTTCGGCACAGGAACCACAGAAGATTTTTGCTCCCTGGATCAGCAGCCAGAGCTTAGAGGGGCCCCTTGAGGCTCCTTTAGGGCAGCTGGACAGAACCCCTGGGGCTGAAATTGGTGGGGATCTGCTCAAGGCAGCCAGTGGCACTTGGGGAATAAATGGATTGAAGATGTGGATGGCTGCCTTGCAGTGACCTGAGAGACATCTCTGCCTCCACTGCCTCCAGTCATTGCCTCCAGTGATTGCTGACACCCACCCCATGTGCAGACACCTCAGTGGTGAACACAGGAATGCAGCTCACTGTGCCTGAATTAATATTCCACTGACCTGATCCTTTTGGCACTTAGGAGAGAAAAGTGTCCTTTCAAAGAAAGGCATTATGACTGCTTCAGCTGTGAGACAAATCTCCTTTTCCTCCTCAATAAATTAAGCTATTTCCACATGTACACACAAAGCACATATACACAGATATAAATATACATGTACATATATATATTTATATATATATCTTTAACAGTGTCTCACTGTGTGCAATTCCCATATTCTCTTCATTTCTAAAAGACTCTCTGTCTGCAAGAGTATTTGGCTCTGTCAGCTGTAATGGCATTAGCAATAGAAAATTGCAAGACTCACATTACTGCAGCCTCAGATGGCCCCTTTGGCTTGAATTCCACTTAATGATAAATATTCCAAAATCATTCCTCGTCTTTTTCAGAAGTATGCAAACATAGATTCAAATGAAAGTGATGACTGCTGACAAAAGTCTTAGCAGTTTGAAGGAGCTTTTTCAGAAGCTGTTTTCTTATTTTTTTCCATAGTGTAGGAATACCTGATACTGATTTAGCAAGAACTGCAGATCAGATAGAAGAACCGGTGCCAAGATCAGATTTACATGTCTTGTTCCTGGGTAATGTAAAGAAAGATAGGTGTAGTGACCAACCTCAAAACATCACATAAACAAGTTTGCATGGATTAGGTTAAGTTCCAAAGCTCAAATGAGCTCATTTAATTATTTTTGTTGCTGTTATTGGTAGGGCTTTGTTTTAGTTTGTTTTGATCTGTTGGGTTTTAGCCTTCCACTATGTGCAAATTTTCCTGCACTAATTTTTCTGTTTCTAAAATGATGGATAAACTAAACTTCTGCTAGATGACAGCATTAATTATGCTTTATCTGCTGGAAGAGGAATGCTTTCATCAAAGAGGAAAGGAGCTGCAGTGACCTCTGTTGATGGAATTAAGCAATGTGTTTAAAGAGCCAAAAAAGAAAGGTGACGCATTCATATCCTCTGCTGTAAATCAATAGAATAAAAAGCAAGATGTGCTGTGAAGAAACAACTTTCAGGCTGAATATGAAAAAGACTGATACCTACACTTAACACCCACTGAAGTCAGAGACCTTGTCAGGGTAGTTGTTTTTAAAAATTATTTTTAGAAAAAAATTTTTTTTTTGATGTGGGACTAAAAACCATTAGCATAAAGACACAGGACATAACACAGAAGGGAGGTGTGGGGTTTTTGCAGTGCTATAGTGCCTTCCAGGAGTTTGTATCACTGAAAGAAAACATCGTGCCTCCGTGTATTACATGACCTGAATTTAGAGACCAGTTCCCCATGCCAGACCGACTCTCGGTATTCTTGAAGTTTTGAGGCAAAGAAGCTTTGCAGCTGGCAGGCTGCCTGTGGCAAAAAGAAATATCTAGGAACTGTCATGCCTTTATGACCAAGAATTTGGAATGTGTCTTTATGGGCTAGTTCTGATACAGGAAAATAATTAAACACGTAAATACCCACAAGGATCTGGACCTTAATGCTTAACTTCAAGGTTGGGAGGAGTCTCATTAGAGCCAAGCATTTAAGGATTCATCCCATACGAATAAAGTTATTGAAATCAATAAGAAAGCTTCCATTAAGAGCTAAGTAGTTTGTGGAAATGGAAGTAGTATGTTCTTAAGTTTTTTCAGACTTGGGCCTTTGCTAAGGACTACCCAGTATTAAACAAGCCACAGTGATAGAAATTGGTGTTGGTTTTCCTCAGTGTCAGGTGTTATGGTAGGTCTGACTATGATCACCAAGATGGAATTCTTCCAGTTCAGGTATTTCAGTTTGATAATGCCTGCACCAGAGCCTGTGAAGTGTTTTTTTTAGTGTACTTTACAGAACCATGGCGGTGCCTAAAACATCCTTCTCACAAGAGACAAATGGATATTGTTAATGACATTTTACTAGTATCTACTATGGTATTCTCATTCAGGATTTGTAGAGAATGATTTCTGCAAGTGTAAGGAGGGAAAAATACAAAGTTCATTCTGGTTTTTATAAATACTAGGAAATGTACATAAGGAAATACCTTATTTTGAAATAGATAAATACAATCCCCAAAATAACACATCAGTGCACTATGATATGATATCATTGACTAGATATTAATTGTGTACTTGGTCTGTCAGTTTAAAAATATCAAGATACACAAAGTGTAATGATTTAAGCCAGTTTGCATATATTATAGATGCCATAAATATTATGGTGTCTTTATACAAATTTCAGAGTAAAGCCAAATACTTACAGCTGCCACTTCAAGAACTACATGCTGCCAGGCATGAAAGGAGTATTGATATATCTTCTATATATAATTAATTATCCTGGTGAAGATCTTCATTGACTGCTGGGAAATTATGTCTGGATATTGTCTCTGCATGAGTCTGACAAACTTTTGTGCACAATGGTCAGGATATGAGGTATAGCTGGGTAGTATGTTAGATCAGGGATTTCTTTTCCTCAGTATATCATCATCCTGCACAGACCTCTACATGTTAAAGGACACCAAATACCCACTCACTGTGCTAAATATAAACCAAGAAAATACTATTTCTGGAGGAGTATATATATTAAGTAAATTAATTCTGTGTTAGAATAGCACATAGAAACATTCTATATTAAAAATATTTTTTCCTGCTAGTTGTTATTCTACCTTGTGGTAAGATTTTTTTTTTTTTAGGTTGCTTAACATAATTATAAAAGTAACTTTGTTAATATTGTACATAGCTACAACTTTTGCACTGAGGCTGAAATCACCTATGCTCTGGTGTCTGAGCTAAAACTGAGTTTCCACATCTATTAGCTTTGTGACCTCGGGTATCATTTTAGAAAGCAGGTTGTGACTTGAAAGGAACCAAAATATTGCTGCTTTCTACTGTGCATTCTTATTACCCAGCATACATGATTTATAATTTAGTTATTTCCCAGTTTAATTTTATAGTGTATTTATGAACAAGTTCCTGACCTGTTATTTGTGTACCAGTCTTTAGAGGTCATGTCTTTTGGCTTATCTTATAGAAGAGAAAGGAAAAAGTCAGCAGTCATCTTTTTATACATCTAAAAAAGTATCTTTTTCATACAATTATAACTGTTTGACAGGAATTTGCTCAAAGTTAATGAATATCTTTGGATGGAGATTAAAAATGGAAAATTACATCTTCAGAGATGTACTTTTCTTTAAATTACTAGTATGTGAAAACTGTTTTGGAACTTTAATTACTGCTACAGGCTTACTACAAAATAAACTTTGCAATAAACCTTGGCTGATCCTTATCTATAACCAAAAAATCTCCACACTGGCAATAACATAATGTAGGGTGAAATCATATTCAGATTTAGATTTTTTTTTTTTTTTTGCAGCTGAATTCAAAAAAGCAGGATTTTCTCTTCAAACAGCCCCAGACTTCTCCTCTCTGTATGTAGAGATTATCTGGATCCTGCAGTAATTGCTGGTTTGGTCAAGTGCTTGATTTTCTGCAGTGAGGAGACTTACATACTTTCTGGTTTTGGTCTTACTCAGAAGAATTTGGGTATGATTTCTCAGGGTAAACTGGACAGTTCAAACCCAGAATTTGAGTGACCTCCTGAGTTGGAAGCCAACTTCTCTGTTCAGTGCCAGCTCTGAATCATAACAATTATGCCTGTTTCCTAAAACTGCCTCTGAACCTGCCATTCTTTTGACCCTTGTGATTTTGGCAATTTGTATCTCTCTGTTCATTCTATTTTAGTGTGATGCAGGTGAGAAAATCCTGAGTCTCAGTCCCAGGAGAAAAGGCTTTATCTAATGCTCCCAGAGAGGCAACAGCTACAAAGGTGATAGGTAAAATCCCTTATCATCACAGAATGACAGAATGGTTGAGAAGGAACCTCTGGAGGTCATCTGCTCCAAATCCTCATCCATGACTCCCCTTTAGTGAGTAGGTAGCTGGAAAATACCTGGAGAATGCACACACCTACAAGTTTCTTAGCCAAGGTCAAAACTCATATTCCATCCCAGCACTGTAAGAAAATCTTCATGAAAAGAGGAACATGCAATGAGCCATGGAGGAGGAGGCACCCTGCCTAGGCTGGTCTGTGATATTTTAATAGCAGCTGTGTGCAAGTGTGGGATTTGAATCCAGCACATTTGGCTTCAGATGTGTGCCCAGCTTATCAAGGTGGGGAGTGTTTTGTGCTCAGCTCTAGGAGGCAGCATCTACAAGCAGTGATTGATGGGCCTGGGTAGCGACAAGCAGGGCTCCTTGAACTGCCTGCTGCTTTCCAGGAGCCCTAAAATAGATCCCCAGGTGCCATTGCTACAGGACAGATGAGGCACCCTAAAAATAAAATTGTGATTACATTTTTCTGAGCAGTTGAAGGGAGTTTAAGAGATTTTGGTCTTTTTTAGACCAGCATCTGAACGTATTTTATGTGATGCTAGGGCTGAATTTGAGAGCAGTTGCTAAAAAACACGCTGATACTTTTTACTCTCGTTCTGTACCGACACACTAGCATGGGCTCTAAAAAAAGCAATATCTAGAATCAGAGCAGCTCTATCATTATGAGCTCCATGCCCGTGTTCATTTAAGAAGCTCATCTATTTTGCATTAAGGATGCATCTGCTCACATGTGTGTGGTACTGAGCTAGGCTGGGAATCCTGCTGCTAGGACTGGACTGCATGCAGGATCAAAAATTTGTTAGCTGTTCACTACTGGACTTCATACACTTTGAGTTTCAGGGTATTTGAGTTCTGCAGTAGGAAACACAGGTCAGGCAGATTCCTCTTTCCTCTCTAAGGTTTTTCTGTTAAACTAACTGCTCTGGTATATTTCAAGCACAAAGGGATGGTGTTTGCTGCCATTACAGGACTGCCACCAACATGCTGGTCTAGCTGAGATGAGAACAAAACTGCTTATGTGACAACTTTACTTCACCACAGGACAAGCAGAGGTTACTCGCACAGGACAGATATACAGCCTCTGCTCCTCTCCTCAGGACTGGCATTTCCCAAGGCACCTGCAAATGGAAAAGAGGATTTACTTATTTCTAAGTATCAAGAGGTGATAAACCTTGTTGCAAGTTGTGTTAGAAATTTTGCTAACTCCGTATTTTGGCAGCGTGTTCCTTCCTCAGAAGGTATGGATGGAGTGTAACACAGGAGGAGTTAAAAAAATACCGGTAGTTAATGACTGTGAATATAACTGCTCCACCTTTTTTTTCCATGACGCAATGTTCCAAGAGAGACTGTTGCATAAGAAAGTAATCAGAGGCAGGTTAAATTACAAGGAAATGGATACAATCTTCTCAATAAAGTAACGCTCTCCTAACATGGCTTCTATAAGTAGGTTCGGTTCTTGTAGGTATTGGACACACTTTACCATTCCTCTTCACTTTTCTGCCACAGTGCTTAGGATGGTTTTATTCAGGGTGTAGTTTTGTTAGTTTTTTTTTAAATTTTTTTATTTTTTATTTTTTATTTTTTATTTTTTATTTTTAT
>VZSR01003803.1:55062628-55152997 GCA_013398615.1 Brachypodius melanocephalos
TTTATTTTTTATTTTTTATTTTTCCTTCCTAGGGTTTTTTGCTTGTTTGCTGGGATTTTTTCCCCCGTATAGCCATTTCTCTGATTAAAAAGTATGTTCCCATTTTGGTGCCCATATAGAATCGTGAGATCAAATCCTATTGCTTTTTTATGACTTTAAAATGCTTTCAATTAAGTTGAGAACTCTAACATTTAAGTATCTATGCCTAGCTGAAATGATTTATAAATACAGGAGCAGATTCTATTTGCAAGATTTGCAGTCATGAAAAAAGGGAAAAATAATATCAAACACTGGACTGCTTATTAGAGCTAATTACATGGAAGATATATAAAATATAAATAAAATCATATTCATTTTTATGTGCATATATATGTGCATGTGTGTTTGTGTGTAAATATACTGGTATAGATACTACATATGTATAAAAGGAAAAGAGGCTGACTTTAGTCATTGAAGAAGCAGTAAAGTTGTTCTCTACTAAACTATTAGCATTTGTATAGTCAAAATCTGGGTATAGATAGATGAAGAGGGTATGTGGTGTGGGAGCCAGTGATCCTGTGATTACCAAAGGATTGTCAATGCTGAAAATGTCCATCAGATCTTTTCAGTGGTATGTTATGTATATCTTGCATTTAAAATTTTGCCAAACGCTGAGAAAGTTAACTGAAATAATTTCACTGAGACAAAGAAAATCTGACATCTTCCTCATTAGGCCAATGTATCCAGTTTGTTTCTATACCAGTGAGAAACCATTCGTTTGTTAACAAAAATTCCACTCTTCTCAAAGCTTTCCAAAGAAGTGTCCACATTTTCCATTCCTGAAAGCTCCTGTATGCATCTTCCCAGTTTAAAATGCCATATAAATTCTTTGAGAAGTTTTATAGTATCAGCAATTTTTGCTATTACTTTTCTTTTTTTTCATTTGGAAAACTCTGATAATGAAAATGTTGTACTGAACTCAAGAATACAGGAGTATTTCTTGATACTCTTTTGGAATGTTAAATGATTCATGGGGTTCAATAACACTGTCTTTGAAATAATGAGAAGGCTCTGTCTAGGAAAAAAGAAAAAAAAAATTGATGCCTGGTTTCTCTGTGCTCTAAGCACTGCAGCTTTGCTCTCTTAACCCCTCACACTGATGCCATCCCACTTTGGAAGGGCTAAAATCCAGGCTGTAGGCTGGGGAGGGTTTCTTGTGCAGCTGAATGTTGTACTCTTTATCTCTGCATTGAAGAGACAGAATTTAACAGCTGTAGTCCTTTTGACTCTAAATTTAGGATGTCTTCAAATCAGAGGCTTTCTTCTATGTCTCACAGCCTCTCTGACTATTCTACCAAACACACCTTCTCTTTAACAAGCAGTGGGAAAGGTAGACTTTCCCATGATATGTCTTTTTGGATGAATGAATGATTTTCTTTTATTTCTTACCTGATTGTTTGTGTTAACTTTCCCAAGGACAGGATTACATGAAGAGGTGAAGAAGATTTATTTTTACACATGAATCATAGGAACAATGAACTGGACTGATTTTTTATTGAAAACAAACCCTACATAACGTTCTGTGTAAAATTTAAAGCCAAACTCCACCAAGTCAAGTGGAAAACCTGTGTTCACTCCATCTGCCTTTTGGTCATAAAACCAAGCATCTGAGATAAGCACATGAAGATTCTGCAAGGCTTTATGAACCTTCTGCAGTGAAAACAGAGTGGCATAAGAGATGCAAGCAATGGCTAATTGACTTCGGTGGGGAGGCTGGATAAAGAGAAGTAAGTAATGGAAAACTGAGTAGAGGTAAACAAAACACAAAGCCAGTGAAAAGAAGAATCAATCAACTCTTGAAATACATCTTTCTGAATTCTAACAGAAATTTATATATAGTCTATAAAAATTACCACCATTATAGGTTAATTTTTTTTTTCTAGATAACTATTTAGGTCCTGCATGCACAATATCAGTAAGTGTACAGACCCTTCTCTGGCTGACCACTGCAGCAATTCACAGTTGCAAAACACCTTCTTTGTGTTGGGGCTTCTTCAGCTGTCAGGGACATTTTCCTGGCTTCATTGGGATACATACAGCATTAGTCTAGACTGAATCAACTTTGAGGTTTGTAGAGAATCTGAGGTAGGTTTCTGTGCCTTTGCTAAAGGATGGTTCCTTGTAGCTAGTGATGACCCAAGGAAGCACTGGGTGCTGTCATTTGTGTTTTGCAGGTGAGTTCTTGAGATAAAGAGGAGAAACAAGAGGCTGTCAGAAACAGGGTACAGATGAGAAAGGGGCCATGGGATGAACAGCTTCCTAAACCACATATCAATGCTGTTCTAGCTACTGTTATCAACTGACCTTCATCACTGCCACAGGATGGCATTCTGTAGGCATCCCAGAAGATATTTCTAGACTCCTGCTCAAGATCTGACTCCTCTTAGAAAAGTCCTTATCAAGGGCCTAAATGTGACCTGCAATACCTATTCAAACCAGCTTGTGTAGGTGAGCGGGGAAGCAGAGTTTAGGCTGTGCTTAACTGAGAATAAGGTGGTGGTTGATTTCCTTCAAGACAGAGTACAGCCTCCACATGTTTTTTGCTTGCTTCAGAACTGCTGGAGAAACATTGTAACTTTTTTTTTTTTTTTTTTTTTTTAAATGAGACTTCTTCAGGGAAAAAAATCACAACCCCTCAGCGTTTTTGAAAGCAACATTTGTTTAACACACTTGTGCCATTGATCTAGTGGCAAAGACTGAGTCGGAAATGTAGCTTAGCACGGCTGGGTCAGTCTTTACCTTGCCCTTTGCAAACAGAGGTTACACCTCACTGCTTCAAAGGTTGTCAGGGTTGTAAACACGGGCTACAGCACTAAAGGAATCACTTCAGCCTCCAATTTCAACACTTGAACTCATGGAAAACTGTTAAGAAATACGTTTATCATATCTGCCATAATCTATCAAGCTCTGCTCTCAAAGGAAAATTCTCGTTGTTGCTGATGGCACTGTAAGGCTAAAAGTGGACGCGTTCTTTTAGTCATTAACTTTTTTGCCCCAGAAGTTAAACATTTAAATTAGTATTTCTGTATTCATGGCAGTGACAGGTGCTAAGCTTGAGAACAGTGGCTACTTTTGACAGCCAGCATGGGGACACAGCCTCAGAAATAATTCAATGACTAAGTGTCCTAGTGCAGAGTGAGCTAAAGAGGGGATTTACTGTTTAAACATTAAACATGTTGCTTATCTATTAAACAATTAGATTGTTCTAAGCCTTAAGAGAAGGAGACCAGCCTGTCATCTCGAATTCTAGATTTTCAGCAAATGTGCCCAACAAGGTAATTTTTCAGTGATACCCAGACCACCTGAAACAGAAGTAATAAAAGGAAAAACAGTAAAACAGCTCTCTGGGCAACTCTTGATTTTGCCTGTTCTATGAACAGAAGGGCACTTTACTTTGAAGTAATAGCAGAAATTAACTCCATGGGTTATTAATCTTCGTGGGTTATATATGTCCCTCTGAAGCTAGAAACATCACTTATCCCTCCCACAGTAATTTATGACAGGTCTCTTTTCTGTTTTTTGGGGATGATATTTAATTCTTCTGCCCTGCAGTGCTGCTAAAACCTCTCTGTTATTTGGTATGAGGCACAAAAGGCTCTCCAGGGCTTCCTGGCTGAATCTGCTAGAGATGCTTACTCATGGTGAGCAGAATGCTGTGTACACACCTGCTGGCTGGGGAAAGCCTTAGGAAAAGTGTTTAGGAGAGTGTTCACATGGGTGCAATTACTCTGATATCCAGATTAGTCCCGGTTTTGGGGAGGTGGTTGCCTGTAATCCACAGAAGCAGCAACCCATTGCTCCCTTGGGGCTTTGTGCTGGAATAACTGTGACTGATGCTGTGACTGATGCTGAGTGTGGCCTAAGGAAACCCCAGAAAAGCAGAGTTCCTCACTCTGAATTCAGCACTTCATTCATGAGGCTGCTTTTGAAGATTAAGAAGATAGTTATGCTCCTTCTCTCATGTTCTGCATCTGTAGCCAGACAATCTGCTCCTTCTACCATTCCTGGAGCCCTGGAATATTAGGTAGCTGAGGATACCTGTACTTTCTCTCAATTTTTTCCAATTAAATAAAACAAGTTGTGCAGACACAACAGCTAACAGAGCAAGTGCCTTAAAATGGCTAACCAAAGTTCAGACCTGCAGAGCTAAATTGCTGATATTAAAGTGCCTACATGAGCAAGGTATAATGCCTCTGGGGGACCTGGTTTATGGGGATGGTTGCTAAGCAGTCCTGGAAAGGTCTGTGGAAAAACACATCCTCAATGGACTATTGATTTCAGATAATAAATCATTTGATAGTTGAGATATTCACTCACTAATTAATGGATTTAGAGACAGATCCAAGGCCCTGATGACACAGCCCTTAGAGAAAGAATCAAACCCCTAATGGAATAGGTTTTGAGAAATGATTGTTAACATAATGCATGTATGTGAGAGACCAGCCCCCAATCCCACAGAAAACCTTTCTCAGTCAAGCATGTTTGCTTCTTATAATCCTTAAATCTTCAATGAGACTACCTCTAAACAACTGAAAAACAAATCTATGTCTCCTCTTTGGTGTGTGTTACTTAACTCCTGGAACATCACGGTTGCATGTACTACGGGCACAGGCTTTCCTTGTGTAATTGTGATTCCCATACAGCTGCAGATGTCGAGAGGAACCATCTCTTTGGCTGATATAGCCCAGAAACTTCTTTCTTTTTCTAATGGAAATACTAGATTTTTAAACAAATTTATTTTAGTAACACACTAATGTATTTCAGAAAGGTGGTCTGTGTTTAAGTTTCCTGAGTTAGGGGAAAATACTTTTGGAGAAAACTGCAAAAAAGTCTTTGGCTGTTTTAGAGAACTCACTAGGAAGAATGGTGAAATTTACACTTTTCTTCTGAACAAAGAGCACAGATTTTACAATACTGCTCTATGGACTGTGTCAGGGAAAACTTGAGATGTATGCAAGAGTAAGCTTTTCTGCACAGGGTTAATTTCCACAAAAATAAAACATCAACAGTAGAATATATTTTTTTTAATCTGCTGAAATTTTCAGTCAAACTAAAACAGCAATGAAAATTATGTAGAAATATTTATTAATACATTTATGATTTTCCCTCCAGCCATTTTGATTTTTGATCATATTTGCAAGAGAAGACCTGTAACATTTCTTGTAGGGGATCCGGTTACTGAAATAGTCATATTAACACTCCAGAATGCTACTCTGATGACCAAGACAGGTCAGAACATCAAGTAAGAAAATATGACTTCATGATTTTTAGGGAATCTCTAAAATATGGAGCTAAATTTATGACACAGTGAAAATTCTCATTGTTTTCAAATTATTTCTTTTGCTTTTCATTGTGAAAGCAACGTTTTTATAATAGCAATGGATTGATCTTTCCTACTTAAAAGATAAAACTAGATTAATAAATGCAGACAACATACAAAGCCGTAACTCAAAGCCATGCTTCCAATAAAAAAGTCCCAGTACGTACTCCAAAAAAAGTAAAAGTAAACTGTCCTAATATCTACATGAATCACTCAAGCTACTGCAAACTTGTGTGGTGTATCTGCTAATGCCTCCCTTTCTCAAACAGCATTCGGTGGGTACCCCGGGCAGTCCCTTGCTCTGGTAGCAATTTCCAGTAATGATCAATAAGCGGATTAAGAGGTAAACAAACTGAATCATGTGAGTTAGCGTCTTGATGTACGAAGCGGCATGCACTTTGTCACGTGAAACGCTGTTAGCGCGGTGTCTGGTCGAACAGACAATGCCTGGGAGCAGAATCAAAGAGATGAAAGTGCACGGGGCGCAGATGGCACGGCACAGCGCGGGCGGCGGTGGGGGCACCGCGGGAAGGTCCTCTATGGATCAGCTGGAATCAGGCGAGTGCGGCGTACGTGCTCTCTGTTTGTGCTATCACTGAAATGGTGCGGAGCGACCTGACAGAAAATTGTTCTCAAGTGGAAGCAGATGCATTGAGCTGTCAGGCGCAGAGCCATGACGAGACACCGCGGCGCCAGGAGCACACCTTCCCTTCTCCCCTATAGCTCCACCTGAGCCCCCCTCCCTTCCCTCCTTGGGCAGCTTTGAAGCTCAGGGATACTGTTCTCTGTATGGTGAGGTCCCCAGCCATGGCTTCAGGAGTAGCTGCTTCTTGCAGAGATTCCACAGTGCGAGGGGCACTGGAGGGCAGTGAAGCTGCTGCTGCTGTCTCATACAGCCTGCCCCGGTGAGGCAGAGGTAATGGGAACATCATACCCCATTCTGCTGTCTTAGGCAAAGCTCCGCCTGGATTCGAAGACTTTCCACCCGTGGTGAAACCCTCAGCATCTCTGGGACCAGAGATGGTGGCAACGAAAAGCAGCATGCGTCAAAATATTGACAGAATCTTCACAAGCGCTTCAGTACCTCATGCCATGCTGAACTTCACTGTAAACCCTTTCAGCTAGGTCCAGAGTCAAACAGGGTCCACTCCCCTGCTGCACCATTCTGTTCTGTGAAGGCAATTCCTATCCAAATGGTGGATATTCTCATCTATGCAATTCATCCATAAAATATATTACTTTGGTGTAATAATAAAATATCATCTCCAATAATTAATCTCAATTCCCATTTTCTTTATCCTCTCAGTGTTTTGGAGTCTATGTCAATGTATTATTTCCCTTTTTATCACTGACATGTAAGTTTTCAGGCTCAAGATTAATGACATCTTTCCCTTTTTAAAAAAATTTTTAATTTTATTTTTTAAAATTTTATTCCCATTTACCAACACCTCATTTTTTTAATTAAAAAAGAAAGTTACCCTATTAACCCAGACCCCCAGCAGTGCTAGGGCTAGAAGGAGTTCTGCTGTCTGCTGCCCTTTTATTTTTGGAGTTGAGGAGAGTAAGAGGACAAATAATGGCAAATATGTGGATGGTGCCCCAAGGAAAAGTCTGTTTTCCCATGTGTGGGTGAAACTTTGTGACTTAAAGCACATGACCTGGGTGCTGAAGCATCTCTCTGTCTCTGCCAGCATGCAGCAGCCGTGCTCTGTCATCCCTCACTGCCTCTAATGAACAGAGCAGTGATGAGAAACATTTTCCATGAGAAGAGACCTTCCTTCACTTTTGTATGACTCAGTCTTTTCCCACTCAAAGTCTTCCTTCCCCTCTTATGGCAAAGGGAAATTCCTCAGGCCATTCACAAATTTCCAAACATTGGTCTGGTGGCTGGTGCACCTGGTGCACAGTGGCTAGATTCCCTGCTCTACAGTGTATTTTGGCTGGGTTATTGGATATGAATGTTATTGTGTTATGAATTCCAGCATAGATCAGAATGATGAGGTGATATTAGAGAAAAAGATCAATGGGACAGATTGTTCTTGCCTATGCTTGACACTACTGAAGATAAGTCTCAGTTCAGTACAGCGTTCTGCAGGTAGACAACTAGAAGGGATCCTAGGAGAGAAGGTATTGATGCTTTCATAACTGTATTTTTCAGAAAGGTTTTCTTCATCTGCAGAAAAGGTCATAAAATGACACATGCAAGTACCATTACATCTTGTAATTTACATCAGATCTTGTAATTTTAGGCTGAATTAAATGTATTATTTATAATTAATAGTGCTATCACCTTCACCTGAGACTTCTGTTCCTTTGGATGGTCTGACTGGAACAAGAAGATTCAAAAATGAAAGAACATTTTCTTTTTGAATTCCTTTACCATGTAAAGGAAATATCCCCAGAATTGGCAGTATTTATGTGTTTCTCCTACACCAGAGAATCTAATAAAACAAATAAAAGAAGATATGAAGATATTGCATCAAGCTAAAGAATTAGATGGCGTATATACTAGTTTGATATTAAAATATGTTTATATAACTGAATTGTAGATAAATAAAGAACAATTTTTTATTAACTTCATGTCTTAAAAGTTGTCATTAAAACCGCAGGCTTAGTGCCCCTTTTTCAGGTTCTGAAGGAAAATGACAACTACAGGTATTCAGCTAATTGATTCTGAACTTTAACACCTTACAGAAACAGCCACTGATAAATTCGTGGAAAAAGACCCCCTCCTACTTCCTGCTTTAGTTTTATTGGAAGGCAAGAAAGAAATGCTTTTCTATAGAGGCATGCAGAATGTTGTGCTCTAAAGATTTTATGAGTTTGAGCTTTGGAATACTGTCTTACTCATAAGTGGTGAAGTCGTGAGTAAATCATAGGTGAGATTCCACTCTTTCAGGAAATACAGAAACCTGGTGCTCAGCAATATCTGATGGAATCAGATCCCACTGCCTCTAGAAACATGATTTTGCCAATCACATGTACAATATTTGCAACACACACTAACATACACATAAATACACATAAATTACCAGTCATATATTTATATACACATATATGAGAATATATGTATGAGTAATCGTATCTGCTTATACAGTGTGCACTTTTAACTAACTGAATTAATAGAATGTATATCTCTTAATTAACAGAAATGGGATTGTGCCTATCACATGTTTGAGAAGAGGAAACAAATAGACACTATACTATATATTTTTTATATATTAAATATAGAATATACTATATAACCATATATCATAGAATATAAAATATGTTATATTTCAGGCTTATAAATATATATGAACCTATGTACATTTATGTATACAGTGTGTATTCTTTTATCTCTCCAAATTAACAGACTTTAACTCTCAATTAGTGTGAACAGAATGCTGCCTTTCATACATGTGGCAGAAGCACCTTTTCTGCATTTGGTAATGGCGAAATACATATATTCATACACACACATACATATGTAAAATTTACTTTAATAATACATATACATATACACAAACATCCATACGTATGTATATATAACATTATCATTATATATTATATAATATATAATACATATGTATAAATATATTATACGTTACATACTAAATAATATATATTTACTATATATCTCCTCAATATACAGTATACTATATATAATATTAATTATATTTATATATATTATATATTATATGAATATATATTATATGAATATATATTATAGTATATATATTATGTATATGCATATGCATAATATATACACTATACACACATTTATGTCTATACTATAGATGTACGTGCATACACATAGCACTAAATTGCTTTTAGATACATGTACTTAGAGGCTATATTTGTATCCGCAGGCGTATTCTTATAGGGTGTGTTAACACTTTAGTTTATATATATATATATATATATATATATGTATGTATGTATGTATGTATGTATGTATTTATATGACTGCATACATATGTCTCTCTTAGAGTAATCTGCAGTTAAAGGAACACCCTCCGGCTCTGCCCTCGCCTGTGCAGCCCCGTTCATCCCCGCGGGTGCTGGGGGCAGGAGCTGCTGCCAGGGTACCGTAGCGCCCGCTCACCGCAGCTCCCGGCGTCCGGGACCTGGGACACAGGAGCAGGGTCCCGCCCGGGCGCTGCCCCGCCGGCGGCCGGCCGGACCCGGGGGTGGCGGGGGCGGCGGGGGCGGCCGCGGCGGGGCGGCCCCGCGGCTTGGCCCCGCGGAGGCGGCCCCGGGGGCGGCCCGGGGGGAGCGGAGCGGAGCGGAGCGCGGCGGGCAGCTGGCGGCGCCGGCCGGGACTCGCCCAGTCACCGGGGAGGAGGCGGGGCCGGCGGGCCGCGGCGGCGGCAGGTGCCCGCGGCGCGGGGATGGTGGCGGCGGCCGGCGCGGGGCTGTAGGGCAGCGTAGCGGGGACGCCATGGGCAGCCGCGGCCGCCCTCCGCGCCCCGCCGCGCCTCTGCTGCCGCTGCCCGCGCTGCTGCCGGTGCTGGCGGCGCTGGCGGCCGCCGCGGCGGAGGCGCGGGCCACCTCGGAAGGGCAGCTGCCCGGCGCCGCGGCGATGGGCACCGGCACGCCTCCGAGCCCCAGCGGCACCGCTTTCGAGGAGACGCGGCTCCACGTCTTCACCCTGGACTACCCCCACGTACAAATCCCCTTCGAGATCACCCTCTGGATCCTGCTGGCCTCCCTCGCCAAGATCGGTGAGCGGGGCCGTGGGGTGACCCTCCCTCCGTGCCGGTACCTGGCCGGGCCGCCGCTGTCGGGGCCGGCTCTCGCAGCCGCGCTGGGGCGGTCCGTGCTCGGCGCGGGGGGCGCGGAGCGCACGGAGGAGCTGATGCTCCTCCGCGGAGCGGGATGACCGGGCGGGATTTGGCTGGAAGAAGTCGGGGTCCTCTCAGTTAGGAAAGGTGCGGAGGAGAAGAGATTGGTAAACCCTGGGATAGGAGGACTGTAAAACCCGGAGTTCACCCGGAGCATGACTGACTTTTTCTTGATCGCCTCGCTGTCATTTGAGCACGGTCTTCTTTTTCTTAAAATAACGCCGGGTATAATGACAGTCTCTAAGCAGAAAAACGGATCGATGAAAAGCAAATATTTATGAGGGTAGAGTATGCCTCCTCCTTACTCTGCTTTTCCACCATTCACTTACGTCCCGAGAAAAATATAAAAGACAGCACTGTAAGAGTAAGAAAGGCCACCTCTTCCCTCATGTGGAAAACATTTGCATTGCATAGTTTCAGTGAGTTTTGTGCAGCTTCGATGTCATGTTTTTAGTTAGCTTTTATGTCCCAAACAGAGAAATGAGTACAGCATAGTAATCTAAAGAATGTCAGGTAATGGTGTGCTAGACAGCTATTTAAAATCCAGTTAAGTCTCTATGAATTATGAACTTTTACTAGAAGATGTAAGGAAGAAAGTTCTGGGAACAAAATAAGTAAGTTTACCCACACTACAGTTGTTTCATTCAGAACTCTGACTTTGCAGCACAGATTATCAATAATAATACCATCATGCTCATTCTGTTAAAGCATTTTTATCAAAGTTAAAACTTTTAACCTCTGCTTGTGACATTTAAATAGACTGTGTCACAACTTGGTTAGTGATCAGATAATTAGGATTCTGAAAAACCCCCAAATTTGTACCTACCTCCTGCCATGTCTAATGCTGTAGATGGGGGCCTGATCTTTGACCCAAGTAACTTGGCATGCTATCATTACTTTCTGCAGAAATACTCTGTTGCAGCCATTAAGCAGGCATGCATCCTGATGCATGTGTCTTAATGCATTAAATGCATCTTAGTGCATACTTAGTCCTAAGTATGCATTTAGGTGTTTGCAGAATCAGGACAGAGTTCAAATATGTTACACTCAAATATATCGTGAACTGTAATAATCAGGAAATAAGGAGTTTGGTAGAGAATTTAGCCTGCTGTGTACTGAAAATTGCTCTGGCTTCTGAGTTTAGATAAAGCAAAAACTCTTGAATAAGCTAAAACTATTGAAACAGTTTCTATTTTATTAAAGGTTTTTATTAAAAGAAAAGCCATTTGAAACATGTAAATACACATACACAATAATATATAATTTTAAAACTGTACATTCTAACTATCATAGTATTTTGCTTGTACATAGGCATCTAAAAAGTTTTCAGAAAAAAAAAGTTGCCTGACTGATTTATTTTTGCACTCTGATTCTAGTAAGTAAGCAAGCAAACAGCACAGGTGAAGAAAAACACATATAATTTTAAAATCCTTTCAGTTCCACCAAATGAAAGCAAGTGTGGCTAATCTAGGGCATGCTGTTGTCAGTGTGTGTGCAGAGCAATGAGGGCCAGATCCAGGAGTGGCCCTAGGTGTGGCAGTGCTCAGCTTCACCACACCTATCTGCAGGCGCCCTGACTCCAGGACTGGAATTAAGAACATCCAGTTCTTGCTCCTGGAGCTCTGTCTGTGCGTCCTTACCCAATGAGTGCATCAGGTAAACCTTCCCAGGTCAGGTTCCCATTGCTCCTAAGTCACATTCCACACCAAAATTTCACTGTTTTATGCCTTGTTTTCTACTGAAGGTAGCCCAGATAGGCAGTTTTGAACCACCAAGATGCCTAAATGATGCTCTGCCATGTCCTACTGGTTACTAGGAGTGAGCCATGTGTGTCGATTCAAAAGGATGGAGATGGGTTTCCCAGCCGAACTCGCTGCCTGTGGCCCTAAGAGAGGCCCTCTGAGAGAGAGAATGCTCTCTGATGCATTCCTCTCCTCATCATTTCCTGCTGGGAAGCACAGGCATCTTGCCCCTGACATGCCAGGCAGCATGAAATCCACCTCGAGACTCCCGCACTGCCCAGGAAACTTCGGTGCTTAATCTGGCATCACGAATTCCTTTCTGGGGCTAGGCACTGAATGCTTACATTTGGCACTGCCGAGTATCAAACCTTTATGTACACATCCCTAAGGTCTTTCCAGCTGTGAGGAGCTCAGAAGATATGGTCCTTTCTAATAACAGCTCTCTCAGTGGTGAAAGTTCCCAAAGAATACTCAACTGCAGCACCTAGTTATGAATCTTTTAACAAACATATTTTCACAGAAGTGCAGTTTCACCAGAGCTCAAATGTTCCAGCATTAGCTGATTTTTATAGGGAATTTATCTGAAAGGTTTGTCTGATCCTGCCTGTGATCATGTCACTGTAAGCCTGGTTTAGAGGGAGCAAGAAAGGCAGCATAAGAAAGGAAAGCCTGAGGTTGCCAAGCAGAACTTGAACATTTTGAGAAGGTATATTTTCACAAAGACATTAGGAACATGATATTTTTTTTCCCATGTAGGACATGAGCACAATTTGAAATCTAATAAATTGCCTTGAATGGAATTATTTTATGACTACCTCTACTTATTTCTTATTTTGTCTGTTGATACCAGAGGTATGTTACTCACATGCTGATGCACTCCATGACTGTATTAGATGGGCCCATTGCACCTGAATATGCTGGAGTCTCTAAGCAGTGAGACTAGTCTACACAATCCCCAGTTTTGCTTAATTTTTATGCTACTAATCCTAGAAAATATTGTGTAACTGATGTTCTAATCACAAATGCACAATGAGAAGTGTTTCTTCTGGCAATTGAGCTGATGCTTGTCCAACCTCGCTCTCTTGAAAGAAGGTTTAAGCTGTTCAGAAGTACTAATCTCAGTGGCATTTCCAGTGTCAGAAAGCACTGGAATTCACCCCAGAAAAGAAGGAAACTGGTATTCCAAGGACTTTTATCTTGAAATATGAACTTGACTTTAGATAAGTGTCCTTCTGCCATTTTTGCCATGATATATGAAGGATGCTTACTCAATAAACATCTTTCCTGCTGTTGGAGCTGAGTCACTGCATAACCTGAAGCCCAAGGACAGGGTCAGAGAAGAAGAAAGTAGCTGTAGTCTTGCATTCAGCATGAAAATCTGAGTGTTCCTGTACTGCAGGGGGGGATCTGTTCTGTCCCAGGGTGATCCTGACCCTGTGGCTGTGAATCCATCAGAGCAGGGAAGATGTCCCTCATTGGGCACGGCATCTGCTACTGAATGGACATGCACTGGACTCTAAATCCTTGCTCTCTGTCTTCAGCTCAGGAACCATAACCTCTCCTTAATCACCCTTGAATACTTTTCATATAGGCAAGAAGTCTTCCAGGAATTTTGATGCTGTTTTCATGAATAAAAAGCATATTTAACTTAGTGGGAGGCGTTCCGTTACCTTCAAGAATGAGGTGGAATCCTAAATCTCTGAGAGGCTATTAAATTTACAGAGAGATTTGTAAAGAAGAAAAGAAAATATTTCATTTTTTTTATTCATAATAAGCATTTCATTGCCATTGTATTACAACTGGTTGGGATTTTTTTTTTTTGTTAAAACTGCATTTATAAAATTTCCCTTCTCTTGAAATTTTTTTTGAGGAAATGATTTAAAATTTACTTTTGAAGGGTTTGAAAAAACTTTTGGCAAAACCCACTTACTTAGGGGAAACTTCCTGACCATTGTATTGGAATTGTATTTCTACCACTGCAGAAACTAAGATGAATCATAAAATGTTTATGTGGAAGTGGCTGGAAGGTGAAGAGTCAAGTCTCCTACTGCAAATTCTTGATTTTTCTAGTATCATTACCTGTTCTGCCAATATAGGACATTAGCGATTCTGGTTTTGAAGAATGGCATTGAATCTGGCAGTCCTTCTACTAAGTCACATAGGCTGTGTTTCTAATTATTTAAAGCAGTCTGTATTCATTCAAAAAGGGGAAAAGTGCAGCTTGAGCTGCTTGCTTTTAAAAATAGATTTAATAGTTATAGAATATATAAGTAAAAAGTCCATGGATTAAAACATCTTTCCTTTTGCTCCTTCTTAACCATTTGTTTTTCCTAATTATAAGTTCAGGCTTTCTTTTAACTGGAAAAAAAAATCCATGGTGAAAGGAGAATTAACAAAATAAGTGTTACAAGATACATAACCTTGAAACTGGGAAACTGGGTGTAAACTGTGGCAAGATTGCAGTAATTTAACTGTTTCGGCTACAGGTGTGATTTTTACTGAAATAGTTTTACTGAAATAGACGCCCGTTATTACCACACCCAGTGCTTCTGTGCAGCTCGCATTTAAAATAATTAAAATGCTTTTTAGTTAGGCAGGCATTGTGGGATCTTGTGGGTGTGGATCAATTTCTATATAATTATATGGGCCAAATATAGATAAGGAGGAGTCTGAAAAAGATTGGCATCGCTGGGACCTGGAATGTGACCTTGGTGCATAAGGTTGATCATTCCATTAGATTGGTCAGACTAAGTTCCTTCAAAACTTTTCCCATTCATTGCCAGAATTATCCTTAAAACTGCAGTTTCTAAAAGTAATTGAAATCTTTAAATCAAAACTGCATGGCTTTGAGAGTTTTAGAAGGCCAAGTAACATTCAGCCTCTAAGTCCTCATTTAAAACCTTTCAAAATTAATTTCTTCAGTACTTTGCAGATTTTTATGAGAGAATCCTGACTTTACTACAAGTCATATGATACAGAAGAATGATCATAGTAATATAGGCTACAACTTATTGTCACTTTATGGAAAACATATAGATTCTTGTGAAATTAATTTGGAGGCTCCTCTAAAAATAATAATTGTATCTGTAAATGCTTCCTCCTGGTGGTAAGGGAGGTGATCATGGGTGACTGGGTGGAGGTCACATGTGCTAGTTCCCCTCATTAGCTTTGAGATTCTAAAAGTAAAAATGAAATTAAAGTACTCTTTAAACTCCTTTGTGAAGCTGTCCAGAGAGGAAGAAGTGGTTAGTATGATTTTTTTTTCTCTATCTAGATGTAATTTACCATAGAGAAGTGTTTGGATTGTGTTTCTGGAGGATTCCACATTTAAAAAAAAAAAAAAAAAAAAAAAAAAAAAAAGCAACCAAAAAAAACCCAACAAAAAAACCCCCTAAAAACAAACCAAAAACCCATAGTTTCACAAAGAGAACCCTTGCACATAGTTGTTTCATCCTAGCTAGCTGTTGAGTGGAATGTCTAGCTATTAATTTGTCTCTCCACCAAATCAGTTGAATTGACTATGCCAGCCAACATATTTGACTTGATCCATTGTCCAGTTCAGTCTTCGCAATGAAAATCAAATTGCTGTTTGTTTAGTATGGAAATGATGATAGCAGAATCCAGAACAATCTTACGGATTCTGTACAAGTAACCATTTCCCTTTCTTCTGTTTGAATTTCCTTTGAAGGCTTTCATCTCTATCACAAGTTGCCCTCAATAGTACCTGAAAGCTGTCTCCTTATTCTGGTTGGATTGCTTCTTGGTGGGATTATTTTTGGAGCAGAGGAGAAATCCCCACCTGTAATGAACAGTGATGTGTTTTTCTTGTATCTGTTACCACCTATTGTACTCGACGCTGGATATTTTATGCCGACTCGTCTGTTCTTTGAGAACTTTGGTACCATATTCTGGTATGCTGTGGTGGGCACACTCTGGAATGCCATCGGCATTGGAATTTCCCTGTATGGAATTTGCCAGATCAGTGCATTTGGTTTGACTGATATCACTTTGCTGCAGAATTTGCTGTTTGGCAGCCTCATTTCAGCTGTGGATCCCGTGGCGGTGCTAGCCGTCTTTGAAAATATCCATGTCAATGAGCAGCTTTATATCCTGGTGTTTGGAGAGTCTTTGCTGAATGATGCTATAACTGTGGTAAGTTGCTTGATAAATGATTAATTGATAAAAATGATGAATGATTGTTTACGTGCCACTCCCTTTGTATCTGGTTATTACAGTTTGCTACCAGACAGAAGTCAAGGAGTGCTAGTGTGTCTAGCTAATTCTTTAAACTTTAGATTTAGAAACCACAGTAATGAGAGTAATGGCAGAATATTAACTGTAGGGATTTTACTACTGATCACTCTAGTTTCTGTATCTTTGTAATTCTATTACTATTCTATTCTATTCTATCACTTCTGTAATCTGTTTACCTCACCTGCACAAATGTTGTTGGACAGGAAAGGGAAAGGGCCAGTGTGGAGTGTCACAGTGCATCAGTGGGAAGGATGGCAAATCATGGAGATGGCACAGGAACTGGCTGAGGTTAACTTTTTGCATATACCCATCCACTTGGAACTGGCCTGAAACCATCAATACCTGTATCCCAGGCTACAGATGAGATATGACAGCCACCTGGAGGCAATAATTTCTAATCATTAACTAGCTGAACTGGGGTTGTGGTGCTGACCTGAGGACAGCAATCTGCAAATTCCATTTTTCCCCCCAGTGTCCCTCATTTGAACCTGATGACCCTGTCTGGGACATTACTCCCATTTATCCATGCCTTGAAATCCTGTCTATGCCAACCATGTCCAGCATGCTTTCTGTTTTGTGATACACAGAAGTCCAGTTTTTCATATCCTGGAAGGATCAGAAAGAGTCATCAATTGGGTCTGCACTTTCTTGTCTCTGTTTCTGTGTTCTTATTCCAGTCCATTCTATGCAAATTGTCCTGTTTTCCCCTTTTCTTGGACTTTACCTTACCTGTTTTTCTCTTTTCATGGACTTTCCCTCGCTTGCGTAACACATGTATGTGTAATAATTTATTCTGAGCCTTGATATTGATAAATTCTTGTGTGTCTGTGGGAATATTATATTATTTTTTCACTTACACTGCATTCTTTACCTGACTCTGCTGCTATCCAGTCAGCTGAATCACATCTCCTCTTACAGGCTTGCCTTAAAGCCTAGCTTTTCTCATTAGCTTATAGTTGGAACTGCCTGCCAATGCTAAACTGGTACTTTAATCCTGTCCTGTAAATAAATAGGTGTACATACTGAGTTTCAAAAGGATTAGCAGTTCAGCCATGGCTGAGTCTGTCTCTAGTCACTCTAATGGCCACTTGTGCAATGGATGTCTATTCATACTTTTTTTTTTTTTTTTTTTTTTTGGGGGGGAAAAGGATCTGGTTATTTAGAACTTATTGTTTGGTGGATTTTTCAATGACAAAGTCAGCCACTAGGGCAGCAGTTCATACAGCATGATTTGCTAGGAAAACTCTGCATCCTGTTCACTGGCATATTCATATGTGCTATTTCCCAAAGGCAAATTTATCTAAACCACCGTTTTTATAGGGGCTGGCATGGCAATTTAATGTGTAGCTTTCCTGTAGGCATCAATATTGCCTGCTCTGGAGGTTTCCTTATGGTCTGCCTCCCCAGAGGAGTCTGTAGGGACAGTCCAGTGATGTACTGGCCTTACATATATTTATGAAGGAGTGAAAGGAATGCAGAGTACCTTTAGTCTTATTTCCTGTCGCTTAAAGGTAGCACTTGGACAGAGATCAAGTTGTTTCCACATGCACAGAATTGGTCTGCTAATGGTTCCCTGTTATGTTTTTGCACACCTGCAATCATGTGATTATACCTAAAATGTGACCCAGGCTGTCACAAGGATTACCTGGGGCTGCCCTTAGAGGACCTTGCCTTCCCTGCCCAGCAGCCCCTGCCGGGCTACTCAGCCCTGTGCTTGGAGGAGGTGATATTTTGTACTCTCCCTTCCTCTGCCCCTGCTTAACAGGGAGCTGACAAGACCAGCAGAGCTCAGAACCTTCCAGCTTTCACCTCCTGGAGCCCTTGAACCCCACCTGCCCTGAAAGGAGCCTGCAGTGGGATGTAGGGATGAAGTAGGAAGGAAGTGGAATGCAGGTTGGCCACCTATGGAAGCTGCCTAATTCCTATGGCCACTGCAATAGCAAAAAAACCCAGAGGCTATGCAGATAGGCAGTGTAGAACAGAGTGGCTTTGTTAAATGTTCTTCTGTTAGAATAGCAGTGTCATCTATGCTTTCCTTTCCAGAGAACATGCTCCCACACCTTCATTTTGTATACAAAGAAAGGTGTGTTTTCTCAGGAGTATCAGTTCTGCTGCATTTTTCTGGTGGTCTTCCATGCCTAATAGTTTTTGTGATGTGTCTGTGCATCTGAATGTTCTTTTTCCCCCACTGGTGGAACTCGAATTGGGCAGAGGGAAATGTTTGACAATGGGATTCTTGATCAGAGCCGATGCTTTACCAAAAATCTGAGTCAGACATAATGAGCTAGGTGATAATAAATAATAAGATTACAGCTGAGTGTTAGCAGTTCAATCTCCAATTCTGGGCTTAAAATCAGAAAGAAGGAGCCAGTTAATTATAATGATATTATTCCCATGTTAGAAAACATTACAGCAGTATTTTTACACTGGATCTGCTGATAACATTTTTTAGAGTGCTTTAAAGTAATTTTAGAATTAAAAACTGAATAACTGAGAACTGATAAAAATAAGCAATTAGTGTTTCAGAGATACTCTGAGACAAGATTAAAAGGTGATCAGTGACTATTATTACTTGATGTGACCTTCAGTGAGTTCAGCTGAAGGCTGTTGAGTAAATCAAAATCTTGAACTTCAAAAATCTCCCTGTTCTCACATCAAAGGCATTAAAAATGTGACCAGAGTTGGTGTTTTCTGCACCTGGAAGTTTAGAGAGAGCTCAATAAAACTGAACTGCTGTAGAGTAAAAGGGAAGCAAACCTGATTTTGATCTCATTTGCAACAGTGTAAATAAAAAACAATAGGAATGAGGTTAAAATCCTGTTCATGACATTCCATGGTTGTAGCTACTGCCTTAACCATGGCTGAGCTACGAAGGAGAAAATTGCTTTTCTTCTTTCAAATAATTTATGGCATTAGACTTAAGATTTATGAGGATGTCTCCATGTGGAGCAGCAGGCTCCATTCTATTTGCAGAGTGGATACTTTGCTGTGAAGATGATGTGATGTTATGGAAAGGCTTGGATAGATCAAAATTCTCTGCTTCTTTACAAGAACCTTGCAGTTCTCTTACTTTAGAGACTAGCCTTATGTATATTTATGTAGTTACTTTTTAAAATATAAGAAATACTATTTAAAACTCCAATTAAATAAAACAATCAGCTTCCCTAATATGTACCAAGAGAGTCTTCTGCCAGGTCAAATTCTGTAGGTGTCTTAGAGAAGAACGCAACTCTGGGATGGTCCCAAGTTTCAACAAGTGACTCAGGGAAACTCTTTGCACACAACACAAGTCAACAGTATTCTTCAGCCTGTGATTAATGGAGTCCTGGGAGTCTGTGGAATGAGAAGTCCTTGTAAAGTGACCAGCAAAGGCACTCCTACTGTCAGTAGGTTTAGTTCTGGTGTACTTCTCTCCATGCAAATCCATGAGGTCTGCAAATCAGAACAGGTGGAACAACTAAGTGAAGTCTATGACATTGCTTTCCGGTCTGGCACAGTACATGGTAACAAGGAATGGGGAAAAAGGCTAGGAGTCTACCTCAGAGCAGCAAGGGGTTTGTCCAGATGAAAAAGGACACTTCTCCCAAGTAGACTCATCCTGAGAGCATCATTGCTATCAAATAAATCGTTCATGATCTTGGTGTTATTGTATTTGCTGCTTTGTAATGAAAATTACTGGTTACCATTCGATTTAACCTTCTATTTTCATGCTTGCTCTGGAATGTATTTTCTCTTTTCTGTTTCAATTCTTTCCTTTCACTTAGCCCAAAGGACCCACAATAAGCCATGTCTTTGCATTAAACTTTTAGTTCTGTAAGACTTATCCAGTTTTGACTAAGAGGGGCTGAACAGGTTGTGTTCTGTCCTGTGAGAGAGAACAAGACCGCAAACATGACAAATCCTTCCACAGCCACTACTCAAACATCTACTTTGTTGGCACAATGCAAATACTGATAAAACATTGTTCTCTCAAATAGCATTCCTGATAGAGAAACCTGTTTGGTGTACTAAGAAGTCCAGAAAGAAAGCAGAGATTTAACTCCTGTGAGCTGTCTAAGATGGATGGTCTTCACTGGCTTAGTCTGTGAACCCACTGGGACAGGAATAGGTGCCTGTGACCAAAATTAGCTCTGTACAGGGGACAGTGTAGCCACCCTGGTACCGCAGGGCTGGGAGCATACATGCAACACCAGGGAATGGTTAAATCTCCCAAGCGGGTCTGCTGATGGGGCAACCCTTTAAAGTTTCTTTAAGAGTAATTGATTCCATTGGTTTCTGCTTTGGAGAAATTAAAATACAGGATGTTAGAGAAATGTGGACTTTAGATTGTTATGTTTCCTGTATAAAACAAAACGGGTCTCTGGCTAAGAAAATGTGATGATTCCATTGATCTAGTTTGTTTTGAAGGATGGTTATAAATACTCTGAAAATTAAACTGGGCAAACACATGGCAGCAGGTTTTTTAATGGCAATGAAATCCAAATCTCTAGAAATATTCAACTTTTTGAACTGTCTTTAAACCGTTGGATTCCTAATGGTCAATAATTTTGAGAAAGAGCACTGTTTCTTTTACTCCTTGAGGGGATCACTGTCCATCCCCAGCTGCCTCTACATCCCCTCCTATCCCAGCAGTTTAGATGAATCTGTGGCCTAGTTCAGTGCTCTACCTCTTAGTGTCATGTAGATCAAACAGATTTGAAAATAACCTGATTTTCACTGGTTAGGAAACTGGTTTTTTTTTTTTTTTTTTTCTCCTTCTGTTTTATTTCTTTTAGTCTGGGGAAAATCTGAAATGGACATTGTGGAGAAATTAGGAGCTCTGTAAATAAATAATTTAAAAGAAGAATTAGATAGATTTATGCTCCTGGACACCAGAGTGGCATGGGTTAAGAAAACTGTCCCATTTGCAAAAATGGGAGTAATTATATATATTTGTCTTTGTGTATCTGCCTAGTATATATGGATGACAAATAATGTGCTGGACATAAATAACAGCATATGTAAAAAGCAAATTCAAGGTAGATAGAGAAATTCAAAGTTCAGCATTTAAGCAGAGGAACATAATGACATGAAGGGAAATTAGGAATAGTTCAAAAAGATAATGTGCTTTCTTTTTCCTCATAGGTCCTGTACAATTTGTTCAAGTCTTTCTGCCAGATGCGCACAATTAAGGTTATTGACATATTCGCTGGGATTGCTAACTTCTTTATAGTGGGGATCGGTGGAGTATTGATTGGAATCCTTTTGGGATTTGTAGCAGCCTTTACCACCCGTTTCACCCATAAAATCCGAGTGATTGAGCCACTCTTTGTCTTCCTGTACAGTTACTTGTCATACATAACCGCTGAAATGTTTCATCTCTCGGGCATCATGGCGTAAGTACCCCAAACTTCAGTAATCATAGCATCCAAGTAAGAATGCCGAAGGAAATTGGAGAGAGGATCAGATTTTGCAAACCTTGCCATGTGGCATTGTTCCACGGTGCATGGCAGAGCTGCTGGCTTGAGGATTTCCGGCCCTTTCCCTCCCGCTTCCACCCCATTCTCTCAGCTTGCCACCACACCAGCTGTGTCACTAAAACTGCTCATGGCATCACATCATAAGCTGTATCTTTGAAATGTTCCAAGTTAAAAATATTCACTTGTATTTCCAGTGGGCTTATTTTTAACCCAGGTCACTTTGGTGACCTGTGTCCTAATGTGACCCTTCAACTAGTCATAAGGGCATGGGTGGGGGGTGGCCCACGGTGATTTAGGGGCAATGGTGGCAGGGAGGGAGTGGCAGTGGTAGCAGGGGACTTCATGAGCTGCCTTCGCTTTCGATGCCAATATTCTGTGAAAGTGTGTTAAATAGTTAATCATGTTAATCAGTTAATTCACCATTCAATGAAGACAATGTATATATCATTAAGGCAAACTTCTGCTGGATTACAGGCACAATAAGGATTGGGTGAATGTAAAATTTGCAGTCCAATGTTAATATAATCCAATAGTTTAGTATCTTGATATGTGTGCCTGTGTGTTACAATGTTCTCTGTATACATCCTTATGTATAAAATAATATTTTTCCCTACTTCCAACAGATAAAAATATTTTCACTTCCGATTTTCCACTCTTTGTCTTCAGCAAAAAAAAAGCACAGCCTCTCTCTTCACTGTGTTTATACTGTAACAACCTCAACATTAAAAAGAGCCTTTGTGACATTTGATATAATTAAATGTTTTGCTCTGGTTCCAAGTAATATTTTTAAAATCAACTTTACTTAAAGACTTTTTATTGTTCTAGTGGCAAATATGAGTCATTCAGGCATGAGGAGCAGATCTTTTTGTGTAAGCTCAGATGTTACTGCTGAGTGTCACTAATACTCGATAATACCTCATCTGATTATTATCTTTTAAGCAAGTGCAGATAGGTTTCATATCACAGGTTAGTATCACAGTCATGCCAGTATAAGGTTTTGTGGGGCTGGGAAGCAATTTACGAGGAAACTTACAGGTGATGATTTCAGTAGTATAAAAATGGGAATATGCCTTGAAACCACAAGGGTTGGAACTTTAATGTAAGTAAAGAGCTAAAGATTGCATGGGTTTCTTTCTCTGATATGAGCCTAAATAAAGCAACATATGCATCCACTTTGACCGAGTTCATAAATGTGCCATCTCTTTTCATAGCTTCTATTCATAGCATTTGTGTGGTTTCTAGTTTCCTCCACCTCTGAAGCCAAATGTCCCTGACATCCTATGATCAAATACTTAAAGGGTTTCTAAACCAAAAACGTGTGGCTAAACTGTACATGGAAAAAAATTATGGCAGTGTTTATGAAAATACTGATTTGGACCTGCTGCATCCAGAACACAATGGAAAGAGCATGGTGGGGCTGCTGGTGGGTGAGTGGACCCACCACATGCCAGTGCCTGCCACCAGCCCACCAGTGCTTCCCACAGCACTAACCTATTCATTTTCGTTTGTGCAGTGGCCCCTGAATGGGCGCAGAACAGAAGAGGAAACACAAAGTATTTTTGCCGTCAAACAGCACGATAGAAAATGAGTTATCTTTAAAATGTTCTGTCTGTTTTTGTCTCTAAGCATTTTTGTAATAGCTGACAGAACTGTGTGCAGCAGTAACATCCCAGCTGGGATGGAAGGGCTCTCTGCTGCCATGTAGGGTCTCAGTTGCTATAAGCCATAAAGCTTGTCCCCTCCCAGCAGTGCTGCTGACTGCCTTGGAGCTCCTGCAATCTCTGCATCCTCTTGGAGTAAATCTGCCCTGTTCCTGTCGCATTTCTTTGGCCTTTGAACTATAGAAAGTAATTTGCTCGGTGTCACAGTGCAGTTATGTGTTTACACATCAGTGTTGAGTTCCCTGTTGTTTTCTGCAGTGACTGATTCATGTAAGGATTGCTTGGGTCTGATTTAAAAGTCAGCCCTCCTCTGAGCAGGTAGTTGGAGCAAATGACCTTGGAATGTCCCTTACAACTGAGATTGTTTATTTATTATTTGCTTCTGTGGCCATTTACAGTTCGGCCTATGAAGAATAATTGCCTGGTCTACCCTTTTTCACCCATATCCACGAGAGTCTGTTAAACTGATTCCCACTTCTTTCATAACCAGGTTTATAAAGATACTCAGTGAGACCTTGTGGTTACATGCTGTACCATACTTTAGGGGAAGGACATGAGCAGGAACGTACAGTGTTACCAAATAAATAAGATACTTACACAGATTGCCTCATTCCTGGGCAAGTAGGAATTCACTGGCAGAGGAATAGAAGGGAATGGAAGGCACTTGTCCCTCTTCTGATAAGTTTGTGTACTCATTCTAAGGACAAATGATTCTTGAAATGTCCGTATATAACCCCTGCACCAGGTTACTTGGCTGAAATAGTGAAGGGACTGAACCATGTCCCTGTGAACTGCAGTGAGAAAATCCTCTTCAGAAGGTGAGGAAAGAGTTTCTACTGTAACTAGAGATGGGCAGCAATGAGGATCACAGACACAAAACATACAGGTCTGAATCTGAACTTTGTTAGCTTACTTCCATTTCTAATTATAATGCTGCATTTTCTGCTTACTAATTTCTCATAAAGGCTGTGAAGCAGCAGAACTTTTAATATAGGTTTCCTTTTTTTTTTTTTTTTTTTTTTTTTTTTGCAACAATGAATTAGCAGGCTGAAAGGATCAAACATTGAAACTACTGTAAATTTAGTAGGTCAAGGAAACTTGAGGATTGAACCCAGTGGCCTAGTTTATTGCAGTCCTGACAGAAAGAGTACTGTTTATACAGTGACACTTTTATTCTTCAAAAGTACAGAATGTTGCAGGTCAATTGCAATGAAGTGCTTTTCCCTTCCCCTTCTTGACAAGGGCAACTACTCAGGTCACAGAATTGGAAGCCAGAATTAATGTATGTGGATAAGAAATGTAAAATAAAACACATCTAAGCTTTGGCTTTGATTATTGTGACAGTAAAAACTTAGTTTGTGAAGAACTTATTATGATAATGTACATAAAATCTTGCATAAAGACATCAATTTTATATTAAATTCTAACACTATATCCCCACACAATTTTCAAATGAAGGAGACTTCAACATTCTTTTCCAATGTAAATAAATATTCTAAAGAGATACCTGATTCAAAGTGAGCAGTGACTAGATGTGGCATATTACTTACCTGAAGAGTAACATATCATGTACATCTCTGTTTCTTATAGTATTGAATCAACTCCTCAATTGCTTGACACTAATTGAATGATTGAAAATAAGAGTGTTTTCCCTTTAAATTCTAATGGTTAAGTATGGTAGGTGTTTTAAGTTACAGCTTGCAAGGATTCTGATTAATCTGGTGACAGATTCTTATCAGACATCTATTTACAGTGTCTCCATTACCTCAGGTTCCAAAAACAAACCATGTCTAGAGCATGATTCCCTGCTCCCCACGCTGCAGGGCTTTCCTAAATTACTATAATCATGAAAACAATTTATTTTAAGAAGGTAATAAATAGTACTGTGTGTTTTGTTGTGCCTTCGATGCAGACCTGACAGTCCTGATGCTTCAGGGCATTAAGCTGCTGCTTTGTGACTCTAAAATGACTGTGGGCCTAGAAATGGCTGTTTTCCAGCCCACCCACTGCCTTCCTGCTCTTTTGCATTTGCTGCCCCTGCACTTGCCAGCTCCACTGAGTGTGCCATGGCAGGAGTGCCATGGGCTGCATCAGGCTTTTTACACTAGTGCAGATAAGCAGCGTACAACAGGAGAGCTGTCACAACCCACAGCACAGCCTGAGACATTTGTAGGTGTGTCAGTGCAGTGGAGAGCTGGTTTGCCACTCAATATGAGACCTTTGGAGGGTCAGTGTTAAGTAGATTTGGGAAGATTTGTGCATGTACTTCTGTTGTTGATCATCAGAGCTGTGTGCAAACTGAGGAACCTGGGAGTGTTTGACAGCTTCTGGGCTTGAGTGTATGTCCTGACCAAGTTGCTGCTTGTCAGGACAAGATCCATGTGTGTGCCAGGTCCTCTCCCGCTTTCTTGCTCAGGCACATAATGTGGGATCTGTTCGAAGTCCCCAGCCTGGGCAACTGTAAGATCAGAACAAGGAGGAAAGCTGTGAAAAGCATCATCAGTTTGTCAGTATTGGACAAAAATTCGGGACCTCTGTTATCCTAACCACGTACTCAAAGTAGAAATGTTACCTTAACGATCGTTTCAGGGAGAAAGTTTTCATGCTTATGAAATGTACATTATATCTTCCATGGTGTACCCTGTGTAACCAGGATGAGCTCTGCTTCCCAGGCAGCATGCCACCTGTGGACCACATAGGATCCTTCTGTTCAGGGCCATGGTGAAATCAGCTGACAATGAGGAGAGGGCTGACAATTATATCTGTACTAAATATAGATGGGGGTCTGGGATAGTCTTAGTGAGGCTTTCCTCCTTCTTAGACTTGGAGTTTGCTTAGGGTTGGAGCTAGTCTTTGCATGTCAATGGACATTTTATTTTGTGCTGACTAGATCCTTCTTCATCACCAAGTACAGGTGGACAAAAATGCAGGGTGAAGGCCAGGTTAGGTGCACTGTTCTGCCTGTATTTGTAAGCCACTATCTGGCCCATCAGACTGCATCTGTCCCCATAGCACATCCTCTTCCTTGGGTTTTATTCATTCTGGTGTACATTCAGGGCCTCTGCTGCTTGGGAGAGGTCAAGAGAGTACACTGTGTCCTCTCCCAGTGTCCACATGTGCTCCCAGGCTTGTTCCTCAGAAGTATTGGTGCCCAGTCACTTTGGGATGTAGATGTGACTCCATGTAAGAGAACAAAACTTCTGGGCAAAACTAAATAGTCAAGAGAAATGTCTTCAGAGCCTGCCAGTGACTACAACCTGGGCTGCTGCCACAGACTCCCTCTTGCAAAAAGGAAGGAAAGTTCATTGTATGAAGGTCCTTTTGAAGTTACTGCTGCTTCTGGGATCCCTCCTGCTTTGCGAATTTTTTTTTAAATTCCTTATTTAGAAGAAAGAACCCAGGCATGTGTGTTCATAATGTCATGAGGTTTTTCTGAGCTCTGCCCCAGTCTGCCTTTCCATTTACATTCACATTCAGGGGTGTTTGGTTCAGAGTTTCTCAGAGATAGGGTTCTTGGCTTAGAGGAAGGACGTGGTTAGCAGAAGAGTTTCTGCAGTGAAATCTCTACAAAACTTGGGAGATTTCAAGAGAAATTTTCAGAGTTGCTAGCAAACCTGCCTTCTTCCCCCATGAGAGAGAAGTGTAGAGATTTCAGCATGAAGAAATATCCCCTATGTTAGCAAATAATTGTATCTGAAAACCTGGTGTAACTGGAATAAATAACTGTAGACAAGTTGGCTGTATTCAGAAAGAAAATGTAAATGCATCTCTCTTTCTTTGTTTAGATTTAGTGTGCATGGTTTGACTGGGAACCCATACATGGATGTGTATAATGTTTTTAACTGGGAAACCAGAGCAGATGTTGTTGCCCTAGACAGTAGAACCAGGAAGGACAGCTGTTTCACAATGTATCTTTCCTTAGTTGTCCTCCCTGATAATCATTAGCTCAGACTGTCCTTGCCTACCCTGAGACACCTCCTTGAGTTATCCTCCAGCCAGCTCTGCTAACTACCCCTGAACTGTTAAATGTGTGGCTGAGTGGTCCTCAGCCATCCCTGTACCATGGACAGCCCTACTCAGCAAGTGATGCACAACCAGTAATGTCATTCCTTGCTTTCCTGAGGGTTAACATATTCTGTTTGCTAACACAGAAAATGGGCTTGTAGATACATTTACAGTAAGCCCTTTCTTTTCTCTCATGTATCAGCTGAGATACCCATTCAATTTATTTGCAGATGCTTTAAATGTGCAGCAGCACCATGTGCTTTCTGGTTGTTTTTTCCTCCCATTCAGCCCTATGTGCAGGCAGAGCAGGCTTAAACTGGTGAAAAACGACAAATTGTCTGTAGCCTTGCTGCTTACTTTGCTTGGAAAGAGGAGCTGGCTGCTGTCACTGCCACTGAGGTGGGACAGCTGCTGGTAGGGAAGGAGGGAAGTCCTGTCCTGCCCCAGGATATGCAGCTTCCACCATGTCTGTTGTCCCTCAGCAGCAAGAGATGCAGCAACTCCTGTTTTTCAAGGCTATCCCTGTCTCTCCTCATCTCTGCCCCTTTCAAAACAGTGACCCCTGCACAGATCATGTGCATTTAGTATGTGAAAAAGCTCTTTATACATTGATGTCTTCTCAGAAAACTTCTCATTGCAGAAAAAAAAAAAAAGGTGCCCAAAATTGTAGGTTCACCAAGCCTGTAAATTTGAGATTGGTTATGGAATGAGTTATGCTTTGCATTTTAAATAGAATCATGGAAAATGAATAATATTATGTAGATATAAGAGAGGCTAAAAAAAAAAAACCCAATGAAATATGGGATAATGTTTGCCTTTCAGGATTACAGCTTGTGCTATGACCATGAACAAATACGTGGAGGAAAATGTTTCTCAGAAATCCTACACAACGATAAAATATTTCATGAAGATGCTGAGCAGTGTCAGTGAGACTTTAATCTTCATCTTCATGGGTGTGTCTACAGTTGGGAAGAACCACGAGTGGAACTGGGCCTTTGTTAGCTTCACCCTCCTCTTCTGTTTAATCTGGAGGGCACTGGGTAAGCAAGTCTCAGACTATGGGTCAGTATTTTTCCCAAGTGAAATGTTTTATCTCTTGTCAAGTAGAAAATGCCAAAACTTAGACAGAGACCCATCAGTTTGGAGAATGGTTTTTGTATTAGTAACATGCCCTATATCGCAGGGTCAGCTTCCACCTTTCCCTAAAATGGAACCTAAAAATCAGTTTTGCCCTGATCCTGCTCACCTAAAGTGAGAGGCAGTCTTTTTGTTAATCCCAATACATGTATTTAAGACAACAATTATTTATAAATAAGCAATTGTGGTAAAAAGAATTAGCAGTCATACAGCAATGAAAAAGGTTGTAGGAGGTTTTTGTTTGTTTGTGGATTTTTTTTTGGTTATTGTTTTGGTTGTTTTATTTCCTTTGTTTATTTTTTTTTAAATTTATGTTTACTAGCTTTGGAATTTTCACAGTTATTGACATAAACAGTTTCAAACCAGGAAATGCTATAATTGAAGTGTAAAGAAAAACTCCTGTAAGAAACCGATCCCTCCTGAATTTACAGTACTAGCTCTTTTTCTTTTACCTGGAGAGCTAAGTGCAGGGCAGGCTGGTAGCTCTTAAATCTGCTCCTCTCCCCAGCTTCATCTCTAATGATTCAGTCCCTACATGTGTAAAGGTGGGTCATGCTTTAATCTGCAAGCCTATGTCCAGTTCCCAAGTCTCCTTCCAGAGCAGAAACCTGGAGTATTTTCCTACTGCACCTGCAACCCCACAGTCAATACTTTATGCTGAAAAGCAGCCAAACAGCCTGATTGCCACACAGCTCTTGCCCCTATGCTTGCTCCTTTCACCTGCCTTTTTACCTTTACTCCAATCTGCCACATGCCTGGAGCCTTTTTCCACGGTACACCAGCATGCACTGGCATTTTCTCCCCCCATCCCCAGTCCTGCATCCTTCCTCTCTGTGTGAGTAAAATTGAATGAACAGGAGTTTGCAGGGTTCAAAGGACAGATTGATGGAGGGGACAGACCAGTTTTCAAAATCACCTCAAATTCTGTTAAAAAGCAATTAGGAGTCTTGTTCTATACTGACACAGAGAATTATGGCTGTTCTAGAGGTGTAGTCTAGCAGACAGCTGTCTTGTAGAGATATATTAGTTGCTTCAGATCCTAAATCCAGCTGACCCAAGGTGTTTAGTTCACTAAATATGTTCAAAATTATGTTCCTAAGGCTTTTTCCTTTAATGTTATGGTATTTCAAGCTGCTAAGTAATGTTTAATTTCTTCAATAATATATATTGAAGAAGCAAATAAAAGGCAAGAAGCAAATAGAAGTGTTTTTAAAGAAATATTAGTATCATGGGCTAGTTCTGTGTAATTTAAATTCCCTTTTTTTCCCCCCTCCTCTCTGTATTTCTGGTTTTTTTTCCCCTCAGGTGTTTTTGTTCTGACTCAGATCATTAATGTATTCCGGACAATACCTCTCACTTTTAAGGACCAATTTATTATCGCCTATGGAGGTCTCCGAGGAGCAATTTGTTTTTCACTTGTATTTCTGCTTCCTCCTGCTGTGTTTCCCAGGAAGAAATTGTTCATCACTGCTGTTATCGTGGTGATATTCTTTACCGTTTTCATTCAGGTACTACCTTTCTTCTCCTGAACTTCTTCTTTCTCAGACAGGTTGTAAATAAGCCATGGGTGGAAAAACAAATGTTCTAACTCACTGTAAGGAACATACTTAAAGGTACTCACCCTAGTCATAGCAGGAAGAAACGCTGTGCATTCCACAGGCAGGTAGCAACAGTGTGCCAGACACTAAATACTTATGCTAACATATAAGTAGTATTAAGTATTTAGGACTGGTGAGGTTGGAGTAGAGACAAAAGATAATCTGGGTACAGCTTCAGCACTAATTCCTTTCTCTAGAACGTTTAAAATTGTGTGTTTACTCAGGAGTTCAGTGTTAGATGTAGTGAGCACAGTGAGCTAAAGACACTGAGGGCCCAGACAGGTGAACTGGAGTCTGTGTTAGGAAGTGATGCTGCAAACCAGCTGGACATGCCTAAAAAAGCACCAGGTGTGTTTTAGGATGTGAAGAACTTGTCTCTGATGCCCACCTGGCCATGGAGGCCTGGTCAAGGGTGACCAAGAGACTGAAACCTGCGAAATGTAGAGGAGGCCAAGCCCGTCAAATAAACATATCAGACTAGTCATTATCTAGAGCAGTCAGAGAGATGTGAGTGGCTATTAATGAAATTTCAGGTCTGTCTGAAAAAAAATAGAATTTTGTTACTCTGCCTTTAACATGGAGAAAGGTGCTGTGGGAAGCAAGTATTTGTGTATATGCTTGGGAAAAGAGGCAAGGTGGAGTTCAGTTAGTTGACTTTAACTGTGAAAACTAATTTTGAAGGAGAGAATCATTTAAAATAGGAAGATAAATGGAATGTGATATGAGATGCGATGTGATTTATCAAAGAAAAACCTGGTATCATTCTTTTATAAGGCAATTTGTTTTCTAGAGTAATCTCATTTAACTGGACTATTGTAAAATCTTTGGGGAAGGGGCTACAGAGGAGATTGTTACTGTAACTACTCATTAAACTGAGGTGTAGATTGACTTTAAGATGATTGTAAAATGAATGAGGAATGAGCTTACAGTTCCTCCTTTAAATGGAAATAGAAGTAAATGGTTCTGTGGGTGAGAAAGGATCTCTGGGGATCTCTAGTCCAACCTTGTGCTCAAAGCAAGGCCACTCTCAAGTTAAATCATGTTACTCAGGGCCATGTCAAGCGGAATTCTGAGTATATTGGTGGATGGAGATACCCCAGCCTCTCTGGGCGCCTGCTCGAGTGTTCAACCACCCTGGCCAGATAATAGGCTGATGAGATATTATTAAAGAAATTCCTCAAGGATAAGTTAATACACTTGTTAATTGACCATGGCACATAAGTGTAGGAGGCTTTGTTGCTGATGTTTCTTGATGACAGATTTTGAAAGTGTTCTCAGGGTGACAGTGAGATAGACTATCTTGTAGAAAGAACTGAGGGCCAATATGAAAGGAACAGAATGAAATTGAGCAGTAATGTGTGCAAACGTGTTCTTTCGAGGACTTTCTTCTGAGGAATTTCTCTTGTGAAATGGGAACCTTTGATTTGGAAAAAAAAATAGAGAGAGAAAAAGATGCCGTGTGTACCAGTTGGTAATGGGGTAGATTTTAAGTCAACAATACAGTGGGGACAGAAGAAAGGCAGATCTGATCTTAGGACACAGCGAGGCAGGTATTTCCATTAGAGCATAGTGGCATGCTCTGGAGTGATCATGGGACTGTTAAGCCCGTCATGTGAAAGGAGACCAGGATGCCTTGGTCTTAGCGAGATGAAGGAGAAGAGGGACTGTAATTACTGTTTATATGAGGGAGTGAACACTGTTTAAACTAAAAGACAAATGTTGGCACAAGAGCAAAGTGGTACACAGTGACCATGATGCAATTAAGAAGCAGCTCTCTAATTATCAGAACAATAAGGTTCACGATGAGTGTTCCATTATGAGCAATGGGGCAAAGAAACCTAACTACTTTTAAGATAAAGCTTGGTTCATTTACGAAAAGACCTGGATGTCTGGGATAGTAGGGACTGACCTCAACACCACAGGAGATTCATTCCTCTCCCCTGTGCCAGTGAGTCTGTACAAGTAAACAAATTATTTTGATTCTTCCACAAATAATTGTTGAAAACTATTATATCATTCAGGGATAGCTAAAATGTTTTGTTCTTTCTCTGAGAATGGTCATGCAAGAATACATATTTTAAAAAACCTTAGTTTTTTGATCTTAGATATCAGTAATTGTACTGTTTACATATCTTTGAATACCTGTTTCAGAAGTAATGACTAAAAAAGAGGACTTTACATGATGATCTTGAAACTACAGGGAATCAGTTTATTAATTCATGGTTTTCTAACACATTACAAAACTGGTTTGTGTTGTTGAAAAAATGTTTACTATGGATGGGATAGGTGATGTATTCCTGATAAGTTCTGTTAGGCTGACCCTCTTGGAGCTCTCAGTTCTAGGGTGCCCCTTTCTTCCTCCCATTGCATTAATGGAGTCTGAGCTGACAAGGACTTCATAGCTAAGTGCAAAACCTGATAATCAAAAGAATGAATCCACTTTTATAATTATTGTGTTTTTTTCTTTCTTCACAGGGAATAACAATTCGCCCACTAGTGGAGTTTCTTGATGTCAAAAGGTCAAATAAAAAGCAGCCTGCTGTCAGTGAAGAGATTTATAACAGGGTATGTTGCAGCCTCAGTATCATAGGTGAAACTCTTGTGTAGATGGAATTCCTAGTCACGTTCAGACAGGCAAGCATTCAGCATCAGTATTATGGAGAGGTTGTACTCGATTTCTTTTTGATAGCTGTTGTAAGCACAATAATTGTAAAGCTTATATTTAGCTTTTGGCAATTATAGAAATTATTGTTACGTATCATAATTTTGGAATCTCTCACTTTCTTAATTGTTCAGATCTAGAAGTAAATTAACTTTCTGTAGTTTATTTCACACATGAGATACATGTTATTTTACAGTTTGGCTACATCAGGCCTTATTTAATTACATTATACTGCATTTGATTTAATCTAATTAAACAAATGCAGACTTCTCTTAAACACGCTCTTAAACTTACTTAACTCTTACATCAGCAACATTTTGTGGATATATGTTTGGTACATGCGTGTCTCCAACTGTTGCAGATTATTAGCCATGCATCTTCTTGAACATATTTCTCCTTGCATCATGATGCAAGTGGTTTGAAATTTCAAAAGTGAGGAGTAGTAAGGGCCACATCTGGGAAAGAAGCCAATCTAGGCATTTAAAATCTATCCTTTTATAGCATGTCCTTTGGACATGTCTACCAGGGTTTTTCCCTGAGACTGAGAGACCCCTATGATGGTTCCAGAATTAAAAGCAAACGTGCTGCCTCTGGGGTCAAGGGAGACCTCAGCTGAACTGGTTCAGTTCTTCATAATTGATGATAGACTCAGGAAGAGTGTGTTTCTAATATTAGGTGGACAGGATGCTTTAAGATGATACAAATTCCTAAAATAGGAGCTCAGGACCTAATGCTGGCTCTCACTTCTGCCTGTGCATCCTGAGGGGCTGGTGCTGACGTAGGGAGCTTCTGTCCACTGAGATGCTCTTCTCCACAAAGTCATACTTGCCTCACTGTCAGCCCTGGGTAAGTCCCAGGCATAGCAGCGAGTGGTTAGGAAATGTCAAATAAGTGAAAATATGGGAAAAAACTTTTATTTCAGGCAGGAGCTGTGCAAGATTGACATTGAGGAAATTAGCAACTGTCTTTTTGTGGCTGTGAGCTAAGAAAGATTCAGGAGGGCAGAAACAGATTCTGTCTTTGAGCTTGGTTTGGACTGCTTTTGGTAAAACTGAAGCATTTTCCTGAGTTGTGACTAGATGTTTCTATTTTAAAGTAAGTTAGAAACTAATAAGGTCCAAGGACAAGCCAGGTGATGTCTGTAAGTTTATGTAATGAACCAATGTTTTCCTTTAGTTCTTTGACCACGTGAAGACTGGAATTGAAGATGTGTGTGGACACTGGGGTCACAACTTTTGGAGAGATAAGTAAGAGTGGCATTTGAAACTCTATTGTACAGGAGAGGCTGAAATGGCTCTGCAGCAGCAAACAAAGGCTGTTTGGCATCATATTTAATTTTCAGCATTTATTCTTGAAAGTGTATGGTTGTTTTTAGAACATGTGGGCTTCAAAGGGAAAGTAGCAAAACAGTGTCTTTTACTAAACCACAAGCAACCAGAACAGAATCTCCAGCTGGGAAGAAAGTCAGCCCTCTGATCCCAGGGTGCAGTATGGTACCTTCTGAGGGTGCATGTTTCTGAGTGTTGCAGAGCATTTCCTGTATGTCTGCAGAGCCTTTCATCCCACCTAGCTCTCTTCCTGCAAACTGTATTTCTTAGGGCAGTTAAGTGATGGGTTTGTTTCCTATTTGAGGGTAAACATACAAAAACTATTGAATTCCTTCTAGAAAAAATCAAAGCAGCAGCTGGCGTGAGATATATGAGAGATCCTAATGGGAGGCAGCTCCACAGCTCTTGATGGTGTTTCTTAAGACTTAGTGTCAGTTAAGAAGATTACCCCTGGCAATACCTGAATAATTAATATTTTTATTTTGTCATCATCATCATCATTAGGTTGGATATAATTCCTTTCACACCCAAATTCTTTAGGCTCAAAGCATGGGCAGTGCTCACTACCCTCTAGTCTCTGCTCCAAGGAGAATTTAAGTGTTTTATATAAAGAGAGAATAGCACCAGCAGGAATGGTGGGAGAGCCCTCTCCAAATGACTTGGTGACAACACAGTGAGGACTCTTTCCTGACAGATGCATGACATGGATACAACTTTTTCCTTTATACAGCCTGGTTCTCCTCCAGTCTATGTGAGATCTTTAATGAAAAGATTGCAGAGCAAAGGAGAGTCCCACCTCTTCATGACCTTCACATCCAAATTCAAGAATAATGTCGGAATGTTTGGAGGGCAAAATATTTTCTGAAAAGTAAAATCAACACCAGCTGTAATCCATATTTTTTCACTAAGCATCCAAGAGGGTGCAGTTGCTTTAGAGAAAGGAAGAACTTCTAAAGTTTTACAAAAAGGCTTACAAAAGCAGGCTAAATTTCAAAGAAAAGCAGTTGATGCAAATTTTGGCCTTTTATTTGTTATTACAGTAAATATTTAATGTTCTCTTTGTCTTGATGAAAACAGAGAATTAAAAATAATATTTTCTAATAACATAGAATACCTAAAAGTTCAAAGTTGCTTCTAGGGAGACTGCCCATTAACATATTAACCAAAACACAGCTTAAGACCTGAAGTAAAGTTAAAATTGACCCTTTCTTAGGTTACTCAGCACTAGGTTGTTAACATGAACAGACACATTCCCAGACAATAAAGTCCTTTACAATTTCATTAACAGCAATATATTGGCTCTCCTTACCTATACACAGTAAAAATTAACTGGTTGGGCTGGTTTGCCTCATGTACAGGTTTAAAAAGTTCGACAATAAATACCTGCGAAGACTTCTAATCCGTGAGAACCAGCCCAAATCCAGCATTGTTTCTTTGTACAAGAAGCTAGAAATCAAGCATGCCATTGAGATGGCAGAGAGTGGAATGATAAGCAAGGTCCCATCATCGGTGTCTCTCAGGTAAGCAGGCAATGCCAGCACGGCCAAGCATCCCAGCTGGGTCACATCATTTATGTCACAGCCCAGGCTGTAGGCAGGATAATCACTTTGACTTAGGGTACTTTGTGTCCTAATGTCACCAGAACAGTAAGAGGACAGTAAGAGGATGTGAAACAAGAGCCTTTTGCCTGTAGCTTCATGTGAAGTGCTGTGTTCTCCTGGGGTGTGCAGTTTTACTGGGACAGCTGCTCGCTGGAACATTGATCTGCCATGTAGAGTGCAGGTGCACTTGAACATGTGCCTGCCTGTCTGCTGAGAACAGCTACAAGGAAAGCCTGAGGGGCATGCTGAATGGGACCTAAATACAATGGACACATTATTGGCATTTTAATCACATTTTGTGTCTCACCACAGATCCAAATGAAATCAAGATTTCATTTCTACATGTTACATTTTCACCTATTACTTGGTTGTTTTGAAATGTTGTTTCCACCTCTAATAAAGGAAATAATTCAAATGTCATTCCTGACCATAAAATAAAAACATTTTTTCTTTCTCCTTCCCTCACTCTCTCTTCCTCTCCCCTATTATTCTTTTTTTTTTTTTTTATTCTGCCACAGTGACTATCATGAAGGAAAGATAAAGCCCCTTTCTCCCACTGAAATGGAAAACATGAGAGAAATATTAACAAAGAATCTCTACCAAATACGACATCGAGTAAGGATGAACTTTTACCTACATAAATATCCCACTGCTCTCCTAATGTACTGATTATCTTCCTAACACATCTTTGAGCTAGTACATCTGCTCTAGTATATAATAACAAATAATGCTCTAATTTACTTCTGTTGCCTTGAATCCATATCCTGTCCTGTGTACAGTAGCAGATTCCCATTCCTTTGTGTACTTGATTTTATACTATTGATAAGGCTAAATGTTTTTGTCTTATTGCCTCTGATGTACCTACACCATTAAAGTAGGATCATGGGTGCCAATTCAACCCAACACTGTCTACTTGTATCAGTATATTGCTCACTTCATGATATGGGATTACATTTCATATTTGCCTCCAGTTGTAAAGTTGTTTGTATTAAGACTAGAGATGATGAACTGGAAAAATAGTGAAATAAAAGCAAAGGGACATTTCACATTTATCCTCCTGTGGCTAAGTAGTTTGAATGCCTGAGCCCTTGGAAAACATTCAAAAATCAAGAAAGCTTCAGCTTGCTGGAGGTATAAATGACTTCCCTCTAGGGGACTCATCACTTTCAAATATATGTCCTCTACTGACATATTGACCAAGCTACTATAGTGTGGGGGTAAACACAGTATTAAGCCAGCTTCTCCCATTTTGTCCTTCATCATAAATATCAGCAGGTTGAAAAAAATGAATCAACAAAAAAACCTCAGGTGGTTGTGAAGCAGATGAATAAAAACATTCTCAGCATAATTATTGTTCTTGTTCTTAATCATCTGCAATACAAGATGATTGTATTTGTTTTTCTCTGTCCATATAGTCCAACACATTTGACATTGTGCTTTCCAGGCTGTGATCCCTGCTTTTCTCTTTCAGACAATGTCCTACAACAGGCACAGCCTGGCTGCAGATGCAAGTGAAAAGCAGGCCAAAGAAATCCTGATCCGTCGCCGGCACAGCCTTAGGGAGAGCCTGAGGAAAACAAACAGCCTGTCAAGAGAAAGACCGGTACTTGCATTTTGTGGTGTTTTGGGGGGTGTTTTTGATCTGTTTGTTTGGTTTTTTAATTTTAATTCTTATTGAAAGCAGCTCTTTGTAGCTGTCATGCAGAAAAAAAACAATCTTCTGAAATGCAAGAAAAAATCCTGAATTTGGAAGACAACTGCACATGTAATATCACAACTGCATCTTGATTTACACACATGAACCCTTTAATTTGCATTGATACCTTCAGCAAAGCTTCAGTCTCATAGAATGTGATATGGGAGTGGGATTTGCTGCCATAATTTTACCTCAGAGAAGCTGGACAGGCTCTGTACACAATGTAGGTGTGATCAGTATTCTCCATCAGTATTTTGAGAAGTGTGGATGATTAAAGATTAAAAATGTCTTTGAGATAGAAAAGCTACTTACAATAAGCTCCAAAATGTAGGAGAGGACTTTTGACTACATCAGTCAGAGCAAGCTCTTCACTTGAAAGATATTGTATGCTCTTTAGTATTCATAAAATGTAGTTAGGCCTTCAGATTTTGACACTGGTTGGGAAAACTCCTTCCACTTACAAGGATTGCTGTGCCCTGATGATATTTGGCTCTCTGAGGCAATCCTGCAGCTGTAAACTTCCAACCATGTTGGAATGGAGCACAATAATTAGGCAGGGAAACTGATCCTTTGGGTCATATCAGGTATGAAGGAAATGAACCATCCTGTGAATATGTATTTTCATGTTATAGGAATGCTTAGTGACTTCCTTAGTGTCTTCATTGATACAGTTGTTCTTCAGCAGCTGAGGCTGGAATAATGTCTCCAAAAGGGTTGTGTCTCATAGGTGATTATTACCAGAGCTACTGTGGTGTTAATTATGACAATAAGACTGTTCCTGAATGATTTTTTTTCCTCTCAACCACAGTTCCATATATTATCTTTTTTTCATAGAATTAAATTATTTACTGTATGTAATAGTGAGGAGACTCAGCAGGACTTTTGGGGCAGGGAGAGAAAAAGGGTGTCTGATAACTTTTTAAAACACACTGGCTATAATTTTAAGAATAATTATCCTTGGATAAATCCTCCACAGAGGGAAGAGGAGAAAGAGGAAGAATAAAAATCCAAAGAGGAAAAATCTCTAAGGGAAAATAAATTTCCTTTCAGGCTTCCTTTGGGTTTGCCACAAGTAATGGTTTGAGCAGAGAAGGGCTGGTGGACTGGAAAGATTTTAAAAATCTTTGTAGCAAATGTAAGAAAGGATGTACTTGAGAAGCTTTTGAATTAAAAAAAAAGCAAGTTGTCCTGGAAAGTACCTCTCATGTTTCAGGAAGTATGAAGTGTGGTCTGTTCCCAGAGCCTTTAAATCTTAGTCTGGGGAAAACAAGGATTTTATGCCCTGAACTGGTAAATGATCATGCTGGTGCCTAACTTCCTCATCCACTTCAGTGTGGCTAGTCAACTGTATAAAGTCATTTATATGTATAAAGCACTTGCAGGATCAGAATACAGATTAGTTCTTGAGCCCAAGCTTCAGACTCACCCAAATTCTTGCAGCTGACTAATAAAAACATTTTAAACAAGTTTTAAGCATGGAACTGTATGAAGTGCCGTGCTTGCAGCATTTGCCTTTCTTAGGAAAACCTGTGCAGGCAAGGTTGAGTTTAGAGGCCATACATTTATTAACTCTGATCTCAGAGGGCATATCACTAGGCTTTCATTTGATTAAACTGCTTGAGATTATTCAGTCTTTACCTTAGTTAACACAGACTTCAGCCAGCAATAAGCACTGAGTGTGTAGTAAAAGATCACATATTAACTAATCTGAAACTATTCTCCAGCCCTTTAGCTACATAAACCTGTTCAAGCCTCAGTTGTCTATCTTAACATGCATTATGCAGGTACACTAGGCTGCAGTGACTTAAAATGTTCTGGTTTTCTTTGCATGCAGGCTGCAGCAAATACAAAAAGATTCCTTTCACTTCCTAAAAACACCAAACTCCCAGAGAAACTACGAGTGAGAAATAAAACATCTTCCAGAGGTAATGAAATTTTTCTGCTTTTCTCTTACTGTGCTGCAGTCATTTTGCTTACATGGAAGGAAGGTTTTTCTAGGGATGATGTAGAGAAATCAGCAAATTAGAGCATTTAAAGCAGTGTGTCCTAAAGCAGAAATGTGAGCATAGAGAAATGCCCTGGACAGCAGGGTTTTGTGGAGCTTCCTCTTCCATACTGGCATAGTCCCCCTAGCAAATCTCCTCATGTCAGCAAGAAGCAGCCTGCTGCACTTTTGCACCAGGAACACTGCCATGGCTCATTCTCCTCATCTTTATTCCATAATGTCCAGATATCCCTCTTGGATTATGAGCCTGTTTGGTTCCTTTCTCTCTGGGATCACGGTAGAGGACACTGCTCTGAGAACCAAACCAGAGAGGGTGATGAAGACATTAGATCTAGTTTATTGTTCTTATGCTCAGAATGCTGTGGTTTACAGATTGCTATTTTTTCCCCTGCCTAAATTCACAAAGGTTTTATATTGTAGTTGTAACAAAAAAAAAAAACCAAAAAAAAACCCCCAAAAAAACCCAAAACCAAAAAAATCTGTTGGAGCACAAATATTTGATATGAAAACTTTGCCCAGTTCTATATATTACTTTTGATTGCTACTGGTTTCATTGCTATGCTTATATCATACTCAGGACCATTTTCTTTCATGACAAGCTGTCATCAAGATCTCTTGCTGGGAAGAAATCTCTGCAGAGTTGCTAAAATTTCCTGATCTCTACCTCAATTAGTTTTTCATTATTCCAAATTAATTTAACAATAGACTGTGTTTTTGTCTGTTAACAATGATATCTTTGCTCTCCTGATGCCTTTTATTCTGTAGTTAATCTGCAGAGGTCACCTACTGTCACCTAGAATTAAAGAGAAAATATGCCTCCAGTTTATTCAATTGTCAAAAAATATATTATTTGACATATTTAGAAGGGAAAAAGCCTGAAAACACAGTCTGATGAAGACCTTCCTTGATATATAATTATCTGGGTGAATGGACAATTACATGGTGATATGTTTTGTTGACCCCTTCCTCACCTTTTTAAAAGAAATAACATGAAGGCTACTAATCTAAATTGTTCCTATGACAGTTACACAATACACAGTTGTTTACTTTGATATATTTAAAACATTATATCTGATTTAAGTCTAAGAACAAATCTGAGGCACTCATAAACTATTGTTAAAATTATTATCAGCTGACTCAAGTGTGCAAGATTTGATGAAGATGTTAATTCTTTTTAAAGAAGTATACTGGGGAAAAATACATGCACATGCTCATATCCAGACAAATCTCCAGCTTGGTTTACCTGGCAATGATCATTTAAGGGCATTCCCTAAACAATTATGCCAGCTTTCCCTAGAGCATATTCTACCCTGCTTTTGAGTGAGAGGAAGAGTCTGCAGCACTTGAACCTATAAGATTTGCCCTGTTGGTTTTGTTTCATGTCTTACATTCAGCCTTATTAAGGATGGGATGTTTCCACCCATCTGTTTGTTGACCTTGAGAGATCCTTTGCCTGGTAGAGTATTGATGCTCCTTTTCCAAAGTCAAGTTTCTAGAGCCCCTGTACATGTTGTGCTCTGGAAATGCCTCTTGGTTTTGATTTCATGAGATGTGAAGCTCAGAAATCTGATTTTGGTGTCCTGCTTGGATGTAAGCAGGAACTAGACCCTAAGCTCAGAGAGAGGCAGTTTTTCTCTGTCCAGAGAACTGGAAATTTCCCAGAACTGGGGAGATGCTGCTTCAATCAAGGGAGCACTTGGCAATCAAGAAGCAGCTGAGTGAGGCCTTTCTAAAAATCCCACTTTTGAGAGTAAGGATGTTTTTAAGTCCAATCTATCCCCTATTTTGGAAGAGTTAAGAGGCTGTTAGTGGGTCTAATCAGAAAGCACTGAAAATAGGAAAACATGGGGAAACTTTATTATATGGTTGCAAGGGCTCAGTGTGCTGTTACTCAAATATTCCTGAAAGAGTTATATTCTAAACCTAAAACTATACTTTTGTTTTCAATTAACAGTGGGTGACAGCAGCGACTCTGAGTTGGATGCTTCCACCACAGTGCTCAATTTAAGGCCCAGAGCAGGGAAAATCTTGAGAGACCAGAGACTGAGACAACAGAGGCCACTACCTGAGTTTAGGGTGGAGTGGAAGAACGAAGTGGACGGGAGCCAGGATGGACGGGGAGAGCAGCAGGACCCAAGCACCTTGCCTCAGCCATCCATTGGGTTCAGGCAGCCACTGCTGACCAGACCAAGATTTGGCACTTTGAGCAGGGAAGATCTGACTGCAGACCACGGCACAGCCAGACCCATGCCACCACCACGGTTAGTTAGGCAGGCATCGCAAGGGGACAGGCAGAGAAACAAGCCTGAGAACCAGCCCTACTGAACACAGCCAAAGGAGAACTGTTGATAATAAACCACAGACGTACTGAATTAGGATTCTAAACTAACTGATCGGACTGTGGGATCCATCAGAATAACAAAACAAGCCTCAATCTGGGTCTAACCACTTCCATTTGAGTTAAGTCAACTCCATTAACTAAGTGAAGGGAATACTGGAGCAAATGCAAAGTTAAAGACATTTTAAAAAAGTGTCTCTTTTACAAATAACTTGTGGCAATGCTTTAATTTAATTACATTATTTCCACTGTTAAAATAGTATGGAAATGTGCCTTATCACATCATCTCACATGAAACCAAGTCTCAAAGGTTCAATACCCAGTTTTCCATTGAAATCATTCTTGAAAGTCCAGTGATGAACGGATTCTTAAAAAATACCCTCAAACCTGTGTATCATTTCAGATTTTATTTATAATCAATACTTGTTTTAACCAGAGCTTCAACAAGAATAACACTGAAAATTGCACAATGCACCTATCATACAGACTTCTAAAGAAGAATAAATAGATTCCTGAAGCCTAGTTTGTTTGAAGACCTCTGATGCAGAAAAAGAGGAAGAAGAGAAGAAACAAGCTGCAGGGGCAGAATTGCAAATACGGCTTATAAAAAGGACTTGCAACAAAGACCTGGATAGCTTGAATTTTTACTTTCTGAATTTTTGGCAATATGTTGTCTTTGAAAGGTACTAAGTATCACCAAAGAAAAACTGAATTACCTTGGCTTTCACTCACGTCAGCAAGAACTGAGAGCACTTAGCAGGACACTTTTAGAAAGCCTAAAACCAGAAAACTTCAAGTGGATAAATAATGTTCTGAATCAAAATTGCTTTTTTTGCACCTTAGTTACTTGGTTGCAATGTAATGCAGACACAGCAGTAGAATAGTTGCAGAGCACTGCGCGTAGACAAAGCGAGCAGTCTCCTGTTTGAGTCAGGGACCACTGAGACTCAAGAAAGCTCATTCAGCTCATGCTTGTGACCCTGGTTAATTTGTTTTACTTTTTGTTTCCTCATCTGTAAAAGGGGAAAGATAATCTTTTCTTTGTCTGAGCTATGCACTCCAAGGAGCAAATATGTTCCATCTAATTTGTTTTTACAGAAAAGTAGCACAGTGGGGCCCTGGAATCAGCTGAAGTCACTGTGCACCTTAGTAACATGGACTTCTTGATCCTAGCATCAATGGTTGCCATTTGAGGGCACATGGGAAGGGAGGGTGCATTAAAATAAATGATACTTAACTGTAGCTCTCAGGAATTTGCACTTTCTGTCCCACTTAAGTACTGAGCTTGCTTTAGCACAGATACACATTTCAGTACAATGCAGAAATAATTTTCTTTCTACTTGTTACAAAATTGATAACTTTCATTGAAGAATGTACACTGTGAAATCATAACTTTTCTCTTTCATTAGCACATTTCTAAATCTGTGGGCAATAAGATTAATTTTTTTTATTTAAGCTTGTTTTGAAAGAACTATTAAAAATCAGAGTTTCCTTTTAAAACCACAAAGTAGATTTCTTTCAAATGTTCATGGGTGGGGGTTGATAAAGGGGGGGGGTGTAAGATTTTCCTTCTTCTACAAGCATTTCCAAAATATTTATTTCATGTATGTATTTGAAATATCAAACCTTCCTAAACTCTTTCCTTAGCACAGGTCTTCTAGTGTTTTTCCTCTGTTCAAGCTATGGAAAATTCTTGAGTGGCAAATGCACAGTCTAAGCTGCAGAGGAATGGCTGTGTGAACCCCAGAAACCTCAGTTAAATGTTCATGGCTGTTCTTAACAGATGATTATTGTGGAAATCAATACTTAGCTGTCCTCTAATGATCATCTTCTATTTGGAAATAAAATTGGGTTCAAACAAAGCCAGCAAGTTTTAAAAACATATTTAAATTTGTCTTTCAACAGGAAAGTACTTTCATCTGTAAAATTGTCAGGGGATGCTATGTCACTGCATTATTTGGATCATGTTTGAATAAGAAAAAAGCCTCGAGTTTTGATTTCAGTTTTGAGACAACATCCTCCTTACAGATCTGGCTGTTTAGATTAGCTGTATTATATTAGGCCAATCTGAAATCTTACCCAAATAAATAAATAAATGTGAAATGTTGCACATCAACATTTAGTTTACTCTCCATGGAGTTTTCTTGTTCGTGTGCTGGTAATGACCAAGCACTTGGCTTCTCTCTGGGGAGAGCTGCCTTTCTTTTTTTTTTTTTTTTTCTTTTTTTTTTTGAAGAGTTGTTATTTTTTATGGCACAATTTTAAATAATGAATGCATGTTTCAGGAACCTTACTGCTATGCTGGTTGCCCATTAATGCAGGGCATGCTCACATTATTTGTGCTCAAAGTGGTGCCTCATAGTACAAGCACATCAAATTGAAGGTCATTTTTATGAAATATGGTCTTAAGCTTTTGCTGCTCCAAAATATGATATCATGTTTTTACCTTTCCAGAGCACTTTGAAATCCACAGAATACCACAGAATGGTCACACTGTGAAGCAGAATTGCAAATCTCCTGGGACCATGTCCTTGAGAGTACCCTCTGCCTTCCTCACTTTTGCTCTTCCTACCCTCTTCAGGCTCTTTTCCACTACTGCTGAATCAAACCCTCACCATGTCTGGGAACTGATTTCAGGGTACTCTCCTTTTCAGTAGCAATGACAGCAGCAGGTGACAGAGGTGTTGTTCCAGTTAACTCTTATCATTCCATTCTTTCTCTGGTTTGGGTCAGAAGTTTACTTTTTTTTTTTTCCTTTCCTACAAAGGAAAAACACATGAGCACTTTTTTTGAGCCTGCAGAGGTGACACATCCTTCATGTTGCATCAGTTTGTCTGCTGGAGAATGAAATGCCCAATAAATCTGTCCTCGAGCACCATCTGATGGGGAAAGTCATGTATTGACTGAGGACAATGCTTCTTCCTTTTTCAAGGAAAGCAGATCTTCAGCAGTGACTGGGAAACTTGCCAAAGACACATACAAATATTTTGTTTCCAGATGGATTCCCTAGTACACTCTGTATAGACATTTTAATGCATTTTTGATGAAGAAAGTCCAGTTTTAGGGACAGCAGGAAAAATGCAGTTCCACTCTGAATTAGGGTTTTCAGGATTTCCCCTTCAGCTCCTGAGAGGCCCATAAATTGAAATAGGATAAGAAAGTAGGTATAACAAGGCCTAGATGAGATGGACACCCAGTTTCCTTTTTAGGCAGGTACTTGAAAAAAACCCCAAGAATAGTTTGCCAAAAGAGCTAAAATTTTAAGGGCTGTCCTACTTTGTACTAAAGGATAACACAAATCCCACTGAAACCAGTTCAACAAAAGAAAACCTTGCTGCATAACAATTTAAAATTTTGAGGAAATCCTTCTGTACTAAAGCCACATAGAAATCACATGGAAAAACAAAGTTAATTTTTTTTGCCAAAATAACATGCCTGCTGTTATGAAGGGTACCTTGGGCTCTCTGGAAGCAAACACACTGCACCCTGCAGCAACATTTTCAAGAGCTGCCAAGACCACGAATTCCAAACATCAACTGACACTCCAAGGAATGCTTTAGCTACTCACCGTTTCCAAAATTGTCCAAGTTCTGTCAACATCTCCCAGCCCCTGAAGAAAAGATGAAGGATTTTGAAATCGGATGTTGAGATGCTTTTTGTACCGCAAGAGCTCTGATCTAATAAAAATATCCTTGTTAATGTGCATAAATTAATGTGCACCTAATTCCCACAGGTTTTGTTTTAAAAAGTAATTTTTTTGCCACAAAAGTAAAACAAATTTTAAATATTTCAGCTTACTTAATTTTTTCCCCTCTGAGACCTCCTATTTATTAGATCTTTGACAGAATGGAAGACTAATTCTTACTATGTAGCACATCTGACAAAATAGTTCCTTGGTGCTGAGATTTAAAATAATTAAAATTTTGAATTAATTTCTCTTTGTAAATTTAAACGCAAGTTTTTCAAGACTTCCCTTAAAAATAAGCTGTATACTCTTTCATTTCTAAAAGCAGTCTGACCTTCATTCACAATCATTTCATTCTCAAATTTCAGGCTCCAGTACAATCCTACAAGATTCATGATCAGCTCTTTGTGAATTAGTCTTCAATATTATAGCAGTAACAGCACAGGCAAGTCTTGGGTTTTCAAATGCCAAAGTTCCAGGGTATAAAGGTTCATTTACCCAAGGGTATCCTGCAACACCCATAACCAGATTGGCACTGGCAGCACCCACAGAGCTTCCCAGCAGCAGGAATGTAATGGCATTAACAGAGAACCTGAAGTAACGAGCAAGCCAGATCATAAACAGTGCATGTCCTATTTTGTTGCTGCATTATCTGCTCAATAAGCAACTTGTTCTCAGAAGATGAGAATGGTACTGACCACTGTGATGGTGCTGCAGTGAGTAAATTCAGAAGAAAGAAAACTGGGCATGAAATGGAAGTCTGCTGGACTGATGTACTGGGTTTGCATGGCAAGGTTTTGGTAGCAGTGGGGATATAGTGGTGGCTTCTCTCAGAAGCTCCAGAAGTTTTCCCTTTCTCTGACAGAGCCAATGCCAGCTGCCTCCAAGGTGGACCCACCGCTGGCCAAGGCCAAGACAATCAGTATCTAAAAACATATGAAAAAAGGAAAAAAGTTATTTCATAGAAGCAGTTGTGGCCAGAGAAGAAGGGTGAGAAACAATCCTGCAGACGCTAAGGTCAGTGCAGGAGGGGAGGAAGTGCTCCAGGCTCTGGAGCAGAGATTCCCCTGCAGGCTGTGCTGAAGACCATGGTGAGGCAGCTGTGCCCCTGCACCTCATGGAGGACCACAGGGGTACGGAGATCCACCTGCAGCCTCTGGAGGACCCCATGTCACAAAAGGTGGATGCCCAGAAGGCTGTGGAAGCCTGACCATCTCACCTCTTGTCTCCCTGCACTGCAGCAGGGAAGGAGGTAGTGCCCAGGAAGGAGGGAAGGGTGGCAGGAAGGTGTTTTTATTTTACTTCTCAGTATGCTGCTCTGATTTTGATTGGTAATAAATTCAATTATCACCCCAAGTTGAGTCTATTTTTCTCATGACAGTAATCAGTGAGTGATCTCTCCCTATTCTTAACTATCAGTCTTTTGTTGTATTTTCTTTCCCCTGTCCAGTTCCAGAGGGGACTGGCTTTGGTGTCCAGCCAGAGTCAACCCCTCCACAACTGGTATGTTTATAAAGGATCTCTTCAAAAGTACACAGCCTACCCCAACAGGAAAAAAAATTAACTTTGCTTCATCATTTAAAAGCAACAAAATCAGTATGTATACACAGCCTCTTCAACATGAGCTGATCAAAATTGTCAGAAAAGTCACTTAGCAAAGGGAAAATTTTGAAGGACAAAGACCAAAAAAACCCAGCAAACCAAATCAAAACCCAACCCCTCCTACAGACCCAAGAAAACTGACCCAAAATAAAGTAACAGCAAGCAAGAGAAAAATCTTAATTTGCTGTGGTTTGCTGGCAGAAACTGTTTTCCTCTAGTGCATATTCAGATCTGGTTTGTTAAGTCTTCCGCAGAAGAGACTACAACTGGATTCAAGAAACAGCTGAGTAATTCAGCAGTTTGCCCACTAGACTGTGGCTAAAATTATCTGCAACTGCTCCTCCCTCAAAACGGGAAATCACATCTCTGTATCGGCAGGAATGTCATTGAATCTTCACTCTCTCAACTTGCACGGTTATGGCAACTAAGAGGCAACACAAGAACAGTAGCTTTATGGACTTCATCTCAAAATTACAGAGTTCTCCATTTTATTTTTTCTTTTTCATTCACTGCCAAGCCACTTCTTGGTTGAATCCTTGGTTCCTGTGCCCTTTATGGGAAATGTAGACAGGTTCAAACGATTTTAACCACAGCTTGAGGAAAAAAAATAAAGCATCCACACTTCATAGTGACTTGAACACTTCTATTTTGTGCTGTAGTTTCAGCAGAGGAAGATGGGAAAAAAACCACAGTGACATAATGATATATGTGGAATGTCACTTCATTTTATTTCTAGTCCTTAAAGAAAAAAAAAAAAATACAGCGCAATTTTTCTGTACCTGTACAGAAAAGAAATGTTTCTGTGGCACTTCAGGAATCATTTTGGCCTACAAGTAAAAAACTCCTGTAAAATGTGTTGCAACGTGTCCCCAAGATCACAGGCTTCCACAGATTTCTCAACTGTGAGGCTTCTATAACCAATATTCACTAGGATTAGGATAGATGTTCATAGAAGTCAGATTAAATCAGTGCAGCAATTTAGAAGGGTAAATGTTATGTCATATAACCAACAAACACTGGAAAAATTACTAAGTAATTCATATATATTAATTTTGAAGCCTTTTTTCAACCCTTTTCCTTAACTCTTTGCTAGAGATGCAAAACAGAAGGGTGATTTTAGGAAAAGAAAAAAAAAATTAAAATATGGAAAGAAGAAAATAAGAAATTTAGAGCAATAACGTTTTGGGCATCTGTCAAGAAAGGCAAGAGAAGGTAAGAGACTTGAAAATACCTCAAGTTCCTAGGAAGAAATGAACGCATATTACTGTAATAAAGAACTCTGAGGATCTGTACTGAAATCACAGTAGGAATAAGACACCGCGTATGTCAATAAATAAAACAATTCAGAGTTCCATATGTGAATTCCTATGGTGCTGCCACTAGAACCACTGAGGTTTCAAAAAATATTTGAATGTTAGTAGGCAGTGGAAGAGGTAGACAAGAAAATGAAAATAAAAAAATGCAAGCACCATCCATGACTCACCTGAAGCAGGAAGTGCTAGCACTGATGTGTTCAAGGAGATCACTAAATTGCATAAAACCCCCTAACCAAACACTTCCATAGTTGACTTTGTACTTTCACCAGGTAATATAGTGAAGATCATAGAGAACATTATCAGAGCAAAATACATTTTTTCCATGTTTCATATGAAGTACAAACAATGGTGACTGGCAAGTAATGAGCTTGAACAGTAAATAGCACAGGAGTTCTAAAACTCTGTACAGCTCTGAGAGTAACCTCTCTTCAGTTAAGCCATGCACACAAATGAGGACTAAAATACCAACAAAACTGTATTTCTTTTGTCACTGAGATGTCACTTATGCCTGGGATGAGACATATGAGATAAGGATGCATTAATCCAGATGCATGAACTACTGCTAGATGCTAACACCTTTACAGTCATTTGAGAGAATTAAGAAGGAAATTTATTCTTAAAATGAAGGTAGAAAAATTGCACAGGAAATATAAATAATTATGACAAAGTTCCTCAGCAGAAGTTATTACTAAACAGAAGCCACCAGTTCAAATTTCAATAAAACTTAAATTCAGCCTCAGTTTCAGTCTGAATGGCTTTGTATTATTCCAAGATTAGGTCTGCTTAGACCTTTGTATTATTCTAAGATTAGGTCTTCTAGTACATGAAGTTAGCATATACCCAAATCTGTTAATTGGGAAAGACCAGGAATCAGCAGGGGTTGCATGATTACCCCAAAATGCCTAAACATGGTCTGCAGAAAGCTTTGTGGACAAAATAGGCTACACAAAAATCACATAAGCAAACATCCTGTTATATAACTGTCATAACAGACAAAAGGAAACAGACCACAGCATAAGAAATTAAGGCCAAACATACTGCAAAATATCCTTCTGATTAAATAATAAAAATTCTCCTTTGATTCCCTTTTTTTAACAATCCTTCAGTCTAAACACTGTTTCAAAAATAAGCTACAAGCAGGATTTGTGCGTTTCCTGATATTCTTCTTTTCCCCTCCAAAAAGGTTAAAAATCCATTTAAAAAATCACAGCCAGTACAATATAACAACATCTGCCCTTCTTAGAAATGTCCTAGTGGTACCTGATAGAATAACATCAGTCTAGACTCAACATCCCTGCAGCAGAAATACATATATACACTTGCTTCCATGGAAACATAATGTGCTCTCTTTAAAAATCACGTAATTACTGTACAGGCCTGGTAGGTGAAGATACATCTGTGCAATCCAAAATTGTGACTACTGATTTTTTAACTTCACACTTTCATGACTACGGTATTTTTGTTTGTTTGCATTCATTATCACAATAGCAACTAACGCCAGTCCCACGGCTAGACTCGGAGGGCCACAAGGACTGAACTCCTGAGCAACTCCAGAAAGGAGTGGGGCAATAATCCGTCCCACTGATGTCACCGACTGTCCAACACCCAGGAGTGTCCCGCTGGCCTCGTTCCCACCAACGGCCAGTTCCAGATCAATGATGCACGTACGGCCTATAGTAGTGGAGAAGGCCAAGAAGGTGGAGGACAGAATGACCATCCATATGCTCAGTGCTGATGTATACAGGAGAATGAGCGTGCAGGTGAAAGTGCTGGAGTGCAACAAAAGTCTGTAAGTGTTGTGCTGATAGAGTCGTGTTATTGGTCCCAGCAGACAACCAGCCAGGACTCCAAGTGCACTGCTATAGCTCATTAGGTATCCAGCAAACAAGGGTTTCACCCCAAATCTCTCCTCCAAGGCCAGAGTAAAATTACTATAGTACAGCAGTATAGCAACAGACATCAGGAACCGCACCAACAATACGTCCCACAAATTAGAGCATGCAATTCCTTTAATCTTCTTCAGTACTGCTGCAACTTGGATCCATGGAGACTGGAAAAAACTACTGTTTGTCACAGCTCTACTATTTGCTGATTTCAAGTGAAGGTCATGATTTGATTTTGCTGAGAAACTCTTTGCTCCTTTGTCTTGGTAATGGTCTCTATTGCTAGGGTTTTCTTCACTCCAGGGTAGCATCCAGACAAGACCTATACAGATCAAGAAATTAGTTGATTTCATTCAATTGCATCGACTTTACATTGAAGACATTAGTTTGATTGTAACAATTTAAAAAAATACTTCAACAATACTTGTCCTTAAAATTTTGCAAATATTAAGTCTAGTGTTATTCATAGTATTGGTTCAATTTTAAATGCAATGAAAGCAAGAAAGGAAAGCACTGAAATGCCACACTCACACCACATAAACGAAGCTAATGACTAAAGCCAAAATTCTGATTTCTAGTCTTCATTTTCAGGCACGTAAAAAACTCCCATTTGTGTCTGAATGTAAAAGAGATATGGGCAAAACAAAGAAGCTCCTGAAGGATAACTGTTTCAAAACTCCCATCCTTCCACACAAATTCAAATTCAAACAGCAGTATTAGCATACAAAGTATTTATGCCTTAGATGATAAACACACCATGAATTCAAGGAATTACAGATGGCTAAAAAGGACAAAATGAGTAATGAAGAGACCCAAGATGCAAAATGTGACATGCAACTTACCACCATTCAGAAGGAAGATAGAGGCACAGATGAAGGACGTTTGGTAAAAGCCACCTTCAAACTCTGCAAGGTAGCCACCAACAACAGGTCCCAGAATGAAGCCCACACTGGAAGCTGCATTGAAGCGCCCCATCACTAAAGGGCGATCCCGCTCTGAAACCAGGTCAGACAGCAGGGCTTTAGAGATGGAAAGTGTGTGCTTGAAAATACCTGCAACAAAATATAAACAAATCAATAAACATGTATCTCTTGGTCAAAAAGACAAACCAAACAAACCAGAAGCTATCTCAAGGAGCAATGGTCCAAATTTGTACCATTTATATTTTTAAAATTCCATTCATCACAAATTCTTCAGTGCTAGAGTAAGCAGCTTTGTTTAGGGGTTTAGATGCCTGGTGGGTTAAGCCTCGACATTTTAAATAATTTTCTGGAAAAAATAATGAGAATTCTTGATTTGTAGAGACTTTTCCAATACTAAGGTTCAGCTGGTGCTACTGGGTAATGATGTTATGCAGCCATCCACATACTACAATTTCTCCCGTAGTAATTCTCAAGCTGAGACCACACAGAATTTAAACTGCAAAAAGCCAAGCGTTTACTCACCTACAGGGACTCTAGAAACAGCAAACAGGAACACTGTGGTGGAATTTCCAAGAAGGAAGTAACCCAGTGCACTGAGAAGAATACAAGCAAGCAGGGAATACCGTCTTCCTACTACATCACTCCAGCAGCCCTTTCACAAAGCAGGAAAGAAAGATTAGCTTTTTATAACACTAAGCTATGTGCAGTGATCAATCAGTACTTCTAAATTAAATTGAGAAAAGAGATCAAAGGGCTGTCAATGAAAGCCTAATAAGCTTATTACACAACATTCCTAAGTGCTCAAAATCTGGAAGTCACAAGTAAGAGTTCTGCCCCGCCGGCAAGCTACCTGCCAAAAACTATGATTCCATTTAATGTTGTATATAGAGCTCTTTTTTTACAAAAAAAAATTCTCCCTTTTAAAAAGACAGTCCTGCAATAATTACCACAAAATATTACCAGCAGAAGCCTTCTGAAAATCTTACCATAACCAACCACAAATACTTGCTTGCATCACTCAGGTTGTTATGTATTAGACACTTGTTGAATATCCTAAAAGCAATGATCTTGGCTATGAAGAAAAACTGTCATCTGAGCGCAGACAGCTAAGAAGTAGTTTGTAGAGGGCAAACAGAAAACTTGCATTTATCATACTTATAAATCAGCTTGATTCCCAAGAGGAATTTTTTTTAAGAAAGTAGACAATGGTCTTGCACTTCCAAGAAAATGCCACAAAATTATAGCAGGAAATTATACCAGGTATCCTACATATCCTACATATCCTACATCCTACAAACAGTTCTTTACATTCTCATAATTGGTTCTCTTCAAAACTAGAAAACTAGAACCAGGGTAATACCAGGATATTAAAAAAAATCAATAGCCAATACAAAACAAAGCCAAGCAAACAGTAAAAATGCAATGATTAATTTAGACCATATAGTGAATTACAAGGCACTGATCATTAAGCAGAGAAAGCAAACTAGATCACAGGCTATGAAGAGCTGTCTCATGAGACTGCTTTTTGGATAGGCTACTGCCCTGAAGGAAACTGCTTTACTAGCACCAACACTAGAGGAGATAACCCTGCACAACTTTGACCTGCTCAGTGATGTATCTGAGCCCAAATCTGTATTCTAGTTTTTGGCCAAAAACTGTATTCTGTTTGGGTCTGAAAAACCTGGCAATTTCCCATAAACAAAATTGCCATTTCTCATGCAAACAGAAAATTGGTTCCTCCAACCAAATTGCTTATACGAACACTTTAGGCATTTTCAAAATGTCAAGAAATGCTATTATTAACCCCACCCTTTTTCTCCCTACAATCCATAGAAATACCAATATGCTCTGGAACGCAGTGTTGGAACTTACCACAAATGTGCTGGAAAATAGCTGCATTACACCATAGAGAGATCCTAAAACAAACAAAATATCAGTTAAAAATTAAGCTTTTTTTTTAATGAAAACTGCACAAAATTTTAAAAATGGGATTAAAATGATTAAAAATGGGAAATCATGGAAATAGTTTACTAGAAGAATGGGAAGAGGGAGAAGGAAAGTGGATTTTAGCATTTAATAAAGGAAATACCTTCAGGGAATGACAAAACAAAAAAGAGAAAAGTGCTGAGAAGTTGTAAAACTATGTAAGGTAAAATGATGTTGCATTTTATGGTGTACTAAAGAAAAGAGATCTTGGCATTTATAATTGCTTTCTCAGAATCAGCAGAGAATTTCCCTACTGGAAAGGACTTTCCACTTGGTGTTTCAGTCTACTACGAGGCATGACAGAAGCCCTAAATAAAACACAGAGCCTTCTTTCTCATTTTGGAGGCTAGGAGTTTAGCATTTAGTGACAGAAGAGAAGGAACAAAGAGAAGCAAAGAGAAACATCTGCCAGACGTTTCTGAAACATCTTTCATTTATAAGATTACACCTCAAACCTAGTTTTTTTTCTAATGTTAAAAATCAAAGCAGACTGTTGAAATGGAAACATATTTTTGACTAGTTGCGGCTTAAAATAATATTGTCAACTCAGTGTAGAGGCAGAATTATTTCATACAAAGTGTTAAATAAAAAAGCAAAATAATAAAAGTGAATAACAGCTCCCACGCCTGGGAATAAAGAATACATTGTATCACTCCAAACCATAAACAATACCATAAAAGGTACTTTAAACCCACAGAACTTACCTTAGCACTAAACACTTTAAGATAAAACTCCAAATCTTCGGAATTTGTAAACAATCCTAAAAGTGAATAAATATTTCGCCAAGACAGCTGTAAGAGTTTTAATCAAACTGGGAGCAATCATGGGCATTGGAAAGCTTTGAAGAACCAGCTACAGAAGTACCGTTTTCAAAGTGTAAATAACAATAAAACTACAAGCAACACCTCCGGCTCCCTAAACTGCTAAGCCGTGAATTCTTGGATGCTGAAAAAGTAGCTGTACAAATACTACTGCAAGATATCCTTGTTCTTTCCAATCATGCTCTTTCCCAAGCATGTACTTTTGGCTACTGTCAGTGCATGAGTTAGGTCTCTAGGTCTAACACAGTATGGCTGCCCTCAGTTTAATTGGAAGCTGTCTTTAAATTTTCTTATGCTATTAGCAAGGAAGAATTATGTTACAATGTCCAATTTGCAGCAAGGCAAACTCCAGGCCTTATCTTACTCTTTTGTAAATCAAGTACTGCAACTCACCTATGATTCCAGCAACTGTATGACTTGCTCCTAGAGATTTGATGTGAAGATTCATTAAAGGAACAACCATGCTCACCCCAAATAAGTCCTGAAAAGAAGATAGGAAAAGTTTCAGTAACTTTCACAAAGACAACAGCAACCTGGCTTAATGACAGTCAACATTAGAAAAATAATAAAAAAGGTAAATTATCTCCATATCAACAAAAGGTTAAAAGAAAATTTTTCGTATTACAAAACACATAAACTGAAAGATAAAGGATTGCCTCACAGAGGAGGTAAACCTATGAAAACATCAATTCTCTCCCCCCACTCTAGATACAATCCTTCTGAAGATATATATTTAAACATTAAATATTTCATTAATATATATTAAAGGTTACCTGTTTAACAAGAAAAGTATTTCGTACCAGTGCTTTAAATTGAAAGTGGTCTAATTTCAATAACCTAAAAATACTTTTTATTTGCGCAAAGAATGTATATTTTGAAAAATCGTATTTTAACCCAACCACAACGGAGAAGAAGCTACAATAGATCTAAACCTACCTACAGGCTGCCTTTGTATATATCTTAAGAAATGTGACAAGACAGAAACTTAAAAAAAAAGAAATAAAAAGAATAAAGGCAAAGCATAATTGAAAAACATTTTGTAAGAGGAGGGTAAAGGACATTGCCCATCCTGAGAAGTACAAGGATCTCCTACTCGTTCCTTTTGCTTTATTACTTTTTGTTAAGCTCACCACACTGACTCAGTAGCTCTTTCAGTACTACTACAATCTGGCACAGCATCCAGTGTCCCTTGGAGATCTATTGGAGCAAGATCACCTTTCATCACTGACTGCTTGAACTGAACTAGACTACCTCAAAGACTGATTAACTGTAACAATGAGTGTCACTAAGTGAATTCTCACGCTCTGTCATCAAATGTTTTTTTTTATGGTTGAAATTGACGCTTACAAGGTTACAATCATTAAATACACTAGCGTGAACAAACAGAGCACATCAGTAACAAACATCTTCAGTAATACAATCTTAGGTGTCATCTGTGAACCCGAAGAGAGGTTCAGTGACCTCGTCCAGGTCGTCAACAGAGACACGAAAAAGCACAAGCCTCAGACTATACCCTGGCAGCACTGGACTGTCACAGGCACGCAGGCTGAGCAAGACCTGTTAACCACTATTCTCTGACAAGTAGCTAACTCTCATTCCACGTGTAATTCCTTTCCTGGAATGAGAGATACGCTGTATTTACTTGGCTATAGGAAGTTCCCATCCCTACACTCTCTAAAAGGACACTCAGTTGGTTTTCTTGTGTGCTCCAGCTCAGTGTCAACAAGTTATTTCAGGGCTGGAGAATCACAGCGTTTAAAAGCCAGTAAAAAAGAGCAAAGTTCTAATACACGTTTCCCTGGGATATCTGCTCCAGGACACAAATCAACTGGGTTGTTTCTATTGCCCAACCTAAAAGTAGGTAAGAGAATATCTTGATATTTCACAATACAAACTCGTACTCATTTTGTATTCATTTTCCAAATTGTTGCTTTTAATTTCAAATTAATTAAAAGGCACTTTTCCTGGGGCTCAGGAATCGCTACAGAGGAAGAGCCTTCTTTAAAGTCTGTTCTTTCAATAAGAGACTTCTTTTTTTTTCCCTTCCTCAGAAAAACATATTTTTAGGGCTTTTGTGGGGTAAATTTACAGGAACCACGAGTATTTCAAGGAAACAGGGAGCAGCTCTCTTATAAGCACCAAGGCAAGACTCAGCTTTTCGGGTGCTGCGGTATTCCATGGCATCCACAGGATAAAAATCCGACCTGTGCGTGTCTGTTTGCACGGGTGAAACAGCACAGCCGCCACGCACCACCAGCGCTACCAACACTGGCGTTCCCCAGGAGCAGCTGCAGCGATGCACCCCAGGCGCCAGCAGCCTTTGGCCTGGAAAGGAGCAGATTCCCGTTCCGGGCGCGGCCGCCCGCCGCAGGCCCCTCGGGGCGGGCCCCATGGCTTACCAGGAATCCCACCGCGTAGAGGCACCGCACGAAGCGGGCGGAGGCGGCCGGGCTGCCCGCGGCCCCCCGGCCTCCGCCGCCCTCATCCTCCTCCTCCTCCATGCGGGCGGCGGCCCGGGGCCTGCGCAGTGCCCGCGGCGCGGCGGAAGCGGAGAGGCGGTGGGGCGGGCGGCCGGGGAGAGCCTCGCGTGTTATTTCGTTTGGCACCGTATCCTTCGCTAGTCCTGTTTTTCGGGCGAAGATGAGGAAGAGTAAGGCTCCCCGTCGGCCTCGTTAGCCGTGGGGATCCCTGCCTCCACCCTCCCACACGCAACTCTCTGTAGGACTTTGCCCTTCCTTCCTCTTCCGTGTTTGCACGGGAAAAATTTTACAACCCGTCCCCTCGGGGCCTGAGGCTCTGTGGAAGGCAGGAGGAGCCAGGTGGAGCCGAGGGGCTTTGGAAACAGATATGCCATAGGAGCATGGTAATGGATCCCCTGCACAGTTCTCGTGGTTGCTGTAGAAATACGGGTTTGTGGCCCTTGCACCTCCGATGGTTCCTATCCCCTGGAGAGGGGCCGTGTCCCAGCGCAGTGCTGCTCCTCGGCCATCTCGGGCTCAGCCCGGTGCCTGCATCGAGTGTTTGTGGCAGCAGAGTGTTTTCCTGCCTTGTTAGGTGGCTTATGATGGTAGCACTGAGCCAAGGAAGAAGGGCAACCCTCTTCCTGCTTCGCACATTCACTGCTGTGCTGCGTTTTTGGTAAAAGGGATAGCTGGAGTTGTTGACGACTAGTATGTTACAATGCATTTGCATCCAAAGCAGTGAAACTTCATAAATCTTTCAGATGCACTGGCGGAAACGACTGTCACATGCAAACTGTGACCAACTCAACTTTGTGCTGGATTCAGAGGTGCTCTTTTATATAGTTGTTTGGCCAGGGATCAATAAAACTGCTGCAGTTTTACGTACTTTAAAAATGCAGAAGAGAACAGGAGATGCTTTAACTTGTTTTTAATTATCAGTAAGAAGAAACTTTGGAAAAATGTTGATGGCTAATGTTTTAAAAGTTATCATGAATTACAAAGTTTGAGAAAGATCATTCAATAAGTGACAATAGCATAACTTGAATTCTGTCTTCATGTTTTAGGAAGAAATAAATATCACAAGGTTGAGGATCTTCTACAGATTTAGGTCACAAAATAGGAGAGGGGAATGTGGTTTTCCTTATGATTATTTTAATAAAAAATTAAGCTAAAAAACACCCCAAATACCAAAACTGTAAAGAAAGACATATTTCTAGATATGCAGCTTATTTCTAAGATACCAAGGTAGAACTTAACTTAGTATCTACATAGGGGCAAAGATGTTATCAGAGTCCAGACAAGAATAACTCAGATGTTTAATATCTTGGTAGCTGTGATGTTTTCGTGTTGAGTTAACCAATATATCCTATTAATTTATCTCTTTGATGCCACTTTGAAAAACAAATTCTCTCAGTGAGGTTTTTAAAATTCTGGATACAACACTAAGGGAGATCAGTTGCACACAATTTCTCTGAAATCGACAAAATGGTGACAAGATGCTGAAATATTAGAGCATCCTGGGAATTATCGCTCCATTGTCTGCTCAATATTGTGCTAATTTTATCCTTAGTCATTTTAACTGATAGAGGAAATTGAAAGCGCCTGAAAATTTATTAGAAGAAATTATTAAAGAGGTGGATGATTAAAAGGTGTTGCAAGGGTTTAGGTACTTTTCCTGGGGTCTAAGGGACATTGACTTCTATGCAAACACTGAGCCCAACTGAAATTTTTAAGGTTTTATGTGTTAGTCTCTGCCATAAGTCTCTGAAACCAGTTAGCCATTATGTATTTTTCTGAGGTTCTGAAGATCAGAATGATTGAATTTGATGAGGACAAAGTATTGCAGGCAGGAATGTTGAATTCCTTGACAATGAAAACCCTTAGGGTTTGTATGTTATTTCAAGCTATCTCTGTGCACAATGACTTGTAAAGCAGAAAATAACCAGACTTTATGACATCAATGCAAACTGTTCATGGGAAAAAACCAAGAATTTAGAGAATATATTTAACAGATCTTTTAACTGCTTTTTTCCTGGCAAACTTGATCATATTGTTAAAGAATTGTGCATCTTACATTCTTATATTATTTACATAATACATAAGAAAAAGGCATTAATAGATAGTAATGGACAAATATCTGTTACTTTTGAACTGAAGGCAGATGATTTCAGCTCAAGGTTTCCACTCATGTTCTGTAATTGCAATTACAAAATTTAAGATAAAGGCTCCCAAATAAAGAAATCTTAAGATAAATGTTCTCAAATGGAGTGTTTTTTTGACTGATAAGGGAATTGACTAGCAATTAAAGGAATTAAATACAATGAAGACCATTTATCAGAGTCCTAAGGAAAATAGACCTAGTCTAATGTCTTTGGGAGCAGAATTACATAGTTGGTTGATTAAAATATTATCAGTATAGTACACTTACATTACTTTAAGGTGCTTGACTTGTTACTGGATTATTCTTAAAAACAGGAACGTAATAAATACTCAGAAGTGGCCAGCAGCATGTGTGTTCATGAATGCCAGAGGATCCTTTTATTTCTATCTTTTTTCCATGACCTAGTAGTAGCAATTGAATGAAAATTATTGATTTTATGGATAATACTAGAACTGGGAAGAATATGCAGGCTACTGTCCCTACACAGAGTACTCTGTTTCCATTATATTAAGTAATGTAAGTGTGAAGTGCATAATGCTAGAAGCAAAGCATGAGGAGGTGCACCTCTGTTGTGACAGTGACTGAGATGAACTTGGTTGTCACAATACTCAGCCAGCAACTGTAAGTTTTTATTGCTATTTTGTACCCACCCTCCCCCCCTCCTCCCACCAAGTGCCCATTTTTTGATAAGAAACAGAGAACCCAGAAGTAAAAAAGCAGAAAAACTTTATTATATTTGTATCAGTTTTTCAGTTTGTATACTAATGCAACATTGTGTCTAGGTCTGCTGTCCTAATTGGAGATCAATTTTGCATAAATATAGAGAGTTTTTTAAAAAAAAGAAGGCGAGAGAGATTTTAATGGCAGAAGGAACATTTCTTCAGTGTTGGGCTGCCAGAGATCAGATTATCCACACCTTTCTTGAGCTATTCTTGCCTCAAATTATGAATGAGATGAGAACTAGCCTGTGGAAGAATGTCTGAGATTCAGTTTGCTCATGAGGGGGAAGGGGTGGGGAATCTTCAGCCTTTTAGTGAAAACATCTACTGTAAGTAATTGGTGCCACCTGCCAAGCAAGGGGTTGAGGCAGTATGCAGCTGCCCTTCCTCAGCCAGCTCTGTGGCTGTATGTGCTCCAAGCCCTGACATGGTGAAAGCACTAATGGAAGTCATCTGAAATCAAGTAAAATTCTTTTTAAAAAGATCCTCACATTACTTCAGTAGTGGAGAAAATTTTAAAGCTTATAAATTCCTAAATGCAGTTTGTAAAATACTTCTGTGAGACAGATCTAAGACAACTACACTGATTTATTCCAGTAAATGGAGTATATTCTTGAATTCCTGCATTACAAATAGGTAAGGTCAAGACCCCCGAATGTGCAATTTGTCATCAAATTTAGTGAATCTAACAATGACTTATTTCATTCTGGTTTACCGCTTCAGATCATCAGGGTAACTTCAACAGTCATTTCAACTTTTCATATAGAAATTGAACAAAGTAGAAAAAGTTCTAATCCAGTGGTCCAGAACATTTTAAGAGGTACTTGTAAATGAACTTGAGTTTGGAATCTGCTGTTAATCTTAAAGACATTTAAAGTGTAATCTGTCTGAAAATATCTGCAAATTTAAGGAATGTGGAAAGAAACCTTTTAATTGATGCCACCCTCAAAGCTGTAAATGAATCAGGTTGGTACGTCAGCGAGACTTAGAAAGCATTTATGAAACAGCTTGTTAAAGGAATGAATTATTTCAGGCATTGGGTGTACATCTTCCCTTCTGGAGTTTTTCATGGCAGCATAACTAAGGCCACATGGCTTTTTGTGTTTCTTTCAATTGATGTTTACAGATCAAATAAATACATTGGGACTGGTCTAGATACTACTGATCCTTCTCTGGAGCAGAAGGTGGCTGGGATGATTCCTGTTGACCTCAGTCTCTTTTCTCCTGTATTAGTGTACCTTTACATCACACATCATTCCCCACTCTCTGTGCTGGACCCCCCTAATCCCTCACCAAGTCTATAATGTTATTTATTTAATTGTTTATTTTGAGGTCAGTGGTTCTGTAGAAGCTGGAAGGGCACAGAAAGATCTAAAGGCTAGTTTCTCAGGCGTCCTGAAAAAAAATATAAATCAGAAAGTGTCTATGCAGTAACTGGAAGGTGTTACAGGTTCAGAGTGAGATTCATAATACCTGCTGTGGAAGGACCCATGGAAGGCAGCAGCAAGAATGGTGAAGAAGACTACAGCTTTCAATTTCTGACTATTTATGAATAACTACTTTCATAGGAAACTTTCTGGAATACCTCCTAGAATTAGGCAACTCATTCATTTCTGTGAAAATTGGACATGTGATGTGTCATGACTTTAAAGTATTGCAGGAAACATTAATGGCATTGACCTGGTTTTCCTATAATTGTATGAGAAATTTAGAGAACTCATGATGGTGATGTGATAAAGAAACTCAGATGCACATTCTTGTACTTCTGATGATTCTAGTTATCTTGCCCAACTTGGATATTTTATCTAACGTAGATTTAATGCAAGATATACTATAGAATGGGATAGGTGAAACAGTGATCCACTCAGTTATACTAAAGTTTTTTCTTCCTTTCTGTGGCTGAATAAATCTGTGATGCTTTGTAGTGTCAAAGTCCTGAACACAGGATATAAGGCAGGGTCCAAATGGGATGTATGCCCTGCAGCTTTGTTTATCAGGGTGATTGCAAGTCTATCATGTGTTCCTGCAGGTGCCTAACAGTGGATCCTGGATACACAGAGATGTGTAGAAGTAATGCCTCATAAAGAAGATTTTTCTTGTTGGTTTATTAGATTTCATGTTGAAGCTTTTGCTGACATATGGGCTGCTTGTGTCCCTTTTGTTCTTACTATCATCTCTGTGACCTTATTATAGCCCGTGCAGAATGAATGTCTCAGTGATACCTGTGTTCAGAATGGCTTGATTTCCTCCTTTTGTGGGGGACTTCAGCACATTTCTGCAATCTCCACTCAGGTTTTACCTGACCCAGCCATGTACCCTCGCTGCAAAGACGGTAGATGGTATCTTGGTCCGCATTAGGAAGAGCATTGCCAGCAAGTTGAGGGACGTGTTCCTTCCTCTCTACTCAGCACTGATAAGGCCACACTTGGAGTGCTGTGTCCAGTTCTGGGCTTTGCAGTACAAGACACACATGAACACTCCGGAGGAAGTCAAATGATGGACAGCTAAGGTGGTGAAGGGACTGGAGCTCCATCTCATTGAGGAAAAGCTGAGAAATCTGGGACTATTCTGCCTGGAGAAGAGAAGGCTCAGAGGGAGTTTTATAGAAATATCTGATGGAGCCAGGCTCTTTTCAGTGATGGCCATTGACAGGACCAGAGACGGGGGGGGACAAGCTGAAACACAGGAGGGTCGCTTTGAACATCAGGAAATACTTATTGTGAAGGTGATCAAACACTGGCAGGTGTTGCATGAGGAGGTTCTGGAGTATCCAGCCTTGGAGATATTAAAAAGCCACCTGGACATGGTCCTGGGCAATCAGTTCCAGGTGGTCCTGCTTGAGCAGGGAGGTTAACCAAGATGGCTTCTAGAGGTCCCTTCCAACCTCAGTCACTTGGTGATTGGGTGACTTGTGCTCTGATTTACTGTAGTAATAAAAATAAAGTGGTCATGTCTCAAGCTAGTTATTCCAGACCTTCTCTTTGTTAGTGAACAAGTCAAACAAAACCAACAAACAACCAGCCAAAGTAATTGTACTTTTAGGGCATGGTTGCTTGCACGTTGAGGTGGTCATCCAAAAAAAGGTCAGATGGACTGTGCCATAAAAGTGATGGATGACTGTAGAGGAAACCTGAAGTGACCAGCTTAAAGATGAGCTCCAGCCACACATTTAATGGACAAGGTGTGTGCAGGTGTGCTGGTAAGGTGTCTGGTTGGTTGTTTGTCTAGTATTCTGCTGGCATGTGATCTTGTTGGTGCAATAGATAACATCTGCCCAGCTGGGGAAGGTGGACAGGATGAAGATTGAAATCAGTGGGTGAGATACTCCCATTACTGTTCAGAACAGTAAATGAGCATTGAGGTATCAGAAGAACTCAGCTCTGAGATGGTTGCTGAAATTGTTTCTTGGTATGTAGTGAGACATGCAGCCAGTTCTAAAAGGCTGTTTTTACATCATGGACATATCTGCCAGTGCAGATAAGGAGTTGCCTGCCAATTCCAAACATATGTACCCAACACTTACTCAATCACACACAAACATAAACAAGTAAATAAACAACATCCCCTTCCCATAAATATCTTTTTTTCCCCTTCAGATGGAAAAGGAAAAAAGAAACAGCCTGTTATTTTAATTTTTTTTTCTTTTCTATTTTTAAATACAAGGAGGGGCTCAGATACTGTGTTGAAGCTGGAGCTAGTATATGCATAAATAAAATATACATATTCAGGACTTAGTTTAGCCCTATCTGTCTGGTGAATAAACAGAAATAAAATGAAAAAAACTTCTGCAGCTTTGTTAAATGAGACTGGATTCCAGCCATTATGTGAGTCCTTCAATCTTCACACTACGGATCAACAAAATCCATGAATGTTGGGCCTAATTAGACAAATTGATTTATTAAATATTAAAGCTGATTTAATTACTTCATTGTCATTATAGTAGGGATAAATTTGGCTAAGTCATTTTAGTTTAAAATAACAGTATTTCTGCAGAAATTTAGGAGCTTTGAAAGGAGTTGGGGAATGACTTTGTTTAAGATTCAGAATAATGATGATTTTGCCTTGATACGCTTGGCCCTGTTTTCTCTGCCTTGAAACTTTCTCTTTTCTACTGAGAAACCTTCAGAATTTAATTTAATTAAAGAAAAACTGCCCTGAGACTTTCTTTGAGTATTCAAGTGGTGGATAACATGAATTTTTAAGCTGACATAACAAGTCTTAACATGGCTTCTGATTCATTCTTGACATAGATGGGCATAATGCTGGCAATGTTAGAGTATTTGGAAGATAACACTGCCAGAGAACGTGCCATAAATATAAAAGAGAATAATTAAATTAGATCCTCTCAGGATGAACATGCTAAACTGAGACCAGAGTGCATGTACAGTGTATTAAAAATAAATACTTGCACTGCACAGGCAGTAATTCAGCTGTCATTTGAATTCAGTGAAACTTTCTATGCAAACTGATTTCAGTGAAGCTACTCACAAGAATAAGTTACTCTCATGCAGAAACAGGCTCACAGAGTCACTGACATATTTCTGTCCTGAAGCCAGGTAGGTGCAACATGACTGGAACTAGCCTTTTGATATTTTTTGGTTATTTGTTTTATTAATTGTGGTTCAGTGGCTGAGACAGGGGTCTGGATTTCTGTTTTTTTCTTCTGTTTTAATGTTGGAAAAGTTCACTGTTGTGACTATAAGAACTCCCACTATTTAGGATGAGCTTGAGCTTTAACATGGCATAATGTTAAACAGTGCATCAGAATTAATTTTTTAATAGATGTCATGAATAACTTCATATAATGGCTTTTGTTTGTGTTGTGACTATCTATATCTTTGAATTTCACTTTATGAAATTCTTGAACTTTGGGCCAATGCTTTCTAAGGCCACCCACACACCAGCAAAATGGTTGGGAACTCCACTGAGTAGGATTCAGTTACAGATTAAGACCTTTGCATTCACACATCTCCGTGTGAAATACGGATCTTTGCTGTGGTTAGACTTGATCGAGGTCTGGCTAAAACACTCAGGGATGCTCCAGGATGACCTGACAAGCTAATGGAGGCTGGCTTCAGAGGTAGCCTGGATCACACAGGTCATGTCAGCCTGGCCTGTAGTTGTCACTCAGGAAAGGTGTTGGCCTCCTCTAATCCCTTGTCATACCTTCCTGCCCAGTGTAGATGCCCTAGACATCCTGGAGCACCTGATTGTGGGAGATGACTGTAAGGCCACCAGATCGCTCCTTTCAGACATGATTCTGTCACCATCATGCAGGGTCCTAGTGTCATCCAAGAGGAGAGGGGATACATAAGTTCCTGTGTGGGGCTAGCAGATATTTTAAAACAGAGAGGAAGATATGCCCTTCTGGCATGGCAGCTGAGAGCCAGCAGGATACTCTGGGACTGACTAGAGTTAGGTGTCTGAGCAGAGACTGAGCAGAGCCCCGTGACTCTCATCTAGGTTGTGATGAACTGTTCTCTGGCTCCACTGAGTGTGATCACTATTGATTATGACAGAAAGACATTTAGCTTATATGAAATTGTCTAAATTTGGGCATGTTAGTGCTGAACTGAATCCTACTTTTTTTCTTTTTTTTTTTTTTTTTTTTTTTTTTTTTTTTTTTTTTTTTTTTGACAGATTATAATAGAATTGAACAGAACAGAATAGAATATTTGCTGGAGGGGACCTACAACAATTAAACAATTATCTAATCCACTTGCCTGGCTGCTTTAGGGCTGACCAAAAGTTGAATTATTATTCCAAATTGCAAGTAATCATTTTTATTTTATTGCACATTCTATGTGTTCTTCTTTTTCCTGATTTTTTTTTTGTTTTGTTTTCTTTATTAGTGAACAATAAAACATCACTTTCCAAAATTAAGTTTCCAAACGCCTCTCTTCTGCTATATCAAAATGAACTGCATCAGTGGCTGTCAGGAAAAGCAAATATGACAAAAAGAGTTTGTTTGAATATTCATTTGCTGCTCTGCATTCACTGAAACTCTGAAGTGCAAAAAGGCCACAAAATATTAGATGTGCTTGAGTATGAAATTAGCATAGTATCAGCTTTGAATAAAATACGATTCATAACACATGTCAATATGATGTCGGGCAGATCGTGTAATGGTGTAAAACCACTGAGGACACAACACCAGTTCATCTGTGTAGAAATGAAGGGAGGTGGTAGAAACAGTGTTTTCCTTGCTGTCCTCAAGCATGCTCATGCACTCTCCAAACCAATACTGACATATTGAAAGTAGGAGGCCCTCTGGAGTCATAAATATATTGCCATAGAATGTTGTGACGAGTGTTTCCTGGAGTAAACTGGCTTAATTATTTTAAGCCCAGCATTTCCCACTATGTGGTATCAATGGAATTTTTCTACTCTGGTGATAAATAATTCCAATGAAATTTTATTGGGTAAGAATTGTAGGGTATAATGTGTGTTATAAATTCTTTACATTTCTATAGGAGCATGCCCTGTAAGCCATGAGAGATGACTGGGAAGGCCTGCTTGGCATGAAATGAAGTTGTTGAAAAAGCCTTTTTCTTGTACAGTGAGTACTTGCAATTTAAATATTTTACCTTATCACTTTGCAAAATGGCCAAAACATGTGTTTGGGAAAGTGTCTTCTTGTTTTAAAAAGATTGAAGTTTTTAATCAGGTGCTTGAAGGAATTTTTAACTGCACAAATTTTTGATATATGCAAAAAAGATGCATCTGAATAAATAAAGCATTTAAGTGGTTTTGGGTTTAGTGTTGCTAGAGTTATTTCTTTAAAGGAAGGATGTAAGTTTTGAAAGATAATTATATTTTTATTATATAGGATTTTTCAGAGACATCTCTTCATTTTGGCTACCATATTTTAAAATTCTATAAAAAATCCTACCATATTTTAAAATTCTATAAGAAATGTTTTATAACATGACTTATAGTAACTTCCAAAGTGTTGCAGGTGTTTCCTTTCCTGCTGGCAGCTAAAGAAACGTTCACCACCAGGCCTGAACTTTGGAAGTCCTTGCTACTACTGTGTGCTCTCTGCTCATGTAGATGGACAGAACCATTGAAACTCCATCTCCATCTCCACTGATGTTGATGCACCAGCTGCAATAATATTTCAAGTCAATCCCTGATTAGTTAGGGGAAGGTCAGCTATTTCTGACCGGCCTCGCCCGGACAGCGAAAGAGAGCAAAGCTCTGCCATCAGTGTCCTAAAATAGAAGGTCCTTTTCATCTGTCAGACTTGAGTGAGCCACATGGAACACAAATTTGGAGACACAAATCGACTCACAGGGCATTGAGAAGAAGGGCACAGGCAGAAAGTCAAGTGAAGAGAAACTTCCTCAGCTATGAGCTGTATTCTCCAAACAGTTTTTTAGTTACTTTCACAATAATTTTTTATTTTACTGCTAACCTTTTAAGTAATTAAGTTTTTTTTCCTCCTTTTTCTTTTTAAATAACTTAAATAATGAAACTGAATGTGGGGATATTTTTTGGAGGCTTCTTTGCAGCTCTGGGGGTTTTGCTGTTTTTGGTGGCATTTGGAACTGATTATTGGCTTCTTGCTACAGAAATAGGAACTTGTTCAGAGGCACCTGAAGGTGCTGGGGTTAGTATGAACTTTTTATTTATAATGAGAATTATATATGTAGAATTCTTGGGTGTGTTTATTTTCTAAGAATTTACTTCTGTATAAACTTTTGAATATACTAATTGTGTTTATTTTCTAAGAATTTACTTCTGTATATACTTTTGAATATATACTAATTTTGACCTTCTGGAGGCTTACAAGCCTGTCTCAAAATCTCTTTATAATCAGTAGTAATCAGCTCTAAAATGAATTTTTATTTTGTGATACTGCTTTTGCAATATGATTCTTTCAAAAGAAGAATGACTGTTTATAAATGCTATAGCTGGCCTAAATTCAGACAGGTTGTGTGTCAATATGATGGTGGTGGTTTTTACCTCAACATAATTGAACTTAATTCTTTCACCCGTTCAAAAATTGTATGATAATGGCTTTTTGGTTTTTTCCTTTCTTTGTAGGGAGAGAAGGCCACTTTCCATCATGAAGGTTTCTTCTGGAGGTGCTGGTTTAGTGGAAATGTAGGAGATAATAATGCCAGCATGTGGAATTTTTGGTATAGTAAGTAATTTTTAACTTTTTACATTATCTACAGCAGTTTGTTCTCAAAATTGTTGGGGTTTGGTGTGTTTTGTCTTCTATCTTATGAATCATTAGATCTCATATGGCTTCTTTGGGGATCAGGTTCTTCAGCTACCCTGAAATAAATTCTTGACACATACTTTTGCAATCTGTACTATAGGAAACCCCAGGACAGAATGATACAAGTTTAGGTATCAGATTACACTGTGATGGTTATGGATGCCCTGTTAACCTGAGTCCTTAGCTACACAGTCTTTTACCACTTACTGTTAGACAGTTGGTTTATTTCTGTTAAGTAAGGAGAAAAGAGCTTAATGGTTAGCTTGATCCATGGATTTTTGCTTGGAGAGTTTCTCCATCTGTTCTTAACTGACTACAAGTGGGTTAAGAAGGGAATGGGCAACTCCCCAGTGAAAATGGTCTAGGACACACTATCTCCAAATGAGTTCCTTTATTACACTCACAGATGGCCTGTTGCTTTCTTTCACTACATCCAGGATTCTAAGATAGATAGAATTCCAAGATCAGATAGTGTTTTAAAACCAAAATCTCCCATTAAGAAGTCAAGCAAAACTTCTTTGGCACTCTCTCTGAGGTAGAGAGCTCCCTCACCTTATTTCAAGATTTCCATAATCCCTGAGAAAAGCAGGTGCCATCATACAAGTTTGACTTCAATATCCTATATTTTGCTAAATATATTGCTTTGTCTTGGGTGGAAAATGTAATATTCACTGTAGTTAATTTCCCCTTGTTATTTATCTGGAAAATTATGTGGTCAGGAATCCGAAATTTAGATGGGGTTTAAGTTATAGTCAACTTTTGTCTTTTGTCAAGAAGAAGCTGATATTTTTAGAAGTATTTAATGTAAAGGGTGAAATTACCCTTTTCTGGAGAATATTCATTCCATAGACTAGACTCGTATTTGTGGACATTGTACAAACTTTCTGAAGATGCTTGATATTTGATAGAAAAAGTAATTGCCTGGATTTTGTTTGTTTGGTTGTTTTTTCTGCATATGTAATGAGAACATAATTAACCCTCAAATGAGAAAGGTACATGTGCTTAAAAAGGCGTACATATGCATCACATATAAATTGCAGTGTACTTTCAGCAGGGCTTGTTTACTGTCCCAGAGTAGAAATCTCTATTGGTCTTTCGGGAATATTCTTGTTTGTATAGCAAGGCTTGTATCTCTTACCAAACCAAATTCACTGTCAGTTGTTGCCTAGGAAAGAACCTGAAATCTTGACCTATGGAGCTCAATTTGCCCATTTGAAGAACAGACACAATATTGTTAAGGCAGTAAAATGTTCATCTTGAGTTTTCTTTTATGTTTAGCCAACCAGTCACCTTCTAAGAATTGTACACATGCTTACCTGTCCCCATTCCCTCTTCTCCGAGATGAGCACAACTCAACCTCCTATGACTCTGCAATCAGTAAGTATTGTTTGGTGCAAGTGAATACAATGCCTGTAGTTTCAAGCAAACAATTTGGATGCTTCAAAATAAAACAGCCTTGTTGCTCCACACAGTTTAATAAGCAGAATTTTGGTATTTCGTACTTCTCATAATTCTACAACATGCATATTTAAGCCACTGTTTAACAAAGCATGTAGATAAATGCTTAGCTTTAATTATGGTGGCAGAATGGAGGTAATTGCTGGGGAAAAAAAAAAAAAAGACATTTCCTTTTTAGTGCTTGTTTACTCCAAAATAGTATCTTCCTTGGGCTGAACGCATTAAACAAAGTATGTCTTGTCATGTATTTCAATAAAACTGATTTTGGTTTTGGTTGGATTTTTTGTTGTTGTTGTTGTTTTTGGTTTTTTGTTAAATAAAAATACCATAAATAACCATGAATGGAAATGTATTGCATTTTTACTTTATGAGGAAGGAGGAGCAGAACCTTTATGCTGTCTAAGTTTATTTAACTGACTCAGATACACTTCACTGAGAAACTCTTGTACTGTAACAGAGATACATGTTAGTATGTATTTATATAAATGTGAAAGATAAACATTAATAGGTGACTTTATATTTGAAAAGTGCTTAGAAAGCTCTGTCTTTACTTCACTTAGAAACTACTTAAAAATATCAGGTGCATCATCAGATTAAGAGCTTTATGCAAACATATTTGAAGTAAATAACTTCTGATACCTATTTAGTATGATTTTTAAACGAAACATGTGATGAGTGCATGCTACATGTCTCTGAGCTCGCTGACTAAGGGACTTAAGTGATTCCTTCCTGTCCTGAAGCTGTAATTATGCTTTTGCTAACCTTGAAGTGTCCTTAGAATCCAATTTTTATGCTGCAGACATGAAAAAGAAAATAAACTAGAATTATAATGGTTCTGTTAATCTTTAGAAGTTATGAACTGTTTGTCCAGGAAGAATTCAGAGATCTAATCTGTAATTTCACAGCACATCTAGAACAGTTTATCTTTCCATTTGAAAGTGACAGAGTCATCAGCTCCTAATAGCCTAGACAGAGTTTGTATTCCACCATTCACTCATACATTCACAAAGGCTCCTCAAATTGTATTGCATGATTACACAGAAGTGGACAAACAAAGAAAAAGGAAAGGAGAAGGAATATCATCAAAAGTTTAATTAATTTTAGTTAATGTTTGCCAAAAGAACCACTGCTCAAATATAATTTTCCTATCTATATTTCATATTAGGAGATTAAAAGTAGGCAGAACTGTGCTATAGATGCTGGCCCAGGTAGAGTATATTCAGAGCCATTCCTGCTATATAAATAGATACAGTTGGATTGCTTTCGAGCTCATTAAAACTAAAGAGAGTTTGGGTTTTTTTATGCCTACATTTCATTTTCAGCATCCAAGCTGAGTTATTTACTAGAACAGATATGGTTGTTCAAGAGTCTTTCACAACTTTTTATGAGGAAGGTTATGTCATCATCTCTTCTGTTAGTTCAAAACTCGTTTCTCCTTTAGTCTAGTTTGAAAATCCTGCTCGTGATACTTGGCAAACAAGTTTTAAAAACCTTGCTTCAACTGCAGTTGCTAAATTAAGAAGTGCTAGAAGGTTATCCTCTTCTTCTTGACTCCCTGGGCAGGAAGTGGTTCTCTATAAAGGCAGTGGCAAAAAGCTCCAGTTTGGTTTCATCTATGATTCGTATATCCAGTTGTCTGCATCTAATACTTTGCATCAGCTGAGAATGGAATAAAAGGGCATTACTGAAAGATTGAGGTTATTGTCCCCTTTTTTTGGTTCTGCTACTCTTTCTTGATAAAATATTACCATTTTAATGGCTCATAGTTTTCTCGACGTATTCTCTTTTGGGGATGTTAAAAAGCCCAAATATCCTCTCCAGGTTTATCATTGCATTTTTAGTGAGTTAATCAAGTCCTATTTTAAGAAGGTATAACAAGATAAGAATTTTTCTGTCATCTTCATTTGCTCTTTCATAGAAAAATAAACAGCTGAGTAAAGAGGTTTAAACTTAATTAGAAAAATCAAACATGTATACAACACATTTTCTAAAAATCTCTAACTTTCTGTTCAGAGCAGTGTTAGTTTCTGAACAAGTAAAGGCATGTGACTTTTTTACAGACTCTTTGGCTTAAGAAACTTTTGAATCTTATCGGAGGAATTTGAATTTAACTTTAGCCCCTTGTGCAGTCCCTTGTGGAGACACAAGTGTGGTTTCTTGTTGGAATGCTGTGTCACCATCCAGCTAGAAGAGCTCAGACAAAGATAAGTTGCCTAAGGAACATGAAATCTCTGATACTTTTTGAGTACAGTGTCTGGACCAAGTTCTCTGTTGACATAACTCCTTTGGCTTTAGTAGGAATTTGGCTCAGAGCTTTTCTGAGCCAGAGTTCAAAACAGGATCACCTATCCTCTCGTAGTTTATATACGTCTTTTTGTATGTTGGGTTTGTGTTTGTGTTATAGTTCCCAAAAACCTTAAAGCACTGAGGACAGGGAACTCTAGTGTTTGAGTGTGCCTTACAAAGCATTAGACCAAAGGCTCTGTTCATTCTGATGTACAAACCTAGAGTATGAGCTCTTGGTGTCAAGGACCACAGACTTAGATGGAAATGTAAAGATAGAAAACCCTATGGGGGGTGCTTATATTGGAGGTTTGAATGCATGCTTTAATGTATCAGATATCTTTAAATCGTTACTGTTAGATGCATGATCAGCTTCAAAAGGTTAGATAGCACTGCTTTGAAAATGCTGTTTGCCATATCTTTTAATCATGGCTATAATGTTTTTGTGTATTCATTGGTTTTGTTAAATATCTTGACAGAGTGGGGAGGGCTTCCCCTAGCTGTAGTGTAAGGTATTGTCAAAAGCTATGTGATCCATCATTTATGGTTAATGTACTTCAAGAAATTCATTGGCCATGCCATTTATCTTAACCTGAAACTGGTTCTAAATGAACTCAGGGGAAGCCTGACCCTAGAGACTTTCCATGATGGTACAGAGGTTTAGAATGACATCTTCTATAGTGTGCAGCTCTTAAGTTGACTTAGCACCTCATTGTGTTGCTAGAAATTCATTTTTATGATGATTCACATACATAAGTGAAATAAACTACAACCTAGGAATAAAAAAAAAAAAAAAAAAGACCATGCAATAAAAATATCACAGCAGCAACCTATATATTTTAAAATAAACATATATTTGCATAATCATAAGCAGATTAGTTGCCCCATCAAGTTATTCTAAAAACATAATAGTATAGTGCTTTAATATTAATTAATTGCTAGCTAGATTAATGAATAATATCATGTCATCACTTAACACTGATGTTCAAGGACTATCACACTTTCCTAAAGTTTGTCTACTATAGGACAATGCTAGGCTGTTTCTGAACAATGTGCAAAGTTCTTACTTATGGAAATAGTCCCATTGGCCATAGTGAGAATATTCCTAAGAAAAAGAAGTGAAAAATCTAACACTTAGTCACCAATTCAGTATTTTTTATTTTTGTGGGGATTTTTTTCAACTTAATTTGGAAATAAACAGTAGTTCCCTAACTGTTGTAAATCACCCCAACAGCTTTTGAAGCTGAAAGTGGAAGCATTTTAATGGGGCAGCACTGGCACATTAGTTTAATACTCTGATTTGTAGCTGCTAGTATTTTTTTCCTGACTATTAGTATCTTATTTTGTCCAGCATGGGGCACATTGCCAGCACTTGAAGTAATGCCTAATGGATAATACACAATGTTTATAAGACTGAAGCAAAAATCTGATTCAGCAACTGTTAAATCTAAAATGGTGAGATCAAATTTATTGGCAAGTTTGTTAATGGGTTGAAATTAACCTATTGTAATCTGAAAAATATCAGCAATGAAATCTGAAAATAGAAGCTGTACAATTGAAATATTAGCAGTAGTCTATTTCTAGGGGGAAAAAAAAGCTCTTATGTAATAGTAATATAATTGCCCATGAGAGATTGTAATACAGTACATTTATAAGTGTGATCTCTGTAATGCCCCAAGCAGCAATAAACAAGCATTTTTAAGAGCAGTGTATCCATCTTATGAATATTGTATTGTTTTACTGTTAAAATTATTTTTGGAAAAAAGTTCCTACGAAGGGATAGTAAAGGATGCTGAATGAAGCTGAGAAAAGCCTCACAAGGTTTACTGTTTCCACGTGTGTCTTCTGTGCTGCTGCTGAGATAGGTGATTTCATTTACAGTTGTTTGTCTGCAGAGAAGATACTTCTGGTTGAGAGCAGTTCAGGCACTTCGCCTTTCACTGTATTGGCACTGTGTGTGGCAATACTCTTGCCAAAAGCATTTCAATATCTCTTACGTTGAATAGAGAGGTAAAAATGCACACATTCTAAAATACAATCCACTGTTGTATCACAGGAAATGTTCCCTTTCAAATATGAGCTTGTCCATGATAGTTCAAAGAAACTTTTCCAAGTCCTTTTGCCTACCCCTGGAAATTTTTATGCGGCATTGTACTAACATGTTTCAAAAGGCTTTTCATCCTTTTAGCGCTTAATAATTCATATTGATATTAAATTCAAGATCAAGTAGCTGGGGTTTTTATGGTAGACCACAGTACTTGTATGGACTGATGGCTGTGTTTTGAAAACACTTTATGTCAGCAAAGGCAGTGAAATTCTTGGTATGCTTTCATGATGCTGATGTTAATATCTCCAATAGTGGAAGGGTGTTGCTTTGTGACATTAGCTAGGCTATTCCTGACTAACTATTATGGAGCTCCAGAGGTGTCCATGACTGCTACACAAGTGTGTGTTGTAGGTGACACAGCTCTGTGACTTTTCAAATGTATTATTACTTTTCTTTCATATCATGCATCAGTAACATCTTAAAATATGGATCTGTAACTTCAGTTTGTAATCAGCTGGAATCTACTATACTGGAAAAGAAGGCTTTTGGTAATTTTCAGCCATTTCTCCAAAATTTGGTCCCTTGCACAAACCCAGATACTTCTAGTTATCAAACAATGCAAAAGTCTCTGGAGGGACCTACATTAGGATCTTTACAGACAAAAACAAGTAGCAAGGGAAAAGTACAGGTCATGCAGTTTTGGAGAAATATAATGTTCCCATATAGGCCTGACAGTGCAGTTGTTTGTACTCCTGTTTTCCGCTAAGTCTTTTTTATTTTTAGGCCTGCCTGCCATTTCCAAGGCAAATGTTGTACTCAACAAAGGGGCGGCTTACCAAGATGAGTTGCAAAACCTTCTGTTTAGCACTCTTGCAACACAGAGCAATGGTATCTAAGATTTTAAACACTACAGATATGTTTTCTTTGCACTCTGCAATAGTGCTTGTACTTGATTTCTTCTGTTGTAGGAAACACTTGGAATAATTCATGTATTTGAGGTGGGTAACTCTAACACATCTGTGAAGTACCTGGAAGAGACAAGGGTACTGCTTGCCATCTGGAGCAGAACGTGGGCTATCCTGTGGAATACCTCAGTGAGACTTGAAATAGTGCAAACTTCTGTTAACATTTTGTATAGATACACTTTGTGTGGGTTCACCGATCCATTGTTTCTTGAAACAGCCTGTTTGGATCACAGCGTCTGCCCTTTCCATGGGATGTAAAGAAGAATAATTCAAAGCAGAATCTTCTGTTGCATTTTATCTGCCACTGTGTGTTTCAACCTCAGAGCAGCAAAGTCTTTGACTTGAAGAGTAATTTCATTCTTAGAAAGATTTAATTTCAGCCTGCTCTTTTGTGTTTGTCTATGGATGACAGCTAAGCTAAATAACAGTAGTAGGCCTGAGTTGTGATTTTGAATGACTAGCCCTGTAGAAATTGGTCTTGCCCATCTAGGTAGAGAAGATGGAAAATGTGATCTAAGCAAAAATGGTCAGATTATAAAATAAGTGAAACCATCTTTGCAGGAAAATGAGGGCTTTTAAATTCCCTTACAAAAGTAGAAGTCTAAGTGCTCATAGGGTGTTTCCTCAGACCTGTGCCACAAATGAACCAAGTTACTTTCTGCCTTGCAGATTAGAGTGGGTAGTATTCTGCTTGAAAAGTCACAGATTTGTGAGCCGACTTTGTACCTGTCAATTACACTCTATTTTAAAATTGATGTTTAATGACTGAATTAGCTTAATGAACAGGTATTAGGATAATCAGACTTTATCCATGATTCTTTAGAGTAAATAACTGTTTCGGAGAAATAGAATGGAAGCTTCTGTCAGCTGATAGCCAGGTGAAATCAGTATTTCACACATAATGCATAAAATAGTTACAGTGTTATGCAGAGAAACAGCTATTCTCTTGTATAGTCACAGAGAAGTTGAAACAAATTTTCATCAGTTACATTTGTACTTCTTTTGTGCTCTGTTTCTAAGAATATTTGAGCATCAAATCAAGCTTTTCTCATGAAATTTCACTAAAAGGAGTCTTCAAAGCTTCCTGTATGAAGAGCAGATAATGAAAATGGATGTTGGTTTTTCAATGCCGGAGAATCTCGTGTACTCCTCCATTCAGAAAATGGGAACACTGCACCATGACTTAGGTGACTGACATAATAATAATATACAAGAAAGCTTTTTCAAGGTCCATTTTGGCCAATGTGTCCTATTATGTAGTATGACTTTGAAGTACCTTGGGCCACCCATGTAAAAGAGTTGGGTGGTTATAGATTGATTCAGTGGTATTAGGCTTTAAACGAGGAAGTAATGTCCCATGGACTTGGAGACTGCAGTGAAGCTTATCAAAGTAGCCCCATGAGTAAAATTATGTGAAATTGCTTCAGAAACCCAAGACTGAAGGACTTGAGAGATTTACCTTTTTAGGTTTCTATTCACTGTCCATTTGCATTAAGTGAATCATTTAACTATGTGTTTAACTTTAAACAGGTGCCTAAATCCCATAAGAGGTATAGTACTTAAAGCAAAACACACGTTTAACTGCTTTGCTGAGCCATAGCCTTATTTCTTACCTTCTATTCCAATAATTTTTTGTTTATGGGAAGTGGAGGTTTGGGTATGAACCAAACCACAATTTTAACCCTTCTGCCTTGTACTTTCAGACACAATCATCCTTTTTATGCCCAAATCTGCTGATCAGTGTGTTGGAAAATTATGCCTCTGAATGTTTGCCTGGATTAAAAAGGGTGTTATTTAAAAAGTGTGGCTAATGTAATGTGATGAGTGTGATCTAGCTAATACATTTACAAGGCTGATGATGTATACTTCAACTTGAGTTAAGCTGGTCAAGTTAAAAACTGTAGACTTTTGGAATACATTAGTGGGGAACACGAGCTGCTAATGCCTAGAGCACCTTCAAATTTCAGATGAGAGCAAACCTGAATTATTACTGAATAGCTGTCTCTAACAAGCTGTATGAATTTGAATCTTTCAGGATATGAACCAGTATAATAGTTGCTTGGTTGTGTTTTTCCATAACAGTAAGTAGGTGCTGTCAGATGATAAGTGGCAGTTTCTTTTGTGATACACTTTTCCTGACTTGCCAGCTGGCTTATGTGCTTTCCCTCAGTTGGGTGGAAATGTTTTTCACTGACTGAATTGTCAGTGCTTCAAGATTTTCAGATTTGACGATGGAGATCTTTACAACTCATAATTTTACTAATGGGTTGTGTTAATGTACCAATTTTTAAATTCATGGGAGAAATTTATGTCACTCTTGTAGCATTTGTAAAATGATGACTTTGTTAAATGGATGTGCAATTAACCAGCTAAAAACTAATTGTTAGAAAGACTCTTTTGGCCAGAGAATGTCACAAAACTCTCAGCTCATTTATCACCAGCTGCATCCGTTAATTCAGCACTGCTTGGCACTGCCTAACAGGAGCTTCTGAAACATCACATTTTAAATTTAATAAAATACAAAGAGCTTTAGAGCAGAAACAGGCTGGTTTAAGACACTTAGCTGTTTTTCAGAAATACAGTTTACATTTTCTTAGTTTCTCTCTGCTCCTAGCTTAAGTTCCTTTCTGCTGAATATGGCTATATATAAGGAGTATTATCCAGCTGTAAATTGTAGAGAACTTACAGAATGTTATTGGTGATATAGACTGGGCACTAAGAGCGTCAAGATGTTGCAGCTGTCTGCTTCTTCCACACAATTTTGGTAAAATAATTGTATCCTGTTGGTCCCATCATTTATCCCAAGGAATGACTGCTATAGCTTTGCTGTACCTTCTTCTAAAGAGAGTCAATTTGGTCAGATTGTTATCTTACAAGGTACTGCTAAATATTCAGCGGATGAATTTCATTCACAATAACTTACATGCTTTTTTCTATGATCATCAGGTAAGGACTAATTTTGATCCACATGACATATGAAGTATTTGCAAAATAGAATTAATGTTTCATTTGTTAGTAAGGCAAGTGGTAGGAGAAGGGGAAGGGAAAATCTTTGTCAGCCAGCTTGGATAAGTTCTAAGAAATGTATTCTTTTTCTTCCTTCTTCCTTTTCTCCAGTTTATCGAGGTTTCTGGACGGTTCTTATGCTCCTGGGAGTGCTCACTGTGGTGCTGGCTAGTTTCCTCATCATCTGTGCAGCTCCTTTTGCCAGTCACATTCTATACAAAGCTGGAGGAGGCTTTTTCCTTATTGCTGGTGGGTATACTGTTTGCTAAGTCAATTACAGAGTAGAAAGGATAAGTTATTTCTTCCATTTTGCTTAACCAAAAATTATATCAATCATGGTTAAAAGAAAAAGAAAGCATATCCTTTGGCTTGTGGAGTGCCTGTCTTGGAGACAATTCTTTGCACAGTCATTTAGTCATGAAGCTATTATAAAAGCTGGTTTTGGGTTAAGGTTAAAAAAACCTCCACATCCAGGACAAATCATAGAATTACACTGCAATTTCAATCTACTTTTTTAACAGGAAAAGGAATGCATATTTAAGGATGTTGCCTTATAGGATTGTCAAGAGCTTTAGCTAAGGAGAGGGTTTTGTCCTTTATCAGTGATGCGAAAGATGATTGTAGTGGACTCTGAAGAATTTGGAAGACACATTTACATGACCAATACAGAAAAATGCTTTGGATGTGATAGGACTAAAAATAATAGTTGTCATGTATGAGTAAGTAGGAGCTCTAAACCTCTGTGAATGAAAGATAACAAATGACTGAATTCCCTCCTTCCTCGTAACCCACACATACGGAGGAGGATGCCCCCTCCCAGGACTCAGATGACACGGACAGCTCAGTGGCACGCTGTTTGCTTAACCTTGGAAAGTCTGCGAAGTTGTCACACTGGTGTGTAAGATAGAGTTATATAGGATGTAAATGATAGTATGTGCTCCCTTGCTGTTCTCCTTGGTTTAAAGCCTAGTGAGAGGCAGCCCTGTGAGAACATATTGTGTTACAGGGCAGAGCCACTCGTGTCAGCACCACAAGGCCTGGGCCCTCTTTTTGCTTCTCATACTGACCCCCTGACCTTGCTTACCCGCTGCACCTCTAAGCTCTCCACACACAGCTAGTGATCATTATTCCCTTCCAAAGGACTCTCAGTGAAGTGTGGGAAGTATTTTATAATATTTTAGTTGAAGAAAATCCTGCATACTTACATTTTATCTCTTGAGAACTACTCCTTCACACTTTTAAAAGACATACAAAAAATATTCATAGGCTGACGGAGATTCTAAGATATTTCAATGCTTTTTGTCACTAATTTGCAGGGCAAGAGCCCATGTGAGTCTTGCTCTTTTTCTGCATTTGTAATGCATGAAAAACCTCAGCTGTCAGTATAAAGTAGCAGAAGCTGTTTGAGAGGAAAAGGGCACTTGAAAGATGTGGAACTGATGGGCAGAGGTGCAAAGCGACGCTTGTGTTCTCCACTCTGGGTCAGTTCATCTGCCCTCATTTAGGTAGGGGAAGTTAGATCTCCAAGCCTGTGCTAGCCTCCCTTGGCTTCCCTTGGAGGCCTGCAAGAGGCAATAACATTCACTGGCAGTAAAAACAGTAGGTATGTATGAAGTTCCCCCAGCTGGGGATTCATTTCATACTGAAAGAGGAGCCTAATTGGATCAGATGAATGTGCTGTGGAGGAGCCCTACACCTCTCTTTCCTTTACTAGGAGAATCTAGAGAGACTATTTCTTCAGGTATGTGAAGTTAAGTCAGCTTTATTATCCTAGTGTGTGACCTTGGGTCTGTGTCTTTGGCCCTTTCACCCTTTGTCCCTCAAGAGCAAAAGTTCTTCAAGGGAAATCCTGATTTTTTACTCTCTCTGTGTGTAGCATGTTTCAACTTCAGAACTGTTCTCAATCAGGGGGTTTAGAAAAAAAGCTGTTATTTTTACTATTACCATTACTGTTGTGGAAAAGCAAAGGTCTTTAGCCAAATCCTGCTATAATTTGTCAAAAAAAATTGTGATGACAGGAGAAAATAGGACTCATTCAGCTTTCTCAAGACAGAGCAAGATAAGATAGAATCTGATGCAGAAGAAGGTGTTGTGCTTTACTGTGTCCCTGCTGCCCTGATCCCTTCTTCTTCCCATCTCCTTCAGGACTCGGGAGCATGTTCATTTACTGCCTGCCAAATCAAAGCAGGGCATGGAAGGGGAGAGTGATGAGAAGTGGTACATGTTTATCACTGCTCAAACATGTGATCAGGATGCAGCCAGGGTGTGCATCTACTTAAAACACAGAGCTAATGGGAAAATGAAAAGATGTAATGTGACTAAGATTAATGTGACTTAGATTTTGTGAAGTTAGAGTTCTTCTAAGAGAGAAACCGGCAGGTTGTTTTGAAGAAAAAAAATGAATTATGCAAATTGTTTGAAAGAGTCTGGATGCTGTCTTACCACAAAATTCAAGTATGTGTTATACTGTAGAGAATAGTCTTCTGAGAAGGAAGTTAGTCAAGATGATTGTTCTTTGGAAGTTAGGAAAAAGATTGGGGATCAGTAATTTTCCTACTTAAGTGTCTTAAAAAAAGTTAGATGAAATAATTTTAATACCTGTTATTGGACAGAAGTATCTTTATCCTTCTGCAATGCTAACTTACAAATTAGCAACAGATAAAAGCTCTCCCTCAACTGAAGAGTACAGCTTGTCGCATAATCTGCTGTGACATCTTAGGGTTCAGGAAGTAGCTGAAGGTATTATTGGGAATGAGATTCATGCCAACTGTTCAGCCATCTGAAAGCTGTTTTTTATGAACCAACTGCTTGAATTTCTATTGTCAACAGTAAGAAACACTCAGATGGACAGCTCACCTTCTCTGTGATAAGGCAGATAGATTTGTCTTTGGAGGGACCCATTCAAGAAGCCTAAACAGAGATCCCAAGTGACAGAAATAAATTTATGTTGAAAAGGACCTCTTGTGGCAATCAAGTACAACATCTCATTTAGAGCAGGGTTGTCTTCAAAATTAGATCAGGCAGCTCAGAGCCTTATCCAACCAAGTTTTTAAAATCTCCAGTAACTGATGTTGCGCAGCATCTTTAGGTGCTTGTCCCTTTTTGACCAACTTCATTGTGAGAAATGTTTTCTTTTTTCCTTGTTGTCACATGATATTGCTCTTGATGCAGTTTGTGACTATTGCATGTGACTCATCCTGTCAAGACTGTAGGTCTCTGAAAAGTCTATCCCCATCTTTTCTATAACTCCATTTAGAAAAATGAAGACTGGATTCTTCTCTAGACTAAAATTTCCCAGCTCACTCAGCCTCTACCTGTTCTCCATTCTCCTAACCATTTTGGTGGTCATCATCTCAGTTTATCAGTATCTCTGTTTCACAAGGGGACCCCAAACTGGACATAGTTTAGCACATATGATATCACAAGTGTTGAGTAAAGTGTGGTAATAGTATTTTCAAATATGATGACGGTGTTCTTGCTAATGCAGCTGTGTAGGAGGTTAATTTTCGTTTTTGCCAAACCTGCTTGGATTCTTATACACATAAAGGGATCATTCTTGTACTTTAAGCAAATTGTCTGTGAGCAACACCTGGGCTCCTTTGCCCTTTAAGGCCGACTTTGCTCTTCAAGGCAGCTTCCCTTGGGATCTTGCCTACCAGTTCTCCGCACAGATTAAAGTGTGTTCTCCAAAGTTCTGGGTTTTACCTTCTGTATTCCTCCTAGGACATTAACCTTTGCCATTCCATGACCATTATAACTACAATTAACACCATCTATCATTTTCCTGACCCATTTTTTCTTAATTGGGACTAGCAAAACTTTGTGATCTAATTAACCACCTGAGGCCACAGGTGAAACTACACCTGTAATACCTATGGAAAAATGTGAGTATCAGTTCAATGATACCACAGTCAGTGTCTTGAGTGCTGCCTTTGCAGCCTCATCTCCATGTCTGCAACATCACAGGATTGTCCAAGAGAGCTATGGTACTGAAAACCATAAGAAGCCTTATAGTTGCTTCAAAGGTCATAGGAAAAGAAGGGAAAGCTGCCATAAAATGATCTCGTAGACAGCCCTCAATAAAGTCCATTATTACCTTGTGCCTCTTTCTGCCTGGGGGTGGTGAAAACTGTCCTCTTGTACTGATACCAATAAGCAATATACTAGGATGTGCACAGAGCATTACAGAATCACCCTGGTGAGGAAGCAAGATTAGAAATATGATTGCTGCTTCCTGCCAAAAGAATAAAAAAGATGGTACTTTAATTTGAGATCCTAGATGAGGACAAAAATCTGTTTTCAGAGACATGTAGCTACTTCCATAACTTTTGCATGAGACCCTCTGCATGTACTTCAGCAGAGGATGCCAACCATTATTTTTAAATAGAGGTCACAAGAGGCCAAGATAGGTGGTAGAATCTGAAATAAGGACAAGAACAGAAAAATGCATTTAAAAAAAAAATATACGCACACACACACACACAGAAGTTCCCCTTAAGTGAGATAAAGAGTTCTAAACTTTCAGGCATAAGTAAAAAGCTCACATCATTCTTTCCAGCACCTGTTGTCTTCACGTCTGCATAGTAAAAGATTCATGCCATAAACAGCCATTCACCATTGACAAGTGAAAGGCATTTCTACGTGGGAAGAATCAGTACTAAAGGCCAGCAAACTGCTTCTTGAATTCACAGACATTTCTAAAGGTTCTGTATTCTTTCTCCTCTACAATATGCACAAGTATTTGTTTGAAAGAAATTCAAAGGAATGAATGTGAAAGACAGAGGAGAGTGACCTCAGAGAAGTCCGTGTCTTATCACACTGCACAGAGCTGTGTTTCAAACATGTGTGTTTATTTAAAAAAAGCAAAATGGAAAAAAAAGAAAGAAAAAGGAGTAGGAGGAAAGTATTTATTTGTCTTAATCTCTCTCAGACATATTTCATGTTCTAGGAATAATTTCCCCCATCATTACTGACTCATGCAACTGCTGTTCTATTTTTTATTCACTAAAAGGCAAAGGGAAAAGGACGCCTGCACTCTATGAAAAAGGTCTAAATGCCAAAACCATAGAAATATATCTTAGCACACACTGTTCCTAAAAATATTTGCTTCAAGAAGCTGAGGATTTTTTTTCAGTCTTGGTAATTTTGTCTTGGAGCTTGCCTTTGAGGGTTCACGACATTCACAATAGATTGTAAGTGCAAGACTGCAAGAGCAGATTTCTCAGGATAAATATACATTCAGTAAACTGTCTAAGTGCTTAACTCCCGTGAAATCATAACTCTCTGACAATTAGACAAAAGGAGTGCTAATGAATGGCAGAGGCAACAGGACATGGTCAGTTTTCACTTAGTCTGATTCTATTAGTCAAGATATTTTTGAACATGCTAAGTAATACACCTATTAATTAGTCTGCATTAGCAGGTGATGAGAACCCTTAAATACTCCTTTACTACCTTAATTAATTGAGGGTTTACATACTCTTCCTTTCTTCCGTTTTAAGGAAGAACATTTATCTCTACTTGACATACATTTCTTCTGCAAATTTTCATACCTGACATTTTGCCACTCAGGTGTAACAGCTTGCTGTGAAATCACACCCGATAGATGATAGATTCCCTGAAGTTGTTTTACCACTGGCACCACTGGCTTGCTATTTTGCACCTTCATGGTATTGATTGTAGTTTAACCACCTAGGGATTGCTTCAGAGTGCCTGAAAAGCAAGGGGTGCCCATTTCTAGATTAAAGCACCTTTGATGCAATTGTATTTTAATGACAGATGTTTTTTACTAACTGCTCTACATAACTTTGCTTCTACCCAGGATGCCAGAGGGGTTTCCAGATGTGTAAAGCCTGGTTATACTTACCCGCTGCTATAATAAGGGAATACATATCACTACTTTTTGTAATTATCATTGTTTTGGATTAAGTTTTCCCCAATGCAGAGGTTAAATAGAGGACTAGTTTGAAAGTGCGTAGGCACAGCCAGTTGAAGAGGTAAATTCCAATGTCCTTATGGATTTTGCCAGATTATTAATGCATCTTTCCAAATCTTAGGGCTATAATTTTTTGTTCAAGTTTTGAAACTTGAACAAAATCCATATATCTAATAACTCCATTTATGAATCCGTCCCTGAATCTTTCTACTTTTTTAATCAAAAGTTACTAGCTCTGTTTTGTTCTGATTTTCCTGTGTTGCCTACATTATCTGTTATCATTAGGTGTTCTGTTCTAGGAATCTTCTGCTCAATTTGAATTATATTTGAAGAGTCTTCAATTTAAATTCTCATTCTTCATGTCTGGCCCTAAGGCAATCCTTCTCTCTGATTGTTTCAGTGGTTTTATGTTTAATACAAGCACAGTACTAAATTCCATCAAAATTGAGTTTTACTTAGGTAAAATACTTTCAAAATCAAATTTATGCCTCTTACATTTGAGTGTTGGGTTTTTTCAAACTTTGTTAGGAATTTGAACCTTAGCAAAAAATGTAATCCTGGAAGTGTATTTCATAGACATGAAATGTGTCTGCCTCCTTCTTTATTTAATTTTTCTACTGTTATTTCAGCCTACTAGAAATTGCAGATCAGAATGTTTTGATTATGCCCCAGGTTAAGTATCTCAGCCTTTTTTTGTTGATCTTCAAAAGATAGTATTTATAAGGATTGAGCCACAAACTCTCACCTGTCAGATGCTCAGGATGTATGTAAAGATACTATATTTTGTCCATAAAGCAGTAACAGGAAAATCACCAGATCACTAAGCTGGTGCATCTAACCTTCCTGGTTTTGTCTGCATTCAGTGAGGGAGCGAGGACAACAGCTGCTCTGTGGTAAATGGGCAGAGGCGGGGAGGAAAGGAGGTCGTGAGGCAGCATCTCAGGTTGGGGATGGGGAAAGGTAACCATCAAAGGTGATATGAAGCATTCATATGGATATGAATGGATATGGAAGCAAATGCCTTGCCATGGGGGCTTACAAAATGCACTTGTGGGTTTTGCCACAAATGCCACATTTGTTCAAGGTTGCATTGCAAGTGTTTAGCAGGATGGAGAAGAGACCACAAATACCTTTACAGCCTGCAGCCTCAAGATTGGCAGTGAGGCATTTCCAGGATTGTGCAGTGACTTGTGTTTTAATGAGGCACATGAACATTCTGGGATAAAAACGTGATGGGGTGGTGTCCCTCAAATATTTTAATGTTGGAATAGATGGTCCTACTGCTGTAACTCTGCTGTGACAGCTGGAGCTCAGGGAGCAAATGGGTACAGGCTGAAGCATGCAAAAAATTTACGTTCGTGCCCTTGGTCGTCCAGCAAATTTTCTGGAGCATCTGTTCTGCAGGCTTGCATTTCTCAAGTGTCCACATTCTTCTAAAGTGAAATGAAATATTAGCAATGCAACTGATACTTTGGAAAGCACTTTCTTCTTATATCTCCTTCTGGTGTATAGTAACAAGGAGATTATCAAAGTTTGTAAGGACATGTGCTCCTATTACTATCATGTATAAACAATTCAAAGGCCTTTCAGAGGGAGTGGTTGGGAAAAGGCTGTGAATTATGTGGTGGATTAATTTCAGGAAACTGTTGTATCCAATTTGAGGTTATTACTAGTAGCCTTTTTCATAGTTATTATTTAATTATTGTTGGCTTTTTTTCCTCTACCAAGGGCTATTTTTCTAAATGTGGATGATTTAGAATTAAATATATTTGAATTTTTATGCAAAATATTTCAGTAGAATACTCTGAAATTTTGTGTTCCAAACACAGCCCTTTTCATAAGAATAAAAAAGCAAATGCAGAGAGGTGAAGATAATAGGAAGATTTCCTACTCCTTTCTTTCTCATCCATAAGACTGATAAAAACAATGCCAGAGTTTGGGAAGCAAAACTACAGTTTTTTCCAGACTGTCCCATTCCAGTCCCCTTCCCTCCCCCACCTTGACCCCTGAATTCAAAACAATAAATAGCTGCATGAATTTCGGCATCAAAGTCTGCCCACCAAAACAGATATCTCCTTTGTCATGGGAGTGTGCCTTTCAGTGCAAGGAGCAAGGTGGGGGTAGTGCTATTTGGAGGAAGCCAAAGGCAAAAATTATCCAGTGGTAGCTGACTGTGCCATGCAGACAGGACCTCAATCCTCATTGATGGATTTTTAGGTAATAGAGTAACTAAAAATACACCCAACATCTGTCTCACACTCGGTTGTTAAAACCTGCTGTTTCTTTTCCAGGTGTCTTGTTTTCACTGGTAGTCGTGATGTATGTCATCTGGGTCCAGGCCATGGCTGATCTGGAAAACTACACAAACATGAAAAAAATGGATTGCCCAGACTTTGCTGTTTATGTACGTTATGGCTGGTCATTTATGTTGGCTCCTATAGGAGTATTTTTTGCTTTATTAGCAGGAATGCTGTTCTTGTTGGTAGGGCGTGCCATTTATTTACACTCAGACTAGTCAGATGCTGCTGAAGGGAATACAGCAATACTCATGAAACTTTTTGACAAATGTAAACTGGAACACAATTTTGTACATTATTACCATTATGGCAATCCTAAGTGTGCAGGCAGACTTCTGGAAGTTCTTCTATTACTTGTTTAAAGGTAAAAGACACAAAACTCAATACAAGAAGAAACCACCTTTAGTCCCAATTAGTTGTTTTTAATTCTTTAGAAAGTACACTTGTGGTTCTTCACATTGTACTATTAGCGGCATTTTTCTAGGTTATCAAACAGAGGAAGAAAAAATATTTCTGCAAGTAAAAAATGAACATGAATTGGCTCAAATCAATATTTTATACATTTATCTTTTAGCATTTACACTGTACTTCTGTTTGTAGAGAATGGCACAAGGTAGAGGAGAAGGCAAACATTCAAACACAGTAATTCAATCTACCTCCTCTCCTGTTTTCCACTACTTGTCTTAGCTTTAATGGCAGCAAACATGTCTGTGCTTTATAAAAATAGAGTGCAGTTGTTCATGCAGCATCCATAAGAAGAGGAAGAGAGAGAAGACAATTGCCATGAATGTGTAAAAGCTTAAGTGTTCTATTACCCATTTCTCTTTTCTGTATGCATTTGAAAGCTGTATACTTCTGTATTCTGAAATCCATGTGTTGCATTATTCTGTAAGCCAAAATGCCATAATACAATCACTATCTGAAGTTATGCCAAAATTGTATTTTGAATTATAGCATTAATATTTTAATTAAGTTTTAACCCTTTTATTTTTCAGTGGAACAATTGGCTTCTCTAACAAATATTTTCATGGTTGTGTAAAATTAATTTTTTATTAAAAAAGGTTTATTATCAAGACAATATCTAGGATATGAAAATGTGTGTCTTATGCAGCCTTCATTTTCCTACATATTAAAAATCTGCATTATAGACCAAATCCAACTTGCCTACTAGGTTTGCTAGGAAAAGCGATGAGCCTAGCTAAGACAGCAGGGGAGATGGATTTGGTTCTGCATTGTAGGAGTGGCTGGTTCTGTGTGTGAGTGTGCATGCATGTTTGTGCATTGATGAGACTGTATGCATGGTATGGAAAAGATGGGGTTGAGTTTTAACAATGGGAAAACTTTGTCTGGCATTGGGCCCAAATAGAAATTACATCCATCTGAGAGTGTGCTGGTTTTCACTTTGTAACTCAATGCAGAATAGTTTGAGGCTGTGGGGAAAAGTAAAGGCTGCATGTCGGTTTGTTCTTGTTCATAATGCTTAATTCCACAGCTGTTATGAATACTGAAAGCATTGCTAAAAGGCAGGAAAGGAATGCCCACAGAGAAGATGTGGTGGGCCAGACTGGATGTTACTTCCATTTTGGGAGGTTTTGTGATTGGAACTTTTCCAGCCTTTCCTGCTACTTATTTATTTTTCCCTCATCAAGATTAGTGTTATACATTATAGAACAGGAAGACAAGAAGAGTGGGAGGTAGGGAAGCTGGGACTGTGGGGTTTAGAATAATTACCAATTCACAAAAATATTTTTATTGGCAAATAACGCAGTGTTTTTAATTACTGTGTCAGAGAGTATGATGGGTGAATTTTAACCAAATATTCATATGCACATATATATAGGAACCTCACATAAATGATAGCCATCCGGAGAACATTAGGGTTACACCATAATGCCGTTGGTTAGTCAGGAAATGCTGAAATTAACCCTGCTCGTTGTGCATATGGTATTATATTCCTGCCCTTAATTACACAATCACATACTGTTTCTCAAGTAATACATTCTGTTGGTATTTGCCCTCTTTACAGTCTAGGACTCTCACTGGCAATTGTGAAGGTAAACTCAATAATCAAGAGTTACTGACTAGGTACGCCTCCCAAACCCTGTCTGCTTCTCTGCAGAGGAGAGTCCTTCTCCACAAGAGCCTAAAGGGAGCAATATACTTGAGCCACTTTCTTGCAGCTTTTGGAAGCTGGAGGAATTGAGAGGTGCCTCAGAGCTGGACCTCTTCCAGCAAACCCAACCAACCATGTGTGCAGCAGCAACTAATAAACTCTGCAAGGATTGAGCCAAAGGCTCCTGTGGCGCCCTTAATTCAGCCCATATGCATCTTCAGAACTCTCTCCATTATGCAGCTAAATTAGTTACACTTTTGTGTGCAAGACATCCTCTCTTGGAAGCAACCCTTCAGGTCAGACTGTGATGTAATGGTTGTTGAGATCCAAGGTTTCTGAGGATTTCCTTGGAAATATCTGGAAGCCTTTCCAACACCAGTAGGAATTTCTTGAGTCCTCATAAATTTTTCACTCAAACTCATACTTTGGCAGAAGGCTGTAGCTTTATCAATTTGCTTTAATTGGATTCCCTATTAGTGGCAGAACTGAAAGTCAGGTTCCTTCTGAAATAGTGGGGTTTGTTTGCTCCCTCCAAACATTTAATGTGGGTAAGCATGTAATAAGTACTTCCTGCAGACCAAGGAATGGTGTTAAGGGTGGTAGGGAGGCATTTCTGGATGGATATTGCCTAAAAACACAGTTAAACTCTTGTTCTTCTGATTTCATTAAAGAGCTATATGCAGGGGAATGGGCTTGTAAGAACTTGGGGAAGTCAGGCCAGCTAAGGAGACTTGCTTTGTGGCATTCTTCCAGATATGCTTTTGTCTAGAAAATCCTTGGCAGGGATGCAGGGATTTTCATGAGAGCCGAATAAAATATTGTAAAGAGGATTAAACTCGCTAATCAAAATATTCTGTGAAATTGGTCAAAGAACTGTGTTCCTCACAAATCCATAGGAGTTTGGGTGTTTGGTTGTTTGGTTTGTTTTTTTTTCCTTAATAATTTCCTAGCCAGCTTAATAGCCTGTGATCATATTGGAAGAAAAGAGATTTATTTTTTAAGAAATATGTTTGAAAGAGTGAGGAAGAAGAGTAAATAAAAAGCATTTTCTGATTACTTTCAATTTGTAAATCATCCATTTGTCCAGTGCAAACATGGCATGGACTATGACTGCCCAAAAAGGAGGCAGTGTGAAAATGTGGAGAAGGAGGTGAGAAAGGAGGGAGAAAAAGACAGGTGAGTGTCCCTCTGTTGATGCCATCTGCCAGCCCTCTGTGCTGCTGTTGTTGATCCCTGGGGGATGCACCAATGCAATGTGGCAAAGGTGGCTGCGGACAAGACCAGTCGGAAAAGGATTTGCCCCAGTTTATTCTTTTCACTCATTTGGATGGCTGCTGTAGGTCTCACTGGAGCTGACCTTCATGAAATTAGTGCCTGTTTATTGGCATGTACATTAGTGAGGTAAAACAGCGTTCTCCTCCGAGGAAATGCAAAAAAAGGCCTGCTTTATTTCTCCGCCGGGTGCCTACCTGCTGCCGCTGAGACTGTACTTTGTAGTGTGCTAGTAAACTGCTAGTAGGACAGTTGTAAGTATCATCTATTGTTGTCTTCATTCTTATCCTGGCTGCGAAGTATGTTGTGCTTATTGTCTTTTAAGAAGTCATATTGAACATCTTAAATGAGCTATTTACCTTCTGATGCAGCAGCTGGCTCTCTGGCTCTCCTGTTCCTATTTGTCCTTTTGGCAGTGTGATTCCCAGGCAGTGAATGCTAGATAAAGTATATTCACATGAAATTCTGCTGTTAACTTACAGTAAGTCTGAACCGATGCAGACGAAGTTGGTGGAGACACTGAAATTGAAAACAGAAGTCAGTCATCTCTAATCAAAAGTGACAGAAGGGATGAAGAATCGCAAGTACTTACAGCACCACTCTTCCCTCTATGTCTCTCACTCACATTACCAGTTTAAGGCCAAAACTGGTCTGGCTTTTCAGTCCTTATGTGCCTTATTTACCCAGAAGACACTTACAATAGTGGTCAGGAGAGCCATTTCACTTGAAGGTAAGAAGCAATGGAGGGCTGGCAGCAACTCAGACATCTTCAAACTGCAACTGATTTTCCCCTATGTCCCAAGGAGCCCAGAAGGGCCTCATAGAGTGCTGCAAGGCTCCATATTTTGCTGTGAGGATAAGGAGAGGGCTTGGAGTACAAATCACCCCATGTCACTTGTAGTTCTGTTCCTTGTCTGTTCCTGAAATCTGGCAAGAATGCATTTGGTACAAACTGGGGGGGGGGGGAATGGTAGCAGGATGGGGGGTGGGAGGTGGAGAGCAGCTCTGCACAGGGAAGGTGCCTTTCACACTGAGAGGCAGCCACTCTGTACTAGGTTAAATCAAGGGAACAGTCTCAGTGGTGTTACTTCACATTTGTCACACTGTTACTCCCCACCTTGTACCCGGGTACCTTAGGAGATGTTATCTGAAATGACCTGGACTTGGTTCAGGTTGTGAACCAGTTGAGAGAAAGCTTAAATTAATGCATCTTTGAGTTGGAAACGCATTTAAACCAGAAAGAAACCCAGAAGGATAATGAAAAACGTTCCCCCCTCCTCTATACCACATCAGATTGACTAATCCTCTGTTATGTGGCTTTACTTTGAAACAGATCATTCTCGTTGCAACACGTTTAATGCTGCCAGCCACCACATGGTTATTTGGCAGCTATTTAAAGCTCAGATCATATTACTCTGTCGCAGTGCTAGGCACCCATGTTCCAACTGGTATACAACTGATCTAAAGAGAAATCAGCTTCAGGTTTTGTTCTCTGAAATTAAATGTGACGGCATGATCTCTATGATCCTTTCCC
>VZSR01003803.1:55156142-55227861 GCA_013398615.1 Brachypodius melanocephalos
GCGGTGCGGGAACAGTGCGGGAGCCGTGCGGAGCGGTGCCGGAGCGGTGCGGGAGCGGGGGCTGCAAGGCGTCCGGCGGCCACCGGGGGGCTTCATTTCCCCTCGAAAGGAGCTGTGCCGGGAAGCGCTTCCCGGGAAAGCGCCTTGTTAGCGCTAATGAGAGCCCGGCTGTTCTGCTCCCCCGGCTAGCGTTTGCTGTTAGCTCAGGGTTTAGCCATTTAAAGGTATCTCGGCCTCTCTGTTTATTTTGAGGGTCTCACGTCTGTCAGCCTTCACCGAGTAGAGGCTAATACGCTTAAGCACGTTTTACACTTCGCGGGAGACTTAATAACAACCAAGGCCATTAGTGGGGTAAGACGGCCCCAAATGCTGGGCTAAATGCTCCTTCCAGCCTGCCAGGCTCCTGTGACTGCCATGCTGCTCTACTTTTGCGGTAAATGGGTGCTTCAATAATTTCTTGCTTAAATAATTATCCATGAGAGTAATACATATTAATAACTATAATACATTGGATTAAAAAAAAAAAAACAAACTTATATTCATTCATAAGACCTCTAAGTGCTTTATAAATGAGGTCAGTGCAATTAACCCTATTGAACCACTGCTACGAAGAAATTCCAAATGTGCCCATAAACTGGTGCTGTCACTTAGCATCAGCTGGACAAATGGTCCTGTTTCTAGCACCTTTAATTCAATCTGGAATTAAAATCAAAACAGCAGAAGGCTTCCATATTAGATACGGTTTTTGGTCACAGAAGCTGCCATTGCCTTGAAGGGAGTAAAGAAATAGCCTGGAAGAATTTGGAAACTGCCCTGCTGTGCTTAAAGTGGTTGGGGATCACTGAAGAACTGAAATAAGGAGCAGCAGCAGTTGGCAAAACCTGGAAGAGGTAGCAATGAGGAGAGTGAAGTTTCTTAAGTAACATGTAGCTTAGAGAGCTGTGACAGTTTTTGAGAGAGACTCCTGCCCTTCCTTGGAGGAAAACGTTCCCAATGATCTGAAAGAGTGAGGGGGTAAAACCCTAAAAGGAGGCCTCCAATTTTAGAAATGTCTCTCCTCACCATAATCCCTCCACTTTTATAACATTTTCTACGTTATGACATTATACGAACTGCGTAACTGACAAATCCTTCATTTGCATTAGATTTAAGTGGCTTCCCTCCCATCACTCCTCACGGTTAAAAATACATTACAGAAATTACTATCCTACCTAGGAAAATGTGTGATGACTCTGGTGTCTGTCGTTTATTTCTAAAACATTTTGGCACTTTTCCTCCCGAGTTGTCTTTTCTCTTCAGCTTCGAGAAGGGGAAAGGAAAGTGCAGGGTTAGGGCAAGATTTTTCCATTTCCCTGGTTATTGCATGCATGCATTGCAGCCCACATGCCAGGCATGACAGAATCTAAATGCTGGGCATGAAAGTGAAATCCTCAGGAGGGAAGGAGAATAGAAAGCACAGAGAAGCCACAGTTTGGGATGCCACCACAATGACCGTAGCGAATGAGACCAAAGGTACTGGCCCAAGATCTTTTCTTCCTACACTGCCCAAATTTACAGAAAGACTGTTAGCAAACAGCAAGTGGAGCATGACCTTTCCTTTCATATGACCTTTCAGCTCCTGCAAAGGGGGAAAATTCAGCCCTGCTTTCACCTCCTTGCTACGTGGGATAAATTTGGCCCTTTGCATGCAAACAGCCCTTTGATGTTCTTCATTCCTTTCTCCTGCAGGCCTCCAGCTGATGCTCCAGTGTCTCATCTCAGGGGCTGCTCCTGTGGGGTGTTTCTGAGCATTAATCATTCTGCAGACATCCGCTTTCTCTCTGATAAGAGCCTGGCTCAATCTGGAAGGAAAGGAGGGGACTCAATCTGCCTGATTGCCGTAGACCCTTCATTTTGCACTGCTCAGCCCCTTGCCAAGCAGAGCAGCAGGGGAGTCTCCGCTCAGTTGCTCCCAGCAGGTGTCACTATGGAATGGCAAAATGCAATTCCAGGGCTGGGAAAGAAGTCTGGCTGCAGGCGGAGCATCCTCTGACACTGCTGCCGAGGTAGCACGCCACTGTGTCCCGGAAACTTTCATAATTAGATCTGCAGCAGATGTGCTGCCACCCTCTGCTTTCCCTCCTTTTTCCCCCTTCATCGCAGCAACCATAATAGAGGGTCGGGGGAGATTTTGATTTTTTTAAGGCATTGCTTAACAATGAATGCAGAGACACCCATCTTTGTGGATCACTACCCTGTGTAGTAACATAGCACAATAATGTGTAAAGTTTCCAGTATTGTTGGTAATTACTGATAAGCCCAGTTCAGCTCTCAGTTACATACAAAGCTGGGTAAACAATGGGAGGAAAAAATTAATTAGAGCCCATGTTTGCTAAAGCTAGTTAGTGATTCCATCTGATCACGTTCCTGCTCCTTTTATTCCCTTTGCACAAACATTTGGGTGGTCAGATTTTTCTAGCACCTAGGTGTGCAGGGGAACTTTAGTCTGTGCAAATAAAATGTCTCTCTCTAAGGGCATGGGCCCCTCTGGCAAATGCTCTGCCCTTGTGTTTGCAGCTGGGAAGATGTTTGGAGGCCTGGGAAAGTAGAAGTCAAATGGTCACTTCTACATCAGCAAAAGCAATTGGGGAAAAGAGAAGAGAGGAAAAGAATGAATGGGAGATAGTGGGAAGGACAGTCATCTGGAGATATTTCACATGTGTCTTGACCCCAGAGTACCTTTGTACAGTATGTCTTCTGTGACAGCAAACCCAGACTATGTGAAGAGGTAGAGCAGAATTTGCCATCTCACAGGAAGTTCCTCTTAGGCATGCTCTGAACACACTGGTGATGTGAATATTGGGCGTGGTTTGGATTGCCTCACTTGCTAGGAAAACTGAGTTCTTAAACCAGTTTCTAAAACCCAATTCTTAAGAGTTTTATCCCAGTGGGAAGGCTCAATAAGTGCTATGCAGCAGCTTGTACACTGCATGGGGCCTTTGTCCCTCCCTGGCTTCTCATCAGGGACTCAGACAACTTCTGTGTGTGCGGGGGGAATGAGGATGTCAGAAGATGCTGCCAGGGCTCTAAAATCTGTGTTGGTGTTTATGACTGGTTGAACCCCTTCCCTACGGTAGGTCTGACTTACTAACATCAAAGCAAGACCAGTCTTGAGAAGGTAATCAGAGCAGGTGACCTCCAAATGTCTCTTCCAGCTAAAATAACTCCATAATCCTATTAATGTGGGGTCATATTTACTTATCCATATCCTTGAACAGTGCCCTTATCTTTCCTGCATACCATTTACCATTTTTTTTGCAGAAGCAATGCCTATTCTTCTGCTCTGCCATTCTGAGAGATCAGGAATGTGATCAGGATGAATGTGACATCTCCTCAATTGATTATAAATATTGTGTACATCTTTGCCTCTTCTGCACCCTCAGAGAAACTCAGATAACTCTGCCAGTGAGGACCATGTTTGGTCAAGGATAAACAGAGAAAGGACTTGAGTGCCCTCAGCATCATCTCCTCACATCTCCATTCTCTGAAGTGCTCCCTCAGAGTCAGTGCATCAGTGATTTCCTCAGATTCACTTCCAATGTGTACCAACCAGGTCAGGCAGTTATAGGTATGGCTTGATGTTTTGCTGTCAGTGAATAGTTTGGTGAGACCTGGCATCTGCTTAGACTCGTAATGTGTATCTCTTCTTGTGAAGAAATGCTTGGCAGATGGATCCATAAAATCCCACACATAAGCGCACCCCTTTTATTGCTGTTGTTCATGCCCTGGTATGCAAAGCTGTGTTTTATGGGGTGTTGGGAAAGGCTCAGATCAAAGCTAATGTGATTTACCCATGATGCCTTCAACAAGAAGAGTTGTTCAAAAGATAGGAAATCATCTATGAAGACAATCAGACTTCACATATCTTTCCTGTTGGGACACAATAAAAAAAGGGTTCTGGGCAGAGGCCTAATATCAGTCTCTCCTTTCCCCACTAGCACATTGGACAACAAGGACCCCATCTAACAGACTGCAGGGTCTCCCCTTGGCCTCCAGCCACAAGTGTCTGCCCTGGCAGTATGCTTCTAAAACAAACTCAGAGTGTGTGAACATAAATAAATTCTTCCCGCTTCCCTATCTGAGGTACTTTCAGGAAAGAAAATATCTTTATGTTCTATTTTTTATTTATTCTGAATACAGTTGGTGGATGTAAGCCATTCTAATTAAACTGCAAACTTCTTTTGTAGAGAGCTCAGATGTTGAAGAAATCTATGTCAAGCATTACACAAGTCTGTATCCTTTGTACTCATCTTTTAAAATTCCACTGGCATAGAAGAGTAGCAAAAACCACCATCAAACTCCAAAACAAGGCCCTCAGATCTGTTTGCTCTTGCACTTTGGCTGTCCCTGGGGTCTTTATGGAATTTACAAAACCGGGAGCAGAGCCTGACGCAGGGTGTCAGCTGGCAAATGTGGGTGGTACTTGGGTGTCAGATAAAGATTCATTTAGAAATGCAGCCGAGGAGAAGGAAGCCTCCTTCTGTACTCAGCACAGCCCCTGCAAATCAGGTGTCAAATCTGATGTCATGTAGTGAGCAAGTGCTTGGCAAGTCGCTCCTCATGCATGGGTTACAGAGGTGGTGCTGCTCTAACATCCATGATTGTGCTGGGTGTCCAGCAGAAGACCCTGAGACACTTTGCTGGCTGTGTGGCAGAGCCTGGGCCGCCAGCCAGCCGAGCTGCGTGCACTTGCTCGTGCTCAGTTAGCAGGTTCAGGCTGTGGATGCAATCCACGCTGACTGCAGTGCCAAGGCACCAGCTGCCCTCAGCAGCTAATAATATAGAACTGCAAAGTACAGTTATTTAAGTAGGTACAATTCATTCCATAGGGTGGTCCCTACATGTGAAACGGTGTGTGGTTTTCTGCTGGCAATGTAGGTTGTTGCTCCCAGAGTTGTCCCTTGGGGTCCTGTTGTCAGATGCTGATTCCTTCTCTCTGCTCTGTACCAGTGTGGCCTGCACCTGGGGTTCAGGAGGCCATGACTAATATAAAAAATGTAAGGTCTTCTTTTGAACTAAACTCTTGAGAAGTCTGGACTTTGGTTGTTTTCTCTTTTGGTTGTTTTCTCTCCAAAAGGACATCTTTTGCCTTATAAACTAGGATCTCAAGGATCTAAATAGTAATTCTCTGCTGCTATAAAACTGTCTAGCATCAGGATTTCGGTGGAAGCTTCCTATTGATCAGTCATTGTCATCCCCACCAGTGTTTTTTCAGTGCACAGTTCTCTGCCTAATGCAGAGATTCTTGGTTGGCTTCAGTTGTTCACAGAGGCAGAGAGTTATGACTTATATGTCCAGAGGATATATGGAAAACACTTTAAAAATAGAAAGAATCTTGTTTTATAAGCTTCCAATGAGTTCCCTTTCAGAGAGAAATGTGTTTTCCAGACTATGCATCATGTTTGAAGGAAGATTTCTTACAACTGCATTGTTAGTTAGTTTGGGGTGAACAGAGATGCACTGGTGCTTTATAAGGACACTAAAAATCATTAAAGAAAAAACAAAATCAAAACAACATAGGAGTAATTTATGGATGATTGATATTCATCTGAGGTCAGTGTATGATCAAACTTTGCTGTCTCCTCTGTCTCTGCTTGCTACAGTAAGTGTTTGCAGCATCTGCTGTTTGTCTGGGTCAAGGTGAAATATCCGTTTTATTTTGAGAAGGAATCAAGCATTTTTACAGTGCATCTCAGTTAAAATTTTGTTTTTAGGTTGCAAAGAAGCCTTGACTGGCACACTGTAAATGAGGTGTAAGTCTACTGAAATAAACTCAGGCCGGTTTAAGCAGAGAACAGAAAACACTACTATGTGTTTCTTTTAAAAGGAAAGAAAATTAAAAAAATCAACTAATAAACTAAACAGCAAGAATCTTGGGAAAGACAGTGAAAAATAATTATATATTTGAATGATCTGGTAGTTATATCTACAGCAAAAACCACTCATTCATTAATCTATTCTTGCTTTTGCCAACATTGTTGAGCAGGTAGAAACCCAACTCTCCCCACCTTCTCTTTCCATCTGCTTTCCTGTTTGGAAATCAAACACTTAGCTCTCCCTCTGCTATAGACATTTGAAAGGCTTCTGTTCTGTTCCCTTCCTTGAGTTGGCCTCCAGTTCAAATAGAAGTGGGCAGGCCAGATAGGAAAAGTCAAATGGTTAACTTGTAAAATGGAATTATTATTTTCAGGAGAAAATAGAAGACCATGAATCCTGGGTACTGGGGACGTCCCTTGCAGCTACAAGGAAGGCATCCAGATGCTGGTGAGAACTGATGGACGCATAAAGGACCCAGCCCTGTGCTGCTTGTGTACCACTGGTGTAGGAATAATTGCCCTGCACACGTATCTCAGATGTCAGAAAGAGAAAATGTCTGACTGCAACAGTCTATGGTCTGGCACAGGACAAAACACAACAAAGCTAGGCGGGAAAAGAGCAAGAATTAGGACAGCAGTAATAAGATCACACAGTAAGTAACTGCCTACATGCACAATTAGACGGTTCCAAGCCATTTTAAAGAGGAGTTGTGTGAAAATTGATTTTTCAGTTCACTGGTCAAACTGAAGAAAAAAACCCATTCATTTTGGATTGACCTGAAGCATAAAATTTTATTGGCTTTCTTGGAAAAATTAAAAAAAAAAAAAAAAAAAGTTAGGAAAAATGATTTGGAGTTGAAGGCAAAGTTAATGATTCATTTATTTGGAGGAATTGAAATGCTTGTTAAGTGCATTTTAAATTTAGAGAAGTTTAGAAATAACCATTGAACAAAATTTTTTTTGAAAATATGTGAAAAAATTAAAATACTGTCTCTTTTTTTTTTTTTAAAATAATGGTAATTTTCAGTCAAAATTATTAGCCAAATCAAGCTAATTTCAGAAACAATTTTGACCTGACTTGTTTGCCTAGTACCTAAGAACATTGCTTCCCTCTGTCCTTTAACCCTTCTTTCACAGGACAGTGTATTTGTATTTGTTGTATTTGTATTTGTAAACAAATTCTGAGGGAAATGATGGCTTGATTTTCAGATGAAGATTTTAAACTTACTTTTGTTGGACATGAACAACATAATTTTAAATCTATTCCTCTATTATGAAGCTAATATTAGAGAGAAAATATTCAGGTGAAGAAATAATTTAGTTTTTTATTTTTAAATAATAAATAAATAATGTAAATAAATCTTGACAAATGCAGAGAGTTTTACTTAATCAGTCCATAACACCCACTACTGGCAAAATTACCCATCACCAGTCCTGAGGAAAAAAAAATAAAATAAAATAGCCTGTGGTGTCAGAGTATTCAGATAAGCATCACGGGTTTTCCCTGCAGTTCCAAAGTCATCATTCCTGTGACTCGCTGGTGGTTACCCGAGGTGCAGAGGGCGATTTGGGGATCCTGTGTGGGGCTGAGGGTGGGTGAGATCATTGTCTGGTCACGCTGACTGCCCAGGTGTCAGCTCCCAGGGCTGGATCTCTCTTTTCCACTCCCGAAGGAAAAGCTGGCGTGCCTCCTGTGGGCTGTGCTTTCAAGCTTGCTCTTCTTCCTGCAACAGTTCAAAGATCAAAGAAGGAGCAGAGGCTGTTTCCCAGGAGCCAAAAGACACCCATTACACTGACCCTGTGGGGGATGCCTGGCAGAGGACCAGAATTTAGTGATCATTTTGTTTGGTAGCCAGTTCCTTCCAGTCCTTTAATATTCATTACACTGAAATTATTTTCTCTCTTATAAATACCGTCTACTCTTTGCTGGTTGTCTCTCTTAAGTGTGCTTTATTTCTGCACATTATAATTTATATATACACCTAAAAGTTCCTGAATGGAACTTCTTACATTAGCTGAGTAACTTTGAGCAAGAAAAGGAAAGGAGCTGTCTGAAACGACCACCCTTCTCACATCCACCTCTCAGAATCACTGACCTGGTATATTTGGTGCTCAGGGCCTCTGTCTGGGTCGGGGGGTGAGACCTTCGCACCTAGGGACTGTATCAACCTCTGCTCATGTGGGCTCAGCAGAAGAGCACAGGCAGTTATTTGTGGCTCTGAAGCCTAAGCAGCTCTCCGAAATGAAGACACCGTGATCTAGTTAGGATACGGAAAATAATGGGCACTATACATGTGCTTTGATACATTTGCTTTTCTTTTGATTTGTCTGAAAGCCTCTCATTCTCTCTCTTTCTTCTCCTTACTGTCATTTTCCTTTTTTCTCTTTCCATTCCCAGTTCAAACCTTAAAGAGTTTCCTTTTATAGGGAAAACCAGACCCCAGAACAGCCATTGATCTTAAAGGGATCAAGTCTCTACCCATATCACTCTGTCCTTTGGGTGCTGCTTTATTTTATATTAAAAGTTTACTAGGGACAACCAGTCTTGATTTTTATTATGTGTTTCTCTTTTTTTTTTTTTTTCCTAGAAAAAATGGAAAGAAGCAGTCACACTGAAATGGATTAATAAAACAATAATGATAAAAATAATATCCTTACTATCATTAATGACCACACTGATATTCCTTTTAAGGCAATAGACCACCCTATCATGACTTCTGTGGCTCTCTGTGCAAAAGGAGGAAAAAACCAAAACAACCAGCTTCTCATGGTGTATAAAGAAATTGAAACCTGTTTATTTATGACTGGATAAGAATGAGCTGCCTCATTAATGTGGTATAAAATGGGTATAATTCAGCATTCTGTACAATCCTCCGTGACGTGTTGACAGGTGCTGTCATGCACTATCACTTTTAGGTTATTGCACCCTAATAGACTACAATTATAGCTCATTTAATATGATATGACAGTGGGGAAGCACGTGCAAGGTTACAAGCAGTTACACTTACAAAACAAGCTGGTGGCAATGTATACAGCCACAGGTAAATATTGCAGGGGGCAAATCCCCTTTCCACTGTCACGGAGCCCAAATGTCTGCGGCTACCGGTCTTGTGCATATAGTTCTTGCAATGAAACATTTGTGCCTCGCATTTTCTCTTATTTTCCCCACAAATGCCAATATTACTGCTTTCAGTTGTGCCTCCTAATGTTGCTCCAACAGTCGAAACCACAGCAGGGGGTGGAGTAGACTTGAAGAAAAGCCGAAGCTGTAAGTAGCACAAGATTTATAACAGTTGGCAGCCCAACATCTCATCTCATACAAACAACTCGGTTTCCTTTTGGCGGCCTGCTGTGCCACTAACAAGGCAGGCTACAAAATTCACCCACTGGGTGATGGGGAAAGGCAGCACGAGGCACAAACCAGCATCATTTTCATATGGTAGGAGAGCAGCAAAAAAGTTGAGCCCAGCGCATTGATTTAAATCATTAGAGGGGAAAACTGCAGAACTGGATAGAAATGCCGGATAGAAATATTTTAAACTGGTTAAAAAAACAAAAGTCCCCTCAGGGGACTTAAAATTTCTCAACAACATTTCCAACCCAAGAATTGCAGGGCTTTGCCAGGGCAAGTTTCGCACTGTGGCCATGTAGGTGGTATTATAAGCCAAAAAGACGCCAGCCAGTCTGTGTTTTTGTCAAGCCACGTACTGATGTGATTTTGCTACTTTCTTGCCTAAAATGTGTTTCAGATATTGTTTTAAATGTTGAGGTCGCAGCTATTCTTGCGCACCGAGCAACTGTATGATATATCCCTTCTGGGAGTGGCCACACACTTAAATGCAAGGGTTTAAGTGTAAAAAGGTAGGTGCTGGCTCTGTTTTGCACAGAAAACCATCTTCCCGGCCCGTGCAGCCGCGGTGCCCCGGCAGCTGGATCATGGCATCTGGGTCAGGATTCCTCCTCTCCTCTCCACGCACCCGCAGAGCCGGAGGAACACTCCTCAGCCGGTTCGTGATGAAACATCTCCTTTGCATTACAAAGAATGTGCTCGGTCGCTGGAACCCTTTCCCCATCAGCAGCAACCATGTGCTTGGCATGCCTCCTGGAAGAGCACACACGCAGCCTCCTCTGCTCCTCTTCTGCAGCTCGGAAGGCTCAGCCTGGTGAGCTGTTGCCTTCCTCCCTCCCTTCCTGAGCAGCCTCACATCTCCTTCAGAATTCATTTTTCCCTGCCATTCCTTAGACGTTTCCAAATTTCCAGCTCCCCCATGTTCTCTGTGTGTCTGCTTTGGCTGCTGCCATGGGCTGAGTGAAGGAGAAGGGAAGTAAATCTCAGGTCAGGTCCATGATGAGGCTGCTGCTTCTCTGCCAGTGGTAGATGATTCCCAGCCAGCCCTGTGTCCCTGAGAAAGGGGGCTTTTCTGACCACAGCTACTTTTCAGGGGAGATGTCTATGTGCATTTCTGCTTGATCATCCCAGCTTGCTGTGTCCTGTGGACTTGCCCAAAGGATGCATACTGGAGCCACTGTCTCATACAAACCCTGTGAAACTAACCGTGCCCTTTGGCTCTTCGGGAGATTGCAGTCCTAAAGAAAACATCACAAACAAGCCCCCTTCTAAAAACGGTGGCATGTTATTTTGCATTTTTTCATGCTATTTTCTGTCTTCAACCCAAGGGAAATACTGAATTAATTCAGTATACTGGGGTGCTGGAGAGAAAATATGAGAAGTGCTGATATAATCATGCAACACTTGCCATTTAATATTATTGCCAATTTGATGCAGGACTGAAAAATTCCCCTTACTCTTTGGGGAAGAACCTCTTCTGCAGACCAGTGACACAAATTCTGTGATTCTCTCTGACAATCTGGCATTTAATGTCACTGTTGTTTTCAAATTGTCTCACAATAAAAGGTAAGTTATGAATATTAAGCTAATATTAAGATAAACCAAATAATATCTAAATATTTCGCCTATATAATTAACAATGGATGCTTTTAAAAGAAAATTGATCTCATGTAACAACTCTCAGCCCTTTTGTTTGTGATCAGTCTCAAATCTGATAGCATTTTTTTTCAGTAATAAAAGTAATAAAATATCAAAGCTTGCATTAGTATACCAATAATGTCACATGGCTAAGGTCTACTAAGAAAGTGTGAGTGCTAGCATTGTCTTGACAAAGAAAACTCTGCAGCATAAAAGCTACAAACAGCAGCATCTATTATGCTCCAAACAATATTGCTACAAAAAGGAAGAAAAAAACAAACCCAAACCAAAAAGAAAACAGACTGGGACTGAAGGGGCACAAAGCAGAAACCTTCACACCTGAATTTTCTATTTTTCTTGTTTGCCTCTGTAAATTGAGGCCCAGTAGGACCCAAATCTTCTGCCTCTGATCAGTGTTGGTTGGCAGGAACTGTATTATTGTTTTCAGGGTTTTTTTTTGTGTCTATACATAAATAATGATTTTTTTTTTTTCACTGAGTGGGAGGGTTAGGAAGGGGACTAAGGGTTAATGCTGCCTGAAATAAAAATCCAAGTGAATTCCTACAATTATCTACTGAGGTCTCCTGAGGGTTGCCACGGATGGCATGTGATCCTTCTGCCTTGGATAGCACCCAGCACCTGTGGATGGGGCTGAGGGGTGAAAGGAGCAGTGCCAGGAAAAGCATTAGACATGGAGATTTTCCGCAAACCTATTGTAAAACAGCACCAGCAGCAGAGTCCCTGTTACAAACTTTGGTGATTATTTAACTTCTATTAATACTTCATGCTTGTAATAAGCACCTTTCTTCCCCCTTCTCACTGTTACTTCAACTGTCCTGGGAAAATAATTTATTTAGTGCCCTTTGCTGTGTACAGAAATCCAGTTGTAGCTGTGTGATTTTAGTCAAGTTTTCAGGAGTGAAACAATGTCTTTCACCCTGCTACTGTAGAGTGACTTCTAACACATTTCATAAATTTTGTTATGAAAGAAAACGTCAAGTAGAGAATTCCAAGTCCTCTTTTTCGTGTCTGTCTTCATGAACTGCTCACAGTGGATAATGCCATAACCTCCACCAGTAGAATGGAGCATTATCAAAGGCAGGCATTCACAAATCAACAGGGAGGTAGAGACCTGAAAAGCTTTTTGTTTTGTTTTTAGTTTTGATGAAGGATGATCAGCTCTTTGCAAGTACCTCTAGGTTTTAGGCTTTGTACTCAACTTGATAAAACCTTGATGAAGTGGTGAGCATTATCTTTTCCTTCTTTGTTCCTAAGAGCTATGACCTGTAGTTTTTGTATGAATCAGGTATCTGGACCTATGTGTGTGTGACAAAAAGAAAGTCTGGTACATTAGTGGGGATCTTTTTGACTACGTGCAGAATTCTTCTATTTTTTCTTTACATAAGGAAAACTTTGATAGTAACAAAGTAATGAATAGAGGAATTACATTTTTCAAATTTTACTTTTAAGATTATTGAACACTTTTGAAATCAGATTCCCTGTAAAATCAACATATTATTCCTTGCCATATTCACCAAAATACTAGGAATCGTATTAAAATTTGTTTAGTTAGACAGATTTTTTTCTGTCTCTTAATTTTTTCCATTTGTATTATTTCTTTCCCCTGTCATCCGCCTTCCTTCCTTCCTTCCTTCCTTCCTTCCTTCCTTCCTTCCTTCCTTCCTGCCTTCCTGCCTTCCTGCCTTCCTGCCTTTCCCTTTCCCTTTCCCTTTCCCTTTCCCTTTCCCTTTCCCTTTCCCCTTCTTCACCTGCCCTATCGCCTTCATCTTTCTTTCCTCTTCCCTTCTTCCCTGTCTCTTCCTCTTCTCTCTGTCCCTCTCTCTTTTCTCTCTTTTCAAGATAAATCCCATTCTTGCAAATTTATAACTGACAGGGCCGACAACTAGAATATTTACTGGAAAAACAAGAACACACAGCAAGACTTCATGATTTTATTTCTCATATATATTTCTTTATAGGTTGCGTTCTGCAGTATTTGGTGCATGTGTCAGTGGAGATGAAAAGATACTTTACAGGGAAACTGAAATCTATTTCCAATGTCATTGCTGTGGCACAAAATGGAATACTATGAATGACAGTCACTCAGATTTCCATAAATGTGGATCCTGTATAAGCAAAATTCTGAAGTGATTTTTATTTCTAATGTCACCCTTGGAGGCTCTGCAATGTCATTCTCATTTTTGTCAGAATAATTATATTTAATTTTGGGGTTTGGTCTATCAGAGGTCTACAAATTTATTTTATAAGTTAATACTACTCATTTGTCAAAACCAGACGAGAAGCAATCATTTCCCTATTTCGCTTCTATACTGTATCGACATTCTTTAATGGCTAAAATATTATCAGGAGGGAGGAAGAGAGAAAGTGTCTTTTATGAGTCTTTTCCAGTGAGCACAACAGTCTTTGCTTGCCTGATGTGGAAGATCAGTTGAACCCTGTGTGGCATGAAGACCTGAATACCTGCCAGTCAAAAAGGAGCAGGTTACTCAGTGAGGGTTCTGTAGTCTTGGAAGTCTGAAGTGTGTGTATGTGGGAAGCTAGATTTAGAGATTTTTCTTTAGCAGCATGTTATGTAGAGTTTCAAAATGAGCTCAGTGAAGTCAAATCAACCTTCCAAGTCCATTTCAGGCTTTTTTTAAAAAAAGTTATATTTTTCCTCTTTGTACATAAAACACTTCAAATAAAAGTTCTATTAATAAAGCTCTAACCACAGATTAAATATTTCTGGTGACATTATTTGACTGATAATATCAATTTCAAAGTTCAAATTTTAATAAGGTATTACAAAGCATAGGAAGAAACAAGCTAATCAAGCCAAGTTTCATATTTCCCTTCTTTGTATAAAATGATAAGTGAATTTAAAGCTATGCTTTGTCTCTTTAATATCTGCTAAATATGGATGAATTACTGAATATATATTTATTCTTAGCCTCATTTGAAGGCAAATATTTACAAGGCTTTTCTGTTGTAATCTGATTTTAATATCTCAACTGAAAATGATTCATAACATGTGGCTTCAAATACCCTGTAGTTAAAGAGGCCAGAAATTAATTAGCTGATTCTAGCAAGGGTTTCTTGGAACTGACCTTGAAAGAAAAAAAAAAAAAGAAGCAGTACTGTTTATCTGATCATTGTACATTGTTGTTGCTTGTGCAGAGAATTTCAGGAGTAAATAACAGAGAGTGGCAATAACTTGTGTCTGATCCTTGATACCGATGTGCGTGTTCATCCTTTGGTTTCCTGTGGTTCCTGCAGTAGGGCTTCAAGGGCCAAGTATCTTCTGTCCTTTTGGCATGGAAATTGTTCAGACAGGCATGGGCATGTGAAGTGTGCTAGTGACTGTTATGCAAGCAATGGGAAGCACCTCCCTTTAATCCCTTGTCCAGATTAAAATGCAGTGAGTGTGGAAATATTTGCAGGTCCTTTTTTTCTGCATCTTATAAATATACTCAGGAAGCCATCTGGGAACCGAAATACTCCCTAAGTACCGCTGACCTGAAATGCAAGTGTCTTTGTGAAGTCAGTTTCTCTTCTTCCTTTGAAAGACAATCTTGCTGATGCTGACTGCTAAAAATAAGGATGCAAAATCTTTTCCAGCATCTGGAGTTTTCTGTGCTTTAATCCGTTCATTTCCTTATGTATTGTTATATAGGTATTTCTGTGCACACTCTGATTAATGTACAAATATATATTTTACTCAGTAGGATTAGAGTCAAGTGGGCCTGATTCTCCACTTCCTTGCAACTTGCATCGTTAGCTATAAGTGCAGGTACAACCCTTTTAAGAACTGTCATTTCATAAGGAGCTTTAGGGAATTAGATTAACTCTTGCTTTGCCATTTTACAAATAGTCTGTCTGTTGTAAGCTGAAAACAAATCTTTCCTCTGCCTTATTTTTTCAACTGCTGTTCTAGAGAGCTGAACATTGGGCTATATTCTGTTCCATTGAAGCATCTGTTTCCAAAGGATGTTGTGTGGTCCAGGACTTCCTTGGGACAAGAGCATTCTCATAATTGTGTAGAAGTATTTGGGGGAGGGGGGGGTATTAGATAGGTATTTACAACATCTAATTGCTAACCATAAAGGTGCAAATAAGGTGTTTAACAGCCCTTGAGCAAACCACCTCAGACACCTTCAATTCCTGCCATGAGTGATTTGCAGTGTTTTTGGGGAGGTCACCAAACTACAGGGTGTATTGACCATCTTCGTGTTTTGTGGTGTGTGTTTGTTCTGGACAATGGTTCATTCAGCTTTGCATTAAATCACAATTTTGCTTTGCTTGTGTCCTTTCTCCTCCCCTCCTGTGAAACTGGGCATCATGCTATGTGTGTTGTTCTGGTTGCTACAGCCAAGTTGTCTCAATGAAGTTGTGTCAATGGCAAACACTGCAATAATAAGTGCTCTCATATAATCCTGTATTAGAGTTTAAACATGTAGTATTTCTGATAGTCTCATTTGCATATTAGGTTGGCAGCAATCATCCTTGGAAGAGTCAAATAGTAAAAAAAATATTTGACATCACTTCTCCAGGAGCAATGAGCCTTGGTTTGTCATAGGAAAGATTTTCATGATCATTCTGAGTATGGCAGAAACCTGGTACCAGAGTACTGAATTCAGCTACAATTTCAAAAGGGTGAACCAGCTCAGGAAGCATTCCAGGGCTTCAGTTTTTCACAGAAAGGAAACCAGGACAAGGTTTGTGTATTTCACCAAAGAAGGATGTAGCTGTAGCTCCAGGGTTTGGGTTTTCTCAGGAACTCAGCATCTGCTTTGGTCTTGATAACATTAATTCATTTCAAAAAAGCTGGTGGAATTTGCTCAGTATAAAAGCATGAGAATTATGTATGTAAATACACACTCTGTGGGATTTGGTCTTTCCACGTGGGTGTGAAGGTGCACACACGTGTGTTGCGAGAGCCCTGAAGGCCCCACCCGCAGGCTGGCAAGAGGATGTGCTGAGGTTCAGTGATGCTGATGGAGCTCAGGTGATGTGCACACTCCTGGTATCTGCCCCAGTGTGTCATTCATCTTAATTTGTTCATGAGCAACTTTTCTAACAAAATGTAAAAATTTAGGCGTACTTGCAGGACTTTGTCAGTTTGGTGTTGTCCAGTGTTGCATTATTATGCCCTGAATTAATGTATTTAATATAAGTTCTTATGGCAGTAATGGGAAAAGTCAAAACCTTGCTGCTGCCCATGATTTATTGAAGGGTTTCTATTTCAAGGAACATGAGGGATTTAACCCCATACTTTGCACTTTGGATCAAGTTGCATCTAACAGGAGCGATTGCATTTTTATCAGTGAATGGGTTCACTTTAAATAGCTTTTCCTCTTTCCACAAGGCTAGCTTTTTCTTGGTATATAATTGGTAACTTTTTGTCTTCTCTTAAAACAGTTTCTGGAAGTGCAAGATACATTTTGCTTGAGAATGAAGTTGAGGTCCAGTTTTAGGCAAGCTCATATGCTTAGTTAAAAGTTGTACATGTGCTGTTTAAAAACTGCTTTTATATATAATACCACATCTTGCATTTTATCAGTGTAATGTGGTGTAACAGCCACAGGAAAGACAGATTATTCTGAGCAACCAGCAACTGCTACAGGGCAATATGATTTGGCAGAATCTTGTAATTGCTGATCCTGAGCTGAGCCAAGGAAATATGGATTTTTTTAAAAAAGCAAAATTACTTGTCCCTTCCTTTTTTTTTTGGTAAAAATGTCAGGGATTGGTGCAGAAGTCTGGAATCCTGATGGTTCAATCCTGTTGCTTTAACAAAATCAAAGAAAGGAGTGTTTTGAAGTGAAACTTTTGGTGTACAATATCATCTGCGGTTTAGATATGCCCTCCTCAGTATAGGAGCCGCATCCTTCCCTTCTCATAATAGCTCTTTTGCTCTCATCCATAACACCACTGTGTAATTTTCCTCTTCATTATCATGTGTAGTGGGCTTATGGAGATTCCTTCTTTTCCCGACAACTAGATGACCTAGGCTGGGCTAGCAATAAAATGCACGTGGTGTGGGAATACCAGAGAGCTTGCTGTGATCTCCAGCCAATGACTTTCTGCTGAGTTTGCTGCTGCTGTATAGTTTCTTTTTCCATAACACCCCCTGCCTGCTACCATTACCACCATAATTAAAAAACACCTCAAACCAAGCAAAAAAACAGAAGAAGAAAGTGTTTCATTGCAGTGCTCTGAAAATCAGCTTTAGAATCCGAGGTTGTAGCCACTGGACAGTTAAGATGTTTTGATAAAGGAAGATAGCTAAATACACTACTGAATTAGCAGACCCATCCAGAGCCCTTGCACAAAGTCTGCTAGTTTATGGTTCCTCGAATGCTCTGAGTCATCAGGTATTAGCCAGTTGTGCTACAGAGTTTACAGCACAGCATATACACTTCATGGCCTGTTATAGCCATAATCCATGTTTTAATGCTTTGTGTCAGGCATCCCTGCTGCCCTCTAACCATTCTTTAATAATAAGACAAAAGTGATATTTTAGGGTAACAGTTAATAAATAATGTGACTTATCCAATCACACCTTTCACTAAAATATTATTATCTTTTGACAGGTTCATTACTGTAGAGACATCAGGGACTGATGAAACATTGTCTAATTCTACCACTAGTACATTTTCTGTAGTTGTCTTTCTTTTAATTTAATTCTCCAACTCTGAAAGCATACTGTCCATTGCAATTATTCAATGAGCATTTAATCTAGCATAACTAAGGCATTTTAATCTTTTCTTATGGAAAAACGATTAAATGGTCATAACATTGTTATGATGTGCTCTCATCTACTCCTGACTTTGAGAATCAAAGTTTTCTCCTTTCTGATAACTAAACCTCAAATAAGATTTTAGCTTTAGTGCAGCGTGCTGGCTGCCTGAGCAACAAGAGGACTGTTATTTTTTTTCATAATGCTTCAGAGTCAGAAAAACAATTTGTGATTATCAGCCACTTTTGGTAGGATTGTTTCTGGGCAAATTCTGCATATGTTGGTGCCCTTTGCTCAGTACGATTAAAAAATTTCTTAAATTGGAGGCAAATGTATAGTACAAATGCAAAAAAATCACAGATTGAAACAAAGCAAGAAGAAAAGGAAGTATGCTAAAACCACTTCCTGCATACTCATGTGATCACATGCCAAAAAACCCCCATTTCTTGCAGTCTGTATCCTTTTTGTCTGACATTACATATACAAATTTAATGGGAAGTGGATTTCAAGTACACAAATATACATGCAGTAAATAAAAAGCTTTTTTTTTCCAGTTTTTGTCTGTAAAATTTGGCTAGAAGCACAGTTCATCCCCACTGAAAAGAAGATTGAATAAGAAACCCAAATTGACCATCCCAGAACAAAACAGCAGTTCTCGATCTCTTTTCTTCCTGAGATATGGCTGCTATCTCTCTAGGACAGGAGTTTCTCTTGACATCATGGAAAGGGGCAGTAAGTTCATTGCTCTTTCAGAACATGCTGCAATCTCTAAATTCCCCTGGAGAGAGTATATCGGATATCCACAGAGTTCTGCTTCAAATCAATTCACAGACTTGAAAAGAGATTTTAATAATGGGTAGAACTGTGAAAAAAACCCCTAAATTTAACAGTGATTTACTGCTCACTCCAGTCTCCAAGATATCTGGTTTTTAGTGGCTCACTATTTTGTTCTTAAATAACTAAATCTGTGATGTTATAATAAAGTGGGATGTGTAGTACCTTGCCTTCTACCCACATAATTAAAAAACCCTAGGAACTGAGTCACTGTCTTTGCGCAGAACTCGAAGTAAAGTCATACTTCTAAATTCAATGAGAAAATGCTGGTATGTTTGTAACAGGATTTAGCATGTACTAGAAGTATGACTTGAGCAGACTGACATTTGGGTTGTCATCATTCAGTAATTTTTCATCCCAAGCAAGAACGAAACCTCTTAGTCCACCCCCGCAGTAAAATACAACGGTTTACAAAAAACATCAAATATTAATGTTTTGGGTTTTTTCCATTTAATTTAAATTTTGATTTTGAAATCTGGTGAGCAAATGGTCGGTGTGAGTCAACTGGTGTAGGAGACCAGCTGTGCATTCAGTGTTTGTTTTTATTGCAGCTGACTCTGACACAAGAGCCTCACTAGAGATTATAATGCTCCAAAATCCAGCAGAGGTAGTAATGGCCAAATTGCATCAGCTCCTAGCCTCCAGAAATGTCTTTTAATTTCTTCCTTAAATTCTTAGCTTATGGTTTTGGGGGACAACAGTCTTTTTTTAAAAGATGCTTCATGAACATATTTACTGCCATGCTAGGGAGAAAAAGGGGTAAATTCCTGTTGCCATTGAAGGATTCATCTAATATTTCTCTTTCCTGACCGATACTGGCAAGAACTGTTCTTTCTGTGAGAGCAGCCTCATCATGAAACTGAGTAAAATTTAGCTTTAACAGAAGCTGTAGAAAATTCTCTTTAATTTGAAGGTAAATATTCATAGGCAACTTTTTTCATGCTGACAATGTAAAGTCTGAAAGACTACTCTATTCCTACTAGAAATGCATGGAAAAGACTACTTCTGTTCAGTTTTGAACCTGCTCAGTCATTAGGAGTTTGCAAGTTCAATTCAGACTTAAAGGTTACAGTGCCTGCATGCTACTGGGAAAAGATCAAAGCTTGGAAAGGAACAAACACCTAAGTCATGTCACAGAGGAGGGACACTTGGCAGGCTTGAACATTTACTATGGTATTAGTTCATGCTTTTGATCTTTGAAAGAAAAGGGTGGCTGACCTTTAAAAACATCAGGGAAGATGTGCATTAGCTTTGCATTAATTGATTTCTTAAAACCTAAAATGATTATGAAATAAGCAATAATTGCCCATATCTTCTCTCCCACTAATACAGAGGATGCGTCTGCTCTTAGATCCATGTTGCATTTTTAAGGTGACTAAGATCTCTCTTTATGGGTTTTCTAAGGGCTTATCAGGAAAGAGAAGACTTGCTAAAAAGAAGAGCAGGCCCTCTCTGCTCCTTTAGATCTGGCAAGGTGAGCATCCCAGGTGTCTTCTTTCTTAACATGGAATAGAAAACCAGGAAAATTGTTCACAGTGTTTGGTCCTGTAGCCGGAGAACAGGCTTCCTAGCCATGGCTGGTGGAGAGAAGCAGTTCTTGCTGTATTCTGCCACAAAAATGTGGCAGAAAAAGAGTATTTCTGCCTTGCAATGTGGTGGATGTAATTTCTGCATTTTTTTACCATGCCGTGCAGGTAATCAGTGGTCTTGACCTTTTTTTTGTGCCTATGATCAAGGGAAAGATGAAGGATCACTTACTTATATTTTCCTGTTGTGTTGAGAGATGGACATTAGTGAGAAAATGCTGAAAGAAGGCTGTCTCTCATCCATCTAGCTTTCCACCATTTCTCCCTCCATTTAGGAAGTAATTTTAAAGGAGAGATGCTTTGACTGCTTCTATTGTTCTCTACAAAGCTAGACAAGGATCAGCATTTTCCCAGCTCATAAGCCTGCTGTTGGAACAAATCTGTCCCTGGTTCTTCTTGCCAGTTGGGTTCAAATCATGGAGTAGGCTAAGGATCTGTGAAGACCCCCTAGGGATCTGGGACCCTTTTGGTTGAAACTAAACCAAGAGACACACAAGGTATGAAGTTGGTTGCCATTACCACCCATGTGGCCCATTTCAATGCTCTCTTATGACCACGTGGGTTTATGACTCAAATCCAAAATAAGGGGGCAGCAATTTGCTTAAGTCATTGCTAGTTTAATGACAAAGTACAGACTTCATGTTTTGTCTCTTAGCCACAGGTCAAGTCACAGTCCTTACCAAAGCTCCTTTTCTTTTGTGTTTTCTGCTTTGGCATTCCTGATTTATTTGCACATTTTATTTGCTTTTTCATTTTGTCCTGATCCATGCCTGATTTGAAACTTCTGATCTTAGACAAAATCTACCTCTGGCTACCTTCCCTCTCCCACTTTCACATTTCCCTAAGTCACCTCCTGATCTAAGAAAAAGCTTATTGGCTTCCCTTCTAGTCATAAAGCATGCATTATGTTTATTTGACATGACTCGAAAAAGTTTCCAACTGAAATGGCACTTATTTGCTAAATATATTGATTCATTTGAACTCAAACTTTTCAAAAACATGAAAAATTATCAGTCTGTTCTAAACTTAGCTGTATTAAAACTATCACTATTTCCAGCACAAAATAACTGATTGCTTAGTAAGCTAGAGTAATTTACTGTAAACTTTTGTGAAAGTCTGAAACGTAAAGGAAATATTTTAACTGCTTTAATACAATTTTTCCCAGATTCTAAATGTGGGAAAAATTTCAAAAAGCTGACATTTGTCCCAGCTTGAGGATGAAAAAAATAGAAATCTAGAAATATTTTGCTTAGCAGTAAAGCCAAATGGTTAAGAGCAGCAAAATTCACATATGGCAACAAGATCATCTCCTGTAATTCAACCCATTAGTGCAAGAAATTTGTTCAGACAGGTATGGAGTAGGATTCTCATTTATGTTTCTGCCAGCCCATTCTTATCCAGTTATAAAAAAAGGTCCTGAAATGCTAACGGCAAATATAGCATATGTTCCCAATAAAAGGTGTCAAAATCTTCTCGCTTCCTTACACCAAATTAGTGTGTGTGTGTGTAATGTACATGTATTTAGGCAAAAGCTGAGTCTCTTTTCAGTTTTTTCTCTTGTAAAAAAAAAAAGATTTTATTTTATTTTAATTTTATTTTATTTTATTTTATTTTATTTTATTTTATTTTATTACTTTCCTTGGTCTGAAATTAAACTTAAACAACTTTAGAAAAGCCACAGGATGATCGTAATATTTTTACACTGAAACAGAAGGAAAATCAGTGTATTCCCTATTTGTGCATACTCCCATATTCCTACAGGGAAATCCCTGTTTTGACAATTCCTTCATGTGCAAGGTGTTGATCCCACTGCTTGTGGAGACATTTCTTCATTATGAAGCCTAAACATGATCACAGATTAACATCTTTAGTGTCAAGGGGGTTTTTGGTAAGGGTGCTCGTTGGTGAGTAAAATCAACAAAAAACTTGTATTTATTCTGTATATCTTAGTCCAACTGCTGGTTTTGTGCACATTTCAGTATCTTCATCATCATTTCTACAGGTTTATCCCAGTTTCCTGTAACACTGTTGGCAATTCACCTTGGCAAAGCTGAAAGACGTTGGTTCAACTGTCAGGTTGCAAAATACTCCGCATGGGGAAGCCATGTGACAGGAGGAATGGGAAAGAGTGACCCTCTGGTCTGATGAGGGATTTCTGGTGAGTCTCTTCAACTCTGTGCTTCAGATACTGTGATACTAAAGCACTCTGCTGTCTCTCTAAAACACTTACAAAGCTGGATACTGTTAATGGAGGATATTAAGTAGACCTGGTATGAGTCATGGTCATTGCATATGCCAACAGTAGTATTGTTTCCCAAAGGGAATCCTCAAACAAAGTTGTACTGCTCACAGTGGGAAATATTTATCTCCAAGGAAACTCTCATAGTTTGGGGCTCCTACACTCTTCATCTCCAAGTTTCAGCAAATCCCTGCCTTCCAAACGCTGCACAGGCAGGTGAAATTGAGCTTTTACTGTTAGAAGTGTAATACTAGAATGTATTTATTGCAGAGAAGCCAAATAGGAGAAGATAAAGCACTTGATAAAGTAAACATGGAGACTACAAGCAGTACACAATGCTAGGAACACCCCTCAATGATTATTTTTATCCTATAGAAAGTATTAAAATTCATAAATTATGCTCAAATTTGACAGAAATTATAGAGCTCTGATACTGTGAAGGAGAATGAAGTGGCAACTGAACAGTGGTTATTTCTAGTGGCTGAATTTTTTGTATTTATATTCAAAGACTAACCCTTCTTCTGACCTTATATTCTCTGTAATAAACTTCCTGGCCACTGCCAAATTAAAAGCTGAGCTGAAAATAATAAGGCTTCCTAAGCCCTTTCTGAGAAAATTATCTATCTAACAGAGTAATTTTATTTAAAAAATAGCTCTGAAAATCACAACAAAAGTGTTGAAACACATTGCCAAATTGTTCCATAGATATATCTCATTTCCTTTTGTTTGTTATTTATTTTCGTGTTCAACAGCTTACTATCATTCAGTCTTTGCCCTCAGGTTTGTTTGAGAACATGGATTAAGAAGACTCTCCCAGGAGTAGATTTTACTGTCAAAACCATCAGGATCTGTGCAAATCCATTGCATATGTTTTAGGGGACAAATTAACAATACCATCTAAGTCTTTTGATAATGCAATAGCTAGCAGGTATGCATAAGGAAAAAACCACAAGCAGTATCTGACATTATTCAGAGTCAGAAAACGGTTGTTTAAACATAAGAAAATATTATCAAAGTTTGCCTGATTTTTAATGCCTTGAGTTCACAGAACAGCCAAGAGAATAAATGAAATTTTTTTCAGGATATAAAATTTTTCTGGGCAAGGGGCTAGAATGACAAACCACATGTATTTTCTGAGGTTGTGGAAGATATTAACTGGCAGAGATGACATATATTACTTCTACCTTACATATGCATCTACCTCCAGTTTTGCTCTAATGAAGCTTTTTAGTTGCTATGTGCCTTAAGATTTTAAAAAGCTGTCTGCAAAAATGTTTATGAAAAGACTCCAAACCAAAATGGTCACCACATGAAACCAAGCAGGCAAGAGAAAATGACCACAGGAACAGTCAATATTTAGCCTAATTTTGATTTTTTTTTTTTTTTTTTTTTTTTTTTTTTTTTTTGTAAACAAAGCCTCTCCTGACTAAGAATGTCAAGAAATATTGTCATTGGTGCTATGGTAAATCACTGTGAAGGTATTTATATAACACAGATCCCTGACTCCTGCTCTAGCCTCTGGACCATGCCAGTTCAATGTCCTTCTGCTTTCTCCTGGTTTTTTTTCAGAGAGCATCAACTGTGTTTTGGCTTGCTTCCCAGACAATGTTGTTCCAGAGCAGAGATTTTGACCCTCACTAGAGACAAAGACATTTGAAATATAAACAAAAAGGAGGTAGAAAATAAAACACTGGAGATGCAGGCACAGTAAGAAAATTGTGGGTGGTTCAAATGATAGACCTTACCACTAGTGTGACCTCTAAACTTGTATCAGACTTGCACACCTCTAAAATTTGGTTTTGTTTTTCATGGCCATTGCTTATCCTTGGGATGTCTTGGCTTTGAATACCAAATATTCTTAAAGACAAAAGTCTTTTACAGCTCCCCAGGATTGGTTAGGGTTAGTGGTCACTTGGGTAAGTGGTAAGGGCCCCTATAGTAGCAGATCAGAGGTACTTTGAGGGGTCTGCTGAGTCTAGCCTAGCTAGACTTTACCAAAAATGTACCTATCCTTTCAAGTGCCTGTCTTTGCAAAGACATTAAGCCAGGTGGTTAAGAAAATCTTTAGTTCAAGCTGTTATGTTCTTGAATTTACACGCTTGGAAGTCTAAGGCAGTCTGTGACTTAGGTGAAAGTTCAATGCCATTCATTCACAATTTATAGACTAAATCAAATGACTTTTAAAGGGATTAAATGTGTTCCACTCATGTCAGGAAGTGACAGAGAGGAACCCAGTCCAGTGAAAAACACTGAATAAGAAGCCCCTCAGACAAGAAAATCAGTAAAATTGGTGTGAGGGATGGCCTTCAAATGACTTTTAATGGAACCCCATAGCTGATCCAGTGCTAGAAATAGCAATGAGCCACTTTGTTTAACCTATGAAGGTATTGTATATATGTCTGTATTAATTGTCATCTCCATCAAAGGATGCCTGCTGGCACTGCCAACATTTTGAAGCATGCACATAGGAATCAGACATTTCCAGGCCTTTGCCCTTTGCTTTTGTGAAACTAATGTTAGTGTGAGCAGTATGAAAGAGGGAGTTGGTGTCGAACAGTACAGTCTACAGCCAGCTCAAGTGCACTCAGGCTCTTAACATGTGCATTGGTGTAGGAAGATTGGAGTCAGATGAGCATTTTAAAATTTCTGATTGCTGGATATCAGTGTGGCATGGAAACTGTGTCTTTGTTTCTTCATTAGGGAATATCATCTGATCTTAAAAGTAATATCAACAGGAGACTGAATGCTGTGAAATTAGTCCCCTTTATGGGGTAGATAAAGGCATCTGGGTAAAAGAGAACAACTCCAGGCTGGAGAACAGGCTGGCTGAGGAGTGTGATAACCCTCAAGGAACTGTGCCATTGGTTCTCCTCTTCACAAGCCGTGCTGCCAGTCCTCCATTTTCCACCTCTCCCTTTTTGCTCATTCCAGTTGTTTCACTTCCCCCTTCCTCAGTGCCATGAGTCAAGCCGGTCAGTTCCCTTGTGCAGCCTTTTGTGTTCATTGATGGGATGCTGCCATCTCGTCCAGCCTCCCTGTCTGCAGCCCAGCCCTCCAAACCTGCCTCCCCACCCTCCCGCTCCACCAGCCCCTTGCTACCCCTTACCCCGGGCTGTCGGCATAATGAGGGCTTGATTTCAATACTTCCCCTCATTTCTCTGTTCACTGCTCTGCAGGTTAATGCAGATTCCAAACTTCAACAAGCAGCTGTTAAACATGTCATTAACACTGCTTCGGCTGCAAATGAAACTCTGCTATTGGGATTATTCCGGGAGCTATAGTTTTGTGATGAGCTTTGTCAATCACAGCTGACCTGCTGTGTACAGAATGAAACTCAGATTATCTTCTTTCTTCCTCAGACTCTTGTCATTTTTTCACAAAGAATTACTATTCTACTCCCTGAAAGATTGATTACTTGCACAAATAAGAGAGTCTGAGACATTAATACAAAATTCACAGGCTTTTCTTTATCTCAAACCTGCAACTCCCTCTACATTTCCTCCTGGTAATTATATTAGAATTGTGTACACTAGGAATTGCCATCTGATTATTATGAAACTAGTTTTGTCATGACAAAAATGAGCTTAAGTCTTGTTTTTTTGGAAATGATCAGTACAGTGCACTGGATGAGAGAGAAGGAGATTAAATCCAACTTGCTTTCATCCATGAATGCTTTCATCTCTTTTTCAAACACAGGAAATGATTACCACTGCTATAAGCTGCAGTTCATATGAGTGAAAAAGGATAAGAAAATATTGAAAATTCTGTAACCAACAGTAGGACATAATATAGGTCCCTGGTACCCACTGAGAGACATGTACTTTATTTTTCTATTCTGGCAATGTCAAGGGTTTCACATTTTAAGAGTTTCCTTCTACTGAGGTGTCACTAAGTACTGGAGAATATGTTAATTAATTTGCCATTTCTCCAGGTTGGGATTTTCTCTTCTTACTGTAAGACAGTAAAAAATATTTTTTAAAAATTCACTCAAATAGCCTGTCCTCATCAGTCACTTAATGAACCCTACTCTTGTTTCTTCCAGTAATTCTGGAATTGTTGAATATCTCATAACTTAGCCCAAGCTGTCCTTTTTTTCATAGTTCTTGGAGAATATTTGAAATTAGGAAACATTTAACATTGGCCTGTGAGGCTGACTTCAGTTCTTTCATATCCTATTTTAATACATATATCTAAATATTGATTTGATTTGGTTTTAATTTCAAAGGTGAGGAAATTGCTTGACCTCTTGCACAGCATTTTGTCTTTTACTGAAGCATCAATCCCAACTCTGCCCCCCAATACATAAAACTAAATACTTGGAATCAGAAACCACTTTGGGCAGGGCATATATTTAAATTTGAGCTCACCTCCTCTAATACTGCAGTCCAGCAAACAAAACCATTTCAAGTTTCATTGCCTTTGCCCAACAGCTTTCCCTTTACAAGCCCTGTTGTGCTTCTGCTGAAAAATATCTCCTGGTATTATTTCCTTCAAATCTCCATTTGAAGCATTTGAGTTTATTAAATGATGCGTTCAAGTCAGTAAGAAATTCAAACCCTCCCTGGCACCTAAGCCAGGGAGCTGCTAAATGTAAGGACATGTTCAAAGTCGTATCATCACTTCATGAATCATGATCACACCCAGAAAAAGTGAAAAAAAAAGACTGAGAGAAGAGAGAACATGTTTCAGGGAGAGAGGAAAGGAGCCAGCAGGAAAGCAGCAAGCACAAGGTCTGAATCCAAGAGAGAGACCAGGATGATGGAGAGCAATGGGTTGGTGACATCTGGGTACCTCTTCACTCTGGGAACTGGAACTTGAGCTGCTAATTTTCTTCTCTTTGAACCCTTCTGTCTAGAGGAGAATGAAAGGAGGAGGATGTGGAGTGAGTGACAAAATGCTCACCAAACAAAACCCCACAATTATTAGTAATTGAATATTTCATATTTTGAGTCATTCAAGCTCTATGAGCCCCAAATAGCACTTTTAAGTATTCAATTTTTTTCTCCATTGACTTTAATTAAGTTTGCCCCAGGCTGGCAATCCTGATGAACGTGGAAAAGATTTTTTATAAAGGTATAAGCTTTCTACCAGTGCAATTTTTTTTTTTCTTTCCGAAATCATCGAGCTGTTATTTAAACTCAAACTCTTATTATGTCATCAGGTACAATCTTAGAAATATAAAGTACAGATATATTAAACTACTGCACCATAAATATTTTCCACTTGGTGACTGTGAAAATTACCATATTATTTCCTGATTTAGACATGCCTGATGAAACCTTGTATTAGTGATAAGTGACTGTATGTATGGTAACTTCTTTGTAGGGACTAGAATCAAATGCTTTAATGATAGGATTCACATACATATCTGCATTAATGCACCCAGTCTCACATTTTTTTCTTTGTCACTTAACCAGTACTACAGCCTTAAGAGAAAAATATCCAAAATGACCATAGGGTAAGAGCATTTGGAAGCAAGTTTTCCCCATTATCAGTGACATTCTTTTGCTGGCATACAGTGAATTTATTGTATCCTCCAACTGTTGAACTCACTGACTTAACTGCTCTTGATGGCAATCCACTTCTGTCACAGAAGCCACACAAATCCATGCTGACTGCATTTATTCCTCTATCTGTCACCGAAATACAGCCAGTTTGGTGGCTGTGATCTTTCCCCTGAGATGTTAGATATTCCAGTGTTAAAGTATGGCCTTAGAGCACATAGGGGTCTTACAGAAGCAGTGACACAGATATATTGAAAAAGAACTTTCTTCATTTCGGTGAGTTGGATTTACTGTCTGGATTCTCTCTCAATACTACCTGCTGTAACTGTTGACTTCAGTCTAGCTATACTGATTTATACTGGTGGTGAGCTAAGATTCAAAAAGCACCATGACCTGGAGTGCTAAAAAAACTACACTTATGACAGAGTGAGACATCAAGGGCAAATAATCGCTGCAGTCACACAAAGCTCGCTGTAGACACCAAGGGTGGGCTTTCATGTGGTTGCTGAGACAGAGCCAATCCCAGTGCTAAGGAAATAGATGGAATACCTTTGGGGGTCCTAGAAACCCCAAGTTCCCCAAGAGATCAATAGTAGTGGTGTAGAGGTATATGTTAGAAATGGAGCCTTTGGGTCAGGGACAGTGTGATATGCTTAGGGCTTCAAAGGTGGTGCTGGTGACAGCTTATCCTGGTGACTGTCTGTAGTGAACAGGTAAGCCTCTGCATCTTGCAGCACAGAAGGCTTGCTGTGAAGAACTATCTTCTCTCATAGCCTCCAAAATTATGCTTCTTTTACCTAGATTTTTTGTTGAGATAGCTCAAGAAACAAAAGGATATTCTAGGCTCCTCCTGAGATGCTTGAACATCACATTAGAGCTAATCTGAAAAACTCTGCCCCTCTACTCTTTTACATTACAATCCATCTGCTGCAAAGCTTCACCTCTTTCCAGTTAAATGGCATGGCATGTCAGCATTCACTTCCTCTGGAGATCAACATCAAACCAAACTCTATTTCTGACCGTATGGAACAACTTCGTCTGAGACTATGGATGTTTTTTATCCTTGTATTTACAGAACTGGATTTGCCTTTTCAATCTTTCAGTGACCCCTTTGGCCATATTTATGTCTGACTATGTTGAGGCACAGTCTCACAAAGGGGAAATTCATATTTTCACATAACCTAGCAAGACTATCTGCAATAGTGCCACTTACTAAGAGGATCCTGAATCACCAGCTCCTCCAGAAATTGCCAAAGCTGTTGCTGCCAGAGCTTTGTTACAATGAGCCAGGCAATCAGTGGTAAGGCATTGGGATACCAAAATGTCGGCTGTATAGGCTGGCTTAGCAAAAACGGGTTTATGCACAACCTTATATGATTGCTTCTCTTGCTGATGGGGGAGTAATCACGGTGTAGAGGCTGTGGGGAGGGTCTTCTGCTACAAATCCTGTTTTGTGCTGATGCTGCATTAGTGGGAGAGAGTATTAGTAGTAGTCAAAAGCAGAATCAACTCTGAGTGGGTGGCTTTGCAGCTTATCCATATAAACTCTATTTCATCTGTGTATCAGTCTGAGCTGATATCCATATTGCAGTTAATGCTAATTAATTTTCATAACAGGCAAAGTGGTCACACCAAGCCCAACATTTGGCTGCCTTGTTTTGGAGTTGTCTGAGCCAAACTTTGGGTATTTTGCTGTGGAGTATTTGAACATGGAATGCCAAAGATGAACAGGAAAGTTGAGTATGAAATCCTCACCTACTAGATCTTTCTGAATGTTTTTTGAAATACTTTATTCGTGGAAATAGGGCTAGTTTCTTTCCTATGGCCAAAATAGCAGGAGTTAGGTGGTCCCAAAGCCTCCCTATCCCTTTTTTTAAGCTTTCAGGAGACTGAACATTCAATTTCCAATCTTTGCTGCCTCTAAACTTTTGAGATTTAGCGGCATAGTCAGCAGCAACACAACTCATCCCATCTCCTGTATACTAGGGGCGAGACCAACATAAGAATCTGACTTTCTGTTGAGCAAGCAGAATTTAAATGGCCCTGCCCAGGCTGCTGACAAAAATAGATACAAATACATTCAGTGTGAGAAAAGGTGGAGGTTTTTTGCTGTTGCCCCGTGCTGTTTTTGGAATATTTGGAGTTACCCACACTTACGGATCTCATCATACCAAAATTATAAAATGCAAAATTATTTGACTATTTTCTGTGTTGAAACACAACACATTAAAAACCAGTCACAGACAATTCTTTTCCTGTAAAGGTTAGGGATTCTCAATGTACATTCAGAGCCATACACACAAGTGCAAATAAGTCAACTACCACAGCTATTTAATCAGGAGCGTTTGTTGATTTGAGCAGAGCCCCTATGCTGTGAAATGAAAAAAGAAAACCAAATTTTCTTGAGCAATCTTGCTGTTCCTGCTTCAGGTGCTAGGCCATTTCACTAAAGCAGCTCAGACGAGAATGTCATTAGTTCCTAAGCCCCAGGTGAATTTGCCACTGTTCCACATGATTAAGCCAGATAATTGTGTGTTGATAGCGAATGTGGTTGGTGAAATACAATTTCTAGGACCTTCCTAAACAAACACAATGTAGAAGTGAGTCAAAGTGCTGTCATTTCAGTCCTTTGTCACAGGCTTTGCACTTGCAGACATCTCTGGTGAGGACTGGAGAGTAATTCTGTGGCATGTCACGGTGCTCTTAAAGGTGACCTGGCTCAGAAAGTGCATCATACATCTTTTGGCATGCAGTTTAGGGGAGGAGGGGGAAAAAAGGTCTGGCTAATGTGCCCACGAGCAGCACAGGCTTCTAATATTAGCTCATTTAAAACTATGCATGCTGGAGATTGTTTTGTCTTCAAATAGCTTTACAATTCCAGACAGTACTTTCAAAAGTGATTAAAATGCCACAGTAACATGCAATTATATATCCTGAGAACCTAGTTCCTGAAAACTTTTAAAAAGCTATTTTGAATAGTGTTTTTCTATCAGGATGATGCAGACTCAGTAAACAGTGGGACCCATATCTTGCCTCTACTGACTTTCTCTGTGACCTTGAGTGGGTAATTAAAGACTCGATTTTTGACCCTGGTCCTGGAAGAGGAAGAACACTATATGTAAATTATTCTTTTTTAGATTATAGGTAGATATGCAATGGCACTGATAGCTTTAGCAGCCCTAGTACTGCCCCTTTGATCTGTTGGGAAATTGTTTCTGCCCTGGTGCTGTCCTGGCACAAATGTGCACGGTGAAACTCAGCTGGGAACAGCCTTGGCTGAAACACAGCTTCCTTTGCCCCCCCCAAAAAGGTAGTTTTTCAGCATATTTGGTTCTCTGATGCTGTCTACCACATGGCTCACCAACATTTATGCAAGACTTAGAGGTCGGAACAAACATGCTTAGGACCTTGGAAAGGGAGAAGGGGAAAGCAAAGGGGTTAATTACACGCCCACTGCTGCCAAAAAGCAGTTGTGATTTTACTTGTAAAAAAGAGTGCCTCATATACTCAAATTAGCATTGTGGGGATTACATACTGTAGTAGCATCCTCTGATAACTTTAGACAAAAGTGAGAGTAGAGATGAAGAGAATTACACACTCGCTGATGGTTGCAAAAGTCCAAAGTGAGTAACTCTTAATAAAGGAATCCATTTTTACAAAAGGAGACAAAACACAAAGAAAGGAACACAAGAGAAGCTGAAATTTTTGGTTTACCTGCATACATTCTCTAGCTGGCAGTGCCAAGAAATTCTGTCTTTTGATTTTTAAATCACCTTTTGTTTTCTAGTTACCATGTTTTTTTGAAGCTGGGAAAGGTGGGTTTGTTTCCGAGTCAAAGTGGTGCCTCCAAAACATGGTGTAACTGTGTGTTTGTCCTGGAGATGCTCATGATTGGTTCACCAGACTTTGCACAGCAGCCTTTAAAACAAATACCAAGCTAAAATATGTGTGCATGCATGGATGCACGTATGTATTTCTCTGTGTGTGTGCATGCTTTTGTCTGTACATGGTTTAGAAAGCTGTGTTTGTCAACAGAAAGAAGAGAAGGGAAAAGATTGGAGGTGCAGGAAAAGAAGGCAGCTCCTTGTCTTTTTGAATACTGTAGAAATATTTATCAGATTATTATTTTTAACTCTCTCATGTCATTCAATAAGCAGGCATATATTATGTACAATCAGAATCCTGTGGTATTAACTGGTGATCCTGGTGCCAGATGAGGAAAGGAGTTTTGTCTTGTGATTTATGAAGACATTAGATGTTGGTTGTTTATCTATGCAAACTAAACATTTCCCCTGTCCCTTCCTCATTCTCGAGTCTGTCTTCCCCTTCCCTTTCCCTACAAACTCACTTTTTAAAATCACACTTACCATGTATCTCTCAAGACACTGAAGGAAGAGTCCCTTGAAAGACCATTTCAGCTTCATTTCATGACCTGGCTGAGGTCTCTGGGTAGTATGACTTCTGGTTTGCTTTTTGAAAGTATTTTTCACCAAAAGCCAAAGCAGTGACTGAGAAAACTGTTCTCACCTGCCTTCTGGGTAGTTCATTAATATTCAAAGGCAGGAGAAGAAGCCAGAACGTGTATACTTTTAGCAAGCAGGTATGGCTTTATCTACAATAAGACAAACTGATCACATTGACAGTATGGCAAGCTGGTTTAAAGCATGTGCTTTCAATTAATTTTAATTAGATTGGAGTAAAAGGAAATTTTAATTTTGATGTAATTAATGGAAACTTTGTTCAGTGTATTTTAACTATGTTCCCTGATTCAGGACAAATTAGGTTTGGGGAAAAACATTATTGTATAAGTTTTGAGCAAAGGTGCTCAGGACTGCCGCAGGGATTGATAAGCTCTACAAAACCTAGGCAAACTATATTATGCACCAAGCTGAGTATGCATTTAATTAATTTTGGTGAAAAAAAAAGGAAAAATAAATTTTTAGTTTTACCCTGGTCTAAATTTTGTGAGCATTCCTCCTGCTGAGGAGAAAAATAATCTTGCTAGGATCAAGTCTTTTTAAAGACAACTTTTCAGCTGGAAAGATTTTGGAGTATAAGTATACTCATCAGTATCAAAAGACAAGTGAATCTCTAATTCTTCACAAGTTGCTACTAATAATTCTCGAGGGAGCAAGACAGATGTAGATCCAAATGGCCAGAGTCCTTAAAGCAACTCCAAACAATATTAAAAAAAAAGGAGAAGGAAAAAATATTCATTGTCTACATCCCTTTAAGAGCTGCCCTAATGGCATCACAATATGCATTTTAGAAAAAGCAGAGGCAGATCTTAACAATTTCAAATAATTGTCTGAAAATAGCCTTGATCTCTCCTTAAACTGCTAAATCTTTTTAATGCTTAAAAAAAAAAAAAAAGGGGAAAAAAAAAAAAAGAAAAAAAGACTCCAAATGGTTTAATGTTTTTGAACAGCTTTGACGAATGTGAAACTTATCTCTCTGCTTGTAATATTTCCAGGAAGAGTGCTATTAAGTTGGTTTGTACATGGACACAGATCATTAGCAAATTGGACCCTTTATGTTCAAAAGGTTCTAGTCAATCTTTAACTGTTATGGGGAAAACCATAACCAAGCCTCTTCTAAACAGGTTTGTAGAACATAGATCTTGAGTTCGATAAAATGAGGCATTGATCTCTCTTACCCTTAATATTCAATGTCACAGGCATTGCATGTCAGAAACTATGTTGGTCACTGACAGAAACTTGCCTTTTGCTTATGCCTGAAGGCAGTTAACATCCCTGTGCTGAGCACTCTTCTGACACCTCCTGAGGCAGAGAGGATTTTTCCATCTATCACTGACACTCTTTTCCGCTTATTGGAGGTGATTGTATTCCTTGAATTCACATGGGAACCAACCACAGGACCATCCACAGCTATGATACACAAGCCCACAGATTTGGTCTCCAGACACAATTCAGTGCAGCCATCTACTTATCTTCCTTTTTGTCTTTGTTTCAGTGAGACAGTTTTAACTTTGAGCACTTGGAAACCTACTTTTTCCTTTCTGTGTCTCTTCCTGCATTCCCAGAAGACAGGCTATTTTAATGCCCATCTGTATCTAGGGACCAGAGAATAACACAGTCCACAGCTGCCGTGTCATTCTTTTCTATTGCTGTTTAATTAGTCACTGCCTTTTACTTTTTCTGTTAAAGAAGAACAATCATTTGGCTTTCATAATATTTCAACAGTGTTCCATACCAAAGACTAATGTCACATTTTCTTGAATATAAACTAAATGAGCTAAAGCCACAGATCTAGCCCACTACCCTTTTGTCTAGCAGATTCAGACAGATGGTATCAACCAGTTGGAACACTCGTAGTTATAAGCCATTAAGATGATCAGTGGGTCAGAGCCTTAAAAAATAGGGAAGTACGTATTTGCTTATAAAATGAGTTTCTAACTACTGAACAGTATAATTTAGTAAAATGGAGGCAAACCAATTTCTGTTATGAAACTCTTGGAATACCAATTTCGGACTCTGGTGATCAGAACTATTCACATTTTCAGTTAGCTTTATTGTAAGAGTGAGAGAATTAGTAGAGAATGCCTTCCTTTCATTTACAGTAGGATATTTCTCAGACATCTGGATAACTGGAGTTCAGTTTTTAAAAGAATACTCAAAAACTTTCACAGATTTCAAGAGGTTTCAATCTCACCTTTGAACACCCATCCCCACTGCAGGCTTTCTTGGGATTAAGTGAAAATGAGAAAGAAGAGACTCTTACAGGCAAAAAGCCATTTTTGTAAGCTGTGCTTTCCTCTAAATTTATATTTTAATTCAAGCTCTTCAGGACAAAGACTATCTTTCCTCATCTGCCCACAATGCACATGCAAACAATGAAGTCCTGTGCTTGATAGGGTATCCAGCTTCTTTTATAAGGCAAATAACGAATCCTACTTGGTTTAGATTTCTAACACATCTCGACTTTCTTGTTGTTGCCTGTTAAACCGCAGCACCCTCGAGGCAAGGGCTGACTTTATTTACAACAGATAACATGATGTATGCTGTTGGAGATTAATTAGGAAAAGGAACCAAAAATGTAACAAACCCTTCCACAGCAAGGAAACAATTCTAAGGAATATTTTGCCGTAGTTTAAAATGCTATATGATATTATCAGTATTAACAGCTTTATTATAGCCTTGTATTAACAAGTTTTAGTACTGTATATTAGTAGCAGCTGGCTCTGCATTAATTATCTACTGTTATAAATGTGACAGCAAAATGTATTTATAGTGGTCAGAAAACTTGTCATTATCCTAGCTAACTTTATCTCAGTCTAAAAACTCACAGTATTTTAATCTCTAATGATAAAATGGCACCAGGCATCTGTATAACTACTCAATAATGCACATTATTTTACCCCAATGGAGTCCAGAGTATCTTTATGAATGCCCACTGTACAGAGACATGTAATTCAGTATAATATTTAACAATTACATGAACTTTTTTTATGAGTCTGGAGGAGTGTGTCTTGCTTGGGACTGGATCAACACAACCCCAAACCATTTGTCTTATTCAACCAAGCTAAATATTTGATATCAGCTCTATTCAAGATTATTTTTGTCCTGGTCTGCAGTGCTGCTGTATCTAACAGCCTGATGATCAAGATCCATATAGAAACATCTCTTCAGTGGATTACACTTCACAAGATGCAACTGGATGTCTTACCTGGGGATTCGTATGATGGGTGATGTGTACCTTGTGGCACACTCAGAAAATCTGTCCATAGCAAAAAATTAATAATGCAAAACATCTAATCTCCAGCTTTTGTGAGGTATCAAGATCATGTCAGGGAGAGATACATTGGTACTGAACAGAGCTAAAACGACATGCTTTGGTTTCATTCAGAAAATGTTATTCACTGTTGCAGTTTTGTTATATTCAGCATTTCCTTTAGATCAGAAATACTAAAGTGGCATGTTTTGACATTTCTGAACTTTGTGATTTTCAGAAGTTTCAGTAGTCAATGTTTAACTTTCTGTTCCAAATTGGGATAAAAGCAAATATGAAGAGAGTGAAATTTTCAGTGGGACTGAAAACACATGTTCTTTCAGCCCTGGCTGTATCCTTGTTCCACATAAAAGAGTTTCAGATATTTGCCAGAGATACTGAATTTTTACTAGTTTCACTTTGTTTCCTGACAATATAAAACAGTGGGGATGCAACATTTGTACAACTGTAATAGGTGACTTTGTTTATTAGCTGGCCTTCTCAGAAGTGGAAATATGAGCATGAGAAAAATTGAAATTCAGCATATGTTTGAGTTTTTCTGGAGATGTATGAACTCGAGCCTTTCTTCTTGCAATGATTTTGTCTCCTTTTCCTCAGGGGATTCAGTGTTTCTCTCTGCCGCATCTCTGTCCCTGCACGCTCCTTGAGCAGAAAAAAAGGGAGTGGAAGATGACACTTCTGTTAGGAATATCTGTGCCATGTGGGGATATATCAGCTGCAGGCCCCTTTTTTGACAACATCCTTGGAAAAGGTTCAGGCACAGGAATTCCTGCAGAGTCTCAGGCCAATTGAAAATTAATTTCTGGTAAGTTTTTAGAATTTCTGTCATGATAAGATGAAGCATGTAATCTGGTCTTAAGTGTCTTCTATGAACATGGAAAGGAAGGCCGTGGTAAAGAGAGGAGATAAATGTCTCTCCAGGGTCTCAAGTGAACAGCAAAGGAAATTAACCCATTGCAGCCTCTCTACTGTGTCTCATCCATGTATATACAAAGAGGCATGTTTGCAAACAGTCAAGGTATTGCTCTAGATGAGAGTGAACTTCTTCTCATACTTGACTAAAAGGTTGTAAAGTTCATCTTGCTTCTGTAGAAAGAAGGGTTTGATTCCAGAGAGATATCTATAACATCCGCCATATCCTGACACCATGACTGATGAAACTGCATTACATCTCCAACCCCCACCCCATTCCTAAAATTTCAAGATACACGGTGTTATTCATTTCACACACAGTGAAGAGTGTCAAAGTCCCAAGGCATGCACAACAATGTGCAGTGATTCAAAGTGTGCTGGGGCAACCGGTGTGATTTGCTCCCCTCATTTATCCCTGGAGCTTCACCATTTGGGAACATTTCAGATTCCACTGCAGCAGGCAGGGAGAGTTTCCTTCTCCAGTGGGGATCCACCCTTACCTATCTTGGTCTTTGGCATCTCTCCAATATGAGAGGCAGACTTCCTGAGTACTGGCAGCTCTCAAGCTGCAATAATTAGGGATGAGTAAGACAGTCCAAGGGATAAGCCAGATAAAGCAGAGTACAGAGCCACTCAGATGATGAGATGCCTTTACCTTTGAAAGGCTGGAAGACTACTTTCTGAGGAGGACAGGGGCTGCTTAAAATAGCCTTAAGCCGTGTTGGCCCTGATATGAGTGCTTTCTGTATCAGTGGCCTTGTACCTCTGTGGTGAAGCTGAGGATGTTGAGGGAAAGCACTGCAATGCAGACAACATGCACGTATATGGGTGGGAATGCTCTTTAGTCACCCAGTGCCTTTTTTCTCTTTTCCTTTGTTATAATTTTTTTTTTTTTAAATACATAGATATATTTGGGAACAACAGTTACAGACCAACTCAGGGTGCAGTCAGCTCAGGGAGAGAGCTTCCCACACAAGGCATCACATGTGCACATCTGGATCTGTGTTCACTGAAAAGTACTGGTGGCCTGAACAGCTGAGTCAATATTCTTGGTGGTGCTATCTCGAGCTGCTGTGGTCCTCCTAGCACACATCTCACGTTTCCCACAAACCAGGCACTAGATTTTTACTAATGCCATGCCCTTGCTGCAGAAGTTGAACATGCAAGTGTTGCAGTTGCAGAAATTCCCCTATGACCCCTCCCGCAGGACTTGAGCAGCTTTGCTTTGCTCTTTGAGTAGCTGGGAGGTTCACCACGCAAGCCAGCGGCATGTGGCTGTGGTGGGCTGCCCATTTTTATTTTGTTTTATTTTATTTTATTTTATTTTATTTTATTTTATTTTATTTTATTTTATTTTATTTTATTTTATTTTATTTTATTTTATGTAGATTTTAAGTATCAAACAGCTCTCCCCAGGTGTAAAACACGGATATAACCAAACCTCAGTTTTGTTTGGAAAGTAGTTTTTAATACCCATCTGGAGTGTGGGTGAAGGTGAAAGTTGTCAGGCTGTGAAAAATGGAATTGGTGTTGGCTGACCTGAAATAGGCCGTAAAGTTCTATTCCTCACAAAGGCAAGATATATTATTGCTGTAACGCCATTATTCCGCTCCATCACTTTTAAACCTTGTTCCCATTATCTGCAAGTTAAATATAACCCTATGTAAAAACAGGAAGGACAGCGCTAAGTTGTCCAGCTTAACAGCACACACTTAAAACATAATAGAGCACTTGTTACTGTATTTTATGGAACGGAAACTCCAAATGTAAAGATGTATTAAGGAAATATCTCAAAGTTATTAGGGAAGGATATTTACAATTACAGATTGCTTTATATTATGCTTTTATGAACATCTCAGGAAATGAAATAGCCCTCAGCTGTAGAGAGTGAAGAGGGAGGTAATTTTCCTTAATACGGGTGATAAAATTAATCTGATTGAAATCGCTAGCGATTATTTCGCAGAATACTGAGTGGCAGTACAATCACTTACACTCTTTTATATTTTTTTAGTCAAAGCTCGTGTAGATGAAAGCTAATTACAAAGTAGTGATGTGAAGCGCTAAGGAAATAGTTTGTATAGCATAGAACAGGCACAGCTAATTGGGGTTTGTGATTACACAGATTGTTGTTAGGGAGAATTAACTACCAGCAGTCTCTCCTGCAAAGCTTCTCATCAAGGGAAAGTAAAAATAGACACTGGATCTGTTATTTATCTAATTATGCTATGAATATTTTCACAAGCATGTTACACACTCTCAAATGGTTTGTTGTTCAAAAACTTTCAGTCTCATGTTGCTTCTGATCAAAGTATCAATATGAAGTTTCTGACATTTGATTTTTCCCCCTTAATATTACACATCCATGACAGTCCTCCCATGAAATTATTCCTGGGAACAGAATTGTATGATTTTAGGCATTTACACCTAATGCTGTGGCAGCTCAAATGCATCAAAATGATTATTAGAAAGGTAATTGGACAGAGAAGAGTGCAGTGAGTGACCAAGGTGAGAAAAGCCAACATAGGCTTTAAATAGCACTGGAAATATTTTTGTAGCTGTTATCATTTGAATCATTGTACAAACCTGTCAAGAATTCTTCTAACATTGTGAGTATGCAAAAAAAGCAGGCCTTTGTTTTATACTGATCTATTCAGAACAGGAAGGGGTGAATGGAGGAGATGTTCCATATGGAGACCCTGATCTTTTAAACTAATCTGCATGGGAGACTCCTTATGCTGCATGGAGCCTCACTGAAATCATTAGGACTCTATGTGGTGCAGTGTGTAATCAGGCTGATAATAGATGCTCATTGAATTTGTTAAATGTTTTGCTTTGCTTTGTTACTGCCTTTTACTTGTTGACTTGGAGGAGCTTGCTGAGATTGAAAACTGTGATGTGATCAAATTTCAGAAAAATCCATAAAAGCCAATACTGAAAGCAGCTTAGAGTTCTAATTTCTGGTGGATTATTGAATTAATGGCTATTACTTAATAACAGCTTCAGCAAATGGTCATCAATAGAACACCTGCAAGTATTCTGGAGGAAAGCCTCTCAAGATCTTAGTGATATGTTGTAAAACTCTATTAGTAGTCCTAGCACAAACATTTGTCAGTCTCCACAGAAGTTCTCAGGGATGGGGAAAGCAATCATAAAATGCTTAGGCAGTAGCATTCAAGGAAATTAGCAAGCATTAATGTCACTGCTGAAAGGAGCACCACACCTTCCTGTAAGCATTGCTTCCTGGAATTACTGCCTCTTGGTGGAAGCCTCAGATACTCCTATCTCCACGCACATCTTCCTGTACCATCCTTGAAAGAACCTCTTGAATGGCACCCAGCTGCATTCTGCACGGGGACTCTGTGCTCAGTATTTGTAAGACATCTTAAGAGAAAACTGCAGCAGGAAAGTATTTTCCATCTGCATAACCTTAATTTTCTTTATTATACAGAATTTACAGGATTTCAGACTCAGTTTAGAAGCCTGAAGTTGAATGCGTAATTCATAGCAGTTTAATAATTCATACACACAAAAAAAGGAAAAAGTGTCAGAAGGAACTTTCTGACTTTGGGTGGTCAATTCGAGACACTTGGTTTGGATTTGCTTTGTGAAAATTCTGAATTCCCACAATCTCCTCTCTGAGTTAAAATTGAAATGCCCCCAGTCAGAGGATCATTTTAGCATAAGCTCATATACTTTTATTTTGCTATGCTTTTATTTTGCTTTCCTTTTTTCTTCTATTTTTTTTTCCTGAAAAATCCTCAGGCAACAGCTTGCTAAACTGTGAGTTGTCCTATAACCTAGCAGTTTCCAAACTTATTGAACTAATAGCTCTGAAGACTTCTCTCAGTGCTCCAAAAATTAATCCTGTTGTAGAAATGGCCCTGTACCCAGAGGTACTTCCAGCTGTCTGGATATCATGGTGGGAGACAGAGCCCATAGCCTAATGTAGGCTCCAGAAATGGGTTATAATCAAGGTTCCTGTGTGTTTAGGGCCAGATGAGTTGCCCAGCCCTCACTGACAAGTCTCACCCTCACCACAGCCTTACTGACTGTGCATCTGTGGAATACCATGGGAAAATCTCAGGACAGGTGATCTGTACTACCTCCATATAAATAAATAAAAGACATTTGAGATGTAGCAAAGATTACTCAACCAGCAATACAAAATGTAGTATTTAATTTTCACCAAAAAACTTGTGAAATACCAAAATCGTTGTGAAGGGAAAGAAGTAAGCTTTTGTATCTCTTTAACAGCCTGAAGGGTGTTATACCTTTAAATTAAAAAAAAAAAAAAAAAAAAAAAAAAAGTTGGTGTGCAACTGCATCTACAGAACCAGAGTAAATTTTTCCCAGAGAAGCTTTCTGCCTTGGATAGTCAATTTAAGACAAGCTGGGTCTGATTTTCCAACATGCTGAATCCCTGGAGCTTTTACTGACTTTACACTGAAATGCCCAAAATCAAAGTAATAAGTACAGCATTAAATGCCTGTAGTAATGCTGGTTCCTCAGGCTTCACACTTCCTCCTTCCTTTTGAGGAGCAGAATGCTGCTCCAATGGAGATCCCTTGAGAAAGGCTGGATACTCACACTTTGTGACTGGCACCCTTCCTTTAAATGTGGAGTATGGCTTCCTTTTGAATTCCCTCCCTGCATGGAGGGAAGGAGTGCAGGGTGTCACAGCCTAAGTACATCACAGGTAGAATTGTTGGGGACTATAGCTTGTACCTCCCATCCCTAAGAAGCCCTACATTTCCCAGACACTGGAAAGAGACAGCTTGCTCTCTCCTGGGTCAGTGTACCTGTGCCTTTTCCTCAACCCTCTGAGATGCTGTCCCTTTGTGATGGGGCCCACGTAGTGAGTTTTAGTTACCGTTTTAATTAAAGTCACTTTATCATGGAGAAGGACTGCAGACACAAATATGCAACAGGTGAAGTGAAGCCTCATATGAATCACCCAGTGTAAGGCAGGAACCCAGCACGGCTTTGCAGCTGGTCTCTTTTTCTCTTCCTGTGGTACTGCCAGAGCTCCTCTGAGCTCCAGGTGTTATTTCCCAGACATGCTATGTGCCTGTAGTGTAAGGAGATGGCATTTTACAGTCTTCTGCAGTGTGGATAGGAAGAGGAGGAGGAGAAGAAGGTATACAGAAAAGGAAGCCTTATCCACCAGTTGGTTTCATTTACATTTGGAGAAGTATCAAGAACAGAGCTATAGCAGACAAAACTGCTCATGGTAGGCATAATATAAGAGGCTCTCATTTTTCATGTGAGTACACAGAGGACATGTTGGATCAGAAAAGTTGTCCACCTTCTTCAGTAAAGCATTTATAAAATTGGCTAGCTTCAGATGAGCATGCCAGAAACTCTGCAGTAGGTTGTTACAGAGATTGCTTATCCACAGGGAAAATTTTTTAATCCAGAGACTGCTTTATGCCTTGAAGCATATGAATTTAGATGCTTTCTTAAAAGTCTTAGAATCTTTTTTTTTGTTTGTGTTTCTTCTCTTTACTACAGTAATTGTGAATACTTTGGTTATTGCCCATAGAAGTTCAGCATGTGCAGTATAACAATACTGTATCACACACTTGTATGTAAAAATTTGCTATTCATTTTACCTAGAAAATTCATGCAGATATAATTAAATTTTTTTTCAAACTTTTAAGAGTCTGTTACTAGAAACACACTGCATTCAGTACATATTAGTATTTTACTGCTATTTATAAACAGAAAATAAAAATTATATGTGTGTATGGAAATCATGGAGGATCTGTATCTGTGCTAAGTAATTTTCTTGTGCTACTCTGCTTTGTCCACTCAAGTGACTGCCACTGAAAATTAAATGGCTTTCAATAATAATTCTGTAACCTGAAATGGATGCCTAGAGGATAATTAGAATATCTAGCAGATAAAAAGTAATCATGTGTCCTCCAGTCACGAAGAGCACTCCTCAGTTGATCGACATCCCTGGATCTTTCCATGCCCATGAGATGTACCATTCTGGTGAGAGGTGTAACCATGTCACACTGCTCAGGGACATATCCTTCCTCAAGCACAAAGTTTGGCTTGCTCCTCTCTGCAAACTGTGTTGTACCATTTTTTTTGTGCTCCTGTACCTCATGGCACTAACACCACTGCGCCTTCTGCTTTTCTATCCTGGCAGTCCATCCTCCCTCAGCAGCATTTTGTCTGGGACAAAGTGGGCCTTCCTGAATTTTGGCCACCTATGTTTAAAATTCTGTCCTCACGAATGGTTGTGTAGTTGTGTGGAGACAGATTTTGTTCCAGCCAACCCAAGTCTTTTTGAGGCTTACCTAAAGCCACAGTTTACAAGGTGGCTTTCGGGAAAGGAAAAGCTTCATTGTCAGGCCTTGTATCTGGCAGAAAACTGAGCAATTCTACTTCCAAAAGGCACAGCCTCATTAAAATATTACACTGTGCCTGTATCAGGGTATTCTCAGTAATACTTACACCTTGGGGTTCAATCTGTCCCATCACAGTCATGGGCACTTTCAGCGCAAGATCCAGAAAAATCCATCTTCCCTCAGTTTGCATTTCCACATGAAACAACCAAGAGATGCAGTTAAAATAACTTTGACTTTACATTTTTAAGGAAGCTGTTTTCTATCAACTGATGGGCCAGAACTCAGGAAATCTGATGAATTGCAATACTGATATTAATTGCCATCATTCCTGTCTTACAGAGACATATAAATTAGGAGAGTGTCTATAGTAAAGACACTGACAGAGACAAACAATCCACAAAACACAAATGTGAAGGATAAAGGAAAGGAAAAAAATCTCATTCATTTGAAGATGATAAACTGAGGCAGAGGACTGAAACACTTGTATTTGAGCCATTGACTTGGAGAGTCAGTTTTCACACCTAGTGATACACGAAGAGCTCAACAGGTGGCTCAAACTTGAGGGTTGTTTGGTTTGTTTTCATGTGCACTAAAGGATCAGCATTTCTCACCGGTCAACACAGAGAGTTGGAGAATGATTTTTCTGTCCTATGTAAAGTTCTTACTGTTTCAGCTTTGCATGGAGGTAACCGTGAGACCAGCTGAAATACTTTTAATGTGTATTTCTCTCTCTCCACTGAACAAAATGTCTGCAATATTGTGTTTTAATAATTTGTTTTGCTCTTTTTTGATTCCTGTGTTGGCTGACCTGTCTCCATACTGAGTTCTCATCTGCCTAGGGTGGCCCAGAGGAACCATCCTGCACCAAAAGCCACCCATGCAGGGTGTGATGGCAGGGAAATCCAAGGGTAGGAACATGAATTGTTTCTTCATGTCCTGTAATGTTGCCACAGTTTTACTGTAGCTACTTCGCAGGTAGCAACTGAGCCATTATGAGCATGATAGAAATTGATGTACATACTTGGAGGAGGACAGACCGTATCTTAATGTAGAGCTTTTAATGATGCAGAACACTGACTCTATGAACACGTGAAGCTCCAATTTATTTACACCTTTGGTTTGTTTATTAAAATCCTAATGTGTATTCTTTACAGCAGTACTGCTTTTAGTCTACACATATAAATTATCTACTCACTAGCATGCACCCAAAGTCACCCACCCCATCAGCAGGATTCATGTTTATGAATGAGAAATTGCATTCCCCAAAGGTTTGGGTTCACAATGGGCTCAGTCCTGAGGTTTTGCTGTGATGTTTCCAATACAATAATATTCAATAAAGAGAAAGAAAAAGGGAAAAAGCTGTCAGTGCCTTGTGGGACCTTTTCTTCAATTCTTTGCCTGTGGTGCATTTTGCTTGAACATTGCTGTAGTAAGTTTTATCTACATGTTTATCTAGCTGTCTACACCAGAGGATATATTGACCAGGATATTATTCCCAACCTACATCTAGCTTTGTCCTGGCTCTTAAATCTTCATTGTTACCTAATCCCTTGACAAGCTCTACAGTGTTCAGCTCCTGAGCGCCTCAGTACTACAGTACACATCAGATTTGCATACAGCTAAATCACCCCATGGAAAATTCCCTTGGTGCACATTTTCTACTTTAACTGGTGATTAAGTGCCTCTATCTACTACTATTTGAAAAGCATCAGCATGTTTCTGAGCGCATATTTTGGCTGGGTGAAGAAGTAATTTAGTTTACATGGGAAATACAAAAAAGCCCCAACAACAACAACAAAACCCCACCAACCCCCAAAATGTTATTGATTTTTCCATTTCAGAGTTTCCCATGCTGAATTTTTTTTTCCTGGAATAAAAGAATGCAAAGACCTGTATTTCAATGACAACAAGACCAATAAAAATGGATAGACAGGAGATGGGTGTTCTTTCTTTTGGGAAAAATAAAATCCCACACCACAATTAGCAAAAGAATGAAGCAAATATAAACATTTTTTACTGAAAGCTAAACAATTTCTTTCTCTCTCTTCTTCTTTTTTTTTTTTTTTTCTGTTATCTCTTTCTGGTTTTCTTGTCGATAACCAGCACATTTGGTAGGAAATCTGTGTCTTGTTAAAAATATCTTCAGAGAAAAAAAATTTCAGCAGCCCAAGAGTAGATGTACCCATATATACAGAGATATAGTATTAGAAATCCACTTATTTAAAATTGTAAGCTTCATAGTTAAAAATTTTTGAACTTGCTGTATGCTAAAACTAAGACTGTACATACAGTCTCGATTTCATTCTGTTATGTATTTGCCTAACAGGACAGTCTTACATTCATTTTCACTCTTTGGCCTTTGTACCCATTTGCTGTAACAAAGTCACAGCAACTGTGGTAGATCCAGACAGATGGACATTTTCTTTGTCTTGAGGACATCAGAGACACTGTTCAAAGCTGCTCCTATCGCATGACATGGACAGTGTGGCTGCACAGATGGGCACCATTGGGGCTCTGCTTTGGCTGATGGCAGCGGGTGGGTCAGCCAGTATGAGAATGGCTGTCTTCTGAAATGGAGATATTCTTACCTGGCCCAAGGATAAAGACCACCCTAATGTGGTTAGTGTGCTTTTAGTACCAGAGTTAGCACCAGGCATGCCTATAGGATCAAAGTCCATACAAATTAATAAACCATCAGGGGCTGTTTTCTGAGACACTCATGTCTGTATGGCTGAATTCTCTTCTCCCTGCCTTGCCCTGCTGTCACCTGGAGACTGTCCTTGCTCCAGCCTGTTCCTTGAACAGTGCCTGAAAGACCAATATGGACATGGGCCCCAAATGTGCTGAGGACCACACTAACAATGGAGCAGCGTGGCTAATCTTAGGTCTGGTCCCACCCACTGATTTGTGGGGGAGAGGCAGCAGCTGTGAGCCATGTGGAGTCTTGGGCAGCTTACAGGTGGCTTGGTGCTCTCTGACACAAAGCTGTGAACTCTCTTCCCTATACTTGGCACATCTCCAGGGCTCAGTAGAAAAAAACCCCAGGATTATGACAGCAAATGCAATTGAAAGCAAGGAATGATTCAGCATCATTTGTCTCGTGTTGACCATCTTTAGGTATGGATCATTTCCAGCCCAGGGAAGAGGAATCAAACTGACTTCCACTTCCTTCTTTTAGGAACCTCAGGATCAGTATATTAACCTGATCAGCATGATATTTGATATTGATATATGTAGAAGAAAGTGGTCTGTCTGTTATTTGGATTCCAAAACAATTGCAGATTTTTAAACAATACCTCAAACTCCACTCAGAGGGTGGCAAGCAGCCTGATTTTTTGTGTGTAGATATCCATAAAGTATTTTCTATTTTCCCCCACATTTTATGCAGCTGTACTTCCTCTTTTCTATCTACCTACTACACAATTGCCTGTTTTTGGACCTGTTGAGATCAATGAGGGTTTTTTTTAATCAAACATCAAAAATTATCGTGTATCACAGACATATAATTTATATTTTCAGAAATATTGGCAGCGGAGTAAAAGAGCATCTTTAACCTCCTGTAAGAGTAAGACAGGTAGAGTTCAGTTGATGCATCCCATTTGGCAGCAGCAGCTTGCAGCTGATCAGCAATGATATACTGTCTAACAGCTTTGCTGTGTCTTGTCTGCTGTTGGAGAGACTGTGAGGGAAAACTGGGTTATTCAAGGCAGAGCCTTAAAGAAGCAAAACACACAAATCTGTAGGAGAATCCATTTCATTGGTCTTAGACAGCATCTAGTCTAAGCTTTAGAGATGTCTGTCAGGGCACAACCAGGCAATGTTGGACATATCAGCTTCTGGTACATTACTTCATTTTCATTATGTCAATTAAGCAGCATAAGTGACTTCATCTTAGATTATGTGTTTGAATATGTGTTTCTGAGGAAACACATATCTTTCATTCCACCAGCTTTAAAGTTCTGCCTTCTTGTGCATGTTGGCAGGTCATGCCTCCAATGCAAGTAAAGTGTCATGTTAGCTTCAACTATTCTGAAAAGTCCTGTATACAACTGTAAAATTCATTTTTAGACAGAGTGCAAAATGAAGCTACAGAAAAAAGTATACTCTAAATACAAATCACTGCTAGGTCTGAATAGGAATTATTTTCACAGGCTACATACAAAAATGCAAACATTGTGCTTAAAGAATGCAAAACTTCTGAAACACTTAAGGATCTTTTTTATTTCACTCAAATCAACTCTATGCCTGCACATTGCTGAACCACTCTATGCATCAGTCAGAAAAAAAATCTGCTGTATGTTCTCAGTCTCCAACTTGCTCACACAAAATCAGTTTGTCCAGAATAAGATTATGTCCTACTTCTCCAAAAAGGCTATTTTCATGCTAGATTTCTATGTCAAATCTGAAACATTTAAGGTATAGGATTATTTTTAAGATGGAAAGAATGTTTTATATGAGAGAAAACTGGATTTCCTCATGTTCAAAGATGGCACAAAACACATATACTAGAAAGATGTTTTAAATGCTGAACTGTACCTACCTGACTCAATTAAAGCTACAGAAAGGGAGGCTGCTGTCATTTTCTGATTGACATGGATTAATCTGAATTTCTTCAGGTGTGTTAGCCCAGGAGCAGCTAAGGCTTACCCTGATGGCTGCAGCTGCAGTCATTTCTTATCTCACTCAGCTGTTGCTTTTGTCAGTGGAGACAGTATAGGCACTACTTCTGACAGCTTTAAACCAGAGTTTCTCCTGGAGTAATTAGCTAAAGAATTATTGTGAATTCAAACCATCTAAATTCAAACGTTGAAGGATATAGATGGGAAAATAGCATAAACCCTGTTTTGACCTAAGCAATGGAAAATCTCAGCGCACACACAAGCACTTTAACATGCTCTAGTGGGGTTGGCTAAAAAGGAACAATTGAGTCTAATGAAAAACCATAACTCTGACTATCTAGTTGATTTTTCATTATATATTTTTCATTAGGATGAAGCCCATCCCAGACAAGTCAGGGGAGACCAGCTCTGAGCTTGGGAGGTTGCAGAGCAGCAGCTCTGGTTAGAAAGAACCCGTCTTCCCTGCAGTCCAACTCATGGCCACGGGGCTCTTGGCTACCTCAGAGCTTCTGCTTGTGGGGCTGAACCAATGCTGCGTTCTGGACATGGAGCTGTTCCCACACCAGCTCTGTTGTTTTTGTAAATGAAAACTGGAACTCAAGTGATGTTTAATCCCTTAATGCCTCTCAGTGTGACCAGTACAGGCCAGGATCCGAAATAACTGTGGTAGAACAGGTACACAAAAGAAAAGTCTGCAGTTAATGATGGGTTATGTTTTCCTGGGTTTATATACGCCTCTGCAAAACCTATATAAAATACAAGCCCCAAGCTTGCTTTTGGGAGGTGCAGTAGACCTATCACATGTGAGCTCATAGTTCTGGGAGAGGCCTGTGGTGCTTGATCCTTATCCATTGTAAAATATCCTCTTTGCTGCCACTAGTGATCTGTGGTCAGGTAGAACACATGTTCAAATAACATTTTCTGCTTCTGCTAAAGCACTTATTTATATAATTTCTGTTTTGGTCTTCATTTCTATTTCATATGTTCCAGGCTATTCTCTAACCTGCAGGCAGGACCTAGACTCAGAAGATCACCCATGCACATATTAAGAAATGGTGTGTCTGTCAGGGTATTTATAGTCCTGCTCTAAGGGAAATATTTAAGGTTTTGCCTTGGCTTTACACTCATACTTCTTCTTTTACCATCTGTTGTGAACAAAGAGTATCCTTCTGATAATCTATTGTTAATAGCTATGCATTTATGATAATCAACTCATAGCTGAAATGATAGTTTTTATCTGTAAATATTCATGGATCAGCAAGATAGAAAATAATTTAATAATTAATGTGTGAATGTTTCAAGCAAATGTAAATAATTGTGCAAGCACACAATGGCAAGGTATGAGTACTCTGTGGTGCATGCAGAATTTGGACATAACCTGTTTTGTTCACAGACTTAATATTTTAAATAACCAGAATTCTGAGTATGCATGACCACTAATTTTAACAAATAAGTTGATGAGGATTTACTCATATACTCTGTGCTGCTCACTATCCAGTAGAGAGCAGGAACAACAGATGTTAGCTGCTGAATGTTAGTACTATTCACACAGTTGAATATAGAAGATTCATACAAAGAAAATAATCATGAACAATACTTCTACAAAAATGAAAACTGTCATATTTTGCTTTTCAAATGAGAAGAAAATGGGGCATAATGAAAAAAAAAGAAAGCATGCCACAGAATTGTGTTTTATTATCAGGCAATCTAGCCCAGAGTAGCCTTCATTATGTCACAACCCAAGTCATTGCTTCAGAAATAAGTGAATGTTTTTCTGGCTGTGGAATGAAGTATCATGGCTTATTTTGGTACCCTGCGACCTGGAAGTAACTGTTCCAAGAAATTTGTGGGTCAGGTTGAACTGACTTCCTTAGGGTTATGTTTATGGGTTTATTATCCTTCTTGAAAATAGCCCAATTAATTTGAGATCTTCTAAGAGTTTTTGGTTTACTCTTCAGGATGGAGAGCTGATTTTTACAAGAAAGCAATTTATGTCTTAACTGCATTTCACAAGTAGGCATGTAAATGAGAGCATAATAGTTTGGAAATGTGCCTGATGTTATATTAAAAATTTAGATAAAGTAAGATATGTTCTGCATGGAGAAAGATCTTTTCCACACTGTTCAGGATTCACATTAGAAACCAGAATTTTTGGCACTCCAAAGTAGAACATGAAGATATCCTTACCCCTTCCTAAAATAAAAGGAAATGAAACCCACATCAAATGAATTGATTAGAAAATTGGAATTTATAGAAAAGTTAAAGTGAAAGTAGTGAGCAATTGTACAATTGTTTTCTCGAAACTTGAAACGAGTGGACTCCTCTGAGAAATTAGTTAGATTATCATGCAGCTAAGTTGTAGTAAAGAAAAAACTCCACTTGGAGTAAGTACTTGTTTATAACATATGAAGTAAAATATTGTTGCATGTTGATGAAAATTACACGACTGAGAAAACAAAGGGTTAAAAGGACCCAACAGCTCCTTTGTTGAAAAAAAAAAATCTTCTTTTCTCTTTTACTCAATAGGGATGTTTGTGTTAGGATTGCATGCAATGAATATGCATAATATTTAGCTTTATTCTTGTCATTGTTTACAGTGTATGTTGCCTCTGTGTTGGCAAACTGTGTTTCCCACTTGGGACAAAGAACAATGGATAGCACAGAAAGAAGAGAATCAGTCTGGGTTTACCATTACATTTGGATTGGGAAATCCCACGACCTAGTGCTTTTAATATATATATATATATATATATATTTTTGTAACCTCTTTGAATCTTCTACCAGGCAGCAGATCCAAATAAACCTGGTAGAGAATTTGAAGGAAATCCTTGGTTCCTCTTGCACCAAGTTCAAATTGCTAACTGGGTCTAGGGAATTTTATGGGATTGCAAAGGAACTTACCTTGGAAGCTTTCCATCTACTTGTGTATCTGCATGTGTACAGATGGTGGGAGCTCAGGAGCTCTCCAAATATTTGCTGGTTCACACACACTAGGACAGCTCTGCTGTGACTCGGCCCTCATGAGGCTACAGCTGGAGAGAGCAAGGTTTTCTTCTTGCCCCTAATGCCTACAATTCAGTAGGATGCAAAATACATCTCCAGGTGAGCCAGATAATTCAGGTGGCAGAAGAGGTGCTTTGGCACAGGGAAGATTTCTAAGTCCCCTCTCAGACTTCCACAACCTCACTGCAACCTTGCAGGTTGGGTTCTACCATCACAGGGGCAGTGCAACACCATCCATTGTGCCACCTGTTTCAGATCACTGGGTTAAAAACCACAGAGAGCCAAACCATGTCCCAGAAAACTCCTACAATCTAACCAGACAAAACAGACAGAGCTGGGAGTGACAACAAAGCAGTTTACTCCAAAGTCTCATCACTGGGCTGTGCAAAGGCAGACAGACCTTACTGGGTGCCAAGACAATCCTGCACACTCGATTGCAGTATGCAAACACAGTGGCCAGCAGAACCATATTACTGTGCTTACACTATTTAAGAAATAGTATTTTGCCTTGCACTCAAAAAAAAAAAAAAAAAAAGCTGAGGAATTTACAGCCAGGTATTTCTAAGATGGAAATGTAAAAGCTGAGATTGAAAGTCTCTTAGATTTGATTTTAAAAATGCAGCCTTTCCAAAGCTTTCAGAAAAGGCAAGTTTTGGTTACTGCCTGAGACAGCCTGAAGAAATGTGCCTTTCTTCCTATGGGATTATGCTCAGGATACCGATGCTCCTTGCAGCTCACTTATGCCTTACAAACTCACTGTGTCCACAAGCTGGATGCCTGCAACAAAAAGCAAGGAATGAATTCACAATCCCATCCCCATTAAACAATGACACGATTTTAACAGATAAGGTTTACCTCTTCAGAAATTCTCCAGATCTCCTGCTGGAAGATGACCTTGTAAAAGCACATAAATACATTATACAAAAAGGCTGAATTTGTCTCCTTTTCCCTCGCAGAATTCACTGGGAAAAAAGCAAACTGCTGTAATGCGGGCTCTAAACTACCATTGCTCAAATCTGACTTTAAAATTTGGTTTATTTAGAACATAGAAATACACATGAAATTTAATCAGCATCTCAAGTCACATCATGTACTCTCTGCTCGACAGGAACTGAGCACATAAATTAGCTGAACTGGGAGCTAGTCCCAGATCTATCCCTACTTGACTACAACACCTCTTGCTAGGAACTTCCAGCAGGGGAAGCTCTTAGCACATCAGTATCTTCATACTTTAGGCAAGAGCAAAGTTTAGTCAAGACAGAGCTGGGGAAAGGGAGGGGGAGAGAACAGAGGAGGAGGAGGAGGGCAGAGGAATAAAAAATCAATGGTTGCATAAATAGTCATATCTGAAAATTAGAGGGGTTTTTTTTTAATTAGATGCCCTTGTTGCACCATAGAAGTTTGAGTCACGTATAGACATGGTATGTAAGAGCAGGGAGACAGAGAGTATTTTTGTATGAAAGTTTGTGGCTTACAATACTCCTTCTGTGAGGGAATGGCGTCCAGTTTGGGACTGACAGGCAGCCTACAATCTTTGTGCCAGCACACTAATCCCTTGTCTGTGGTTACTGAAAACCTTCTTGCATTTTTGTTCTCAGTTCACCTTGGTGAAAAAAACCCCAATTCCACATATGATAAATCCAGTGTCTGCAGAAAGGCAGTCACCTAATTGCACAGTGAAGCAGAAGAAAGCCTTGCAAATGGTATACAATTTTCAAAGTGTTCCAAGCCTTAGGCAAAAGCCTTTCAACTATGTCTAAAACTGAATGATAAAATATGTTGTACAAATTATCTGTGAACAGGAAACATGTGGTAGTGGCAGGGGACTGAAATGTAACACTTGTAAAGAAATGGGAACTGCCAGTCATTTATACCCTTTTACTTTTCTCTCAGTCACAAGTTCCATTATATTTTTTTTTCACCATCAGTTGATGTTCAAGTTTATAATAAGACATTTATCAGATCTCACTAGGCCAATTACAGCTTTGTAGCAAAAACAACCAGAAATAATACCCCATATGAAACTAAAGGTTTCGTTTTGTCCCTTTCTTCATACTTTTATAGAATTTCTGTTTTATCATTGCAAGGATGTGTGTGGATGGAATTCTGAAAGAGTTTCAGTACTGCAGAAATGCCTGGGATGCCAGTTTTCTGCACGTTAGACTAAAGTAATCAAAAGTTGAGAATACTTTCTAAAGTCATGTCTATAAAGCAGTATTAAAAAATAAAGAGAGTGAGAGGATGAAAAGGGAAATGCACAATTACTGTTCAGCAGGAACAGTAAAAAAAACCCCACACTGAAACACCTTCTATTCTGAAAGCTCATTTCTGCTTCCTTGCTCCTAAAGTTCTTGCAGTAATGGTGTATCTTATACCTTCTGTTTTTTAAAGATGCAATCTTTCTCACCAATACCAACTACTGTGCACTGTGGTCCTCATTGATGGAATTTTTTATAGATTACCTCCAGAAGAACACTTCAAGGGTGAGGGGTGACAAAACAAAAACTTTTACATTTTCCTTCATCTTACACAACAAAAAGCAAACAGTATCACCAAGTCTCAATAATTTTTTTGGCATAAGCGAAACATGAGATTTAAATGTAGTGCTTAAAAATGCTACCTGCAAGCAGCTAGATAAAAAAGACAAAAGCACAAAAATACCCAGGATTTTTATCCATGACATTGTTTTAGATAACGGGATATGTTTATGTCTCAGCTCTTAGAAATATTAGAAATACATAGAAATATACATAAATACATAGAATAGTGTGTGAAAGCCCATTGACAAAGGAAAATTCTTAACTGACTTGCTGAAAGACACTCTAACCCTCGTTTAAGACTGTATTACTTCTGTGTGCTGCTGTCCTAATTAGACCACATTAGGTGTCCTTGGTTTACTACAGGGCCAGGGCCATTCATGCCCGTTGTGATGACATGGCTGGTGTAATTTGGTGAACTGGTGAACATGCAACATTAGTGTCTGTCAAATTGATTTCCTGCTGATATTTCCTGTTATGTATATGACACGGGCAACTACTTGAGAGAATAATTAAAATTTTGTTCGTATCTGAGATAAAAAAGTCTTTCAGGATCTGCTAAGAGAAACTTTCAGAGGCAAAAGAATTAAAGGTATTTGCAGCATTCTGAGAGACTAATGAAGAAGTTGTGTGATTTGAAGGTTAGCTCACTGGGCTGGGACTCATTAACATAACTAGGGAAACAATAAGGAGGGGTTTTTTTGATTCAGTGATCAAACCCGAGCATTGGGGAAAATCTCAAGCAGATCTTTAAAAACAGTTTTGTAGTTAAAACCAAAACAAAGCTAAAATTTAAATAAAGAAGTGCTTTACTTGAAGATGTCTTTTAAAAAAAGGATTTTTTTCTTGGAAGACTGGAAATTGAATATTTTAAATAGAGAAGGCTAAAGATTTTATTCTGAACTACTTTATCACTTTTCAAAGATCTATTCCCTTTAAATATGAGACAATTAAATCTTTGCAACCCATTTCAATATCGTCCTGTCCTATTTTCTGGCTATGAATATTTCCTGCTGAGAATCTGAAACTAGATTTATTCCCTGTAGCTGTGCCTATACTGCAAACCAGGAAAACCTCTTCAGCCTTAGTCTCAAGTCCAGGGTGGGTTCTCCTAGAGATCACAGTGGCTGCTTCCTATGTTGCATGTCTGGATTTACTTTGCATGGAAACCAGGAAAGCATGAAGCAATGATTGAATCTGTTTGACTTTTGCATTGAAGTAGACCCAGACAGATCTGGGAAGCATTCCTGGTTCTCCCACTACCACCATAAGATTTGAAATATTGGGATTTTTTGTTTAGCAGCTTTATTATTAAGCTAAAAAATCCCAGTTGCTGAATTTTGAAATAAATGTCCAGTTCTATTATGCAATAGCTACATGACTTCTGGTCAGTATCTGTATTTCTGGGCTTAATTTTGCCTATGTGTACAGTGAACAATAATAGCTGCTTCCTTTGAACAGAGCTTTGAAATCTTTAGGAAAAAAGTGCCATGTAACTGTATTTGACTGTTCTAAATTATCTGTGCTTTTTCTCTTTCTCCTGTTAGTTCCCGTTTAACTCTAGCTTTTTACAAGAAGAGAGTAAAAGTTTACTGCTTTTGAAAACTTTCCACTTCTTCCATTCTGTAGACCTACGTTCCTAAATTTATGGACAAAAATAAAAATCCACTGAAGACTAGCAGATATTAGAATATCACTTTTAGCTTGTGAAATGGGTAAACAGTTGAGTGCTGCAGTCTAGAAGAATATCTGGACCTCTGTTGTGGTGCTCGCCCTGTTCTGGCACTCTTCCCTCTGCCCCTGGTACTGTCTGCTCCTTTTCTTTGTGAGGGTTCATCGAGGCTGTATTGACCCACTAGATCAGAGTCTGGAAACATCTTGTAGATGGCCTCAGCCAAATTTCATTCCCAACTACTCCAATGGGTCACCTCTTCCCACCCAAGGCAGTCCTTTCCTGTTATTTCCAGTGTAAGCCACTCTGGCAAAGAGGCAGAATTCCCAGGAGGTGCTGGGATTTGGCCTTGTGTTGGTGCTCTGCTGGAGTGCTGGGCCTCTGAAGCATGCTCCAGGCGTCCTTTAAACAATCTCTATGCATGGTGATGCTCTTCTGCTCCAGTTGCTCAGTGAAGTCACTGGCCTTCCCTTGCATTTCCAAAACCACTTGTCCATTGTCCCTTGCAGGAGCTGCTGCACATTTGCCACAATGAACTGCACCTTCCTCTGCTGACAACGAGCCCAGAGCCCAGCTTTAATCCTACACTGAAACCCCAGGAACTGAAATACAAATTTTTCCTCCTTCTGGAATAATACTGCCCACTTCTGGGAGACATGGTATTGGATTTGTGGATTCTTGGCTCTGACCTGGTATGGAGGTTGTTACACTCCTTATATCAAGTTTCTGTGTCTTTGGTGGGTTCTCTGGGGAAGGGAGACCAGAGAAAGCAGAACATGTTCACTTGGAAGTTTTTATATCTAACTTTATCCCTAAACACACCTGAAACAACAGGAACCCAAGTCATGTTCTTTCTTTGCAGGCCATCTTCACTTTAAAACTATCATCTCTTAGTGATCCTAACAAATAATGTCAAAGTAATGACATCTTCAGGTAGCAGACTGTCTTTTTTCTACTGTGGAATGTGACTGCTTTAAATGGGAAAATTGTCTTTCTCTCATAGAGGTGTAAGCAGTAGAAAAATGGCATATACAGTGCAATTCCTAGTGATTTGTTAGAGTAATTTTAGAAGCCAACAGTATCTTGCTTGGCTTCTGGTTGCAGTGCCCCTCTTTCTATCATATCTATCAACTCCATTAGAATGTTTCTAGTACCCTGGCTATTTCTTTTTAATTCTTTGGTGTTTTCTGTTTAACGTAATGATGATTGTAATTTGTCTGGTTTTGTTGGCTTTGGTTTGTTTATTTGTTTATTGTCAGAACTCTCAAAAGGGAGCCATCTCAAAACTGTGGCACATGGACCAGTTCTGTCTACAAATCACTCTTCAGCTATTGTAATGGGCCAGAGAGCTGCATGATGTTGTCTCTTGACCTTGTTCCAGATGGCAAGTGTCACTAAAAACACTCTGAAAACTCTAAATACTTGCTTAATATCACAATTGCTGCAGTTGCAGTGAGATGCTATGTGATCGCAAATGGGAAGAGAGCTGGTTCAAGAGTCAACCTCTCTAATAAGATGTGTCATTGCTATGATAAATCCCTGTATGGTGTGTCATGTGTCTAGTGAAGTGAAAAAATATTATGAATCTATTTTCAGGTGCGAGGAATTTCCTTGGTACTGGTGAAGATGGAATAATGCAAAGTTGCCACGGAAAAAAAATATAGCTACTTTAAGTGGGATTCTCTGAACAGACAGATAAATTCTGTCTTACCCAGACTCCATTGAAGGAAAATGGAGCTAAGCATCTGTGCCACTAGAAGGGCATGTCACTATAAAACAGAGACTTTTTGTAAGGATGAGCCATTGATCTAATCTGTCACCTTGTTGAAGCAAAAAGAAGTCCCATGGACCCCTGTGGGATCTAGGCCAGGCAGCTGTTGTATATTTCAAGTTATCCTAATAATGGATAGCCTACACTGCCATTAGGTAGTTTATCAACAGAACACTCCTTTTCTGCAAGCTGACAAATTTTCACATTTCTGTGCACCACGTATTCCCAAAATTTTGGCCCAAACTCCCTCAGCAACCTGTCCAAATATTTTTGTAGCTTTAAAGGTGAAAAATACTCTTCAAAAACTGAACCAAAATAACTTAACAGCTGAATTAATGGGCTAAAGCCTTGCTAATTCCCTGACTCTGAGGGGAGCTAAATTCAGACCCACTGAGGCAAATGTCTCATGCTGTAGTTATCATTTACTTTTCCTGGGTGCTCCTTGCAGTGCCTGGAATATCCTGCACTAACTTTAACGTTTTCTGTTGGCTGGTTCATATATTGTAGTGTTAAAATGGTCTGGCTTCATGCTCAGTAAGAGGCTGAAGCGTTCCAGGCCTTTGAGAGGAAAAGGGAACTAAGAGTGTTGCTGCATAACCAGGAACTCCCACATGAATAAGATTAACTAATGTTTTCCCCAATTTCTACCAAGTGGCTTTGATAAATGACTAAATACATAATGTCATTTGATTCAAGCTGGATTCTGTGCTGTTTTCAAATCCCAGTGTGAAAGAATGTTGCTCCTGAGAATGCTACATGGCACAGAGTGCCAACATGTTTTTACAATAATAATAATTTACATATTTATTAAGAATTTACTTTTGAAGTATCCCAAAATGTTTCATAAAAACCATACATAGAGTCCTGCAGATTTGATAGCAATGGGAGCAAGGCAGTGCAAGGAGGGAAAACTTTGTGAATATGCTTCATCAATCCTTATTTTATGTAAAGTATATGTGGTTTTTAATGCTTACATAGGCAAAATGAGTTCTCAGGTTTTAATGATCTAATTTGAAAGAATCTAGTGGAAGAGAGCAAATTAAACCAAATCTATGAGGAAACTTACTTTGAGATCAGGATCTTGTTGTTTAAAAGGAATATATATTCAGGCTTGGAATGGAGACTTACAGGGTAACTTTTATCCAAAGACTCCTGATAGGAATTCAGGAATTCCTAATCCTTTTTCTCTATAATGTTGCATTGAAGGGAAAGTAAAACAGGTGTAAGGCAATGTTTTTAGCCTTGTATAAAACACTGGAGAACAGACACATGATTAGCTGCTCCTGTTTTAAGGCTCGACCTCCATTTTCTTGCTGCACCCACAGAGGACGCAGTGGGTGGATATAAAAAATAGATATTCATGTTACCTTTGAACTGTGGCAGAAAAAGAGCCTATTTCTGTACATTTTGCTTCATTCTTCCAATTCTGCATGAGCACCCCAGAGTGTGTCCATCCTTTTCCGCTCTTTGCTCACCATGTGTGTGACCAGGATGGCTGCCCCATGCTCTCTGCTCACACAAATGACCTGGGTGACCTGCTCTCCTGCACACACAGACCCCTTCCTTAGAATTTTGCCAATATGTTTTCCTCTTTAGTCAGACAAAATCACACTGAAGTCACAACTTACATAAGAACCAAATAGAAACTGGTAGCAAGAGAATAATTTCCTATGAAACAAAGTTTTCAGAATCGTGGAGGGGATGGAGACCAGTGTAGCACCAGTCTGGGTGTTCTGTCAGCCAGTTCTATTCCAAAGCCAAGATAGTGCTGGTCTATAAGTTGGGTTCATCTAGCTTGATCTAGACCTGCTACCACTGCTCAGCTTTACAGCTCTGACAGCAAAGTTGTCCTGCCAGGGATTTCTGAGGGGCAAAACTTGCCTGTGTTTTAGACAGAGGTTGTGCAGCATGGAGGATGGAGCAAGCCTGCTGTGCTCTGCCCTGTCAGTGGCTGCATGCCAGTCCCCTGTGAGTGATCCTCCTGTTTGCATTGCTCTCCTGACTGGGCCTAACTGGGGCTGTTTCTATTGCAATGCTTTCCCTCATTTCTGCTCTAAGGGTTTATCAGAATTCTCTTTGAGTGAATCACTCCTCATGAGGTCTTAAAAATATAATTTAAAGCTGAAGCCCAGAATCTTATTTCTGTCTCCATCATCCTCAAAGAAGCTGTCAATTAGAGACACCAGGTGGGAGCAAAGATCACTGAAAGCAAAACTGAATCAAAACATGGATTTTTCTGCCTGCTGAGGAGTTAGACAGTTTTTGCTATCCTTCAGTTGGCATAACTGATTTAGTGTGAGGGGCAAACTATTGCACTCTTAGAGAGTGAGGAAGCTTATATATTATATTCCCATACAACATGATCCCAGAGAATCAAAGCGAAGTTCTGAGCGAAACAGGGAGTACCAACAGTTTTCCAGTTTGCTGAATGGAATGGTTTAATGCACAAGGTGGCTATCAGAAGGCTCTGGTTCTGTCCCCCAAAATGATATGTATATAAATATATACTTATATAATATATACTTATACTGTAAACTGATCCAGTTCATCTCCTAGGATCTCTATTTTCATTTCCAGGCTCGTTTAGCAGCACCATTGGTTACAGTAGGACACCCTCAGTTTTGGCACCAGTCACAACTTCCTCTGGGACAGTATAAATTTGTAGCAGTGCTGAAGGAGTGTCTTAAACACACTCACCCACACACAAGCAATACCCAACAAAATGTATTAATTTCAGGTTTCCAAGCTGATAAGGATAAAATCACAAACGACCCAGAGCTATGAGCCTTAGTAATATCTTTGTAAATAGTTCAGAAATCTCCTCAGTTCATCCATCCTGACAGGGAGAAGTGTGTTCTGATTACATCTAGCTTCTCCCCTGTCTGTTTCTACTCTTTTTCTCATGTGTGTTGATTAAGATTAGGTAAAAATCCAGCGTGCTCAAACCTAATTCACATGAATTACTTCAGTAGAAATTCCAATCCTTTTCTTATAAGCTGTAACTTTTGGAAAACGAAATAAACTGTTTTGGTCTAGATAGAGCCTTGTTCAATGCTCAGCCACTGTTAACTCCTTGTAATTTTCTGTTTTACAACTTCCTCTGAATATTACTCCAAATGCAGGAAGACTGATGTCATTTACATAAAGTGAAATACATTCATGTTATTCAGATGCATGCAAGATTTATTTAATATATTATATTATTTAATATATAAAATAATGCAAATGTTTTGTAGATATTGCCTATACGTTTACTACAACGTTAAGGATTCTTCTCCTGGGAAGATTACTGGTAGAGCTGTGGCTGACTTAAAAGACATGAACAAAGCCTTGTCTGTAGAAGAGAGTAGAATAGGATAGGTAGACAGCCAGCCAGCCAGCCAGACTGACTAAAATAAGCTATGGAAGGGATAAATCACCAGGACTAACAAATATCAGTTACAGACAAGTGATGGCTCATGTGAACCTTAAAGGAGAGAGATATTCTGGTACCCTTTTTGGAATGTATTCCCCACTGAGGAAGAACAAAATTTAGGGGGCCTTTCTTATACTGAGATAGAGACAGGAATAACTACAGTTAACACTGCTGATGATGCTCTGTCGTCAGAGACAGAAGAACCCTAAATATGATGTAGTCAGTGAACTCCAGGAGCAAAATGGAAATTTGACTTTCCTGTGAATAGTAAAGAGTTTGTTAATCAGTTACACCCAGGCTAACTTTTAGTATCTGAATAGTTCTACTTGATATTGGGATGAATCATGTGAGTGGTGTTACCCACAGGGCATGTCATGAATTATTCCACTAATTCATAAACTGACAATTAGGAAGTAAGTTTCTTGCACAGAATCAAGCATACAGGTTTCAAAATGCATTTTATGAGTGAATCTTAAAGGAAACAATTTTCTAACTTTAGATTTAAAAAGAAGGTAAATTAATAGAAAAACACAGAGAGGGGCAAAAAAAAAAACAACAAAGAAACCCAGTTACCCATTGGATTTCCCCTGCTATTCCTTTCTTTACTGGAAAAAATCTGCAAGTTTTGTGGGGCACCTGAAGATTGATGATCTAACCCCAGAAAAGCTACGACTACACTTGCAGCTCTTTCCTAAGCAAAATGGAGAGGCCTGCCACGACATACATTATTTAGTATGGATGAAATGTTCTGGACATTACTTAGACTGATCTAACGTTCATCCAGAGTCACAATGTTGGAGAAGTAGTAATCACGAGCATTGGTGCATGGAGAACTCGTTTATCACTACAGAACCACAAAAGAAAGAGCCCATTTGAATCTTATTTTCAAGTGCGCTTTGAAGCGCTAAGGTTAACAAATCCTTTAGTCACATACTGTACAGCCCTAATCGAAGCTCTTTCCACTTGGTCCTGCAGAGTGTGTCTTTTTGAATGAATCCCCTACAGAAATAAAAGGGACAGTGTAACTCTGAAACTGCACTTTTCTTTGAAACTGCTCTACCTGCTTTTGTGGCGAGTAGTCCTACGACAACCACAAATGACACAGATAATTTTCTTGGTTGTTCAACATGTGTATGTGATAGGTCTTCCTATATAGATAGTGTCAGCCTTTTCCTTGATAGTATATGTCTTTTGCTTAGCGACCACCAAGAGCAGACTTATTTTAAAAAATAATACAGAAGCACATTGACAGAAACAGCAGGGAAGGCTGAGACCTACCCAAAATGATTTTCCCTTATTATTCAACCTAACTTTTACCTCAAACCAAATCCAAATCTCAAAAGATCTGTCAGATTAAATTTTTTAAACAATGTTCAATTTAATCTTTTTTTATAATCTTTGTTTCATCCAGAACAAAGATAGTATTGCAAGAAGTCTGTAACAAAACTTTAATATTTAAATTCCCTCCTCAGTTCCTTGTGATCAAGAGGCCTGACTAACATCTGAAAAATTGTGATCGAGGTCACAGCAAAACTCTTATTCATGCTCTAGACTTCCTTCCACTTTTAGCACTAAAAAGTTGTTTGACATCACAGATTTATTTTCTTCCTCTCTTCTGTGACTGAGGATATATAGAAAAGCAAATATATTAGAGGAAAAAAAAACAAAGACGACTTGTAATTGTGCTTTGGTCAAATTTTACATTTATTTGAAATTACTGGCTGATCATGTCAGCTGTCCTTGCCTGGCACTATGTTGCATATCTTGTACCTAAAGATGACCTCACCATGGTTTTATGTCAAATAAAATTTCACTTAGTCATACAAAGATACAGCACCACAGTCTCCCTTTTCTTTCATTCCTTTCTCCCATCTCACTACTTCCTCTCTCTTTTTAACTTCTATACTATTTTTCTTCCTTTTAAAGATATTCTGTCATTATTTCATGCTTTTCATTCATGTTATTCACAACTGAAGAAATAGGTGTTTTTGAACTAATTTTATACCTAGTCATCAGGTAGGTCAGGTGAAAGGGGCACAGAGTTTAGTGGGAAACACTCAAGAGCTCGGTTCTGGCATGACGACTGTGCATGTCTGTGTCCAGGAGCTTTTGGTCAGACTGTTCTTGTGAGTGAGAAAATGTGGTGCCAACCAAGCTAACATCCTCTACAGAAACACTCGAGTTGAGAGCTGACTCATGTACAGATTTTGAGATCATGGCTGTGTTACCTGGGGAATCAAAACCCCACTTCCCTTATTGTTTTGCAAATCTCATTCTTCAGAGTTTAATGGAAGATAGGTTGTATGAGCTTTTGCACCCTGAAATGGTGTCACTTTAGAAGTGGTAATATAATTAATGTTAATTGTGCGTGTTTGGGCTGTGCTAGAAAACATAAAAATTTATATAGATGGTAAGTATCATCAAGTACTTTTGGAAACATTTGTTCTCCCTGGGGCTGTCTCTGACAATTAATTTCTTGGATCACATTTTCAACAAGCACCTTTTAGACAGCTTGCTCAAAGAAAAAACTGAATCTAAACTTCGGAACTGATAAATCCCCTGGAGAAACCTATACTGAAGAGGAGTTTTTATTTCTGGAAAAGGTGTGTCTAGCTATATTCTGGACAGGACTATAGTGCCAGCATCTCTAAACAAACAAATGTAAAAAGAAACACTTTGTTAATTTTAATTCCACTTTCTTTTCAAGGCACAATATCCTCTGGCAAAAAGAGGGTATCACCAACCTGCATTTCAGGGTTGAACAACCATAGTAACACCCAAAGCTGGAAGAGATCATTTAGTCTTCTCTGTCATGTATTACACACCATTAAGCCTCACAGAATTGTAGCTGTTCCTTCACTGAAGCCAACAGCTCGAGTTTCACCGAAATTGTGTCTCCAGACGAGAACAGGTGATAACAGGATACTCACAGTGTCCAGAGCTCTGCCATGTCAGATGATAAAATGCATTTATGTTTGTGTATTCCTACCAAAAAGCAGGGATAAACCAGTCTCTTCACAACTAAATCCTCTTCTCCCCATGTGAGCTAAGTAAAGTTTTCTACATCAAATTGGGTTTAGTCCATACAGTTGAAGGTGTCCAGGGAAAAATTTAGTTCTCTCCAAAGAAGGCATCTACCAGCATTTGTCAGCTCAGCTGCATCCTGGCCTTCCTGAACTGTCTGGATTGGCACAAGCCATAGAGGAAACTACTAGCTTACATGTAGATGTATATTTAAAATCCCAAATCCCATAACAATCTGAAGAAAATTTCCTGGGTATTCCTCCCTGTGCTGCAGAGGGAAATAAACTCGGCTAACATACATTTTTAGAGAAATACTTTCCTCACACCAAGTATAGCAATCCTAGCAAATGTAAGGATAGGAATATATCTGGTCAATTGACAAGTCCTTTCAAGCTTTTGGGGATAACTATTTGTGCCTACCAGCAGGAGATTTCATTGTAGCTTGTGTTGTAAGGTGAAGTCAAATATGTCCTGATGGCAATGCAAGGATTCCCAGTCTTCTGTATAATAAGGAAATGAGAAAGAGCATCACAGGTGTCTTTTGACAGGTGCCAAAGGTTAGAAGAGTGAAAACACAGCCATGTCATCAGAAAACTCTGGCAGATTTTCTTGTGGAAACATTATTCAACACCAGCATTTTGAAAGATTTAACTTGAAAGATGCCAGGCAATGGCTGCTCTACTTACATCTATTGCTCTACATAAGAAGTGTTTACCTTCTCCAGTAGGGTGCCCAGTCTTATTTCAAGGCTGAAGCTAATATCATCTTCTCCCTTATATATCTCTATTAATTAGATTGAAAAGCCCCACACCAGCCCCAATATTGTTTATGCCTTTCTATAAACAGTGTTCAATTATTTCTTATCAGCTTTTTGATAAATCGAGTAGGTTGAGCTGCTTAACTTCTCATTGTAAGAGATATTTTTCAGCTCTTATCTGTCTAAAGGAATCAACTTTTTTTCCCCTCATATTTCCTATTTTTATTTAATTTTCCTTTTATTATATAATCAATTTTTCGACCTTCTTTTAATAAAAAAATGCAATAAGTGTGTGACATTTTCAGGATCCGGGTATTGGCAGTTTTTGCTAGCATTTGCATTTTTTATTTACTAAATTTACCTGTACATATGATAAAGCATACTAATAAATAATATATGATGAATTGCTACCATGGCTTTCACATGTGTGTTTTCATTGTGTAAGAAATCACACATATCCTGTGTGTAAGATTCTGGTAAGCTCATTGTAGCACTGTGCACTGCTGCAGTCTCTGTGTGGAGTCTCCAGTAGTTCTGTGTGAAATAAAATGTAGTCAGTCATTGCTTTCTACTAAAGAATAATCTTCATGTTTATTTTACAGGACTTGAAATCACAAATAAAAGTCAGGGAGTAGACCAAAATGTATATTTTAAAATCTACTATGTTTGTGTTTTCAGTATCAACATCCAAGATCCTGGAGTTGTTTCAAATGATTCAGGTGAGTAGGAAAGAAATTCAAGCTGAGATATTTTTTGTAAATATTTTGTAGACGTTTTGAAATATGTATTTCCTGTCATAAAAGACACATAATATTTGTGTTTCCCCAAATAAAATATCAAATAGCTCCCACTCCTATCTTTTTTTTTCTTTTTTTTTTTCAGATATACAAATGATTGGATGTTTTAGACATTTGGGAAGTTTTGGAGGTGTGTCACTCTCAACATTTATATATTAATTTAATGAACTCAATGAATTTATTCCAAAAATGATAATCTGCCTTTTAAAAATGTCTAAAATAAATAGGTAGATCTATTTTCAGAAGGTTTTTGGTCATGATAAAACATTACTGGCCTAAGTTGGACAATTCTGTAGAATAACTAGATGGATATTTCCCAGTAATTTCACATGTAGGTAGAAAGTATGTAAGGGACAACCAAATAAAAATTAAAGAAAAGCATAGAGGACAATTGAGCAATAATTCAACCATGAAGTTATTAACTGACTAAATGATACAAACATCTATTAAAGCAGAAAGCAAATTACAGTCACACTCTCTTTCACACCTCACACAACTAACAGCTCTTCTGTGTAGAGAATAGGCTACTGGCTATTAGCCTGGAACACAGGAAAGTCCCCCTGTACAGGACAGGACTGAATGCAACAGTATACTGTGCAATCAGAAAAACAGAATATTGCTGAGCTCATGCAAATAAAATCAAGATTACATACAGCTTCACTGTGTAAAGCAATCACAAGGGATAGGTAAAAAAATAAAATCTGGCCTCAGCTCAATGGAAATTGGTTCAAAAACCTGTCTCAGTGCAATAAACATAAGTCTTGTCTCCAGTTTCACAGTAATTAATTAGTCAAAAGTAAAACAATTTTTATGGCAGAAATTTTTGGAGGCTTTGAAAGAAAAAAATCCAGGATTCAGAGACTAGTGGCATAATATGCCATCTGAGGTTGAACATTTGATGGGACCTGGTGAGATCAAAGAACTGGAAAGAAAAAAACCTACATTGAATACATAGGAATGAGCTCCAATTACAAGCTGGACAGTCCTAAAACTTAACACAGCTTAAGCACAGCTGGAGATGGCAGTGCTGCTCCTTGCTTTAGGAGAAACACCACCAAGAGGTCTAGAACCAGAGACACAGGTTCAACCCTGTAGGTCTGACAACATGCTGTGTGTCAGGATGAAGCCTATGGAAGAGCCCCAAAGTGAGAAATTAATTAACAGGTGTCATGCTGCTGCTGGCGTGGGCTTCTGGTCTCAACCTGCTTCTTGTCTGAAAACCTCAACCTGCAGCTGCCTATGTCTGGTTCCTTAATTTCTATCCAAAACAGTCACCCTATACACTATTATATCCTTTCATTAGGAGTGAGATAGAAGTTATAAAACCTGAGCCCCTGAAAAATAGTTTCTGGACAGAATAAATTCTTGATATGTCTTTCAGGCTATTCTGGCATCTGTAAGTGCCCAAAACCCAAGGGTGTAGTCTCACATTCTGTTTCACCTAGTGCAATTGCTGCTGAAAATGGCAGCCCCAAACTTCACAGCCTCTCTTCATTTAGATTCTCATTCCCTGAAACTGTAGAAAACTAAGTCAAAAATAAGACTGGCTGATCTAGCTATTTTCACTATCACCACGTGCAAAATAGAAGAAATGCCTGGCCCACAGAGAAGATGATTAGAAGAGCAGAAAAGACCATCTTGGCCCAAGTAAGGTCAAGTTAAATAGAGTGCAATATAGCAGTCTGATTACTCACCTGCTTCCTTTAAAAAATGAGGAATTTCTCAAGCTCTTTTGTACACACATAAAGGATGAAGTCATCTTCAACCCCATAGCAAGAGCTGGCTACTGGCTTATGTGACAGTGCAGGGTTTGTGCTGTCCAAGACAAACAAGGACCACAAGCAAATACTGGTCTAATTTTATTCTTTTCCCATGTACAGTAAGGGAAGCTTCCTCTCCTGTCTAGAAGAATTTCAGAGGGAGAATTTTGAGGTGTTGTCTTCCTACCACTTGAGTTCTTGGTGGTGTCTTAGCCAGTGAAATTATGTGGATCATTAGGGCTCGTCTTGTTGAACCTGGCTTTGCCATAAGGATATTGGCTGAAGCGTTACATTTCTACTTTGATGTTCAGACACTTTTGTTTATGGAATCCATTCCATCACTCATGGAGATTTTTGTATCAATCTCCATTGCAGCTGGAAATAGGTGTTAGGCTAATCCCATGTTGTTTTTTTGGGTAATAATATGTATCTCAATATTGTAAATAATAATGTCTCTGTGTCCAAAGGATCTGTAGCGTGTCTGTTGCCCTGTTGCACTTCATAATCAGAATGACCAAAGCACTCACCAAAACTTAAGGTTAATTTGAAGAAAAAGTAATTTAACACTGTTTCTAATAGAGATTCATATAGAGAGGGACTCAAAATAAAATTGGTCTAGCTGAAAATGATAAATAACATAATGCTGAGTATTACATTTTTTTTCTCTCAGAAAAACATTTATCTTTGGAACCTGGCTGACATTAGACCACCTGATTGCATTCATTTCATAAAATACAGGGAATTTACATAGTTGGAAGGTTGCACATTGACTCAGTGTTGTGTAATCTTGAAATGTTAAGTTTTTCAAGCCATGTAGTCACTCTGTATGGAAGAGTAGGTGATATTTCTGCTCCAGTAACCTTCTCAAGACTCAGCAAATAGACTCGACAGGGGTTAACCTGCAGGATGTCCATAACTTAGCAGAATTTCTCCTCATCTGTAGTGATAAAAAATCAGCAGAATTTTCTTCTTTTCATATATAAGAGAGAGGGTGAAGTCTTAAAAAAAAGTATAAGGACAGAGAGCTGGAGAGCAATAGACTTTGTCATAATTTGTCCTCCTGTGCTGGATGAATATAGCCCTGAGTGACTGGCTCCTATTTTAAGATCCAATTCTTCCTTTTTTTTTATTATTAGAAGACATTGTAAATGGCCTTCCTTGGTATACAGCCCTTGATTTCTATCTGCTTAGGAACTCTGGATCAGATAAAAATTTCCTTTTAATGAAGAATTTAAGGATACCTCACTTGTAAGGGGCCTAACACTAATCTGTGTTCTAAAGTTGTCTTATAAACACATTTAAATTTATTTTGCTAAAGTTTCTCTCAGCTAAAAGCTTCTGAGATTTCTGTCTAGGTTAAAATGATAGGTGACATGTATATGTGTACACATGTACACTCATGGGAAACTTGCACTGCTTTTGAAGAAACTCTTAATTGTCAGCCTTGTTGCTGAATATAGAACTCCAATCCAGAATGCTGATGAGAACTTGCCTTTCTAAGTAGCCATCCTCACCCCAGTTAGTTGTAATCAGGCCTACTATGGAGCTTTGCCTACGCTATTCTATTAGATTATCATTGTATTTACTGCTTGTGATACAGCTGCTTTCCAGATTGGGACTCATTTACTAGAAATACAGTCACAATGTAATCCCCATTCTCCAAATCTGCTTGGTTAAATTTAAACTATTACCTACTGGCACCGCAAAAAGAATAGAACCACTAGCATATTCACAACTTCCCTCCTTCTCTGTAATTTCTGTTTGCTAATCTCCAAAGCCTCATAAATGGTTATGAGACAGAAAACTTACTCCAGGTGTGGATTATTTGCTACTTAGCACTTTTCACTAGCTTATTAAAAAAAAAAAAAAATTACAGTCCACAAACAAGAACAGAGCACCTATGGCATCCGCTGCTGATGGCAAGTCATACATTGCAGTATTCTGAAGAATTTGATTTATGAACTAGTGTTTTTCTAGGTCAAAAGAGCTTTGTCCAACTATTTTTTGAATACTTGTGAGTAACTAATATATTTGTAGAATTCAGTATTGCCTCTTGAATGATTTGTAAGCAAAATAAAAAAAACCCGGCTAAATTCACAATGAATATTATTTGCAATGAATAATTCCACCACTACTAATTATTTAGCACCTGTAGAGGAGAGAGAGAGAGAAATAGATATGCTAATATGATGTTGCCTCTTTTCTGCCTATCAGATATTGATGTAGAGAAGGGCAAAAGTCTGTCACACTGCACACTTACTGGCAGATGTGTTAGCAAGAGAAGAGGACCTAATTTGCCAAATTTTTCTATCTATGTGTCTATCTACACATTCATACAGAAAGACTAATGTAGTATTTCTGTATATTTCATAAGTCTGTAGCATGTGAACTTTTTAGCACTGCTGGACAATTCTGAAATGTACATGTTGACTGTGGACACGATAGACAGACAGACACACACATATATGTGTAAACCACCTCAATTTTTTCACATGCGATTACATAGATGAAGAATACAAATCCTTGTTTGCATGGTGACCCATGCAAACAACTTTGCAGATATCCAATATGTGTTTCCATGTAGAACTATTATGTTTGCTTTATTTTAACTACTGGGCTTTATTGGACAATTAGAAGAGAATATGAAAGGCAAGGGTCCCAATGATCTTGTGAAAACATAAGTAATGGTTTTAACATTGCCTATATGCAGTATTTGTCTCATTACAGGGCAGCACATGCACATATTCTACCTTATGCACCTTAGTCTCTTCTGTGATATAATGCTGTATTTTGTAGAATGAGATAAGGTGTCAATGGCTTGTTTGAAAATTGCTGACTGTGTTGTGATAGACAATCAGTTGACCACACGCTGTTCCCATCACAGTTGACATACGTATGGATTGTTCCCTGATGTTTCTCAACATTTTGCATTCACACAGAATTCTGCCATGCATTTTCATTAAAGCAGCACCCAAAGAGCAGCACCCGCTTCTCTTCTATTGAGAAAAGAATTATTATTTGATCACATTACTCTAAAATGAGAGTTTTGCCATTGGCACCCTGTTTTAAGAACTTCCAGAGAAAGAAAGAGATTCCAATACTATTACAATTCCAATACTAGTAAAATTAAGTCTAATCTACAGCTGAGAAAACTTAATCTTTTGTCACATAACTTTCAGTGTGTTTACTTTTTTCCTGAGATTTGAATCGTGGAGAAGAAAAATTGACCCAAGTTCTCTGTCAACATGAGTAATTCTGTGATCCTGTGATGGTTTCTGCCAGTCCTTTATAACTTCTGAGTTTCCCTAAATTAAACTATATTTAAACTATATGGCTGTGATTACAAAGGGAAGACATAATGCCTGATGAGTGTGAAAAGTAGAGCATGCCAGTCATGTCCCTACTATGTTTTTCAGATAGGAACTCCTAGGAAAATAATATTGAAGAATGCTCATTCAGTTTGACCCACAGCACAGGAAGTTCTGAAATGTTACATTTTTGAGGCTAAGGAGATAACATCCATGAGTGCCATGTTTCAGCTCCATTGTGGCAATAACCTGCACACATGGAGCAGTTTCTGGCCCTGAATGTTTCATTTTGATTATTTTTTTCCTTATTCTGTTGTCAATATTTTAACATATGCTGTCGTTGTTTTTGTTTCAACTCAATCAGAGTTGAACTTTCTCAGATGCAGTATGAGTCTCGAGAAAGGAAGTTCTTATGGTATTGCTACACTTATTTGAAACCAAAGACAACTTTGGGGCTGTTTATCTTTGGAATTGTCTGTAAATGCAGCAACACAATGTTTCACAATTAAAATTATGAAAAAAGACTGAAAAAGATATGCACTTTCTTGTGTTGAGTGCTTTGCTTGCTCCTTCAGGTGACCTAGCATAGACAGAGATAAAGAACTGCTTAAAAGAAACCTGGATATAAAATAGATTTACAAGGACCTCTCCCTTTTCTGTTTTAATTTTTTTTCAGATATATCATATCTGTGGACCATCAGGGAAGCTTTTCCAGTACTTCAGATTTCAAAGCTACAGGTGGTCTGCAAGCATGACACTTCAAAGAGTGTTTTGATTAAATGAAACAATGTTTTTATAATATGGATCCCAGATCTTTGAACTTTTTTCAGATCAATTCAGCCAACAAAGATTCAATTAGGTGAGATCAGAAGACCCGCTTCTATCCTCTGTTTTCATCTGTTGTTCAGCCCTATCTTTTCAAATAGCTTTAATACAAAACCAGGGCCAATCATTTATTTTAATGAGGACCACAATCATAATGATGGTGGTGGTGACGATGGTCCTTGTACTAACAGTAGTAAAACACATTTACAGCTGGCAGTACTGTTTGCTTAAAAAAAAAAACCACCAGAAAAACCCAAAACCAACCAAAAAACCAAACCCAACTCATATAGTTTAAGTAGTATTTTAACTGAATTAGCACATGTTAGCACAAGCTGGGTCTGTATCCGCTACTGAAGCTGATTTAACTGTACGTATCTTGTGGTTTTGTTGTTTTTTTTTTTTTCCTTCAGTGAAAGAAAAACTGATCCTAACAGTTTTAAACTTGTTAATTCAAACCATATGTCATAAAGCCAGTCTCCATATGGTGCAACACCACCTTATATTTACAGGGTGCTGCTTTTCCAAACATTTTTCTAAAAGCTTTATTTGCCCCAAATGTAATAGGTGGTATTGGGCTCCTGAATAGAGCTTTTAAAATACCTCAAGTGTCTAAATCGCATGCTGATATAGCAAAAACACTCTGATTATTAAAAGCTAATTACAGCCTATTTTATTGGCAAAAAGGTGCTAATCAAGCCCTTGACTGAGAGTGTATGCTTAAGAGAAGAAAAGCATGCTGTCAATCCTCTGTTTCCACACATGGCAACAGAAGACATGTGTAGGGAAAAAAAAATCCATCACCTAGTAGAGAGACTTTCACAATTTGATCTTACATGGTTGATTGTCCAAAACTATGCCAGGTTTTTAGAGGAGAGGTAGCCTCTGCTCTTTCTGTCTCTAAGAAAGAAAATAAGAGAAAAAAAATCTGTATTTCTGAAGCAAAACTGCAATGGAAAGCCTGAAGAAGTTTGAATGGACTGTTGAGTTTGACCCATTTTCTTCTATCTACTTCTAAAGAAAATTGGTGTTAAAATATTGTTGAATGTCTATATTCACTATAGAAAAAGCTGAAGAACTGCACAAAGTGCTTTTTTGGGGTCTTTGAGGTCTATAGAACTTTGATCTGTTTACTTGATTTCACCCTTGTTTCTTGGGCGCTAGAAACTACTTCCCTTCTTATGCACCAACCTTAGCACCTGTGGGAAGACAGAGATGGTGCTAAAGGCAATCCTGCCCCTGATGAATTGCAGCTGTGTTAATCACCAAAGTAGGAACAGCCTTGCCCTCCCAGCTCTGGGTGTGATAAAGAGTGAGTTGGTTGGTAGAGAGTCAGCTGGAGTCTGCTGGCTGTGCTGTGAGGAGGAAGGGACAGGAGGCTGGACAAGGGACAGGTCAGGTGAGCCCCTGTACGAGGGACAGACAGGATCAGGTGGCTGTGCCAGGGACAGGAAGGAGCAAGCTGGAACT
>VZSR01003803.1:55227961-55527622 GCA_013398615.1 Brachypodius melanocephalos
TGAATCATTCTGAGTGTTGTGGCCATCTCTACAATGACAAGCACCAACCTACGCTCTACATTGCAAAGTCTTCCAGAAAGGGCAGGTAGAATGGTTCTGCATTCCTCCTTTGGATTTTTAGTGGAACAAGATGAACCTTAGGCAAGCTTACCTGATGGAAAATCTTAAAATGGAGATTCAGGCAGATGGCATGTGATTATCTACACTAATTGCTTGATGTACATAGGAAAGAGCTGCTACGTTGAAACACATGTCACCCATAACTTGTTCTAGGTTTTTTCCTTGCATCCAGTGACAAAAAAGAAAAAGAAAAAATCTATATTACTAAGTCTGAGGAGTGGTTTACAATTTCCATTCATTTCCACCTTGCTCAGTAGATGCTTATTCCAGACCCTGTATAAGCTGTAAAGGTTTACATTGGAAAACATTGCAGAGCGTGCACATATATCAGCCAGAAAGGAACCCTGCAGCCAGAGGGAGGATGGTAGATTGAAACCATTATCACTCATCATTTCTCACATGTGTAAGCCTGCCTCACAGTCAACCTCTCTTGGCTTGCACTCTTTGTGTGCTGTATGGTTAAAGTGAGACTTCCTTGCTCCTGCTAGGAAGGTTCTTGGCTGTGTGATTTTAAAGGCTATACAAGTATATAATTTTCTGAAGAAGGACCCACAAACCACAAACAAGCCTTAAACTATTGACACATGTGAAATCAAATTCTCTGATCATCTATACCACAGTAACTAGGTCTACCATAGTGAATCTAAAATAGCTCCAAACCATTCTATGAGTCTATGATTGGCATCAAGGGAGTTACTTCTGGCTCTCACTGGTGAAGCTGGAGACAGAATTTGACCACAGAAACATTATTATTTAGCTCATGAATCACCAAGGAAACTTGCTAGCAGAATAATCCCACCAGTTTTCATTATTTCATTTATAATCTTATTAGAAACAGGATTCTAAATTGCATACAGAGAATTCAGCAGGAAGAAAACAGGCAGCATTTAGCAAGCAGTCAAACCTATTTCCAGTCTAATAAGTTAATAGCAACATTCTTACAGAAGCTCATGCAAATAAAAGCAAAATACAATAGCTCCCTGAAATGAAAAAGAGAGAGAGAAGCACATAAATGAATGAAACACTTCTGTGTCTAATGCCACTGGTTAACAAAAATGTTTATTGCCTTCAACAGTCTCCAACTTAGATGAAGCTACCAACCAATTAACCTTCAGAGTACACAATGCTTTCTTAATATAATAATTGTGAATGGATCAGTGTAATGATGATTCATTGTCTATTTTTTAAATATGTGCTGAAGACAATGGACTCAAATAAAGAAACCAAGCTGAAGATATAAACAAAATATAAATATTAACATATTCTCACTTGCTCAAAAGAAACTAAAGAGCCTACCATATGATGTAATGCTGAAGTTACTTAAAGATGACCTCTAACCAAGACCAAGAAATAGGAAATTGCTATGATTTATGATGGTAGATTAGCTAGGCGATTTTTTTCAGTCACGGAGGGTGTCCCTTCTGATAAGAGCTCAGTCAAATTTCTCCTTGTGCATCTTATATATAAACTTTGTTAGTTTTGTCGGCAGTGAAATTAAGAGGCTTGATGTTTAAGCAATCTCTATTATTAATAGAGAGCAAATAAAAATAGTAATGTTCTACAAACTGGTCAGATTTTTTGTTAATTCCTGCTTCAGATTACTGCAGATATTTCATATTTTCTTTTCTAGTCCTCCAATATATTCAAGAACCTATAGTGCTTACTAAACTACCAGTAACATACCTCAATTCTAAAGCCTGATGGCTTTTTCATTGGATGTTTTAATGGAAGTGTTTTTGTTTGTTTTTTGTTTTTTTTTTTTTTTTAAATATCCTTAGACTTTAAACCATATTGATTCTCTGCATGATACTTAGATCTTCTGTGAGCAAGCTTTTGTCCTTGAGAGTAGATGGTAAAAGTGCCCTATCCAGGCAAAAATTATCCTGGATTCTAGACCACAGAAGTGCAATATGAGATGGTTGTGGTGTCTTGCTCTCTCTACCACACACATCCTTTGTGCAATTCAGCAAGTCACTTGATTTATCAGTGCCACCTTGGCAGCTCACTTGTGGACCAGGAACACTAATAAGTCCTTTATTACAATCTTTGCTTATCTTCTCTAGAAGTTGGAAGTGTTGCAGGATAATAGGAGAGTAGCTGGATCTACAGAGTGTCTGTTACAATGGAGACCTTAACCGGAGCCAGTAGAAGTGACTGGAAGCAAACAGTAGCTGCAGCTACAGAAATAATAATAAATAGAGGGGTAAGAAGAAGGATTATTGGCACGACTTACTCATGGATTGTGTCTCCTTAGCTATTACACATCCCATATGCCTTTTGCTTTATCACAGCATGATATTTCCTGAGATCTGCATCCTTCAACAATGGTTTTACTTTGAGTTGAGGTATCTGGTTGCTAGTCTTCCAAAAAACCCCTCATCTTGCCAAATAATTGGTATGAGGTCATTTTCCTCTTCTCCCATTCAAGTAACCAAGCTTATAGATCTGTGGGGGAAGAGAGGTCCATTTGTTTAGGTTCCTTGTAACAGCTATTTAGGATTCTGGAAAGTTTAATGATATACCACACTTTTAACTGTTGTGTTTGCCATTGTGGCTGTACAAATTATATCCTCTTTGAAAACAAATAACTTTGATGCTTTGCAGGGCAGTTATTGCAACTAGGGGGAGATGGTCTTGTCTCTCAGTTTGGCAAATGAGAAACTGGAGACAAGGAAGCTGATGGCAGGTTCTTAATGGATTTGGGTAGCATAACTACAGTTTCCTCAATAAGTAGAGTTTACCAGATTTGCCTGAAAATTCTCCGTGTAGCTCATCAGTCTAGAGTGCTGAATGCCCTTAGCAGCTAGCTCTCCCTGCCTGAGCAGCCTCATCCTTCCTTTACCTCTGGAGGCTGAGCCCCTGGCAGGGACAGAGGGTGTGGCAGTGTCCCCTGCCCTGTGCCTGGCACAGCTGCCCACAGAAGCTGCTCTTTGCAGGCTCCCAGCAGCCTGGGCTTTCATCTCTGTGACACACAGAGGGACTCCAGGGCTTGAGCTGTGGCTTCCTGGGACAATTCAGCTCTTGCTGTAAAGGTGATAAATTATCTCATAATAAGCTGAGTCATTTAGGTTATATTAGGTTAACTGACGATCAGCACTTGTTTTATAACATAAATTACTTATATTGAATTGACCCAGAGGTTTTAGCATCTGATAAATAATTAATAATAGTACAGAAATTAAATGGGAGGTTACAGACCACTTTTCTTTATTTTGCAATCTCAACTGCTGCCTCTGTTTCTTTTTTTTTTTTTTTAATACAAATCCTCTGAAGTTGCAGTTATGGTTATTAATGATAGAATGATGGGGATAATAAAAAATTAATCAAATCTTTACAACTTTAAATAAGAAATTGTGTCTCATTAAAGTATATAACAAACTTTAAATGCAATCTTACTTGTAGGGCTTTTCTTTTCTCTTTTATTTCTTCTTTAATTTTAATCACATTTGTCTTCTAGGAATTTAAAAATTCATTATGTGTAAATGAATACACTTGCATAGCTTTGTTTCAGCTAAGGCTTTAGCTAAAGAGGTGATTGTCCTGATGTGCAATTTGCTAAAAAAAAAGAGAGGAACAGACTGATGTGATAAATGCTATCATGACCTGTACAGCTGCATTCTGCTTTACCAATATAGAAATTATTCTACATAGCGCATCAAGTACAACTATGGCTTTATGTAAGGATAAACAAGGCACTTGTGTATTCATTTTAAAAATAACATGATTTTTAAATAATCAAGATAAAAAGGTCACATATTTATTAATATGTAGCACACTTCTCATTACTTTGGTAATATTATGCAACTGTTGCCTTTCAGCTGCCCGTTCTTTGCATTCCTGAATGTGCTCCTCTATCCTTTTATGTGTCAAATGTTACTATGCTTTTTTGTTTTATTCAAGCTGAATATATTAACCTCTGCAGGACTTGCTAGAAGGCAATACTTTTCCTCCAGAAGCTGGAAGAAAAATTTTAAAGGAAAAAGCCCCAAACCCAACACTACAGGTTTGCAAGGCCTCATTGGCAGTTTTCTAAACTGACTTTCTAAGTATTAAATTTTACATTGGAATCTTTACGTTTATTAACTTAAAAATGCTTAAAGGCCCAGAAGAAGTTTATGTTTGAGTCATTATTACTCACTTAGTTTCTTTCTCTAGAGACCGACATCTTTGACAAGGGATATATGTGCAAACATAGCATTTCCTTTAGGAGCAAGAACATTCCCAGACAACGTCTTGAGTAACCTTAATAAGCAAATGATTATGATATTTTACTTTTAGCTTTTTTTCCAGAAGAAGTGTTTATATTTCAGTGAATCAAATATCCTAGCATTTGGCATCTCTTATTGATGTTATTCTAAATCCAAACAAAAGGGCTTACACATGGATAGGACATTTGGAAAGAGTTGATGTTCATGTTTCTGAAGTTATGTGCATAGATGCAAAGGGATGTAAATATGTTTTGTGGATACTTTCAGACACAGTGATGTTAGTGGATTTGTAGAAAAGAATGCTGAAGATGAAGCATATCATTCAGGTAGAATAATTCAGTACTCTGATTCAGGTGTAAATCATTGAAGTGATGAATTGCATAACTTTTCATTAAAAATGTCAGATAAGACAAGAGCAGTTGGGATTGCTGTGATTCAACTGCAAAATGTTAAAAATATTTCTTAATCAACCATCTTAAAAGACACAGGCTTTGTAAACAATTGGTAATGATACAAATTAAGGAGACTAATAACCTAATTCACACTGGAGCTGATGTTGTCACAGACACATTAAGATTTTCTGGACTCATGGTGAATATTGCCAAGGTCACGGAAAGACAATGTATTTCTGCAGTTCTGGAAGGGTTGTTGACTATATTAGTAATTATTTTTCACTCTTTTTATAGGGGCAATTGAACAACTCTTGGATGTATCTCTCCTCTCCTGATCTTTGTTGTCTTGTTTAAATATTTAGTGTTACTGCAGTTTGAATATCAGATACTGAACTGGAATAGCTGAAAATATATTGTTAAGAGGTGCTCATCTCTTTGTGTTTAGGTGGGAACAATGTGGAATTTTTCTTTAACTCTTATGTGACTTGCTACAGAATTTATCATGATTTTGTACTAGGTCCAGAACATGACACCTGCTGGAAAAGTGTCACAGCAAGCTGCAAGCAACAGGTGTCTCTTGGAGTGTGTCAAGGATAACCTAGTCCATAAAATCCTCCTCCAACGAGAGGAGAGGTTTTGCTGGATCTGTTGCTCATCAACTCAGAGGTGCTTACAGGAGAAGTCCATACTCATGGTATCCTGAATGGCAGTAACCATGCCTTGGTGAAAATCACGATCTGAAGGGATAAGTGTGGGAAGACAGAGATAGTGCTAAAGGCAATCTTGCCCCTGATGTATTGCAGCTGTGTTAATTACCAAATGGGAACAGCCTTGCCCTCCCAGCTCTGGGTGTGATAAAGAGTGAGTTGGGTGGTAGAGAGTCCCTTGGAATCTGCTGGCCGTGCTGTGAGGAGGAAGGGACAGGAGGTGGGGCAAGGGACAGATCAGGGGAGCCCCTGTACGAGGGACAGACAGGGTCAGGTGGCTGTGCCAGGGACAGGAAGGAACCAGCAAGAACTGGAGAAGGAAGAAGAGAAAAGAAAGAGAGAAGGAGCCAGAGCTGTGTGAAGCTGCCCATGGGAAGCTACATAGAAGAGTTATGAAAGGCTTTTAGATAAAATGCTGATGCTTGAAGCCCTCTAAGGTTTTGTTGAAGCATTCTGAGTGTCCTGGCTGTCTCAACAATAACAACTAAGCACAGAGAAAAGTTAAAGTCAAGGTCTTAAAACTTCCAAGAGCAAACTTTCTGGTCTTTAAGGGAGTAGTAGCTGGGGGCCTTCAGGAAACTGCCCTCAGGGATGAAGAAGCAGAAGATAGCTATCAGCTGATGGAAGATATTTTTCTTACAGCACAAGAGCTCTCACTTCCCATTTGCAAGAAATCATGCAAGGGAAGCATGACAGCAGCATGCCTGAGTAAGGTCCTCCTGGGCAAACTAAAATACAATGGAAATGCATCCACAGTGGAAGGAGGTACACATGTCTTGGGGGGAATATAGGGGTACTGCTCAGAACAGAGGGGTGGGATCAGAAAAGCCATGGCACAGCTGGAGATAAACTTCTCAAGCTTTGTGATGACCAGTAACAAGGGCTTTGCTTCTTAAGTATCTTAGTCACAAAAGGAGAACAAAAATATTCTACTGCTCTGGTAAATGAGGCAGGAAATCTGATGATAGCTGGCATGGAGGAGGCTGACTTTTCCCCAGTTTTCACTAGCAATTGCCCTTTCCATATCTTTCAAGGCCACAAATCTCAAGGCAGAGACTAGGGAAATAAAGTCTCACCTATCATAGGGAAAAATCAGATTTGTGACAATCTCAGACACCCAGTCATGGGACCCAATGAAAGACAGCCCAGGCTCCTAAAGAAACTAGCAGAGGTAGTTGCTAAACTTCTTTCCAAAATGCTTGGAAGTATTTATTGTATGCAAGTGATATTAGGCAAAAGAAACACTTAAAACATTATAATAAATAAAAATAATTAATATTAATTCAAAAGAAAAGTAAATTGGGTCTTAATAATTAATCATAAACAGATATTTTAATTATAAGGAACAAAACTTTTCAGATTATATAAAAACAATTTGAATTAGCCAGCAGGTCCATAATGAATATTTCAAAAGCTAGTGTTAAAAATAAGAATGTTTATGTTTCTATTAAGCACAAGTTTCAGAAGTATAGTAATGGTGTAAAGAGACCTGACATTAAAACTACTAAAATGGGTAAATAAAAGCAATGGCTTGCTGCATTGTATTTAATTACTTATGAAAACATTGAAATTAATAAAATCCAATTTTTGAATAGGATTTAAACATATTTTTATTATTGTTAGAGAAGTGACACTACAAATTACTTTAAATGAATGATATCTGAGATATACTAAATCTGTGTTATTGAGCTTACTGATCAAGAAATGTTATTTCTAGCTTCTACAAGGCTGTCTTAACTCTGTTGTTTAAGCCATAATCTTTCTTCTATCTCTGGCAATTTGTAAAAAGCAAACACTAAAGCAGAAAAAACTCCTCACACCTAGAGCTTAGTTTAGAATTAAGTAGATGTATTTTATCAAGTATTTTTTGAGTGAAACTGAAAAAAAAAGGTAATTTTTATGGCAGTGCAAAATATGCAGGGAAACAGAGAGAATTGTTCTGGCTTTCTAAATAATTACTTTTTAAAGAAAGATGGCCTTTGCAGCGGCTGGGACATTATTAGTTCTGATGACCAGACACAGAGTGGCTCAACGTTTGTTGTTGCTTTTGCTCGTGGTTTTATCTGTTCTCTGTAGCGAAGGAGGTGGCCTCTAAATGCTAACCCTGCCTGTGTAGTCCAGGCACATAAATGAGCTGCTCAAAAGCTTCTCCAGAAGCCTTTGTGTACTTGCCTCTTTCTGTTGTCTGTAAGAGTAACACAGTGTTCTCAATTTAGAAAGACTATTTCACCAAATTACTAATTTTAAGCACAAACCAGACAAGACCATCAGGCTGACTGGTACCATCTTCCATGCTGTTTTCCAAAGCAGAATTGTTAATATGTGAGCATTTAATTGGGTTGGCTGGAGATTTTGTGACACTTCCAAAATGTGCATGGAGGAAAAGAGAGATACCTGGTGACATCCCTCCTTTTCAGGTACTTATATACCTTTTACCTGGTATAAGTACTACTTACACCTTATTTACTATATACCTTATAAGGATCCCTCTCAGTCATCTCTTCTCAAGCCTGAACAGGCAGCGTTCCCTCAGCCTTTCCTTGTGTAAGAGATGCTGCAGTCCCTTCATCATTTTTGTTACTCTCCACTGGACACAGCACTCCAGGTGTGCCCCACAGGGCTGAGTAGAGGATCACCACTCTCAACCTGCTGGCAATGCTCTTCCTAACGCTCATGTCTTTGTTGAATTTTGGATGGTTCTCTGCCCATCTTTCCAACTGGTTGAGGTCCTTTCTGGAGGGCTGCACAGCACTCTTGGGTATCAGCCACTCCTCCCAGCTTTGTGTCACCAGTGAATTTGCTGAGGAGGCATCTGCACCTTTTTTCAAATCACTGATGACTAAGTTAAACAACACTGCGTCCAGTAATGAACCCTGGGGCACAGCATTAGTGACAGGCATCCAGACACTGTGTCACTGAGGACAGCCCTCTGGGAGCTGCCATTCAGCCAGTTCCCAATCCACCTTGCTGTCCACCCATCCAGTCCACACTGCCTGAGTTTGCCTATGAGACTGTTGTGGGAAACAGTGTCAGAAGCTGTGCTGCAGTCAAGGTAGGCAACATCCACTACTTTTCCCTCACCCATCCACGTAGTTGTTTCATCACAGAAGACAGTGTCAAGCGTGATTTACCTTCAGTGAAGCCACGCTGACTACTCCTGATCACTTTCTTGCCACCTGTGTGGATGGAAATGGACTCCAGAATGAGGCATTCCATCACATTTCTGGTGATCAAGGTAGCAATGATGAGCCCCCTGGGTGCTCCTTCTTGCTCTTGTTGAAGACTCGGGTGACTTTTGCTTTCTTCGAGTCCTCAGGCACCTGTCCTCGTCACCACAACCTTTCAAAGATGATCCTGAGTGACTTCGCTATGCTGTTCTCCAGCTCTCTCAGCACCCATGGATCTGTGTCTGTCAGGCTTGCCTAGGTGTTCTCCAACCCAATCCTCTTGGACCAAGGGAAGGTCTTCCCTCCAACGTTCCTTTACCCTGATCTCCTGGATCAGAGGTTCCTAAGGGCTGAGCTGGGCGGTGAAGACCAACACAAAGAAGAAGTTCAGTAACTCTGACTTTCTGTGTCCTCTGTTACCAGGGCCCACATTATCCTTTACTTTCCTTCTGTTATTGATGCATTTCAGGAAGCTGTCCTTGACAAGAAGTTTTCTTTGACATCCTTGGGCAGATTTAATTACAGATGGATTACTTTTCCTTTAGAGTCCAATGAACTAGGGGCTGCAGAATGAAAAAAGCTGTGAGAGTATGCCTACTCCTTACTACTTTCTCCTAAGGTACTCATGGTAAATTAGAGGGCAATACTGATGAACACCAAAAATTGATTGGAGCAAAAGGCTAATTGAGCATTATCAAATTCTGCTAGAAGTAAATCAAGAGCCAATGTTGTTATCATTTTCAAAATTAAGTGAGGTGAATACATCATAGATGTAAAGTCTAAGTGTTTGAGACAAAGGGATCATTGCTACTAATGCCTGTCATTTATTTGGCATATGTAGTGAAATATCTCTCTTAAGATGAGGGTCCCATTTATTTGGTGAGGTATAGATACAAATGAAAATCTAATTACTGATGTAAAGACATCTTGGGTTTAGGCCAACAGGAATCCTGGGGCAAAAACTCACTCAAGCCCTAAAAGTTCTACTTGCGTGAGTAGTGCTGGAGACACTGAAGAGGTGATTCATCAGCAGAAGGAATTAAGAGAAAAATATCTGTAGAACTGAAGTGTAGTACAGAGCAAAAGACAAGCTGAAGGTCATAAGTAAAAGGAAGAAACTAAGAGTAGAGGCCTAAAAGGCTTTTTTTGGAAAGAGTCAGCCTTTTCCTTACCTACCATACCCTCAAATCCTGAAATGAAATATAACATGGCCTGTGTGTGGCCTACCCTAAAGGTGAATTCCTGTCAGCTGAACACAGTGATCTTTGAAACCATTCAGATCTCCACTGGGTCATGCACTCTAGAAACACAGAATAACACAGATGAAAAGGGACCCTTATGAGCCATCTGGTTGAGCACCCTACTCAAAACAGTGATGGCTTCAAAGGTAGAGCAAATTGATAGAGACTTATCCAGATGACTTGTAGATGTCATGGTGTGTCTTTCTCATTACTCTCCTACAAATAGATTTTTCTTTATTCTCAGTGGAAAATTCCCTTCCTGAAGCATGTATCCTTTGCCTCTGTTCCTTTAGCTGTGCAACAACAAGGAACATTTGGATCCTTTTTCTCTATTTTGATAGTTGGAGATGATAAGGAAGTGCCTCCAAACTTGTCTCTCCTCCAGATCTGCCAAGCTCAGTTCCCACAGCCTCTCTCTTTTCTCACAAAACTTTGGACAGGATGATCTTTGGAAGTCCCTTCCAGGCTGGTCTATTTTATGATTCCCTGTGATATAAGTGCTCCAGCCTCAATGCTGAAGTCACACTGGTATATCCAAGTCTTTTTTAAATTCACTATAAATTCATTTCAGTACAGTCATGTGTATCTACCTAACTCCTTGCAGCAAAAGGCTATGTGAGGATAAAGCCTCACAAAAGACCACCTGTGAAAGTGAAAATGTAGTAATATTCTTGCATCAAAATTATGTGTGACATTCCACAGAGAGATAGCAGCACAAAAGGAAAATAAAAAAAAGGCTGTGTCACCTTTATTTCTCGTGAATCCTGGAGAGTCTTAGAGAGAATGGTGAAATGTACAAGTAAAGCCTGGTATGGAATTGGTACCTCCAAAAGTAGGAATAAATTCCTGACTAAAAAATACCCCCATTTGTTCACAGTATCACAGAATTATCAAGGTTGGAAGAAACCTTCAAGATCATCTAGTCCAACATCAATGCAGCACCACCATAACCACATCCCCTACTGCCCCATTCAGATGGCTCTCTAACAGTTCCAGGAATGATGATTCCACCAACCCCCTGGAAACTTATTCCAATGCCTAACCAGTCCTTCAGTGAAAAAAAAAAAAATCTAACATTGTCCAATTTTTTCTAACATCTGTTCATGTTCAAGCATGTTACTGGGTGCTCACAGATAGAAAAATGAACAAATGAGACTGCAATTGCACATATAAAGAAAATATGTTGGGAAGGTGACTATTTCAAGTACTTGAAAGTCAGGAAATACCATTTCCTGTAGCAACAATTTCTCAGCCATGCTGTGTATTTTATGACATATATTTTACCACACCTAAAAGTAAGACATATACTTACAAAGAAAAGAAGGAATATAAAAAACTGCACTAAGAAGGTAACCTTTTCCATATCCCAATTTTTAAAACCTTAAAAGACTAACCTTAATGTTTGACTTATTTAAGTTTTTGTCCTTAATATCCATAAAAAAAAGAAAGTAAAAGAGAAAATAATTTCCCAAGTTTCAAACATTTCTGTTGAAAATATAAGCAATTGCCTTCTTGTAAGTATATAGTTTTTGTAATTCTGTTAAAAATGTAATTTTCAGAAAATGAAAGTCTTAAGAAACAAAATTCTTACCAGTTGAAAAAGACATACCCAATTTTATACAACCATATAAATTATACTGATAAATATTAAAATCCTTACCGTTGTATTGGTACTGAAAACAATTTGCAGTGGTGGAGGAAATTCAGAGATGTGATGCAACACAAGCATTCTGTGAGTACCTTAAAAAATTAAGAGAACAGTAGAACTCACTAAAAGTTTCATTTAAGTTGACAGACCACTACCTAAGTCATGAATAGAACAGGCAGAGATGTAATTAGGTAGGAGATAAAAGTTAGTAGCCTAACAGAGAGTCAAGGTGGCTTTGTATAAAAAAGGTCATGTCACAAAAATCTAGTACTAATTGTCTGATGTGGTTTCGATCTTGTTTGACCAACATCATTGAATTTTTGACGTAGACATCTAAAATATTTTCCTATATTCACTATACGTAGTAAATTCATTAAACACTTAGCAAGTGAGGTAACACAAAAAGTTATTATAGACAGAGAATAAATAATTTGGTAACTCAAATCCTGAAAGGAGCTGTGACAGGATTATTCTTGACCCAAAACCTGTTGAATATTTTTACTAGTTATCTGGAAATAAATAAAAAGCTCTTGGTGGTGAAGCCTGGAGATAATCTCAGCTTCTGGGGCATTTTGAATAACAAAGGGAAATTCTAGCAAAAAATATGTATTATACATTCAGGCTCACTAACACAGCATTAATGCTTTTCAGTTAAATGAAAGGTGACACATTTGGGAAAACTGAAACTTATTTCACATTTTCAAGATCAAGGGATCTTTTCTAAAAAAGGGAAAAAAAACAACCCCTAAATCAAACCCCACCATAAATCAGTGCATTGGAGAAGGACATGCTTGGCAAGGTGGAAAACCTGATAATTGCGAAGTCTTACAAGACTGACATAGCTTTAAGAAGTGAAAACAGAGGAATCTGGATTTCTCCTGCTTGTAGATTAAATATCAAAAGAACTGACTGCAGTACATAGCTTCCACTTCAGAAATAGGTGAAAAGGAAACAACAATAATGACTGACAGTGTAGAAAATCTAGTGTAGGAAGGTGGCCTTAAGAAGCTTAATGGAAAGGGAGCTTGGCCTAGACAGTCAATGTTTGGGTATTTAAACATAAAATGTGTAGGCTTAGATGGGTGAGGAACATTCTTATGCCTCACAGTTGTTGTGGGTTTTTTTTGTTTGTTTGTTTGTTTGTTTGTGGTTTTTTTTTGTATAAATTTGTAATTTGACTATTGGACTTCAGTCCTTCTCTGACAAGCCCGTACTTTCTACCATGAGCCATTGAAGCCTAAGAACAGAATGACAAATAAAGGTGTCAAAGGATGAAACCGCTTGCAGACAGAGAGGGAGCTTAAATTTGTTTTGATTTTTTTTCTTTTTCTTTCTCAAATTTTGTAGTTTTATGCTTTCACTACTCATCATGCTACCCAAGAAACCTTTGTATAAGAACAAGAGCTGTTAGTGTACTTTACTGAGTAATTGATATCCTTTTCTTTGGAACAGGATGAACAGGTTTTATTGGTTGTATTGTCCTTGGATTTGGTTGTGGTGGGGTGTGTTGTTTTGGTGGGGGTTTTTTTGTTTGAGTTTGGTTAGGTTTGTGTGTTTGTTTGGGGGTTTTTGTTTTTCTTTGGGTTTGGTTTTTGTGTTTTTCTTGCCTATCAGCAACCATCAGTCAGAAGAGAATTCTACATGTTTGTTTGTTTGTTTGTTTTTTATGAGAGTTCATCTAATGTCTGGAATGGGACAGTATTTAGTGAAACACAAAATTTTTTGTCACCCTTGATACTCTGGAATTCAAATGTTCTCTTAAAATTCAGGTGATAAGTTTATTAGGATTAAACAGTAAAATGTTAAAGAAATAAATTTAAAATGTACATTTGAATACTTTTCTGATTCTTATTTCAATATCACAGATTGTACAAATTTACAGCTACTACAGTTGGATGTTCTTTTTATTTTTTCCATTGTTCAAATCTTCTGTTTAAATTTTTAGTTTTAAAATGGTTTAGCCGGCTCAGGAGACACTCTTTAATTCAAAGAAAACTACAAAAAATGACTGAACAGTATTATGGAATGGACTGAAAGGAAGCAAGTATTAAGGGGTGAAGGAGGTGTTATTGATGTGGAAAATGAAATGGAGACCCTTTTCCAAAGACTTCTTAAAAGAACTGTCCTTACAGTGCCTTCCTGCCATTTCTTCCTTTCCCCAAAGATTTTGTAGGTAAAACCTCGTATTGTAGGTGTTTTTCTACCCATGAAATATTCATCAGCTCTGAAGTCTTCACTTAAAGGAAAGAGCCAATAAAAGAAAAATACTTTGGATATTCTTATAGGAAGAAATTTATAGTGGTCTAACTTCAAAAATTAGGTGCATTTGAGAAAGAAAGCTATGTTACAGTCTTTAATATATTAGCTCTCTCCCTATAAATCTGTAGCTAATGATGTAATGTGTAACATGAAAATCATACTGGATTTATATTCAGTTCCATTAGGAATATGACTTTTGCTCATTTGGAGCAACATGGGTGCTATTTTTTTTAACCTGAAATGGACCAATCAAAATAGAGGAGCTTCTGAATTGTAAGGGACAATGACTGATGGAAATTTTAAAAATTGTCTGTCAGGGAATTGTTGAATTTAATCCACTTGAAATTGATTAAAATTTTGTGTAAAAATCTTGTGTGAAACATTTGCCTACTGATGAAATATGGAGCCAGATACGTTGAAATGTACTAAATGTCCTTGTTTCATCTTCATTGTTGTTAAAATCATAACGATTTTAAATAGAGCAAATGAAACAGTTATTATCATATTTATAAAATGTCTTTATTTAATTGAAAGTGATTGTCTTTTGAAGTATCTCTAATAGATGATGAAAAATGAAGCCAAATATTTTATTTTAACTCATAGTGTGATATCCAGTGCAAGCTTTATTTGACGTCTGAAAAAACCCTTCCTCTTAGATCATAGAAGCCATGAACATTTTCTCCCTCTTTGATGCTTTTCAGAACTACCAATAAACAAAAACATTCCTTCACAAAATTGTGCTGAGTACCTCTCATTTCCTTGAGTGTCAGTTTCAAGAGTGGCATCAGACTTGGAAACTAATACATGAAGGCTGTAACAGCATCTTCTTTTGTCATAGAATCACAGAATATTCTGAGCTGGAAGGGACCCACAAGGACCATGGTGTCCAAGTGAATGGCCTGTATGGGGATTAAACCCATGACCTTGGCATCAATAAATCCATGCTCTGACCAACCCATCTCACCTCCTCCAGGAGCTTCCTTTCTCTAAAGGACAGAATGTTCACAGGGAAAATCGTGGCCCCAAGTCAAGCCAGGTTGTCAAGGCATGGGTGGTGACCAGGAAAGAGATGTACAGGGCTTCTATGCAGGTGATCATCCCTCACGGGTAAAACTATGAAAGATACTTCCAAGTTTGAAGAAGGGTAGGACTAGAGATTCCTTACCTGGAGAACAGTGAGTAATGGGGAGCAGAGCCCCGCAGTGGTATCTAAATGGGCTACTTCAGAACTTCTTAGGTTTTATCTTGGAGAAGATGGCACAAGACATATGAGTTGGGCACGTGAAGATAGCTTTCAGGGAAAGCAAGGTCATATTTCCCACATGCTTCCATATAATTTCTTTCACCGAGTTCTTTTGAGAAAAGTAGATGATCTAGTACAGATTATTTAAATTAATTTCGTTAAAACCCTTTATGAAATGGTACATTTATTTTCATAAACTAAAAATGAATGAGAATTATAAAAGTGACCACTGTAAAACCTAATCATGGTACATATGTATGGCAATTGAAAAAATGAATGTTCAGTTAAAACAAAACAAAAAAAAACCCCAAACTACAACAACAACAACAACAAAATAATAATTTAAATCTCAAACTAATTTTGAAACCACCTCTGTTTACTTTTGAAATCACAGTTTTGCTGTTGAACACTGAATTGATGCCAAGGGGTCAGGCTGAGCCACCTGTTCAATGATGCATTTTTGCAGAACAACCAGAAAATCACCTCCCATAGATGAATGAAGTGTATGAGGTGTTTGAAAGGCAGTTCCCCTGGAACACCTCAAAGACATTTGTAAATCACCCTGTCATCACTTTGGTCATCAGATTTAAGGTTTCTTTATGCTGTTTGTAATGAGTATTAAAAACATCTACATGAAAAAAAATCCCATTTCTTCAATAATGTGCTGTGATCCTTACGTAATCTGTGAGATGTTTTCAATCTGTTTTAAGCTTGCCCTTTGCATACTGTTGAATACCTGAGAACAAAGTCTTGCCAGAAGGAAAATAATACTGAATTTAGTCAGAATATAAAATGACATGAGTAGGCGGAGAGAATAATCAAGATAATGTTTTGCTAAAATGTATGTGACTACTTGTGTGTAACCTGCTTGCAAATTCCATTTTGGTCTACAATTAAAGCAAGAACCAAATATTAGTCAGGTCAGGTATGAGAAATCTTCAGATCAACAGGACTTTCCCATTCTTCTTGCTAAATATAGAGAAAGCCTCAAAGACATATTTTCAGTAGACAGTTGCCTTCAAAGCATTTCAGTTCAGTGAAGGGAATGCCCCCTATTCCTCTGTTAATGTTAAACTAGAACCTTGACTTTCAATATTTCAGTTTGGAAAGGTGCTTTAATCTATCTGTGTGTAAAAGATTGAAACAAAAACCACTTTGACTTGACTCAGGCATTTGATTCAGTTTTAAATATTAATTCTGGATGTAGCTATCTAGCTTCAGTAAATGGTAATTTTTCATTAACTGAGGAAATTTTGAGAAAATATGGTTGAAATTTTCCCATTTCTTTCAGACTTGTTAGAACTAATTGAGAGATCCTTGCCATCTTGTCTATAAGGCATTCAAATCTCTAGCCAAAAACAGTAGACATTGCCATGACTTCTGCTGAGTTGCAGGAGACAGGAAATTCATATATCAGAGCCTGCTGCCTTCTCGGATTTTCAGTTGTCTTTGAAAAACAGGGAAAAAAAAACCCTGTTCATTTCTTTTACCGAAATCGCACTATTTATTTCTTTATCTCCTTGTCCCCTATTCCTCACCTTCTCACTGGAGACAGTGCCTTGGACTGCCCAAGCCACCACCTCATGGGCTGGGATTGGGTAGCCCTCTGTGGAGGGTAGGCAGCACCTGCTACACACAGTTCACAGCCCATTGCAGTGGAGTCTGAATCTCTTCCCTCCTGGGACACAGATTAACCTCTCAAGGAGACAGGAAGATGTGCTGGGTGGTCCCAACCTGGCTGGGTGCAGAGGAATTAGGGTACAGAGAGAACTGGAATTAGGAACAAGGAGAATTAGGGTACATATAAGCCATCAGGCTGTCTCAGCCCAGCCAAAGTTTTGGCTTGGAGCTGAAGCCTTTGAATACCACAGCAAAGGTTCTCAGCCAAATATTTCTGCCATGCATGGTTTGAGTAAGTTTTAGTCTCATCAAAAATTTGCAGACAAAGAATGTTTTGGGTCAGTAAGACCCAAGAAAGAATATAAATGTCTGCTGTTTGCAAATCCTTCTAAAGCGACATAGGAAGTCTTAGATGGAAATTATTGTGAATTACTACAAAAAAAGAGTAAATTTATAGTAGCAAAAAATTTACTTCTGTGGGAAAACTACAGGATTAGAAAGAGAGAAAAAAATCAGTACAAAACCAACAAACCTTCCTTTATTCATGTAATGTTCCTTAAAAGAAAAATAACCCATATTTTACACTACATCCAATAAAATCATGTTTTCAATGGATGTCTTTGTAACTACATATCTTGGTAGATATCAGGAAAATGAAGTCTGTTACTAAAATATACCCCACCCAAAACCACTCACCTCCCCTCAAAAAAACCAGAACAGAACAACCCATCACTGAATCTTTTTTCTCCCCATTTTTTCTCCCCATTTCTTTTTCTGTGTTCTATATTTTGTCAAGGTAAATTTTCCTCTGAATTCACTGTGCAGGATGTGCTCCTTTTCAGAAAAGCAGCATTTGTATGTAGTGGATGATAAGGCAGAGCGTATACAGCTATTTCATATTAAAAAAAAAATCATGATTGTATAGCACCGTGATAGGCTTAGTATAGAAAGGGTTAGTATGAGTCATTAAAAGAATGAACAAGCTTTTGATTTTAATTGTAATTGTAATCCTCTCCACTGAAGCCTCAAATGCATCGTTTGAAAACTAGTGGAGATGTGAGTTTTCACTGGAGCCACTTTATTTTGTTATACATTAAAAGGTGTAATCCAACTGAAATGCAAATCATTGTTCTCGAAAACAAATTACAAATGAAGATAACAGGGCAGCATACTAGCATTTAAAGCATCCGAGAGCCCATCTGAGGTGGTTTCTTTCAGATCCAAATTGCAGCAGCCCTGTTATCACAGGTAATAGGGTGCTGCTAAGGCAGGTTGATTACAAGGCTATGGTAAACAATCCTTTTAAATGCAGTGCCTCAATAGACTTGCACACACAACATTAATCAAGTGAATTCACATAGAGCCACAGAGGGAAGTGGTGGGGCAGCCCCTGTTGCTTTAGCTCACAGAGTAAGTGGCCAAAGTTCAGTGCTCACTTGCCACAGAGCTGTTTTCCATCCCTTTGTAATCAGCACTAACTTGTAGGAAATTTTAATTGTTAGCCCTGTGGAAATCAAGAATATGACCCCTCTTGGACAGGGTGCTCTTTTACGCTTCAAGGTATAGAAATTTTGCTTTGCTTGGGCAGTGGCCTCCCTGGGAGAGGTTTATGTGTTTGCACAGCCCGTCAGGGCCGGACGAAGCACAGGATCGGTTGGCAGGGCAGGTTCTGGCACTGCAGCCCCACTCCTGCACCACCATGAAGTGCTAACCCAGGGAAAGGGCAATCATCTCCCTGCTGTGCCCTTCTCCCAGCATAAATCCACCTTTCCAAATAAACACCCACCCAGCCAACCCAATTGCATTAGCAGCAGACATTTCTTGGGGCTTTTTTTTTTTTAATTTTATATTACTGGTCTCCTTTTGAAAATTGTCATAACTCTGTTTATTACACCTCTCAAACTTTTTGAAAGGTTTGTGCATTTATAGCATGTTCTGCCAAGAAATCTCCTCTATAATTGCATATTTTCTTTTAAAAACCTGCTGTAATGGGGTGAAGAGAATAAGCATCTCTTGGAAGGATGTTGATGTGACAAGGGAAAGCAGGTAAGTTACAGAAAGAGCAAAGTGCAAAAAATAGCTTCTATTTAAAAAATAAATACAGTCATTTAAGTTTGCCTGAAGATAGCTTTAAATAATTCAGCAAATGATAATAATAACATTCATTAAATGATAACTAAAGAATACCTTACAGAGTAACTCACATCAATTTTGTGAGGAGCTACCTATGTGTAATTGTCAAACATGGCCATATTCAGCAATTCCATTTATTTTGTAAAAAAATTAACTGAATACTTTATTTAATGCATCTCTAAGACAAGGAATATCTTCTGTCACATCATTAAATAAAATTAAAGTATATAAATGTAGGGATTCCATAGAAGGGAATATAAAAAGTATTTTAAATTTTTGATACTTATAAGAAGTTTGAAAACTAATTACTAGGACAACAATTAAGTATAATTAATGGGGTTTGAGGACTTTCACATACAGGTTTCTGGTTAAAATTCAGGTTAAAATTCTATCCCAACTAAATGATTTCTCAGCATAGTATGGGAAACAAGTTATTGTCCTTCAGATCTAGTTCCTAGAAAATGTCTGTATCATTTAAAAATCAGGGACATATTAGGAACACTTCTGGAAATTTGGAAAATGGGGTCACAATGGATAATTCTTTGCACTCCTCTTCAGAATTTGATCCTCTGACAGAGAATATTTCCAACACTCAAAGAAAGAGTGACTATATAATGAACATTCTGAAGTAGAACAGAAGACATGATATATTTGACTATATTGCACCCAATTTCTTTTTCCCATTTTGCTGGTCTTTACATATTTGCAATGTATTTCATGGATAAGGCCCTGTTTCACTGTAATACTGCTCACAGGTTTACACATGAATCTGCAGAGTGCAAATAAGCACGAGGTTACAACTGCAGTGCAAATACCATACACAAATTGGTGCATCATATAGTAAATTGTTATGAAAACTCAGCAGCATGAATAGATTAACAGATCTTCACATAAAAATCTTCCCTATTCCCTGTACAAGTACACTGTGAACATCAGTATAGCCATTTCTCCTGGGCTGCTTTGCCAATGTATGTGATCACCATTACTTACAGGGAATGGCTCTAGGAATATGAAGGTAATTCACATCACTTAGTTCTTGGATTTAATTCAACCTGTTATAAGAGGGTAACGAGTTCTTTTTTCAAATGATGATTCTCAGGAGGAATATGACAGGAATATTAATCCTCCTGCATTAACTCAGAGTGCATTTCCTTTAAGATACTAATCTAAACATCTTTAGCTTAAACATTTTTTGGCACTCAATCCAGCCTAAATATGATTTGTGATCTAAACTGAAGAGCTCTAGAGGCACAACTGATATTTATCACTTTGAAACTTAATATTAACTCAACAGCACAAAACCTGAAATTTCTTCTTCAAACATTGTAGGGACTGGTTTGTGAGATCAAGTACTGGGTTCCTTCCCATTTGGAATTTCCATTCTAATAAGATGACATTGTATTAATGTGTGAAAGACTGTGCTTGCAAAAGCATAAACTTCTGACCACACCTCAGAGGAGCCAGATATATCTGAGAGGTAGAGGAGAAAGAGTTGGAACCAAATACTTCTGACTTGAGGGGAAGATTGTACGAACAAGCACTTGTCCCCAAGACCTTGAATACATATACTGAGAGGAGGAACATTACTATTCTTTTCCTGGAACTACAGGACTAACCAATGAAGTGTATTGTTCCACTATGCAACACCCAGAGAATCTGTTACTCTACAAGCAATAGAAAGCAAGGAATCTGAGCATGTCCACATTCTTTTCACCTCTTGGGCTTCTTGGATGGCCTGATGTTTCCTCTTAAAGCTGCTATAAAAAGCCTGTTTTCTTGATTTCCAGCCGTGATTTTGCCATGGAGGAGTGTTACATGTCAAATATTTACTAGGCAACTGGGTTAAGTCTCCAATGTCCAAGGAAGCCCATGCTCCAATAAACTGCAGATGTACTTCTAAGCTTTTAACTGCAATAATAAAAATAGAGATTTCATCACTCATTTTAAGCACAGCCTTTAAGGAGTTTCTGTATTAATATGGCTTATCATAAAATGATTAAGTTTCATTAGACAGTAATAGAGATAGAAGGGATAGAAATACCACAAATCTAGTTCTGTTAATTTTAAAATTGCATACTTTCCCTTCCACTGTTACAAAAAAAATTCAGATTACTTGAAAATTTCTTAAGACTGTTAAAACTTTGAAATATTTTAGAAAGGTGTACAAGAATTCAAAATGGTGAGAATTGTACACAAAGAAAGAGGGGCATGTATCTGACTTTGAGTTCAGCTCTACTATACAAAGGCAGCTCACAATACAGGCATATAACAAATTGGGCAATCCAAGATGCCATAGTCAAGAACTGTATGAAACACAGGGATCATTTGTACACATGGAGCTGAAAAATACGGCTGTTGTTTTCACTCAGAGATTATAATCATATCCCTGGGTTGCAGGATAAGGCTGCTTTCTTGCTTCATGAGCATTAAGAAACAACCCTCCCATTGTTAACCTTCCTGAGGAGAGGCTGCAAATGCAGGGTCCTACAGGAAACAAAGATGTGGAAATCATTTAGTGCAACCCTACACTTAGACAGGTGCCACTCTTAGTCTTTTTAATTGATCTAATTTGTTACTTATACCTATAAATCACAGTGTTATCATCTCTGAACAAGCAATGGAAACCAGATTTTGTCACTGACTAAAGATAGCAGACTAAGTCCTGAAATGGGCTGGTCATATAGACTTACTGGCTTAATTACACAACAGTACATTAGATTGAAATGAGATACTTAGAAAAATCCAAATTACATGCAGGCCTCTTGTTTCTTTATCCCACATTGACACAAAACACAGTTCAAATGCAACTGCTAAAAGAGTAAGTTATAGTCTTCTGAGAGAGACAGAGCCAGACACAGATGCAGGCCTGACCCAGTCAAAGATTTTTGCAGTAAGATTAATCTTATACTGATCTAAAAGTCTATGCTGATGGCTGGTGCTCACATCTCAAAGCTGCTGCCAATATCATGAGAGAAACAGGAGTATCATGAAGATGAAGAGCTGGGAGCCTTCTCAGAAATATAAGTTCAGTTATTTAGCAATGGATAACATTCACGGGATTTAATTTTCTCTCCATGGATTCACTCTTTTCTAAATAAATTTCCATGTGTAGTAAAAAAAAGCTGCTTCAATAACACCCATATAACTCACAACTTAATTTCTCATTATTCGAGCAGGTTTTCCAGAGTTCAGCTCACACTTAAGGCCATCACTTAGACTTCTCATAGCCAGGTCTTGGATGTAGTAGTGTGAAGAAACTATATTTTTTAAATTTTTCCCACCTTCTTCCAAGACGAGAGAGATTTATCTCCTTTTGTTTTTCTATCTACCTGTGACAAAGCTAGTGGGCAGACACAAGTTCCATGACAGACATTCTTCAGTTTCTGAATCCTGAAACAAAATCTGAATAAAATGGTAAATAGACTCATAGAATCACAGAATCATTAAGGTTTGAAGAGACCTTCAAGATCATCAAGTCCAACCTTTGACTGAATACCACCATGCCAACTAAAACACATCATGAAGTGTCATGTCTTTGTGTTTTCTGAGTAATTTCAAGGGTGGTGACTCCATCATTTCCTTGGGCAGGCTGTTCTCATCCTTTAACACCTTTTTAATGAAGAAATTTTTTTCCCAATATCCAACCTGAACCTCTCTTGGAGCTGCTTAACACTATGTCCTCCTGTCCTGTTGCTGGTTGCCTGGAGGAAGGGCCAAACCTGCACCTCACCACAACCTCCTTTCAGGTGGCTGTGGAGAGTGATAAGGTCTCCTCTGAGCCACCTTTTCTCCAGACTAACCTACCCCAGCTCCCTCAGCCATAAGGGTAATGTTACTGAGCCTCTCCTAACTCCATTGTCTTTCTCTAGACACGCTCCAGCACCTCAGTGTGAAATGAAATGAGGGGCCCAGAATGGAACACAGGACTCGAGGTGTGGCTTCACCAGTGCTGAGTACAGGGGGACAACCCCTGCCCTGCTCCTGCTGCCCACATCATTCCTGATCCAGGCCAGGATGCCTTTGGCCTTCTTGGCTCATGTTCAGCCCCTGCTGACCAGCACCCCCAGGTTCTTTTCTGAGGAACAGCTTTCCCAGCCACTCTGCCCCAGACTACAGCACAACACAGGGTTGTTGTGACTCAGGGGCAGGACTTGGCACCTCACACTGTTGAACCTCATACAATTGGCCTCAGCCCATCTATCCAGTATTTCCAGACCCCTCTGCAGAGCCTTCCTACCCTTCAGCAGATCAAAGCTCCTGCCCAGCTTGGTATCTCCTGCAAACTGACTGAGAGTACACTTGACTTTCTTTGGTAAAGATAATTGATAAAGATATTAAACATGACTGGCCCCAAAACTGGATCCTCAGGAGCATCACTTTTGACTGGCCACCAGTTGGATGTAGTACCATTCACTACCTGGGCTCAGTGATTCATCCATTTTTTTACCCAGCAAACCCAGTATACATGTCCAAGCAGTGAACAGCCAATTTCTCCTGGAGAATGCTGTGGGAAACAGTGTCAAAGACTTTACTACAGTTTAGGTAGACTCTATCCACAGCATTTCCCTCATCCACTAGGCAAGTCACCTGGTCCTAAAAGGAGATCAAGTTGGTTAAGTAAGACCTCCCCTTCATAAACCCATGCTGGCTGAGCCTGATCCCCAGGCTGTCCTGCATTGCCGTGTGATAGTACCCAAGATAATCTGTTCCATAACCTTCCCTGGAACTGAGGTAAGCCTGACAAGCCTGTAGTTCCCTGGATTCTCTGTCCAACTGTTCTTGTAGATGGGGGTTACACTGGCTATCTCCCAGTAGTCTGGGACCTCCCTGGTTAACCAGGACTGAGGATGAGTGAAAGGGAGTGGTTTGGTGAGCTCTTCCACCAGCTCCTTCAATAGCTTCATTTAGATCCCATCCGGCCCCATAAACTTGTGTCTAGGTGGCACAGCAGGTCACTAACTACTTTCTCTGAGATTACAGGGAGTCTGTTCTACTCCCCATCCCTGTATACCAGCTTGGAGGCTGAGTACCCTGAGTGTAACTGATCTTTTTGTTGAAAACTGAGACAAACAAGACCCTTCCTCATCCTTGGTGGCTATGTTCCCATCTGCATACAAAAAAGGATGGAGACTCTTTCTGGCTCTTTTTTATTTTTCTTATTAATGTATTTGCAGAAACATTTTTTCTATCTTTTGCAATGATGGTTGCAGATCGAGTTCTAGTTGGCCTTCTGTCTTTCCAATTTCATTTCTACAGAGAACAGAGACTCCAATTTCCCTTCTGATCTTTAAGCTGCTTTCAGATCTTATCTTTCAGTAATCTGTGAGTAATTGTTCAGCTGTCCTAACCTTTGATATAATGTTATTATTTCAGCCACATGCCTCCCAGGCATTAGTGATGCTACCCCAAGGCTGTCGTGTTTGCAGTGTGGAGAAATGGCAAGCCTCTGCTAGGCATCCAGTGGTAGCAAAGATATCAGAGGCAAGTTAGCAGAGATGTGGAGTCAGTCCATGCCAGGCACCAATTTCATAGAGACAAGGGACAGGATGGCCTGAACTGCTCTTACACTGTGGTTTACAGAGGAATGTCCTTGTCATAGCCAGCCCTGCTGTGCCTTCTCGAGTACAGAGCAGAAGCTCAGAGCACAAGGCACTCCTGTAGAATTATTTACCTCATGATCTTGAGAGCACTACAGTCAATTAAGATGATTTCCTTTTACCCTAAACTGTCAAACCTCTGAGATAGTGAAAGAACATAGGTATTGGTGGTGAGAAGACATCAATGCAATTTGCAAGGACAACACAGGCAGTGTTGCTCTCTTACCTCCTTTCTCACAGTAATATGCATTTTTCTCAAGTCTGCATCCTGATGGTCATGATGGGGTTTTGAAAAATATGATTATAAACATCATAATTTTGGAATCAGACAAAAAAGGATGGTGCTTCTGTAATTTTTCTGTTAAATCACCTTTCACCTGATATGCTTTTTTCCCCACATAAACTTTAACTGAATCAGTGTGAAAAATTTTTTGAATAGGTTGAAGAGCTTGAAGAAGTTAGTCCAGATAAAACAGGGAGATGAGTTTAAAAGAATTTAAGTAAATGGTGGATACTCTTATTTGGAAATAGTCTTAATTCAGTTTACTCTACTTCATGACGTTATGTCATGTTAAAGACACCTTAAATTTTTGAAACACAGTTTCCTATGGAATTAATATAGTTTAAGAATTCACTTTAGAAATTAATTCAGGTTAACTTTTCTCAAATCTTCCCAAAAAATAAGTTGCCAGTCATGGTAGGCATTCCAGAGTGGATCAGATATGAAACCTTGTAGTACTTGTTTAAGGGTTATGATATTATGTGTAATTTTTATTTTTCTTTAGGTATATGGAAAAAAGTTTAATGCTCTTAAGCCATGATTGTGACTTTTGAACCAAAAGAAAGTGTTTTCAAATTATTATTTGAAAATCCTGCCTCCTAATCTGTATGGCAAGTTCAGTATGGGAGACTTTGTTGAGTATAAGGAGAAATTGCCACATTTTTGTCTTAGGAGTAGAATAGAAATCAATTACATGAAAATTAAATTCTAGCTCCCCATGCTACATTAATTTTAAGTTTTATAACTGAACTCATCTTATGCCAACGATACTGTTGGCAGTTGTATCTAATTTAGTAATTTTACCTTGCTTAATAGTTGAGCTTGCAGAAAAAAAAAATCTCTTGGATGTTGATTAGAACTGCTAGTAGCAAAACTTTCAAGGAATTAGAGCAGATTGGAGTTTAAAGATTTCCAGGGGAAAGTGATCAAGCACCTGTCTTGTAAAGAAAAAAGAATATAATGACATTGATTTAAAACAGCAAAATAAATATTTTTATCAGACAGCCAGTGGTTATTATAACATACACTTTTTTAATCTGTAATTGTATTCTATTGGACATATGCAGCATAAAATAACAAGCAATAGATGACTCAGCTTCTAAAATAGTTTTCAGAGCACAGATTTGGAAGTTCAGACCATCAAAAAGTGAACTAGAAAAATGATACCTACCAAGATCATTGAAGACTTCTACAGGTGCCAATACACCTTGCAAGTTGATTTTTTGGATTGAATTTTGATTTTAACATATAGGCATCTCCGTTTCAGAAGTTTAGATATTTTTACCCTGCTAAAGTATGCAAAGAAATAACGGAATTACAAGGTTTTATTAGCTTTAATAAAGAAGCAACAGTTGGTTTAATGTAGCCTGTGTAGTTCTACTGTTCCCTTTTCTAGTGCAACAATAATAATAAAAACTGAAATATAAGTCTCAGTGTTTTATTTGCTTGAAGTAGAAGAATGGGCAAAGCTTTTTCTCCATACAGCAGCTCCATAAGTAAGAGTTGTCTCTATCTTTTTTTGCTCTAAGATCTCATTGTGAAAAGTGAGGTGGAAATTATTGTTGCCTGGCATTGCACTTCTGACTCCACAGCTACATTTTATGAGGCTTGTGTGCAATTAGCCAGTTCGTTATTTTATCCTAATTTTATAATAAATCACTTCACTCTTTTTCTCTCATCCATCATCAACTTATCTGCCCGCAAGTCAAAATGGTACCAATTATTAATCAAGGCCAGAGGCACCCGTTCCTGCATAGGAGCACCATGTTTCAACTGTCAGGTGGCATCCATCCCAGCCTCTCTTTGTCAGCAATAAAGAAAATGAAATTGGACTAATATGAATCTCATTTCTGCCCTGATTAAAGGCCTACATTTTCCCTAGGCATTGCCTGACCAGGTCCTGACTTGTGAGATATTCAATGTTCTTGTAATGTCATTCGGACACAGCGCGCCTGTCTCCTTAGGTCATTGTTCTTCAGATTCACTTGTTTTACATGGAATATAGGCTAGAAAATCTAGACTTCCTTTGGGGTGTTAATTAAGAGGAGCATCCAAAATTAATCAGCAAATTCACTAGGGCGAAGGGGAGCTGTCTGAAGGCCTCGATATAAAATGCACTTCTAGTACAGGGAAATGAGCCTTCGGCTATTGACAAAGAAAAAACAAGTGCACAGACGGCAATCTGACATAAAAATTCATATACGTATACAATTTTACATTCATTTTCCTTGTCAGCTTGTCACCTTTAATTATAAAGGTTGATTTGCTATTTGGCAGATCTGGAAATTGTAAACGCTTGGCCATTTGAATATCATCATATGGTCAATGTCTTCAGAAAAGAATGACACAGGAACATACCAGGAAAGGAACGTTGTAGAATCCAAACTGAACTTCTCTGATGCTCACCTGGAAGGATTTTTCAGGTCTTCAGGGTAACTCTGAACTTAGCTGTAAAAGCACACAAGTTAGGACCATCCACAGTCAAAACATCTTATTGACAAGTTGCTAGCCCCCACCCCTTTTTTACTTAGAGTAGTTTCTAATCTTCACTTCTTTAGTTCTTTTATCACTTACTCCATTCTAATGTTATTAGGGTTTGGTGTGAAGGATTTGCATAGACCTTCGGGCTACTAATGACCTTTATGTGGAAACAGCATATTCTGTTTTGCCCAGTGAAGAGAAGATGAAAAAAGATAAAAGATAAATGCTAAGCCCATATCATGCAGATGCCTTCTCTCTAAAAGAGAGAAGCTGTTTGGAAAGGTAAAAATTTCAAGATAAGTTTGCTTGTTTTCAGTAACAAATAATTTAGAAGTGAGTTTTTGTAACTGAAAATAGGACTTTTTATTCATACCTGGAAGGAAGCCCTTGAGCTCAGGTTTAGGAGGGTACCTGTTGTAAGTACTTTTTGTAGTTCCAGCTTTCTTATTTACCGGTTGTCTCTAGTTTCATGCAGTTTTTCACAAGCTACCATCTTTTTAATATTACAGGATGTCACAGCCATATTGCTCAGAGCTTCAGGTTTAAGTTCACTATTACTCTTCATGAAGTCCCACAGACCTATTAAAAATACAAAAAATAGGCCTTAAAAATGCTACAGACCCATGCAGCAGCACACACCAAAGAAATTTAGCTTTCCAAATCTGTTCTGAACAGCTTGATAGAGAAAATGTTACCTGGACCACCAATTGACTCCTAATAAACTTAAAATGCAAGCAGGCAAGATAAGAATTCAGACAAAGTAGATTTTGTACGGATTTTTGAACACTTTCCCAGTATTATGGAACAGTAAACACGTAGTTTAGAGCTCCATATAATGAAACTTTGCATTGTGATGTTTACTTCAAGTAACTGCTGCACAAGAAATAGAATTTCAAACTGGAATTATACCCTGCACTGCATCAGATACTAATTTAATATTTTCATTCCCCCTTTTTTAAATTTGATACATTTATCCTTGAGTAAATGTAATAAGTTAACCTTATACCTCTGACTTTTCAATTACTGTGTTTTTGAGGGGGTTTTTTTGCTACGGATGAAGGAAGATTATCAAGGGTACCAAATTCACCTACGGAACTTTTTTCCTTACTTGTTTTCACATGGTAACAAAAGGGAAGCACTCATTGGCCACCTGTACTGTCAGGGCAGTTGTGAAAATGCATTGGGGAACTGTCTTCATGCCGAGGATTGCCAGCATTTCTATTTGTGACTTTGAAATATGATGAAGTCAAAACTTGCAAAATTGAGTATTGTTATTTTTGCCTTTGTATCCACAGGAAAGCACTCAGAACACTGCAGAGTACTTGCCACTCTTTTGTCTTAAATTAATGCCAGCCTTCGTAAAGTCAATGATCCCATGACATGAGACTTGATACCAGCTTAGGAGATTCATGATGTCTTGCCATCTCAGACAAGGTGAGACACCATCACAGTTCTGTAATCTGCTATTCCTTTTCTCCAGCTAATTTTATTTTATAACTATAAACATTGCTTTTTAATCTTCCTTTCCTTCCTCTCTGATTATGAGGAGAAAAGGTTATTCCATAGGATCCAATCAGGCAGTCAGAAAGTCAGTAGACTTTCCAGCACTGGGTGAGCATGATTGTGGCCTTGGTGTGCTGTTTATACTCACTAGATATAAATGTAAAACAAACAAAATAAGAGAAGTAGAAATAAACTCTTTACAGATGTTCCAACAAGAATTTAAAGAAATAATTACTAATCCGAAAATAAATTTCTTTACAAATTTTCGGTTTCCACTAAGTAAACCAAAATTCTAATGGGAATAATTTTTTATACTATATCTACAAAGATTCTATGGTTCTATTCTACAACTACAAGATGGTGTTGTCCTCTATTTTCCAAAATATCCTTACCCCATCAGTGAGCAAATGTAATTAGAACCACCGAAGAGCTGAATGTCAGTAAAACTTTCAGAGACCTACTTAATTAACCAATAATTAATGCACAGTAAATTAAATTTTTTAGTAACTCAAGCCATTTCCCTAGCTATTTTTTCCTTACCTTTTTTTCAGGACTTCACAGGGTAATTTTGTTACATTTTCACATAACCAAATTCCCAAAGCTGCTACAGAAGAGCTCTGTTCTGCAAGGACTGCAGTTCCTCGTAGCTTCCCTGCAGTTGAGTGCCTAAAAGCAAGTGCCAGGCTAGCAAGGGATACCTGCCATCTGCACACTGTGGTGGTGGGTGGGCTGTAATCACAGGGGATAGACATTATTCTTTCATTACCTGCCTTTATATTAAAGAAATGTTAGTACCATGAGGCTGACACATTTATCATTCAGACTTCCTGCTAAAGAAAAGTGAAGCCAGACAATATTTGCATCTCTCAGGGTCTGTTTATTGTGTATAATTTATTCAGAAACAGAGCATTTTCTTTCTTCTTGCTTTAATAGCAACTGATTGCTGGATTATTAAATTAATATTAATCAATACAAATTGATTTTATGCACTACATAGAGTGTGGTTAATACCAGAGTTTATCTGTATCTTTTGGAGTTGAAATGTCAAAACCTGAAGTCAATGAAGTTTCATTCTTGTTGTAGCAGGGTCTCCTCCTAAATGAGGGAAACTCCATACATCCTTCTGCACTGGGAAGACTTTGCTGCTGCAGAGAGCCTTGCCAGTTCATCCTGTAGACTCACGAGTGGAAGCCAAGAGAAAAAGAGCATTTCCCATTTGAAAACTCAAGTTTCAGGACTATATCTTCACATATCTGTAGGGAAAACCTGATCAGAGACAATGGCAAAACCTTCCACATGTCTGGGATCCAGGTGTGCACTCAGCAGAAGCAGTTTGGGGGCATATCCACATTTGTGCAGTACCAAGAGGATGGATGTACCCTCCATATGCCAGGTGCTCCTCTGGTGGAGAGCTGCTCCATAAAGTGCAGGGACAACGTAGCATCTCACCCAATGAGGAAGAGAACACTGAATGTTTAGTGTTGCCTCTCTGCAGCCCCAAATGCAGGGAGCTGTGCATCGTAGTGCAGGTGAGTAGTCAATGCCAAACCAGGCACTGACATATTTGCAGTATTGTCTCTAAACTCTTGCTATAAGATGGACAATAAAATATGGGCCTTTCTCAGCTGAAGGTGTCTAGTATAACAATTGCCTCAGAGCTGTTTTGGCTGAAGAAGTTTACCCACATTACTTTAGAGTACATTAAGCATATAAGAAGTTTTGGTCTGGTCTGCTCTGGGATCAGCTGTGGGGTGAGTTGGCCTTGGACAGATGGCCACCAGCCACTCCATCACTACTCTCCTCAGCAGGATGGGGCAGGAGGAAAATAAATTGGAAAAAATCTGGGGGTCAGATAACACACTTTAATAAAGAAAAAGCAAAGGCTGCAGACAGAACCAAAGGAAAATGTTTTATTCTTTGCTTCCCATCAACAAGCGATTCCCATCCCCTTCCCACAAAATAGGCTTCAGCATGCATATCGTTTGCTGTGGAAGACAAAACTAATAACAAATGCCCACTCTCAACTCCCCCTACTCCTCCTACCCCATCAGCTTATCCTGCTAAGTATGCATCCTATGGAATGAACTCTCCCTGTGGTCACTTCGGGTCTGCTGTCCAGGCTGTGTCCCTTCCCAAGACTTTGTCCACCCTGGTCTGCTGGTGAGGGGAAAATGTTGGAGAGACAGCTGTGATGATGTGGAACACCACTCAAGAGTAGACACATAAACACAGGTGTGTTACCAACACCTTTCTAGCTACCAACACAAAGCTCTGCACTCTGAGAGCTGCTGTGGGGAAAATTAACTCCATCTCAGCCAAATCCAATACACCCTGTAAATTTTTTGGGGGGGAATCTTAACTGAAATAATAGGTTAAGCCCTAGATTAGGTTGATACCCTGTTGTGATTATCAATAAGAGGCTTAACTTTGCTTTGGCTCCAGTCCAGTCTGTATGCTTTCAGTTAGCTTTCTGCAGCAAGCAAGAAAGAGCCATGGAAGGAGGGTGGGTAAGGGGTGAGTGGGAATAGATCCAGAGTGAACATTTTCTTACAGAGCATACCTTTGGGACAGGACTGTGGAAGAAGACCCTGGTTCCACAATTAAAGTGTGTATATATATGTATATGTATGTATATGTATGTCTATATATATATATTCCTCTTCATCCTTTTAAAGAAAATAAATTTATAAGCCCAGGTATTTTTCAGTATTCATTTTAAATGCAATTTTTTTAATTTTAGAACTGAGACTTCATCCAATTTTCTGAAAACACCCTGGACTTTGTTAGGACTTTCGTTTGAACCCTGATTTTCTCCCCTTTGTTCTGTTTTCAGCGTATGAAAATTGTCTAGCATCAAATGAATGAGTGACTGAGAAACTGTGGAAAAGCATGTTACACTGTGCAGAGCAGTTATATAAAATAGCTGCCAATCCCACTTCATACTTAAAAGATATGCAGAATTATATGGTTTTCTTAGGTAGTACTTCTGTCACAGGGAGACTTGGCTTCTAAATTTTACTCTTATATAGTTCATAAATAAACCAAAGATGACTCCATGGAGAAGCACAGCTCTGATTTACCCACATTTTGTTGTGGTTGTTTTCATCACACAAACTAGTTGCCCCTACTGAGTTACAGAGATGAGACCTTGGGATTACAGAAACATCAAACTATGTCAAACCCTTCCAGCTATTGGAAAATTTTAAAGCCATCACGCTGACATTAGAAAGTATTATAGAGGAACCAACAAGTCTTACAGGAATCAACAAAAAACAAACAAAAATACCCCACATGACAAAACATAAGACCAAAACCAAACCCAACAAACCAAAACAAAAACAAAAATCAGAAGAAAAAACCCAATCAAAACACCAAAATCCTTTAGGTGCTGAAGTACAGTTCAAACACAGTTGATACTAGTCCCCATGTAGTTAGAAAACTGCTTCTCTCTGTTACGAGGAACAATTGCTTATCCTGGCTTAAACTGCTCGAAAGAAATCTCTAAAAGTAGAGCAGAGGACTCCATCATTTGCCTAAGGATTTGGGGAAGGTGCAGTTCAAGCACTGACAGAAGGCTGTGGATACATCTTCCCCACGGGGGTAAGGACGGCCAAGATAACTGTGGGTGAAGTTTCTCAGGTCTACAAGCAGAATATCTAGGTTTGAGGAGCACCAGTGCTGAGCTAATAATCACTGCTGATTTATGAACTCCCTGACAGGGCTTATCAGCTTGTCACAGGGCTATGATAACTCACTGAGGCTGTCTCCAGAATGGCACTGTACAGAGGGTTTATGGTCTTGTGCTGTATGGACTGAGCAAAGGCCTTCACTGCTCCTCATTGGGAAATCTCTTGAGCTGCCACTGTAAAGTGGCATGATATTGCTAATCTCTGAAGTTTACTTTTACATACCCAAGAATAATCCCAAGAATAAATAAATAAATTTAGCATGTCTGCAGGCTTCAATGTATAGTATGATGTATTTTCATTAGTATCTTTCTAAAGGAGATGAACTGAAAGTGCTGGGATTACTGAAGCATCTGCAGCATGCTGCAGGAGGGTTTTCAGTCCCTCCTTACTCTGGAAAAGAGGGAGCTGCAGGATTTTTTAAAAGAAAGTTAGTGGCTGCATACTACACTGTTGAGGAGGTTGCACAGGGGTCAGAAAGTCACACAGCTTCCAAGAATTTCTATATCCTGTATATTCATTTATCTAGAAGACACTTGTAGGCTGCATCACATTCACAGTTTTGTTCATAGTCCTTTGGTTTCCTCAGGTTACTATGCTCTGTTCTCTTGCACAGAGTATTTTGGTTCCTGCAAACTAGATGCTCTCAAGGTGGATTTCAGAGGAAGGAAAGTGAGGTTCTCCAGAGGTGCACTAGGTGTGGTGCATTCCCTAATGCAGCTGTAAGCATCTGGATGTTGAGCAGGTGACTTTGAGCCATGAGTGCAATGAATATGTTCAGACCAGGAGATCATACTAAACCTGTACTGAAGGGAAACCTTTCAACAACAGGATGTAGGGCTGCAGCATTGACTGCTTTGATCTACTGATTTATCATACTGAATTATTCGCTAATGTAGACACAGACTTAATCCTCCTTTTCTAATCACATATTAAGTTCACTGCACACTGAAATGCAGATGAAAGTCCTTCCTTAAATAATGTTAATAAATTTGGTCTCACTGTAATCAGTAGGGTTTCCACTTCCACTGCAGGGTGTCAAGATTTTTCCTCAGCAATATGTTATTTAGAAAAAAAAATCCGAAGTGTCTAAAAAATCCAGAAGTCCATGCAATTTCAGAGACACCTCCTGAAAAATAACGATGGAGACCAAGTTTTCCTCACCAGTCATAATATTGATTTTATAAATTTTTTTGGTGGAAAAAAAATTGACCTTCTTTATTGAGTTCATTATTATCTGAAGCCATTTTTCAAATTTAAGCTCATGGAAAGTCTCTGTAATATGGGTGACAAATCCAACATTGCTTTTGGATATTTCCCCACAGGCTTTTAAAGTAACGCCACACACTATCTTTTCCTGAACAAGACAGAATTTCTTATTTCCTAATTTTTTTTAAAAAATAATGCTCATTGTTTGGTGAATTGTGAAATAAAGAGGTATTTAGGAAACCAACAATCTCATCTGTACTCCTGGAGAACAGCTCACATTAAATATTACTGTACTTGCCTTTCCAGCAACACCTGGTAAAGGGGTGAGAAAATGCCAGTTTATTGATATTTTGTTTTACGTAAATGTTTCACACCTTTTGGGACTGATGATGTAGGAAGGGACCTTGTCTCACAGCACACAGAACTTTGGTCCAAACTGTCCAAAACAAAAGATATTATGCAAAAAGGGAATGTTATTTTAGATTACCCCATTGGTTTTTCAGATAGGGTAAGATTAAAGCACTTGCATATTCTTCAATTAATGGGATCTATCTCGTAAATCATTTGGTGACCCAAATAAATATGACAGTAGTAAAACAACATCAGTATCTGAGAACTTAGTTGTAGCCAGGATTCCACTACACATGTGAATACTTCAGTTACTATTTCTGTAATGCCAAAAGTTACATTTATAAGCTACCAGGTAAAACTGGTAAAAATAGAAATTACTGTGTTTCAGCCTCAGGAAAATACTCTACTTTTTTAGGTAGAATTTTCTTTTTTGCTCTTCGTCAACATAGAAATTTTGTGTGTCAGGATAAACAATATTACAGACTGTCCCTAAACTTATGAGCTGTTTCCTTAGTGACAGATGGGAAAAGCAAAGCTGAAGCAGTTAATGTGAATTTCTGTTAAGCAACAAAACCAGAACAAATATTTAATTAGTTACTTCCTTAAATATTCTACTACACGAAGAAAATGTGTACATGTACACTTCAATATACATGTATATAAGAGTAGTACTCTGAAACTTTCTTTTCCTTTAATGCAGAGAAAAGAAGTCTTCTTGTAACTCTGCCTGATTTAAAATTTTGTTTCTTTTCCAATCGAAACAATATTTGGAAAATGTTCACTCGTACAAATTAACACCATCAAGATTTTTTTAAAACTTAAGGTCTAATTTTAATGATAATATTTCACCTATAAAAAGTGAGGATAGCAAGTTTGTATTCATACAAAAGTGTTAATTAATGAAAGACAAACCTTTGCCAGTTATTGACACATTCCTCTGTAATCCTGTTATGTGGAACATTCTAATGAAGTCATAGTTTATTACTAATGATCTAGCTTTGTTTAAAAAGAAAAAAACTGTAAGGGGGAGGGGGAGTTGAAATAATTTATTTGCTGTAGTGTATTTTTTATCACAGCAGGTAAGAATGCTGCATTTTGACTGCCACATTGTATGCAGGACGAGGGGGTATGACCTCAGAAGCAGCAACGGAGAACTTGCTCTTTCACACTTCAGCACACACTGCTGTGAACCAGCACTTTGGTCATATTATCCGCCACACCACAAAGCTGTCCGCTAATTATCTCTGAATACGAATTTTATTGAACCTTAATTTTCGGTAATGGGGCCTGATAGTTTGAGAAGAAAGACAAAAGAAGGGTCCCTTTGTTTTTCCCTCACAATAACCTTCTAGCGCTGGAGCTATGGCAGAACTCATTAAACTTGAACAATGAGGTGAAATATGATCGTGTTATTTTTGTCCCTGCCCCCAAACCAGGCTGGTCCTGTCTGCCAGCCTGTCCATCTGTCTCACGATATGGGAAGAGACATCAGTTTTGTGGTGGACACTGCTGAAACATATTCCAAACTCCAGCCGAATCACCGGGAACATGAATCTGAGCAGAAATCTGATTCTTTTGTACATGTTTGGCAAGATCTCATGGCAAGTTTAGCAGCAATTCGGATGCTGTAGAGAGGAGATTTGAAAACCCTGATTAAGCCAGGTTAGACAAAAGCTGATTTGTGTTTGAGGTGCCCTGCGGAAACAGATTCACACTAGCTAGAAATAGTGTTATTCATCCAAACTGTGAGTTAAAAGAAACTAACACTGAAACAAAAATAGTGTGCGCAGCTAATTTGTGAAAGGACTGCAGGGTTCTGCTCAGCTGAGAGATGGTAGAAGTTTTTGTACTGTCTTCAAAACTTGGCCATCACAAGGCATCTTCCAAATCTATTGCCTTTGAATTTAGGGTTTTTCCTCTAGTTTTTTGGTCTCTAGTTAACACAGGGCTGGCAGTTGTGTTGTAGTTCATATAGTAACATTTCTCAGGATATACATGAATGCAGGTAAAATCAGTGGAGTATTCAAAACGTAAATAACCTATTTTATTGAAATGGAGTTGTTTTCACATTAAAAAAAATGTATTTTCTTCCAGGTTTGTCTTATTAAGTCATTGTAATGGACATTTTGACTGCTCATAAACACTTCTCTCCCTCCTGAACAGTGCTTATTGTCTATGAGAACCATCAACGTGGTTTTGGAAGATATCTTCCTTTTAAGCCTTTAAGTATTTCCTCTGTCCAAAATACTTCTTCGGATGTATTTCATATAATTCTGAGGGTGATATATTTGTGGAAAATTTACATAAAAATGAGCGATCAAGACTTTGTCTATCCAAGGAAACCTTACTACTGTCCACTTTACGATTCTCTTGTGTACCTGAAAAGTCGCACATAGCCTAGTTTTTAATTTTCTCATAATTTTTGTATAACATGCTAAAGTAAAATGGAATATTACAAGTTATATGATTATTTTCCTTTATATTCAGCCGAAATTTTCTTTCTGCTAGGTGCTATTCAGTTATTCCTGAGTTAAGATCATCAATATAAATCAGCTTGTATGTACAAACTGATTAAAGAACAATTTTCTAAACAAAACAATATAAAGGCAGCCCCCTCCCCCACCTCTGTGCCCTCGCAGAGAATTGACACACATTTAGAGGCACATAAACACATGTCTAGCTAGGATTGGGAGCCTGCTGAAAAAAAAGCCGTTCTGCAGAGTGGAGAAAGAGGAGATTGTTTCAGAGGGATTACAAATCCATATATATTTACACTTTTATATGCCTATACACAGAAATTCATATCCACAAGCATGCACATACACATGTGTACTTATATGAAGACTCCAAAGCAAAAACTCATTTCATTTTGACTTAACCAATCCCCACAAATTTTATTTTAATATTTCATATCAAAACAAATAATCTATTCTGTTAATAGTATTGCTCTTTTTATTATCCTGAGTATTTAAAGGCTGAAATGATTAGTAGCTCTACACTAACTCAATTTATAAAACCGAACATCTGGTTAACACAATGTGACTGTAAAGATTCTGGTTTTCAGTGTATGAAAAGCTGCTCAGTCTACAAGCATTGTGTACTAGAATAGTCTGCATTTGAATACAAAGTAAATCAAAATAAAATCAGAAAGAGAAAAATATTTATTAACAGGCAGTAATTAGAGTGCCCTTCAATGACATAATTTTCACATACTTTTTTCATCATATAAAAAGTCTGATTCTTCTGTCATTTTCACATTTGTCAGTCAGTAGTAATTACACTGAGATCAGCAGAGAGACCAGTATTGAAATTGGCATAAGACAAACACTGGGAATATAAAACTTCTAAATATAGCATTTGGTTAAACTTCTTAGTTGCTTTTCAGGAATTTTGAAGATTTTTAATGATCTTGCATTTTATTTCACTAATCTAAAAACCTCTCCTTGGTCTTTTAAATGAATGCCAATTTCACTCAGGTAGCTGTACTTTTCCTATGAATTTTATCTTTCTTTTAATTTTGACACAGTAAGTGAGCCACACGGAAAAACGTCAGTCTGATATTTGAGAAAGAGCAAACTGAAAAACAGCCTTGATCTGTGATAACCGTGCACCGAGGAAAATAATCCAAATAACACAAACCATATTTATCATGCCTCGTTTAAAAGATTTTATTTGTGCTTTGTTTTTCATCTAAATAAAGCAGCGAGTGTAGAGTTTGTGCACACCTGTACCTGTGTTCTTAGCACTGGGTGTGTGACCCTGGTTGCCTGCTGGTGTGACACCCAGCAGGAACAGTGCCCCTGACAGCTCACACCAGCAGTGTTTACAGGAACCGGCTCTGCTCTCCCAGTGGGAATCCCTGGATGCCACTGGGAGAGAGTGAGACAGCAGAGCAAGGTACTGTATATTCAAATAAATGTATAGTAGATACCATATGCTCCTTCCCAACACCCGCTACATTGCTGCACTAAAGTTCAAATTCCAAGCATTCAAGGATGTAAATATATTAAACAATTCATCTATTTCTGCAAAGCATTCTTTATGAGGAAGAGCCATGTGCTTTTAATCAGTTTCGTGCTGAATGAAAGAAAATTGTAAACTATGCATTAAAAGAAGGTTTGGTGAAAGTTATTTTTCCTCTATCTTCTGCATCCTAATTCAATGCTTCCCCTTGCTTTCAGTGATAATATAAGTAATCTTCTAGCAACATTCATGAGGAAAGTTTGATGTGGATTTACACTAGTGGAGCTACATTACAATGGGTAGATTTAAGGTATTATAAAATGAGTTTTTGGATTTGTTACAGAGGTATGAAACCCCTAAGACACAGACAGATAGGACTTCCAACATATGGCAACCACTCTTATTATAAAACAAAACAGTGTTAAGTCAAAGTACCTGATTACAATTCACTACTGCTATGTAGCTCTGATAGCAGGCTTATATTTAATGCCATAGAAACAATATAATTTATTTTTCTGTCTTCCCTTATCCCTTCGTTATTGGGTTTGTAGGCTTTGAAATCTTAAGCAAAAGGACAAAATATAAATTATAGAAAACATCAAAGTATAGTGAAATCAAATGACATTCCTTACGATCCTTACAGAGATATCTAACACATTTCTTATGTGCATTTTGGTCGAACTGCTATCACTGCAGAGCTTTAATGGTTATAATTAGTAATCTTTTGGGAGCTACGGTAGCACACTTATAATGTCAAAAATATTTAATTGAATGCAATAGTTAACTTGGCAGTGCAAAAATTCATTTGATAATGAGTTAATCTGGCCAAGATTTTACCCTGTTATCAAAGAGATCATTAGGAAAAAAACATAGCTATATAATTTTACTACATGACACTTCTTCAGCTAAGTCTGTTTATAGATTTCTCTTAAACTGCCTGCTTTGAGATGGAGATTCTGGAGGAAAGGCATCTAACACTGCACCTACTCACATCTACACATTCAGTACTAAATAGGATTTTTTTGTGAACATTTTATCATCTAAAGCATGTAAATCGAGAAATATGTGACTGTGATGGACACGTCAAAAGAAAAATCACTAAGTCCCATAGCCTAATAAACAAAATTCCGTTTGGGAAATGAATTGACTGACAAGCAGTTCCTAACAAATAAATGCACATTAGATTCAGATGCATACTGGAGTATCAAATAACTAGATAATTTATCACCAGTCAAATTTAAAATCACGTTTTCTTGTCTTGGTCTATGGTTCCCATGCACTGCTATCTTATTAACAAGACTTTAATTCTCGTACTGACACACAAAAGTGTTGTACTCTAATGAACTGTCTGCTCCTTGCTGAAATCTGGTGGTAATGTAGGATGTTAGTTACAATAATGATAATCTTTAGTATTTTTAGCCTGTCAGAACCCGCACAGCCAACAACAACCAGTCTTTTACTAAAACTCTACCTCATCAAACTAACTTAATTAGCAATTCAACTCCTTATTTTTGTTTTGGATTCCCCTCTGGCTACTAATTAAAGCTTAATCGAAACTGCTGAACTGAGGTTGTAAAGAATTCATTAATATTAAAATTAGCCCCAACAATTTTTTTGGGCTGGTGCAATTTGTATTTGTTACTGTCAGGGTTTGAAATTCAGTTGAATTGTTAAGAAAGCTGTACCAGAAATTTGCTGTATATTCATATTATAAGCAGAACAAATACGATGAATTCCAATAGTTGAACAAGTAATTCATGTTTTGACCATGCACAGTTCACATTACTTGTCTCACTGTTTAATACCAACAGACAAAATATATTTTCAGATCATTTTTCCAAAGTCATCCGCATTTCTTTATCCTCCTAAGTGCTTTCATATTTTGGATAAAAGGGAATAAAAGGCTCTGAAAAAAAAAAAAGAAGAAAAGATTGATTTTATGTATTATCTTGACAAGATTAATATGTTTGAAAAATGAACAGATTTACCACTTCACTTTGATTTTTCCACTTTTCTTAACATCAAAAGATTACTCCAGCTGCAATAATGGTCATTCTGAAAACTAAGATCAACTGAACTATGAGCTTCTGTTAAGGATGTGTTTTTGCTGGTAACATATATCTCATTGAATTATTTTTTAGAAGGGTGTAATACTTTATTTTTTAAATTACAATCTCTGCTCTATAAATTATTTAAATATATTCTTTTCTGAACTCGGTTCATTCTTTGTAATTAGTTTAAAGGTATTTTTAATTAAATTGCTTAGCTTAAAATAAGAAATGAACTTATATTTTAATATTACTAAATACTCTCAACAATATGAGTGAAACATACTTGTGTTTGTTTTTTGTAAGTTTCATAAAAATGTAAATAAGAAAGTCATTCTTTTTATAGCAGATAAAAACGATTTTCATAATTCAAGTTCACTTTTCATTTTAATTTTTATGTTTTAATATTTTTATCGGAACATGTATATTTATTTTACCCTACAGGAAATTTTTCGAGAATGTTTATAGGAAACAAACTTGTTAGGACTAAAATATACAGCAACTAATACTGTTTAACATATTTTATTAAATATAAACATTAGGATTATTTATATAATGCAAAACTTTACAAAAATATACACGAAAAATTACATATGCATCTAGGTTTCATTTAAATAACATTTATGACAAAACAATCATGCACATATTTAAAAATCAACATATGTCCATTTTTTACTTACTGACTAAATCAACAATGGCATACAAGGCACACAATTTAAAATCTTGGTGACAATTTCCATGAAGTTATTCAAATACAATTTGACTTCTGACAAGAGGATGTAATTTATAAAACAGAACATGCCTATCAGTGGAACCTAAATTTGCATAATGAGGATACTTTCATTTCTGCAAGCACAGTTTTTGACATCCCAACTTGGAGCGCTGGAAGAATCTGGTGAAAAATGTCAATATACATAAGGAGGAAAATGATTAATAAAATACCCATAACATTTATCTGATCTGAGTAAACAAAATAAATTTTGCTCGCAAAAAGTAATGATTTTGAAAACTATAATAATGTGTTTCCTAAATGTGTAGAAGTCTAGCACTGCCTTTAGCTGCAATCAGCCTTGTAAACTAAGGGAGGTGTTCTGAGTTTATCATTAGCTGATAAAAACACTGCTCTGACATTAAAGTTATGCATTTTTAAATCAGTGTTTTGATTTAATTCTCTGTTGCATTTCATATAAATATACTGAAGTAGCACCAGAAGAGTGGAAAGAAAAAAAGCCTTTATCCTTTCTTTAGCTGATAAACTTGAAATTGCTTCTTGGTCAGCTGGATAAGAGCATTCATCATTTTTGAACTGGAGAAAAAATATTTCTTAGCCCTCCTAATTTTTTTTTTCCCTGAGTTGCTATTTCAGTAAGCATATGCTCAGAACTCAAGTTAAAGAAATTCTGAAATAAATTTGCTTTAATTCAGCATCTCTTACCCACCCTACAATAAAGGGTAATATCAGATGGCAATCAAAACCAAGTTATCTTTATGTTTCAAAGCCAAAACTCAGGCACATCGAAACGAATCTATTTCAGGTTTGCTTAAGAAAACCTGGATTGTCAAGAGACAGCAGCAGAACAACATTATTAACTTAAAAAAAATGATGCTGGAAATTTGGCTTTCCTTTATACACGTTACTAATAGGATCATCTAGAATTAAAATCAAGAAGACTTATTTTTCATTAATCTTGCTGCTTGTTTATAGCTTCCTAATTCCCTAAATTGTGAAATTATGCCTGTCCTCCTTTTGTTTCTTCTGAGCTTCACTTTATGGTCTCTCTGATATTCTTACTAAACTGTAGATATTCTGAGAGGAATTGCTTAGAAAACAGCTTTTTCACTTAAAAAAACCTGTAAAACTTGTACATAAAATATATGTACAGACTCGGAGGCAGAAAAACATTTTTTTCTGGCCTTCATTGCTATAAAATTTAGATCACACAATAAGAACTGAAGAATAAGGAAAAAAATTAAATGCAAAACAAAGAAAAGAGGCAAATCTTATTGCAAAATATTCATTTAATTCCAAATCACACTTGTTTGTATTCAAATTAAAGAACTAGATCATGGCTTTGAAAACAAATTCTTCATCATAGGTTTTATTTAGGCTGATACTTCTCACACACACAAACCATTTATTAAAGTGAAAGAAGAGCAGGTCACCCTTATTTATTTGAGGCACCAGCCTGTGGTGTCTCAAATAAATACTACTTTTATCAGATGATTGATAAATATGGCTATAAACCTGGCACTTTTGCAATTAAATAACAATTGAAACCTAAATAATACTTTTTTTTAAATTTCAAAATGCATTGAAAATGTTGCCTGGTGTAGTTCCAAGCAGAACTGGAAGATGACTGTCACTGCCAACTACAAAAATCTTGATGCAGAGAAAATAAAAAGAAAAATTATACAATTTCTGTCAAATACTGTGAAACTAAAATAATAAATAAAATCATGGAACAAGATCAGTGGCAGTGTATTGAAGCAAATAGTAATTGCTTCTTAGCTGCTCTCATCATTATAATTTTGAGATAAGTAGGTATTTTATAAACATTTTCAGCTAAGAAACTTCACCACTTCTCTTTAAAAATTCCTTTTTATTATCAGTGTAGATTCACAGGAAAGAAAGAAGCAGCTTGCTATTCAAACAGCTGAAAGGGGGGAAAAAATGGTTGTTTCAACATTGCTTTTGGATCTTTAATTTCTTTCAATGCTCTGTACATCGTGAATATGTCAACTGAACAGACATCTCATTTTCAATTGCTAACATTCCAGGTACAGTAGGAAAAAACACAGTGCCTTGATGCGTGAGAGCATTTGTGTGGTTGGGATGGGAATTTGCTGCAACCTGCTGTGATGCCTGCACATCGATGGTGAATGGGATTGGCTGAAGCTGAGCTCTTCCATCCTCTCCCTCTCTGGGGCAGTACACGTTTATCCTGTGTTTATCATACAAACTCCTTCTACAGATAAGTACACTGAATTCGGTGTTGTATGTGTTTAGAAATTGCTACGAAATACCATGAAATACTGTGAAATACTGATTTTTTAAATTACTATATTACTCAGATATGAATACTTTTGGTTCTGAATTTTCTCAATACGGAATGATCACAAACAGAGCTCTGCAGCAGCAGGTCACTTGCAAAAACGAAATCCCACCAGCCTTCCCTTTCCCCAGTTTTTAACAAGGAGCACCCTCACACCCACAGCTTACTCCACACTCAGAAGTGGAATCAGACATAAATGCATATTGCTTTTAGTGTAATTTCTGCAACAGAAGAAAAATTCCAATATGTTGGCATATGTCTCAGAGATATTCACATTTGGGAAGGCTGGGAAAGACCTACAGATTTTTCACTGTAAAAGAAGCTCACAAACATTTTAAAATACACTCTTGTCACATGGCAGCTGGTAAACTCAGCAGAAGAGGATGGGATCAGCCATGTTCCAGAACACAAACCTTCTTCAAAACCAAGACAGAACACAGACTCTCTGCTTGGACTGGAGGGAAATCTGTGTTCTCTCTAATCCCTTACTGACTATGCCTGTTCTCTTTGAAAACCCACAAATACCAAACTGAGGCAAAACGTGGTGGCTTATTAAAACTGGACAGCTAAGGCAGAGAATGTACCTCAGCATTCTTGGGAAATATTCAAAAATTGCTGTTCCAGAAGAGTGGGGGTGGAATTCTTCAAGAAATAGCTAATAGAAACTTGAAGGCAAATCTGAAAAAGTGCTTGTTGCCAAAGGATGGGAGCAAATGAGTTACAGCAAAAATAACTAAATATTGGGATTACTATACCCATATAAATACTATTTTAGTAAATATAGCTGAACATTAAGATTTTCAGTCCCATAATTTAGATTTTTGTGCTTTGAGTAATTATTGCTGCTATTGTTTAAACATTCTTTGAAATAACAAAGCAAACACTTCTGTTTCCAATTGTGGTATTTGTTATGTTCACAGACCTCTTACTAAATGCTCAAAACAGCATCTCTTCATAACATTAATAAGTGACCCTGCTTTAAGCATTCATTGTCCCACCAGCTCAAAGGGTTAGCAATGGTAAGTCCCCAATGTTCTGAGTGAAGTGAATTACATTTTAAAATAATTTCTGGTTTGAATAGTTTTACAGTTTTCTGTACTTGTGCCTTGAGATAAACAGCAACCTGCCCACTCCTCCACACCCTCCTCAAGTGCATGCATGCCACTGCTTTTTATTAAGACAATCAATGTTAAGTGTAACATTTGATACTGGAGAGTATTTTCAAAAGTACAGGGATGGAGTCATCTTTAAAGCCATTTTCATTGGTGACAGCAATTTTGTTCATGCACTACACACATCATAGTATTTAAAAAAAATATAATCCTGTTGATTTAAATCCTAGCTTACTAGACCGTGTTTGACTGCCTTGAGGAGCGGTGCTGGGTGGTAGGAAGGAAAGCAATGCGGAGTTGGGAGGAAGAGATTAATGAACCACGGGGATCTGCCCCTCCTATTCCCTCCCTAGCCCCATCCTCCACAAGACTGTCCACATGAGTCCTGTGCTGTCTCTCACGAGTCCCTGGCCAGGGGATGAGCCATGGGTTCCCTCTTCTGCAGGTCCTTCAGACACCGTGGCTGGGGATGCCTTACCACACTCTCAGTAATATCTCCTATACCCATGTGCTAACATTTCAAGGGTATTGGAGCACTACCTCCACTCGCATAGGTTTCAGTTTTTAATGCGGAAGCCAAATGCACACATTTTGGAGGTAAATTATGCAGAAAAATACTTTACATTTCTGCTGAGGCAAATGGTTTTTAAGTAGGTCTCATAATTACTTCGGGTGGAGAATGTGCTTTTTCTCTTTGGTCTGTTCACTCGCAGTTCATATGAGGAAGGATTATATTACTATCATTACACAAATACTTAAATGGGTCCATTGATTTGTTTAGAAATGAGGTATCAATGACAGTTAATTATTCAATAACTGATCATTAATTTTGGGCTAATGATCAGAGACCCCTAGGTCCTTCTAATTTTGCTTGGCTCAAAGGAGTAAATGAAATCTGTTTGTTAAAAGCATACAGCAGACTACTAAGCATTCATTTTCATTCTGCTACAGTAAAATGGTATTTTAAACAGATTCATGAAATGTTTTAATACTACTCAAGCAAACCTATCAATAGAAGAAAAGTTAAACACACAGTCAAGGGGATTATTATCTAGTTGTCTATATCGTTCAACTAATCTGACACCTTCCCATGTGTTTTTTTTGTGGAAAACAATTTTTGCTTACTTAAACGGCCTGATTTTAATTAATCTTTCCCACTTTTCCTTGCATTTTAAGCTATCCTAAAGATCAAGGACTGTTTGTACCTACTGGGCCACAGCAGTACCGGATGATGTTCGAAAAACACTGCTTATATAATGAGAGTATCACCAGTTCTTACATTTTTAATTAAAGTTTATTCTAAGTGTGCTTTCCAATACCTGTGTCATTGCCCTAATGATTAATAAGCAACACAATATTTTCTCTCACTTCATCTTCATGGGATTGAGTTCTAAAATTTCCAGAGAATAAATTAGAGAGGAATTAAGGTTACAAAATAGAGCTAATGTCAAGCTGAAACTGTTTTCATTAACTCAATGCTCACTTCTGCCAAGGTCTGCAGCACATATTTGATTCTGTAACATCAGTGTGCTGAGATCATTCCAATACCATAATAGAGCACATTTAAAATGAGCAATTGAAAACTTGCAGCCTTAGCCCTGGATTTATTTGCTTTTCTTGGCTAAATGGACAAAAAAATAGCCTGGGTGGAGATCTGGTTTCCGTTCACTTCAGTGGAGTTAATGCCGTGTTTGGCCAGTGCAAGGAGAAATCAGGGAGGTGGAAGTGTGCCGTAAGAAGCTGCACAGTGTCACTTTTGCATGGGCCACAGGCTTATTCAGAATGTTTTAGTAATTAAAGTTCCTGTGAAACATAACATGTAAGTCAGTTTTCAAGAAATAGTGTGACAGATGATAAACTTCTCTATCGTGTGAAACATGTATTTTGGGAAATCTATAAAACTTATTTGAGTAACAGAAGGACTGTGATAATTCCCATGTGCAAAACCAGAGTCGGAATAAGCCCACAGGAAATGTACGTGTGTCTGTCCTCCATGGTGGAAAAGAGACTGAAAAATACAGTCTCATTAATGGGAAGACACTGCTCTGGCAAAAATTCCCCCCGTAGTTCAAAATTGCAGCTGTGTCACTTCAGTGTGAGTGTTACTTGTGTGATCACCAGAGGTCAGTGTCACCACAGGCTGCAGCGCAGAGAGGGAGGGAGATGCTGCTTATAAAAGATGAAAACAAGCTCGCCTGATCCCTCCAGAGTTTGCCCGTGCTCTAACATCAAATATAACAAATTCACAAGCCTCTTTCTTCTTTTTGAGACGGACGGTAGATGAGTAGCGGGAGTACTGAGGAGAGAAAAAGACAAGGGGAAAAAGAATTGGGGAGCAGTAAGGAAATGGGAAATGGGAGCAGGAATAAAATAAACTTGGCTGGCTGCTTTGTGACCATAAAAGATATTGCCTTCAGATTCTAAAGCAGACAACTCCCACCTGTGTTAAGGCATGTACCTAGCAATATAAATTATTGCCAGCTTCAAATGCCGAGAAATTATGAGGCTGGCTCACAGTGTTTAAATAATTAAAAAGTACTGTTTTCTTTTCCTTTGTCCAGGAGCTGGGCTGTGTTTTTCTTTTCGCCGTATTCTCAAGCTTTGCTCCACTAATATAATACCTGAGAAAGTGTGTATGTGTGAGTCTGCATGCATGCAATTTTAATGACATACAAAATCTTCAGGTTGTCTAGTTTGCCTGCAGGGGTTGTAGTTTAAGAAAAATACAAGATGAGGAATAAAATTGTGGGAGCTAGGAAGGCTGCTGCCTCAGTTGCTCACTGTCCTTTGACAAATGCTTCTATAGCTGTAGCCTTTGTGCATGGGTCAGAGGTGATGGATGAAGGGGTGTGAGCTGTTGTTGCTCCATCACCTTGGTGTAACACCAGACCTTGATACCCTGAGGGTATCAGTGGTGCTCTCTTCCACCTTTACATTCTGCACGTGTGGGGCTGTGAGTGGGCATGCAGGACACAGCAGAAGCTATGGTCAGGAGCAATCATTCAAGAGCAGAAGGGAGAGTAAAAAGATTCACTCATCTTTCTTGGGGCACTTTGAGATGTGTGAACAAGTTTAACAAAAAGTGCTTTCCACTGGTTTGTTCTTATTGGTATTTTTGGAGGTTAATCTCCTCCCAGTGCTAAAGCAGGCTGCAGCAATTTTAATACTGGTACAGAGACATCCTGGGGTTAGATGCCCTGCATTTGGTAGGATTTTTTTTTTTTTTACAATGGCAGAATATTCCATTAGGAAAGGAACTGTGGGTTACAACCACAGCCTGAGATTTTTTCCTGCTGGAATATAGTCTTTCTGTTCAGCTTTTACAGTCCGCCAAAGCTCCTGTGTTTGTCATGCTGGGTTCAAACATCAATACAGCCATCAATAGCTCAGAATCAGTGGTGTAACTGCCATGAAAGAAACAAGTTTGTTTCCAAGCTCCTTCTGTACAATGCTGTGTTTTAACATGAATATCTTCTTTTTGTGATTTAATTAATGGCCAAATTTGGAAAAGAAATGACTTTAAAATATCAGGTATAGAGAATCATTTCTTGAGTAACCTGAGATATTTTTCACAGTCAAAGAACATAGACCACCTCTCACATGGAAGGCATTTACCTGCCACCAGGCAGAACTTCAGCATTTATCCAACCATATCAGCTGCTCTGAATTCACTTCAGGGTAAAGTCCTCTTCAATATTGCTCCAGAAAAATGATACAGCTTATCAAAAGAAATTATCTAGATAATGTCATGACAGATACATGACAAACTTGCTTTCTCTGCACAAGTCTTAGGGCTAAGCAAATACAAATTGAGCCTCTTTCCCAAGGCAAAATGCAAGTCGATTTTTGCACAACCCAACTAAAGAAAAGTAGGACAGTTCTCCACACTGAGATTGAAAGTAGCACGGGGTAAAAGTCCTAAAGCCGGGAGTCTTTAATGCAGCCTCCATATTACTAAAATTTATAAATACCAGACATTTTGGTGTATTTGTTCCAGTTCACTTTCATGTGATGAGGACTTGGGATTTGAATGATGTTTAATTGGTCTCAGCATAGTGTTGTGATCTCTCTCAGCAGCTTCTGTGATCTACCATGATGATGCTCTGACAGGTTGCAGTGCAAAGGGCTGAACAAGTGTACACTCCTATTTACAGTGTCACAATCTGAGATCCATCATCAGGCTAAACAATCCATGGCAGCAGAATCCTAGCAAGTTCACATAGCTGCACTGAATTAAAGACATAATTTTAAAATAATAACAGAAAAAAAATCATATACATATAAGGCAAGAATTTATTAAATTTGCATATTCTCAACAGTTTGTTTTCCTCTAAACATTTCTGAATACTTTACCACATATTTTCTTGTAGTAATCATTCCCCTTTCTTTCCCTCCAAAATATACCTCACCTTTCCAAAATACAGACATATCTCAGGTAAAAAGCAAGCCTTGAAAAAAGTTAAGACACAGCTGGGAAGATACATTTCCTTAAAATTTTAACATTGCAAAAGTTCTTTGATCCCTAAAATCAACTCTCTTCTATAATTCTCTGTTCTTTTTATAGGTTAGTCTGGTCTTAAAGTATTAACTCAGAAACACTTTCCAGTCATATTCAATGGTGTTTAGGGAACAACACACTAATTGTAAAGTAATAGTAATAACAACAATAATAGCCCATGTCAGTATGGGAGCTGGTAGAGATGAGTACTTTTAATAAGTCTGATAGAAAGCATGAAATTCAATTAATGCTCTTTGGCAAACTTCCAAGTTGTGTTAGGACATGGCAGAAGCCCACTTATGGGTTAACCCTGTGAGGGTTGCTGAGTCTCAGTAACAGCTAGCTGAAAAACTTTCTGTGCCACTTAAGCTGCTGACCACTCACATCATTTCTGTACTTTCTGCACCTTGCAGGGGTAACAGAGACACCACAACACTGCTGGTAGCAGATGCAAGGAAAATTTTCCCCAGAGGAAGAGCGTGTGCAAAAAAAGAGACGTGTTTCAGGAATATGCACCTCTCTTTTGCAAGCTTGGGATAACAACATCACACCCTGTAATGATCTCTGAATGCCGAGGCATGCTTTCAGCCCTTCAGAAAAAAAAGGCAGCAGTGAAGGCAGAAGCTATCCAAGAAACTCTCTTGTTGTAGACACCAATGTTCATGGGTGTCTGAGCTTGTTTGGGATGTACGAACTGTGGAAGAAGGTAGGGAGGATATTCATATTGTTTACCTTCAGGGACTTAATACGCACATCCAGAATGGCAAATTTCCTTCAGTTTCCGTATTTCAGTGAAGAGAAATAGATTCTGCAAGGAACTGAGCTTAGGTGATCTACTTCTGTCTCTGGCTGAATAAAAAGGATGGAAATGCTCCTAATTCAGGTACTTAATTATCCTACCCTTCTCAAATTAGACATCTAAGTGAACTGCCCGGAAGCTGCCTCTTGGACCATCTCGAGTGTCCCCTCCTGCTGAATGCTCAGGCTGATGCCTGCGAGGGTTGCCTGCTACTGCTGTAGGGGAGGAGATATACCTGAGGAAGAGGTAATGAAACAATCCAGAGGTTTTTGAGGTTCCACACAACATGTGGTGGAGTAGGACATCTGGAGGACTTTAAGGTCCCAGGTGGGTTTACTCAGTGTAACAAAGAAGAGGAGAAAACTGCTGGGTGAAATAAAGTGATTAACACAGAAAATAAAACCCCCCCCTATTTTCATAAGGAAATGGTTTGGCAAGATTTTGGTACTGTGTCCAAGGTCAAAAAAGGTTTGCTTCAGGTTTTCTCTTGCTGTTAAGTGATGCACATCTGCAGAGTGCCAAAGAAGGATGCAGAAAAAGACTGGAGACTTCTGTGTTACTGAAACCTCAGTTTCACACAGCTCCGCTAGCTCCTGCTCTGAGGCACTCTCATTTCCACCCCAGCTAAATTGCAGAGCTGTGCAGTACATCCTGAATGTCTGCCTCAACATCTTGGTCTTGAGGTAGAGACTGTGGTCACAGGCCTTACCCACAGAGGCAGGGCAGAGTGTTTGAAGGGGAACAATGCAACAGGGCAGCAGAGAGCTGAGGCACTTTCTGCTGAGACCTATTGACAGTTGGACAGCCTCTGGAAAAATTGAAAGGCAGCCATGATGACCTGCAAGTAGTTTTTAAAGGTGTAAACCCAGTTTTCCTAGTTCTTCCAAGACTGGGATTTCTCTAGCTACACATTTTGTTATAACCACTGGACAATTAACTGTGACTACAACTCCTTAACAATTTAGTTTGTTCTGTAACTCCATGACTATTTCTGCTGCCTGGTATGACCACTAAAATATATGTAAAATGTGTGTATGTATGTATGTATGTAAACTAAAATGCCTGGTATGTATACTAAAAATCTCCAAGTTTCCCAGTCCATAAATTTGATAAATTTGCTCTGGGCATTCAGCTGATAGCACTGTGGACTGGAGCTGTAGCAGTGCCTGTGATGCTACATGGAGAGAAGAGTCCTGCCTTTATTCACACAAAGCTGCATCACTCCAGCTCTCACAGCAGTAGACCTACTCGCACCTGTAGTTTGGATTCTTGTCTTTTCCAAAGTTCTGTTCTCAGGAGTCTGAGACTGTCATAGGCAGTTAGGGAAAGTACTTAAAAATAGCACAATTTCATACCATTTGAGGCTGTGTTCTTCTACATATTTCAAATTATAAATTACTAAGAGCTCGTTTTCAGAGCACGATACTGTAATATATGTGGTGTACATTCATATAAATGTGAGTACCTTTACTTTTAGAAGACCACCAGGGAGACTTGCTGGCAATTTTCTATAGAGAAGGAAGTGGAAATAGATGTGGACTGCTAATACCAGAATATTACCTACCATCTGGATAGGCTTAACACATGATAAACTGTGAGGTTTGAACATAGATTTGTGGTGCTTGAGGAGATTGCTTAAAAGCCTGTCTACATTATACTGGCCTGACTCTCATCCTGTGGAGCCTTAGTCTGTTTCTTTTTACAAGGGGAACGCAGAACAGCAACTGAGAGATATAGAAGCCTCAAATTTAGAATCATAAACTAGAAATAAGAGTGTGTTTAGAGATTTTCTACTAATATTTTTTTTTAAAAATCACCTCTTGGTATTCAATTACAGAACTCTAGATTCATAGATTATGAAACCAAAGAGAAAAACTATATTCAATCATTTTTTTAACCTCCCATTTAACAAGGACCAAAAGGCTTTTAAACTCTTTGGTTTAGCTCCAATCTCAGCTTCTCATGGAGCTACACAATTTATTAAAATTTTCTAGGCTTGTTTCAATTTTTTTTCTGATGTGGAATCTATTAAATACGTTAACACCTTGTTTGGGACTTAATTACTGTCACTGATAGAAAGTGTAACTTGTTACTTCAAATTACGACTACTGTAGAGTTGTTATAGTTATGATGGCCAGAGGGTGTAAAAAGCAGATTTCATAAGGCCCCAGTAGTATTTTTTAGAAGACAGATTGATAGAGTTGAGATACAGTTGAGATGGAAAAAAGAGGAGATTTAACACTTTTGTACCTTAGAGCTCACCTGTTTTTTATCAATGATATGAGTTAGACATAGAAAATAATACTTCTCCCTGAAAATGTTGCCTGACATAAGAACGATACAGGCATAATTTGTTGGGATCAGTTATTGCAAGGGCAAGTTATAAAGCACTACTGCTTTCTGATGGCTTTTCTCTGGCCTAGGAAGAGCAGAATGGGTGACAGAGGTTCTGTGATGTACACTGTTAATGTACAGCTATAGGAGGGTGAGTTTTATTCTCCCTCTTGTCTCCTTCTCCCCCACTGTCCTCTTGCTGGGCTATGCCCCAACACTGTGTTGCTCATATGTGAGTTATCAGGAGACCGATTCAGCTGGCATTGCCTCATCAGTCCCTTTTTATTTATCACTGATACAGTTTTCTAACCACCCTCAAAATTTGTAAATGATCACTTTGGCTTCAAAGTTCTGGAGGGGTCTTGAAGAGTCATTTAGACCATATCTCTACTAGAGATCACATGAAAGTGAACTTACATAGACCCAATATAATTAACCAATTCTTAAAAGTCTTCATTGATAAACCCTCAGGTTTTCTAGGTATCCTCTTTGTGACAGTTAACTGCATTATATTTCAGGAAGTTCTTCCAAACAAAACAAAAGTTCTTTCTTTCTTTTCTTTTCTAAGTCTTTTACTCTGAACCAATACAAATATTTCACAGCATGACATTAAAAACTGATCCCTGAGGACTTGACTAGGAAAACATAATTTCTGTGACAATTCCCTGTTTGCAATTTCAAGAAAACCTCATACTTTTAAAGCTATTCAAGATACACCATATTGAGTTTATTGTTGTTTTACTTTCTTAATCAAAATTTCATGAGGTACCAAGTCATATGTCTTACAGTACTTGTGTGAACACTATTACCTTTATCAACCAAACACATCCAATATTTGAAAGCTAATGAGCTATCTAAGACAGTTTCTTAATCATGCCTATTCCTTTCCAGCAGAAAACCCCAAACTTAATCCTTCCCCTGCCAAGCCCTTCCTGTGGCTTATTTGAAATACCTCCTTTTTAGAAAACTGGGAGAGAATGAATCTTGTTTTGTGAAAGGGAGAAAAACAAAGCTGTTGCTTCCTGCTTTCTCCTTACCTCTTCCCATTGCCTGCAAGAAAACAAGCTGGCTAAGTGGTACACGTACATATAATTAAAGTGAAGCCATTTTGGAAATAATTCCAATTTACAATGAAAAAGTGACGTATTAGCTCGCAAATGATGTGTTTCAAAATTAGAGGTGTGCATAGGTTAAGTTTAAGTTGATCGTTAAACATAAAATATGTCAATTAAAAAAACCAACAACCCTACTAACTACTGTCATTTTCAGAACAAGTGAATGAGAACATCAAGTAATGAATTGAAATTAACTTGTTTCTCAGTAATCACAGTCTATCTAATTTCTTATGTCTTAAACATCTGTTACTTCCACATCAAAGGAAGGGTGGTTATATTGAAAGAAACTGGACAGTGTAACTAGCTACTGGGGAGCCTTCCTTGCCAAACAGAAAATACCCTACTACACACAGAGGAAAAAGGAACCTGAGTTATTTTTACCTAGACATATTTTAGCCATATATTCATATATTTCCACAGAGAATCCCTGCTGAATCATATGTTTTGAGATAAGAGGGCAACAAAAATTAAAGTGATTATTCATTACAGTTATTTTCAGTAGATTCATTATAAAGTCAGTTTCATTATGTTTTTCCTCCCACTTCCTTTAACTGAAGTGTGGCTGAAGAGAAGCCTAAGTTCAGTGCAATGCAATTTAATGGAAGGTTTAGCTAGGAAGAGGTAATGAACACCTGTATCAAAAGTAGTGGTTACCATAAAATGATACGTGTGTTAAATATTTACCAGATTGCAGTATTATTTTCTGCTCAAAGTTTACGGAACTACTTAGTGTCCTAGGCTTGATGATGTGATAACCCTTGGTAAATATTGATTTTTAAATGGTGACCACTGTACAAATTTATACTTGCTAATGGAGGTCCACAAAGCAAACAGTACTAATTGAGCAAAAGCAAGGCACTTCTTCAGCTCATATGTTTGACTTGACATACCGTGCCAGACACAATGCAGCTCCCATGTGCTTCCCACCAAAATGAGGGATGTTCACCATGCCTCTGGTCAACATGGAGATGTAAAGAATAAAATATGGTAATTTTTCCTTGTGTAACGTACACCTTCATAGAAAGCCAAATGAGGGATTAACTGCTCTCAAAACACTTATCATTCTACCTTCTGGTGCTTTTGCTGCCTCACACTTCCTTTCATATTTTTTAGCCTTTTAATCTTTGTGTTTTCAAACTCTTCGGCAAAGCAGAGTTATGGCTAGTAGTTCTAATGGCAAAGCTTTTCCTCAAACCATGATTCTAAGGATCTGTCTTGTTTTCCCTCATTTCAAAGACTCATTCATAAGAGGAACTGAAGAGTCACCCTGACGTCACAGGGCTTGATTTTTGGACCGCAGAAAGGAAGGTGTTAAGACTCACAGAACACAGATCTCAGTGGCCTGAGCTGAGATCTGAAGGGGCTTTGTTGCCATTGCACAACAGCTTTGAACCAATACTGGAGAGACCATCCATACACCTGTACTCTGCCAGTCTGCCCTTGTTCTCAGTTATATTGTATTTTATGCACAGCAGGAAAGAATTCACTGTGCAAGTGATGTAGAGTTACTTGCTGGGTGTAAATGCTTTGCCTATATTCCAAAAATACTTAACATACTGCAGGCTGCACACTGCAAGATTCTTCATTTTAAATGCATAGAATTGAAGAGATTGTGAGATTACTGAGAAAAACTGCTTATGTATTGCTGGACCTTAAATTTCACCCATTTACCCTAGACTGAGCACCCCAATTAAGGCTGGAGCATATCTTCTGAAAAGAAATCCTGACTTGAGATGAGTTGAATTTTTTAAAAATTGGAAAATCCCCAACTTTCTTGAAGACAACTTTATCAGATTGTACATTGCTCCCTTGGCATTTCAAGCATGGTGAAAGTCAACGTGCAAAAAAATTTTCTTCTGTCACGTTGTAGAGAAGAAGCAAATCAGTCATAGCCAAATTTGGTATACTGTATATAAATGAAAAATAATAATAATAAAAAATGTGTATGTGAGGGCAAATCTTTATCAAGAGCTTTATGCTTACAGAGGAAGTTATTTAGTGAACTATTATAACTAGATGGAGCAAGAAGACCTCAAATCAGATTTACCTGCTCTGCTGGTGTCCACCGGACAGTGAAGAGCTGTTGAGGAAGAACTAGGAATAAGGCAGTAATGACCCTCTCAAGCTTGCCTTTGTTTAGTCCATTGCAATGGAAGGAATAAATATAACCTAAGTTCACTGAGCTAGCTACTCAGATACGTTCAGGCCAGAGGTGTTTATATGTTAAACTTCCCAAGAAAAGCTTGCATGAATAAACTCCTGTTTTACTTCAACTCTTCACCTTCTTCTGCAGGGGCAGGCTTTTCTAAAATATTTCATGATTTTTGAAATTAATTTTATGTTCCATATAACAACCTACTACAGCTTAGCTTGACAGCTAAAGATATTTCATCACATTACATTCATGATTTGACCTGTATTTCAAGCATGGCCTCCACAGAAAAATAGTAGTATTATAGTAGTAGTATATGTATCCCTCAGCCACCTGGGCTCAGTTTGAGTAGAATCTCTTTTAGATCTCTAACTTTCAGTGCTCTGAGCTTATGTCTGTAAGGAAAGAAGTTGTAACAAATGACCAACTAGCAACCAAGAACATTACTGGGTGTTTTGCTGCTATAAATTGCAACCTATTTTTGTATTTCTGTAGCTATAGACAAATTGTACATTTACATAAAAAATATGGCTTTCTGGTATGAGAATATTAACAGGTGCTTCCAACAATCTAATTGCTTTCTTAGACAATAATGATGTCTTATCAAAACCTACAGCATTGTTCCCATAGTATCTTTACTTCAAAACACTGAAATTGAAGAAGGGAAGATACACACTTTTGCCCTTTCTAAAGGGAAAACCTGAGCAAATTTTGCTTCAGCAAAGATATCAGTTCTCGCAGTCAGTGGATAGTGAACAGAACAGAACCTTCTCAATTGGATAGTAGTGAGAGGCTCAGCCTTTCTGTACAATGTCTGGGAACAGGCATCCCACAAGACACACATGAGAAGCTTCCCAGCAGCCTGGCTGACAGTCTAGGGAGGTTGTGACTGCTGGAAACCATACACTTCAAACTGTTGTAAACTCAGAGAAAATCCTTGGCACAAAATCATGTGGAGCTCAAGGCTTTCAAAAACCCTACTAGTGTATTATTGAAGATGCTTAAGTCCTTCCAGCTAAGCTTTCCAGCTTGGCTTTCCCAAGGTTTCAGGACCGATCCATCTGAGGACCATCAGCTGTCAGACCTGGAGGGAACCAGTCTTGTTGTCTACACGGTTTTGTGAGACCTTGCAACAACTGAAGAAGACAACTCAGCTTGTGAATATTATACACAGCTGAAGTTTAAAAATCTTGTAAGAAGTCATATAAAATCAACTGCAGTAGATACTGCCCTAGAGCCTTACAAACACTCAACTACACCACACAATACAGCAACACAGAAACTGTTTCATAACACAAAACCATTGCAAGTTTATCTATTAATGGCATAGAAAATCACTAAGGCCAAAAGGGAAGAGAATCTCCAAGTCTGTTTCAGCAGCTCCTTGCCAAATTGTGGACTGAAATGTGAGCAATACCTTTAAATCTGAAGCAAAATCTGGCAGCCCCTGCAAACATTTGGGCTGGACTATGTTGCACGACTTCAGCTCTGAATCCAATTTATTTGTACTAAATCTACAGTTACCGTTAGCAGATTTGAAGCTAAACATATATGTCAGTTGAATATATGAATATACGTGTTATTTTTTTCTGGGTACATGCTTAGCTTATAAATGTTACAAACATTTTTTTTTGTCTTATCTTTGTACATTTACTCTGTGTTGTCTATGGAGAGTACCTTACATATTCCTAGCATCCTCTTCTTTTTCTCCACTACAATTTGGATTCTGTACAAGGGAGACACATCAATAACTTGTATTTGTTAATATAATTTAACGGTTCTAGGTGATTTTATTTATATTTCTCCTTTTTAAAGTTACTCAGCTATATAGATAAATGTATGTCTGTATACATGTAGCTTTAGTAGAAATAAGGACAATGTTTTACATGATTCCAAATCTGTGTACCAATTAAATTAGTTAAAAGGTTTTTTCATCAGTTACAATGAAATACCTACTCCATTGAAATCATCAGATAAGTGCCATCCTGGACTTCAACCAAAATTACAAACACCCCTTTCTCCCCTCTGAGTTTTATTTTTTTTTAGTTTGCATTGCTCACCATGTGCAGAAGTCTTAGTGCACAGTAATATCAGATGTATCCAGAATACAGACCAATGAAATATTTACAAACAGATGAAAGTGATATGTGTGTGGGGTTTGTGTTGTTTGGTGGGAGGTTTTTTGTTGGTTTTTGGTTTTGTTTTTGTTTAAAGAACAAAACTGAAGTATATCTTGATCTTTTGGCGGGGTTTGGGAATGATTTAAAAAAACCCAGAAACAGGAGAAACAGGCTGAAGAAAAGCTGCCTTTTCCTACCAGTGGCTTGGACAAGGCATTTTATAGTGTTGTCCTGCTCATGTAAGTGCTTGGATGCTCTGCAGGTCATTTCCCTTGTGACTGAAGGAAGTTTCGATTTTTTTTGAAGAAGAAGAAGAAGAAGAAGAAAATACTTCATAGGCTGTATGGACTTCCAGGACTAGTTAGGTAAAACTACATTAAGATTAGCATGGATGTGAGAAATCTTGGCTTATATTTGAAAATGCTTCATTCCATATCAACTCCCCTGCCACCCTGCAAAAAAAAAAAAAAAAGGAGAAATAACATGATAAAAATATAATCAGTAGGATTATGAAAAGAAGTGGAAAATGTGTTTAGAACCAAAAAATGTATACTGGTGTTTATATATTAGTTGTAATGAGTTTATATATCAGCTTGTTGTAGCAAAATTGATAAAATGTGTGCCCATAAATTATGAACTTACTTTGTGTGATGGTCTTTCTACCTATGAGATAAAAAAAAATAGAAATAATGAGTCATCAAGAGTTATGCTTATTTCAAACTCTGAAAATTACAGTCTGAATATGGAGAAATCCAGTCATAGCACACAAGAGAGAACACACAATGAGATCACGAGGAGTTTTCCAGCTATGTTATGCAACAGCTGTGGGGTATTGCATGGTTCCTTGATCTGTAAGGGTATAGAAAATTACGTAGAGTTTTGTTCATAGGGCTGCAAAACAAAAAACTTTGTTGAAGCAAGCTCACAATTACTATTTCTTTTAGGTCTGAGACAATGTAAAACGAAGAATGCCATTTGGTAGTTGTATCTGTAAACTGTTTTTGTTTCATAGAATATAATATGGTGGGACACATTAGGATCACTGAGTTTCAGATAATTCTCTTGAAGATGCAATTGATGAGAAGTCTCATTAACTGATGAGAAATCTGTAGTGGTTCAAATATTTGCAACTCTCTGGAGTTAGGCAAATTTGCTATTTTGATTATTTATTTGTCTGGAATACTTGTGAGGTCTCCAGTTTTCCTAAAGAATCACATAACTTTTTTTCAAATGCCACAAATAGTTTTGGGTTTTTTTAATGAGAAAGTGATTTCCTAGATTTCTGTTAGAGCTACCCATATTGTAAGACTATGAATTTTACAGTGAGAAAAAGCAGAAATATTTTTTGACTAGCAGCACTAGACACTTCATCCTCTTTATATATCATTAAACACTTGTGGCCCTTTTATTGCTGTGACAACCAATGAAGAGTGCTCAATCATATCAAGTTTTTAATTGATTACTTAGATTACTTAAAAAACTCTGATTGCTGGCATGGATTTAAACAATTGGACAGAGCACAACCAACAATTGGCAAGGAAGACTGGGCAAGCCCATATGGACTCTGACCTTATCTTCTTCCTAAAGAGACTGAATTTCCACTCTTTAGGTTTCATACATAGCAGAAGAAAGAATCAAAAACATTATCAGTTTTTTTGGTTCGTTGTTTTTATTTTTTTTTTGTTCTGATAAGTTATGTAGCCTATTTTTTTATCTAATTCTAAAATGTAAAGAAGTCAGAAGTCAGCTAAAGTAACAAAGAAATGAAGTGTAGCGGTTTTGCCATCCCTCATTCTTGTTATTCAGCCAGCTCAAATTTTCTGCCTAAAAGCTAATACAGAGTTTTGCTGCACTTGTGTTGTCTGCCCAAATGGCTTCTAACTGGGCGCTGTCAAGAGCACTTGGTCTCCATCTGTGACATGTATGTGTCAGACAGAGCATGCATAAAAGGACACTGTTTCTAACTGCTCAGAAGGAGCCCAGCAAGCCACCAGGGCTCAGGGCAAGCCCAGCCCGGGTCTCTTGCTGGTAAATTCATTGTGCTGACTGACAGTGCCCTGCAGGTCTCACTATTCAAGGGAAGGGTGAACTTTCTCTATAGGAAAATGAGCTTTCGTTTTCACCTCCAATTTTCACCTCTGAATTTCAGTGAGCATCTCAGATAGCAACAGTTCTCAGCCTGAAACAACTCAAATGCCCCTCTTTCTCAAAAAAAAAAAAAAATCTCCTTGTTATTCTGCAGAAGTTCTTAGTTTTAATCCAATACTGACCTTGGACTATCTAATGATCTTCACATGCTACCCAGCTCTGAAATAAGCACCTAATTTTTCATTTAACTATACAAGACTAAATATTTAGTTTAATTATTTGTGGGTGGCCATCCATTCTTAATCAGCTAAGAAAATCAATATTTATTGTATTTGTGGAAAACAATATTTAAGGCTGGAATAGCTCATTAATGAAATAAACCCATATTTTCTCATTACTTCACATTTGTTTGGTTTTAGAGAAAAGTTATGATACCATTTAATCATTGTAAATTGCTGAACTGGAAGTTTTCAAAATTTCCCTAATTTGAAGTCACAAAAAATTTAATCATGTCCCAAAGCACCTTCTTCATATATTCTGTCTCTGAGTATATATGTTAATGTGCATTAATTATACTCTTTCTGAGCACTGTACATGTTTCTGACATGAGGATTCTACATTACAGTGAAGGATCATTGTACTTTCTAGGCCCACTGCAGCTACAGCAGCTTCAATCACTTTAATATATTTTATTACAAGTAGCATTTAATTAACAGTACATCTACTGTCCATGTGAAGGATCCAGTATTGCACAGGTTTAGGCACATTCTTAATTTTGTGCACTCTGGATAGTCCTATGGAACTGATGGTTTTGTTAAAACAATGGGATTCTACCCCCAAAAAAACCTATTAGACTTTCACTGCTGCATGAAGTGGCTGGCACTGCAGAGACATGAAAGAGGAATGAGAACTGTGTCTGAGAAAAATAAGATATTTTGGACAGAATCAGGAGATTAATTTCATTTCTGCCCATATTTTATTTTTTTAAAAAGGAATTGATTTGCTGGTACTGGAAGATATAATTCTGTGTATCTGAAGAGGCCTTCTTAATATGCTGAGGTATCTCTCTCAGGGTAGGTTTAAGGTGATTGTATGGGACAGTAAGCAAGTGTATCTGCGACTGGAGCTTTTACCTCCAGTATTGTGAAAAAGAATCTTTAAAAGATGTACTTTTTTTTTTTTTTAAAGAATAATTGGAAATAGAATCTTTTGGAGAGTCAAGAAAATACAATATTAATCTTTTGGAGACAGGGCAGAACAGCTTTGAAAATCTGTCTTGGTCTGGTTACCTAAGTCACACGTATTGTGCATGCCTCTTCCTTGCATGGATTTCCTGTAGGTTCCTCAAGGCAGATATAAAGTATCCTGAACCAGAGAGTTATAAAAAACATCACTGTGCAAAGGAGAGGTCTCAGGGCATTTTCAAAGTCTTGCTAGTGGTTTTGTGCTTAGTTTGTACCTTTGGTCACACTCTGGATTAGAGATGTGGCTGCAGGAAAGATGGGAACTTTCCAGCACAGCACCAGCGTGGTTTAGGATGGGGTTAGAAAAAAGGTGCTAAAATTTTGTTTTTCTGTTGGTAGTTGAAAAAATTTATTAACACAAAGAAATAAAAGAGCCATTATATAATTGTACATGGCAAAGAAATTTCAACATTTAATTACCTCTCTAGCTATCTCTCTCCCTCTCTCTCTCTCTCTCTCTATCTATCTATCTATCTACCATTTATACTGTATATTTAATCACAAGTTCTAAAATATTTCCTTCAGAAAAAATGCAATTTCTTCACACTGGTGTTGAACTGCAAATTATCTGGAAGCTCACACTGTTTGAAAAAGATTGCGTCCCCTTTCTGTGAAACCACTAGGTGGAGATGTAGGTTTACCAAGCTAGGATTGCAATAAGCTTCAAAAGGAACAAGACTGAAAAAACGCCTCTTAAAAAAAAAAAAAAAAAAAAAAAAAAGTACCAGATTGATAAATTATGTATCTTGTTGGTTACAAATTCCAACACATCTTTGAAGGGGGAAAAATGGGAAAAAACTAAATGCTCAGTTGTAAAATTGTCCAAGCAAATTATTATTTTTTAAGACACAAGTTCTGATGTTTAAGACTGAGAGAATAATCGCTTCATGTTATAAATTGTCTGCTGCCAATACACACACATTTTCCTTTATTCTTCTACCAGCTGCTAGCTCATGCTATCAGTGGTCAGGAACAAACAAACAAAAACTACCCCTAAATTTTTTTAGCTTGCTTTCAAACTTTCAAACCAGTGGATACATGCCAGCATCTGGCAGATTTCAGGACTGTTTGCTCAAGTTGAGTGAATTACTTTTAATTCTGGAACTTTTTCAGCAGCATCCTAATATCTGGTATAAGACGTAAAAAGCAAACTATGATATTCTGAGCTGCTTCCTTTAAAGTAAGACTTGCTTCTTTCTGTCTTTCTGCCATATATGTTTAATCATGGAAAACCAAAATAAGCAATTGAATGAAAGAGCTGTTTATGTGTACTGCTTCCACTTTCCTTCTACACAAACCTTTTCTGATTCTACTGCTTATCTATGTGCACTGCAAAGTCTCCCACATCAGACAAGAAGAACCTGGGCATTTTACAGCAGAGAAGAAGGATTCAGAATTCATTCCTCCATATTTCTCCCGTTATTTGAAAATGCTCAAGCAGCTCATGCTAGTTTTTATGACAGGTAGGAAAAAAAGTGCAATCTTGACTTCCAAGCCTCAGAATCAAAGAGAAGTTCACTAATGTAGTCTATCCTGCCTTCAGATTCATGTAAGGGTCCTGTAAATTTTTTTTTTTTTTTTTTTTTTTGGTCACTGTAACTTTCAAAATCCTGTTAGAAAGGATGTGGAAATGAAGTCATCTCCTTTTGAAACATTAGAAAAAGAAATGTATTGCAGATATTAGTTTTGAAAAGGTCAGTATCTTCATAAAAATGACCCCTCCTTTTCTTTAACCTTGGATGTGGACCTGCTTTTAGCCAAGTGCCTGAGATTTAATACAGTTCACTACTGGCCCTGTAATTCTGTTAATAGTGTGTGTGAAAGTCTTAGGTGTGAGTGGGTAAATCATGTATCAGTTCTAGCTTTTTTTTTTTCTTTCTGATTTCTATCAAAGTCTTCTTGATTAGTGAGAAAAAAATTGGGAATGATACTTCAGAAGTAAAAATTGAGAATTGCAGTGTTTTAGATTACATTGTCCAGCGATGTTATTATTTCTGTCAGTGCCTGCAATTTCTAGGGCTATTTCTAGGGAGGACAGCAGAAATGGGAGTAACTACTAAATTAGGTCAAAAGAAGGGAGGCACTTCTTTTTCTGCTAGAAAACTCTTTAAACTCCCACCATCTGACAAACTCCCAGAACTGGCGACACAGGATCCTGCAGCTGTATTCATCATATTCACGGGAAAATGCAGGCTGTTAGGAAGATAAACAATGAAGCTCTTCCAATAGCTAAAAGCATAAAAGGGGAACAATTACAGTAAGAAATATAAGAAAAGGGAGCTTCTTTAACAAATGATATTTTAATTTTGCAGAAGGTGTGCCCTTACATCTTAAAAAAATATATTTCTCATGCTCTCACCCTACCCTTCCACACTGCAGTGCTTCACAATTAATGCTGTTAATAATAAAATGGGAATCCTCATTATTTATTTGGATTTAAAAACTCAGGCTTCTTCATTAAAAAGTACTTCAGATCTTGCATGGTGAAAATAAGATTATTAATTGTTTTATTTTTGAATATTACAAGTCCTAAGAAATAGAGGAAGACAGAGAAATCAGTGCTAAGCAGAAATGCAAAAGGAAATCTGTTTGGGGAGGTGGCAGAGTTCAGTTTTTGACTTAAATGATTGTGTGATTTATTAGTGTTATAAAAATATCTGGCATTTTATAAATACATCTACAAAAGCTACAAGTTCTTGTATGCAGAAAGAAAGAAAGAAAAGGAGAAGGATCCCTGGGTTGGATAGAAAGGATAAGGTTAAGCTTCAATTTGCAAAGCAATGCTTTCAGGAGGAACCTTTGTTTTTCGAGAAACAGAGTCACTAAGGTGAGAGTATTTCAGCTGATGAAGAGCAGCCTGCCTGCCTCCAGGCTAACATTTTAGCTCCATCCCAACTAAAACTTGGGTTTGTTATAATCCAGTTCAGATCCTTACCCCAACCAGCCCCCGCTTCCGCCTTCTCAGCCGACAATCTGCCCATCTTTTCATCCTACATTAGCTCTGAATACCTCCTAATCAGTTACAGATTTATAAGGACTACGAAGAGCCCCTGCATTAAACAGCTTTTTCTCTTCAAATGTTGAATATGAAGTTCTTCTTGCAAAGCATTTCCTACTGTGGTCACACATACACCTACAGAGGTACTTGCCAGAATAACCCAGCACAGAATTAAGGCTCTTCTGATAGTCGGGGAAAATAAAGATTTCATTTTAATCCTAATGGAAAAAAAAAAAAAAAAAAAAAAAAGAAAGGAAATAAAAGAAAAAATAGTGTTTGGCAAGCGACTCGTTCAGTCTGTAATGTTGCATCTTAACTCTTTATAAGCTACAGTCCAAGTTTGCCTTGAGTCATACCTTTTTTAATGTCCCTTAACAACAGGCCAAACTGGAAACAAGAAGCTGAAAAAGGCAAGAGTTTTCCAGCTTTAAGATTTAGGTGGCACCACAAAAGCTGAGTACCTGATTTCCCAGTTTCTTTGTCAATCTCCCCTCACAACCAACCTTCCTATCTTCAGCTCTCTCTTTAAAACTGTGTGCTAAGACTGTTGGACTAAGTTATAACATCTTCTACTGCGCTGTCCCTGGTTTTAGCGTCTGATATGTGCAATGCGCACGCTCAAAGGCAGAAACATCCTAACTTGCAGCCACTGTAACAAACTGGAGGGCACAGGGAGGGGGGAGGAAAGGGGGAGGACCACCCTCTGACTATCACATCTGAGGAAAACAGACGTTCCCCTCACCTTGAAACCCTCTCTACTTTTAGATGAGAATACATTTGATCAAAACACGATGCCATTCATCTTATGTGGCTGTTTGTCGATCATAGCTCCTGGAAGGATAAGCAAACCCTATGGAAAGGCATTTATCTAAATTATCCTGATAAAATGCTATCACTCTGTGGGAAAAGAAAAATGAGGCAGAATACTAGTTTCTACCCAATTATACTAACCTGGAGGAAAATCAGGATGTGAAGTTGAATTACGCTTAACAAAAGTCGGAGCATCAGTTTCAAAAAAGAAATACTTTCTTTAAATGAACTTTCTCTTTCGTGAGGATTCAGTCTGTGAGAAAACAAAAAGCAAAGAAGAAAAAAAAAACATTAAAAATATGAACTGGCTCTCCCATTCAAACAGCGTATAGTTAGTGTTTGTGACTTTCCCCTTGACAACTAGATAAGAAGATAAATGCATAGTTTCTCTTAATTAGCCTTTCTTAATTAAAAACACCAGAGGTATTTGTGATCATAATGAACTCTTCTGACAGAATAGTCACTTGTTCTTCTGGATGTCACTCCATGAAAATTAGATTTATTTTTTTAAAGGGGTATAAATTTGCAGCTAAGGAAGAAATAAATGATGCCCGCAAAACAGTGTCCCCTCAGTTTTATCTGAATGAGATGGATGTGTATCTTTTGGGTTTTAGAATGGTGTGGGGCAGTATTAGCCATCATTAGCACCCCAGTATGGATCCAATTCACTAATTACTTATGCTGTCTTGGTTCACTGCGATTTAAGTACCAAGTCAATCCCATTATCTGCAGTCTCCCAAGCTTGCCAGAGTCATCTGTCTTTTATGGAAAAAAAAAGCACAAGGGTTATCAATAGGACCCTGAAATACTTGGGATTTTCCCACTTCAGGAGGAGGCAAGATTAGTCCTGACTAAAGTTGCATCTTCTCTAAGCTGCTACTTTGGATGTGATAAAAGTGAATGCTGACAATTATCCATTACTACATAAAGAGTAGGAGAGAGAGAGAAGGAGGCAAGAGCAGTGAGGAGAGAAGTCTGCCACACACGCCTGCATCTGTCCTACGGTCGCAGGCAGCTTTTCATATCACCTCAGAGCTACAAATTACAATTCATCTGTTACAAACACATGATAATATAGTCAGAAATCAGAAATTAAAATATTCCAACGGCCTCGGGCCTCCTCAGAGAGAAAGAGAGAGGGAGAGAGGCTGAGAGGGAGAGAAGGAGGAGGGAGAAGGAGAGTGAGGAGTATGCTGAGCCCCTGCACTGCCTGTGTTGTTTGTGCCCTCCCTTCTCCATCCTACATGTTTAATGTCTGCGGCAGTACCGAGGCCTTGTCTGTTTGGGATGGTTGATTGACATCTGCTCTGCCGAGAGGAAGGAACTGGCAGCTATTGGCAGCACTGTCACGTTCATTTGCACACTTTATGAAGCAGCAGTGTGGCTACTAATACAAAAAGAAATCTTCTAAGCAGCATGACATCTCTTGGAATGGAATATTTGTCTTTACAAATGATTGCACTGCTGCCAGTACTTGACATGGTGCTCGCAAACATGTGTAATTGTTGGAAGTGTAATGATGATTATTTGCATATTTAATGTTCAAACAAGTACTGGAGAAGCAACTTAGACTAAACCTTTTATGGGGAGGATTTAAATATGTTCAGCATCAGCCTGATGAGTCCCAGAAAAGAGTCGGGGGTCTGAGAGGAGAGCTCACAAGCATGGTTGCCATATGAAAGGGAGCTTAAAAAAATCACCCTGAAATGTGACATTTTATAGGTTTATTTTGAGACAGATTTCATATAAATTCCTCTCCCACTCATTTTAATTGCTCAAAATTATATTTAAACGTAATTATATGAAAATTTAGGAATGATCTACTTATCATGTGTCTGAAATCAACTAAACAGCAAACTGAGTAAAAGTAGATGTGCAAGCACAGGTTTACCAGTTACATCAGTTTACAGAAAGCCTGTGCATGATTGCAATGGCACTAATTTTAAGTCCTTGGTGTAAGTGTGAAGACAGTGCAGGTCGTGGGAGGGAGGCTTAAAAGCCCTTTTTCCTGGGCTGGAAATGCAGCACTGAACATTTATGCTGGAAATCAGAGCCCTATCCAGCTTGATAGAAGTGGGCTTTCCTCCCTGCAGAAAGCACTCCTGTTTCTGACTTAGAAAGAGACTTTTCACTTTCCTGTTCCATATAATTTTTCATCTCTTTTAAATCTTGTGACATAGAGACCTACATAGCACACAGGCCTTACATGCACACATGTGCAAGCAGGCATGCACAGTTGCACGTATGAAGGGGAAAATGTCTTACAAAAGGGCTCTCCAACACAGCAAAAAGAAACAATACTTTTTAAGGCAGTACTGTTCCCCTGGGATGGATACACATTGGTTTTATCAGTGAAATGATTTCAGATGATACAGATACATGAATGGCAATTTAGCCCTTCACCTTAAGTAAAGAATTTCTTTAACTGAGGACTTCATCTTTCAACTACTTTTCTGACCTTAAAGAGACATCTTCTCCATTTGAAACTTTCCCTTTTTAAAATATTTATCTCAGCAATTAGCTTTCATCTCCCCACCGTATCCCAACTCTTCTTCCTTCCTACCTTTTCATCTCTTTTCTTTCTCTTTTCCTTTCTTTCTCTTTTTTTGTGTGGTCTCAGTACCAAGAGATTTATAATCACCAAATCCTACATTGTTTGAGGTGTAGCACAATAAACTTGACTCAATTATCATGCTGTAAATTGATTTAAAAAAAAAAATCTGATGGATGAATAGAGGCTGAATACCTTTGTCTCTGACCCTGTCGTATCATCAGCAATTCTCTGGCAGGACTCCTACATGATTGACAATGCTGCTAATGAACACTGTCTTAGGCCATGTAATGATTTACCTGCCATGAACAAGGTTTGGCAATGCTACCTTTGCATACCTATCAAAAATTTAAAAAACAGATATATTGTCATGAAACACAGAAGTGTCTGGAAATTAATAGAAAAGTGGAAGCATAAGATAAATACATGTCTGATCATTAAATTAATGAGTACTGTTTTTTTGCTTATCACGTTCCAAAAGGACTCCCCCTCTATTTATTTTAGCCACCTGTTGTCTCATCCTCACAAGAAGGCAATATCATTCTTTATCTGACCAGCCCCTACATTATTATTTTCCTTGGCCAGCAACCGATACAGAGAGTATTCAGATGATTGTGGTTGCAACCATTCTTCCCCACTGAATGTATGTTGGACTTCTGTATTTGGGTCTTTTAAATTATTTTTACACTCACTCTCAGACCATCTGCTTGTTCTGGTTTTTCTTCTAAGAAGCTGAAGATACAGAAAAGTTTGTACTGCACTAGCACTCACATGCAGCTCATTGGTCTTCTGACTCTGTGTCCAGATCCTAACCAATCCTCCTCACCATATCAAGAGAAGGAAAATGCTGTGGTGTGAAGGACCTCTTTGTTGACCACGGGTCCATACAACACCTTAGTCCCTGGGCAGGATTCTGGAAGAAGGGTATTTATGTTGCTTTGTCAGCAATAAAAAGGGTCTTTTACTTCTTCAGACATCACAACACATCCAAACCCATGTTTGCTGGTTCACTGAACACTACTCACTGAGTGTGCATCAGTATGTATTCCAGGTACACTTCCACAAAATGTAACTTACCTGAAATACAGTCTGGCATTTTTGTAAGAAGCCAATTGCTTGCCTAAAGAAATGAGAGTGAGGGTAGGGGCACTTGAGGGTGCCTAGGAAAAATGATGTTAAAGAGAGGAGGGACTCATGAAAGAAACAGACTGCAAAGTTGAATTTAGTTCCTTATGAAATTCTTTGAAGAAGCAAAAGTATTTAAAAAACATATGACAATAATTAGCAGTATTTCTTTGGGGATTTGCTTGTTTGACCTTAGCCTTTTAATCTGTCAAAATATGCTAATAAGCCTGACAGAAAGATAAAATACAGAGACATATGAACTAACTGAGAAAACATCAGTACAATGCTGAATATACTTGTGGAAAAAGAAAAGAAAGAGTGCAATTAAACATTACCTCAAGGCTTTGATGACATGTTCACTATCAGGGAAAAGTTGCTTTCAAACTGGAGGGAGTGTATACATGAGATCACCAAGACTGTAGCTGGCATCTCTGATTGTTTTATTTTGAATAGAGAGACTTTCTTTGAGTTCATTTTGCAGTTTCAAATTTTAATCTAACATACTAGAACGCCACTTTCTGCACATTGCCTTACTGCTGGGGATCACTGGGTATGAGACAATCCATAACTTTATGGCTTGAGAATCCTAGAGCTGTTGAATAGGCAGGCAAAGGGTCTCCTTCTGCCTTGAACACTTCTGATGAAGCTTGGTTTCCAATGGCAGGTTGGTGGAGGGTTTTTTTTGTTTTTTGGGTTTTTTGTGAGATCTTTCAGGCTATCTGTGTGAAGCCAATGAGGATGATGGTTCTCAAATTAAACAGCCATTTTTAAGAACCAATCTTTTCTTCACTCAAGGTGAGCTGCACAATATGGAGTAACTCAACAGGAGTAAATGGCAACACATGGGTCAGCTCTTTTAGGACGAAGGAAAAGGAGTTTAAATTTTCCTGATTTTATTTTTCCTTTACAAAGTAACTGGTTCTGTCTTCTCCCTATAAATCAAAGGGCTTTTGATGGTACTAGAATAAGGTCATATCATAACAACAGGCATTTAGAGAAGTGTTGTCTTTCCCTACATGTAAAGCTGCTCAAGCCCTTCTGTTCAAAAAACTTTGAAAACTGCCTGATGGTGTTTTGCTTCTCACTGATACCAGCTATCCCCAGACCACCAGGGAGCCCTTCTCCAAAATCAGAAACATGATGTTGTGATGGTCCTCAGTAAGATAGTCATTCTCACTTCTACTCTTAATAAGTTATAAAGAAGACGTTAAAAAATTTCTCTGGGCTAACATTCTCTCCATATCCTGGTGTACTGGGACCTGCTTCCGGATGGTGAAGATAAGAATTATTGGAACCACAGAAAAAAAACTTAGGCATGCTTTCCCTTTCAGATATCCTGTTGCCATGAGCTCTAAACCAATAAATTAAACCTAAATCAGGATGTAGACTTCTCTTTGCTGTGTGACTAAGTTGGGCAACTCACTTCCATGAAGTGAGACTGTGAAGGAGTTTTTCAAAATAAAATGTTTGCACATTGTATATCAGTGTATCTTATTTCCTGACAGGACATCTGATACTCAGCTTTTCCATACAGCCAAATGAAACATGACATTTAAAACCCCCTTTTTTTTCCCAATGAGTGAGCTACCCACCCCACTTAAGCTCCCTAAAAATATACAGAAAATGAAACACAGATATGTCTTAGCAGCCAGAAGTGTGTCTGAAATTACTGCCTTTGCAAAGCTTTTACACTTAGTCAACTTTATAATCACTTAAAGAGCTCATCCAAGATCGGATTTTTTAAAATGTAGCTAAGGGCTTTCTTCCTCTTTCTGAGCCAGATGCACAATTACAAGTAGAAAATTAAACCCAATTAAAATTTAAAAAGAAGTGAACACGATCTAGCTGAAGGAGATGCCCAGGGCCTACTCTTAAGAACTGAGTGACCTGCCACAGCCAGTGTCTCGCAAAGGTCCTCACACCAGCACCTTGGAATTGAGTAAGCATGGTGATCTGCACAGTGCATGGAACGCAGTTACATCACTGCTTTTCTGATTAAGCATCAGAGCTTTGCTTATTGCTCCACTTTCACCTGCAGAACGTGACGCTTGCTTCTCCAAGCAAAGGCTCTGCTCAGGTGTCACCGGTGGGAAGGAAGGAGAGCCGCCTTCCCAGCCAGGCTGTGCCACGGGCAGCGGCAGACGTGTCCCTCTCTTTGGATTATTCCCAGCAGTGGCGCCCAGCCTCCCGAGATGTACGGGTGAGAGGAGCAGGCAGGCACCTTCAAGGACGAGCATCCCCCCGTGTCCCCGTCCCTCCCAGACCCACCTGCGGCCTCCCCAGCCCTCGGGGCCCAGCAGCGGCTGCCCGCGGCTCCCTGCCCCGCGGTCCGTGTCCCGGCCTGCCGGCTGTGGAGGGCCGGGGGAGGGGAGCCGGGCCGGGCCGGGCCGGGCCGGGGGCTGCGGGGCGGGGTCGCGGAGCCTTTTCTCCCTGGCGGCTCGGAGAGGTGGGCCGGGGCTTTCAGAGGGGCTGACAGATCTGAAGTTTTGGAGGCTGAATGAAAGAAACACTCAGCTAACAAAACAGTGCGCCACAGAAGAAGTTTCATCTGGTCTGGCCAAATCCCTCCTTTCTTTCCATCTTTTCTCTCCTAATAACAGCTGCCCTCTCATTCCCTGTTACTCCGCTGTGAAGAACAAAACCTCCCTCTGACTATCTGTTTTTCTTTTCTTCCCCAGAGTAGGTCTCATTACTGGTGATTAGCAGATGATTAAAACCAATTCAGCTTCCCCCAGTAGATATTTTCTCCCTGTTTGTGACTAACGCGTCAGTCTTCAATGAACGTGCTCCTAAGCTTATTAACGGGCTCAGAGGATTAGCTGCCACCGAGCGCCGCCACTCCGATATTGTGATGCAGCGAGTGACATGGAACCATTTGCTGAGCACAGGCAGGGCCGCTGGGACCAAATATCTAAATCACAATTTTAGTTTTCGTCTGGCGGAGGGGGCGGTGGGGGGGGAGGGGGAGGAAATCCCAGCAATAATTACAAAAATCAAACGTTTGGCCAAGTCTGAAAATAGCCATAAACTTAAGGGCAGGAGGAATGCCGTCTAGGAATAAAAACCCGCCGCCCCACCCAAAAAATAAAACCCCAAGCCCGTCCCAACTAAAAATTTTTAGAAGGTTCCCTCAGAGGGCGATGAGCTGATTAAAGGTCCGAAAGGGAGTGTTTTGGTGAGCCAGCAGTGCAAAACATGCAGGCCCCTCTCGAGGCTGATATGCAAAGGTGTGGGTATGTACCACATCTCTCTATCTGCTGCCCGTATATTACTATGTAAAACCCCAGACTAAAGCACTCTCAAATCGGAGATTAGAGCAGGATGCAAAATTAGAAGCTTCGCTTTATCCCACCCATCCCTTTAAAAACGATCAAGCTGAAATAAAATTTAATAGCTAATAATAAAGGAAGAGAGGTGGAAATTATCTGCAGGTTTGAATTATGCAGTAAGTTATCCCAAGAAAAAAAGAAAAAAAAATCATGAAACAAGTTAAAATAGGTCAAGAAAAATATTTTTGAATTACGTGTTTTCTATTATTTTATGCTTTCTATTTGTTCTGCTTTTTTAAGGATTGTGAGTTTGAATTGTGGCCACCTTTATAAAATTGAGCCTCTGAATTACACTTCACTAAACAGACATCATTGTAAGTAGCCCAGATAAATAAACTGTTTTGTACTCACATTCCTTTTAAGGTCATGAAACTCATAAATAACAAGAAAATCTATTGGAGTTTTACGAGAAATATCCTGATGAAAAACACCCCTTCCCTTTAGGTATAGAACAGAAAAGAACAAACATTTTTCTAGAAATTTCCCATAAAGTGAAAACATAAAAGAACTATTGATGTCAGGTCAGATGAAATATTTCATTTGGCATGATTTGCAAAATTTGCTTTGCTTTGAGTTTTCTTTGTTAATTTTTGCAGTAGTTGGTATTCATTTATTGTATATTATGTAAGCAGAAATGTGAGGGGTTTTCATCAAATTTCTCAGTTCCTTAAAATACTGACAACAAGCATTATTTATAAGGGCGCTTTTAGAATTCTGGAAATTTTTTATCACAAAACCTATTTTTTTTTTTTTAAATATACTGAGGATTGTTTCAGGGGAGGATTTTAGACTGGCAAACTCTGGTGACTAAACAAAGAGTTAGAGCCATAACTTTAAGCATTCAGCTTGGAAAACAAAACAACAAAAAAAACCCCAACACAACTTTAAAAAGTTTACATTAAAAAATCCTTACAAGGATTTTTTTTCTCACTCCGTTTTAAAATGCTTTAAAATAAAAGGCTCCCCCAAATAATTCCCTTTTCACATCTTCAAATTTCTTCCATTTATATTTTTCATTGTCACTTTCCAGTGCAGCTTAACTCTGAGTGTGCTGAAGCTTGAAATGTAGCTTCCGATTTATAATAGCGACAGGACATGCAGCAAATGTCAACAAATCCCCTGTCACCCAGGCAAGGAGAAAATGTGAGAGGTAAGGCAGAGTAGCCCTTCCTTGCTGCATAACACTCACACACACACACACACAAAAAAAACCCCCAAAACAAACAAAAAAACCCCAAAAACCCCAACCCCAAAAAAACAAACCAACAAACCCTCAGTGAAAAATAAAGAAAAAAAAATCCTGCTCATGAAAAACTATACGAGCCCATTAATATCAAGCCAAAGTCAGGACAGGAGGGTGACACTGAAAATTTCCAGTTATGCATACAATGCAAGTATAGACCTATGTGATTATTGATACGTATCTAATTTTAAAATGAAACTCCTCCACCATATACCTCTCTCTTTGCAAAATTAAAGGAATTCCAACACACCAGACTGACCATATTCTAAAAAGAAAGCACCCCATAAAACCCACATCACTGACCTTGAGTGACCTCAATAAATAAGTAACTGCTGAAGGATCAGCTCCCTTGTTGTGAAACAATAGACCCAAACTTCAGTGGAGCGCATGCAAGAAAATGTCACAGGAGGGTAGCACAGGATTTCAGAGCAGAAAGAAAGTTTGGAGAATAACAAGCACACACTGCAAGTTGCTGAAGTAACCTTTAGCAAAGGAAATTCTGCATTTGTCTTAACTTTTGGGGCAGCAGGTACCCCCACTTCTCGCTAGTCTGTTAATATAGATGGAGAGATGTGATAGAAATACACTGTATTCTTTGCTACCCGCTCTTTTTTCCCGGTCTCTGAGATGTCATTTTATAAATTTATTCAGTGGCCAACAATGAATCATGCAACACATAGCAGGCCACTCGTTCCTTGTGAGTTTTCTGTCACTGGTTTTTACTCTTTTTAATGTGATCAGTCACCTGAGTCACATTACATACAGGCTTATTTCTGGCTCCAGCTTGAAACAGAGTACCTGTAAGACAAGAGGGAAAGCTGCCTTTGATTGTGTCAAAAGGTCTATGAAATTAGGAGCTAACAGACTGGTTCATAAAAGAAATTTAAGAATATTTTAAATCTTTTCCTTTGGACTACTTCCTGCCTGAAAAATCCTCACTAGGAAATGTGGATATTATGAGCAGGTTCATTCTTAAAATGGATTTTCTTCTTTTATCATCAGGGACAGAGTGTGATTTAGACAAATGGAGTGTGGCAGGGAGCTTTCTTGTGTCATTTGAGGCCTTGTCCATCTGTAAGTTGAGGCCAGTGCCTATGAAAAGCAGGGCTTGCCTGTCCATCATATATGCAGATTTGAACTCAATACCACAATTGCAAGAGAGGGAGTTAGTTCATCTTCAGAGACTACCACCACTGAGCTGTATATTACCTCCTTAATCCCAGCTATGATAACAATCATGTGTTAGTTAAAACCACTTTCCTGGTTGCTTCACTTCTTTCCGAGACGAGTGAAGTAAAGAGATGATAAAGGGAAACATACTCCATCTGTGGCCAGAACCAGACTGGCTCAGGGAGTAGAAAGCTCATTTAAAATTGAGTTTTGAATGTTAATCTTAAAACATTCATGTCCTAGTTTAAGATATCTGACTTAAATTTAGAAGTGGCAAGAGTGAAAACAGAGTTAGGAAGAGATGGAGAGAGCAAGGTGTAGACAGAGGACTAGTTTTAGCCCTCAGCAATTGGTGTTGGTACTAGAACACTGGGCAATAGTGTAGGTGTGCTGTTTGAGCATCAACTCTGGGACCTCTCCTCTTCCTCAAGTCTCTAGGTTTAAAACCCAGATGACAATGCAGGAGGAGTATTTTCATCATCTTTTTACGTGGAAGGATGGACATGTCTGCATAAGAGAGGCTCTATTTTCTGACTCACTTTTATGTTTACTCTGTCTTGCATTCAGTCTTTTTTTTTCAGCAGGAAAATATAAAGTGGTTGCTGAGTTTGTATTCTGCTGTACCACAACAGTGGATAGAGGGAAGGGAGAGCAAATGTGCAGAGTTGCCAGGAGACAGATTTATTCTGAACTTCAGCACCATGGAACTTCCACCATGGCACTCCTCACTTCTTTCTTCATTCCCTTGCTCCAGGCATGGGGCATAGACTAGATATTGCAGGAAATGACCAGCTCCTGTTTTGTACTAAAACATTCAGTTCTTTTTAATTTTGGGCCGTTCACAGCCCCACAAAACAGTGTGAATGTTTTCAAGGAATGGCTGTGAAATGGGTGCAACATGGAAAATTCAAGTGGCAAATCTGCCTAGAAGCATCTGATCATTCTTTTCCTGCTTTCCTGCTTCCAAATTCCTATTTCTTCTTTGTGTTTAAAGGTGGCACTTGGAAAGAGGTAAAATAAATCAATCTGTTAATCTGTTTTTCTTGTGAAATAATATCTGTTTGCAAATACTCTTTAAATGTGGATTAGGAATGGGGCAGAACTGGTGTTCTCCATCCACGCCTCTGCCACATTCAGAGGACAATCTGAAAACACATGCCACCATAAGAAATATATCTTTAGAAAGTAGTTTTTAATGTTTTTTTCTGATCTGTAGTTGAATCCTGACTTGAAGCATAAATGAGAACGTACTCAGTCTGAACTGATTTACCATCTCTGTAACTTTTTTCTATCCATCACTAAACTGCATGGATTTTAATCTGACCATGAAGAGAAAGAACTTGAAGAAGCTATAGGAAGCAATTAATGATATTAGAGTATGGAAATGGTAGAATTAAAGAAATAAAAGCCCTATAATAAATACAAAAGCAACAAAAAGAGCCTTATATGTCTAGAGAAACAAAGGCACACAGAAATGTAGCCTGCTAGGTATAGGACAACAGAATACACCACTCTCATACCTTGAGGGTGGATCAGAGTTGTGGAAACAGGAGAATATTGGTCAGATACTGGAGAAAGGAATTATTTTAGTTGCTGTTTCCAAAGAACTTGAAAGTAGGACTACTTTACTGTAAGGAAAATGGATTCGTACCAGGTACTGTTTTTATAGAAAAGGATAGAATAGAATAGAATATTTCAGCTGGAAGGAACGTGAAGTGATCATCTAGTTACTGCCTGACTATTTCAGAACTGATCAAAAGTCAAAGATCACTTATTAAGCTCATTGTCCAATTGCTTCATTAACACTGAAACACTTTGGGCATTGACCACCTCTTTATGAAACCTATGGCATTTTTTAACCATCCTCTTGGCAAGGAGATGTTTCCAAAACCTAAACCTCCTCTGGTGCAGCTTAGAACCATTCCCATGTGTCCTAACACTGGACAGCAGGGAGATCAGCACCTCCCTCCCCTCAGGAAGCTGTAGAGAGCAATGAGATCAGGTGACACTTCAGCCTTCTTTGCAACTGAGTCTACTTATAAATGTGATATAAGGCTATTTAAATAGGGAAGATTGCAACTAATGTCAGTTTATAATGGTTTGTTTCTTTAATATGGTTCTTTCTGCCCATTCCCTAGCAGAGAGAGATCACATTCCTCAAATTATTCTGATCACCCTGAGTGCTTTAAATGTAAAATATTTAATTTATGTCCAATTTGTGTTTTGAATCTCACTTCTTTTAAAACTTTTTAAAAGGTCTAGTTGCTTCAGAGCTCTTACTGGTTTTATCTTAGTTATGAGTCACATTCTTCTGCTATTAATGTCTACGATTTCTATAAGTTTTTTTTCTAAGGTTCCCTGTCATTTTATCCCCATAGATGTGAAAAAATGCAATTCAGCCTTACAGCTGTGCCATAGGTCTGGGTCTAGCCTTTCCACTGCCTGGGAGAACATGCTAAGATCGACACTTGAACCTTACCTAGCTTAGCTGCTTGCTTTTTATAAAGATAACAGCTCCTGCTCCGGTGTGGGGTCCTCTGTGGGCTGCTGGGTGGATATCTGCTCCAACATGGTGCTTCTTCTTTGTCATGGCCTTTGTCATGGGCTGCAGGGAAAGCTTTGCTCCAGCACTGGGAGCACCTTCTCACCCTCCCTTTTCAGCAATATTGATGTATGCAGCATTGTTTCTCTCACATTTTTTTCTCACTCCTCTGCCTCACAGCTGTTGTGCAGCATTTTTTACCCTTTCTTAAATGTGAGGATTTACCAGCATCACTTATGGTCTAAGCTTTGGACAACAGGGAATCCATTTTGGAGCCATTTGGCCTCTCACAGACACCACCTGCAGACCACCCAATACTAAAGCCTTGCCATGTAAGCCCAGTACAATGTAGAAGCAATAACTCGGCTTACATGATTGTGAAATTTATGCTCACTGAATAATTCTGCAGGTTAAAATGAAGTCATGGTGTAGGTATATGTGAATGTCACATGCAGGTGCTGCTTTGGATCCATGTCTGGGATATGACCTTGAAAGGGCAAAAAAGAACTTCATCTTGTTCATTTTGTTTGAAGCTCTACCTAAAATGTATCAGGAACAGCTGAGAGTATGGATCTGCAATATGAGCAGAAGACAATGTCTGTGAATGTAAGAAAATCACTTCACAAATATGATAAAGCTCCAAAGAAACATTTATCTACATCTCGTAGGAGCTATTCACACATTTGGAGAGTGCAGAAGAGGTTTCTTGCACAGAAAAGACAGAAGCCTAGGATGGAGGTAAATCATCTTCAGTCTTATTACAATGGCTATTTAAAAATAGTTAAATGGGTTCTTACATATCTGCTTTCTCTACTTGACTTGGCTGCAGCTGCCTCTGGTGTTGTTATCCACAAAAACATATTTTCCTTTCTCTAAGTTACTAACAGTAACTTAAAACTATGGAGAGTTTTAAGTTAATAAATATATAAATTAAGAAAGCCCCAACTTCAAGCAATACTCTCCAGCTCTTCGGTATATTAGAAAAGGAATTGGTGTTTGTTAGAGGGTTGTAAATATAACAGTCAAAATAGTAGATGTCATGAATTTTTATAAAGAAACTTCCTACCTCCCCAAATTTCCTGACCTGATGCTGATTAAAAGTGTACAAACAATACAATTCTTGCCTGGTTCTAATGAAAGTAATTCTTAGTCTAACATATTCAGGACAAATTAGGATAGTTTTAGTTTCCTAGTATTTTCAACTTGTTCTTCTAGAGGCTGATCTATCATATACAGATTTTCCTCTTCATAGATGATATATATGGAATGATAGAAGGCTTGATTAATTATTTTCTTTTCCATCTTGACATAGAGTCATAGAATCATAGAGTTGGAAAGGAACCACAAGTATCATCAATTCTAGCTCCTGCCAATGGGCGGGACAATCCTAAAAATCACTGCATGTGCCTGAGAGTGTTATCTGAACACTTCTTGAACTCTATCAGGCTTGGTGGTGTGACCACTTCCCTGGGGAGCTGTTCCAGTGCCCAATGCCCCTCTGAGTGAAGAACATTTTGCTAATACCCAACTTAAAGATTCCCTGACACAGTCAACAGATTGTGCACAATCAACAGATTGTGTCAAGAGACTGTGACACAGAGCTGTACTGTTCCCTTGAGTTCTGTTGCTGGTCACTCTACAGGAGACATAAATGCCTCCCCTTCTGCTTCTCATCATGAGGAAGCTGAAACTTCTGAAACTGTTGAAATCTCCTGAAGCAATAATGGTGTGGAAAATTTTCAAGATATTCACCATTGGTCCTATCTGTTGACTGTGTTGTTTCTTTTCATTCTTTCTCCTCCTCTTTTCTGCATGGTACAGTTTTTTGGTAAATTTTAAAGATAAAATTGTCTCATCACCTCTTCAATGGAGATCTGATATGTAAGGATCTGCATGTAGGTAAAAATTGAAAACCCAGAGAAAGAACAGCCTTTAGAGATGAAACTTACTTCATGGACAGCGCCATATGTAAGGAATGTACAACTGCTAAGAACGCAACTGCTGTATATTTCTGGTTTTCCTTTCTTCAGGAAAGACTACAACTGTGTCTGAAAAACTAAAGATAAATCTGTTGTTTAGAAGACCATCCATCAGAGTAATAGAATTCTGAATTTCATAGGGTGCTTTGATAGTGGTGAGAAGAGCAGAAAGTTGAGAAGAAGGAAACAAGAAAGAAATGCAAGAATGAAGAGAAATGGAAGCAGAAGAACAGTGTAGTCAATGTAAGGTTAAATAGAGAAGAAAATGAGACTGGAGGCTATCAGGGAATGGTGACTGAGTTACTTTAAGAGGAATTTCATAGCACTGAGAGAGTAGACAGCAGAACATGATGGAGCTTCAAGAGATTATTTTAGAGCCAAAAGGTCATATTTCAACTGCCAAGAACTTGTTCTCAATTGCTCTGAGTTGTACAATATACTGTTCCATTTCTTGGAGACAAACCAAAGGATCCCAAATTATCAGCAGCCAGCTGATCTGAAGTGCTGGTGACATGAGAAATTCTTTAACAATTTCATAAGGTGGATGTGGGAAAATTTTTTCAAAGTAGTGCTTGCATGATTTTCAGTGACATTTATGCATACCACTTGTCTGCTTTCTTTTTCAACCCTACTGATCTCTAGTAAAGGTGAAAAAAGGGAATCAGTCCAAATAAACAGTCCTTCTCTAGCTCTGTGTAGCAAACAGAAAAATCCAGAATAACTTTAGCTGTACAGTGGTGTGGATGCATTAATCCAAATAATTTTGTTGTTTGGTTTGCCCTTATTGAAAGCAGGCACATTTAAAAAATATCTTGGCATTGCACACTGTGCATCCAATGTTCGTGTCCATGGGTATTCTACCTTGGCTACACAATAAATGTCAATGGAATATTATCCTATCTTGGTAATGCATTCACAGGCACAGAATGAGGATATATATCTGATCAGTTGGACGTGAACAGTTCAGGAAGCCCTCTTCTTCAAACCTTGTTACTCCAGCAGTTTTTTCAATGTTGATAGCCCTGAGGGATATAATGAAATTAATTTCTTCACAAACCTCAATGACCACTTCATCAAAAATTGGTTCTCCCCTCTCTGCTTGTTAGGTAAGTGACTGCCCATATAGCAGCATTCTTTTGGATAACAAATAGCAAAAAAGACCATATAGAATTTCTCATATGGATAAGTTGCAGCTCCATGACTGGGACAAAGTTCTCTAATATCTTAATGCATGCACTTTTGTTTAATGAGATGATTCTGTATTTACCAGTGAACTTGCATTCTTAGCTCCAGAAGGTGATATGCAATGCAATGATTTGTCAGCTTAAATTCAGGCTGCAGAAACTTTACTCTTGTCTAGTAGTTCATGCTATAGTGCTGGAACTGCTAGAGTGGTGTTGGGATTTTGTTTTCTGTGGCCTCAGGACTGATTCTGATTTTTCCATAGAGTTTCGAGGCATCTGTGAAGCAGCATAACAGAAAAAGAACTATGTTCTTAAAAATAGCTTTTTCTGTATTTCAGCAGTAGCCACACAGAAGCTTTATATCTTAGACAAATAGGTGCACCCTATTGCATAGTAAGTTTTAGCCAAAGAATTCCATGATTCAAGCATACTTCTTTTTACAACCCAAGAGAAGTTTTCCCAATCCACTCTACCAGCAGGATGATAAAGCAGTGTACTGTCTTTTGTGAAGCTATGAATTTCTGCTTAGTTGTGTCAGATATTATCAGTTATCTATTTTGCTTGACACTGATACAGAACAGTGCTAAGAGACACACTGGGTGTGTCACCAAGCTGCTAATATCAATGAGGTTGCAGGGTAGGCCCTGAAGATCAATTCTTTGAGTTTTATGCAATGGAGAAAGAGGAAGGAGAATGCAGATGTGTTTTCAGTGTAAGACTTCCATCAGCCTGCAAGCTTGTTAATGGAATTAGCTCCCATGCATCAATATCCCAGATGGGTAATGCCAGAGAAATGGCAGGCGCAGTGTGATGAGTACTGCATCAAATGGAAGCGAGCAGGGTCGTACCAATAGCTCAGTTCCAGGCAAAGCAGAGGGCAAAACTGGATGAAGTGGTTAGATACTCATGCAAACAACATTCAGGGAGGAGCAGAGGACAAGTTACTTTATATTGCCTTAATTTGCCACAACTGTGGGTGTTCACTGTAGCTGCCTTGAAGAAAACAGCTTGTGACCACTTTGGGGCCTCCCTTACACTTTAGGTATTAGCCTTACCATGTGGCTCTCAAAGACATGAATGACTGCAGTGTGGGTAATGGAATGAAGAGGAGTAAAATGGATGAGTGCAGATCAAGTTTTCAAAGAAGACAAGACCAGTCATGTCAATAGCCATTTGTTTCACATCTTTACTACTTTTGTGACAGCAATACAATCGGAACAGACAAATGTTAATTTTTCTAATATTTTTTTTCAGACTCAAAAAAATGAACATAATGAGGAACAAAGACCCAAACAAGTTAGAGTAATTTCCTGGATTGAAAGCAACCAGAGCAGGAAGGAGTAGATAAATGCTGGTTAAAAATGATTCTTCGGTATCATCACTGGCCTTAAACACACCAACTATTAAATATTACATGTGATCCTGAGTCAGCTCAATTCAAAGCCACGTGACTGGTTTTGTAAGTGATATGCCCAACCCAATTGGCAGATTTTTTGGAATGGGCACAGTGGATTCTGAATGTGACTTCTGAGTTTGACCCACATATTGATATTCTAAAGTGGCTCAATTTATCAGCCTGAGTCAGCCATGCTCTGAGGATTTTTGCACTATGGAATACCCTCAGGCTTTATAGAATCATGGAAAGGGTGAGGTTGGAAGGAACCACCATGGATCATTTGGTCCAACCTGCTCAGGCAGGGTCATCCTAGACCACATGGCACAGCATAGCATGCAGATGGTTCTTGAATATCTCCAGTGAGGGAAACTTCAAAACATCTCTGGGCAATCTGTTCCAGGGCACAAAACTGTTCCAGGCTGTTCTCTGTGTCTCTTCCAGGCTTCCAAGTAAACTCACTAAGCATTTTGAGCTGGCAATATCAAAACCAATAATAACAAAACAAAACAAAAGAGAAAAAAATCAAAAAAGGACCTCAGAGAAACAGTGCTATGATTAAAATATTTATATTTTATGTCCAGAATGTAAACTTAGAGCAGGAAGCCCAAATTTTTGATGAGTCTTCATCTCTTCTCATGGTTATGTTGACATTTGGCTTCATGATAAGCAGTTTCACATGTGGTTGTGGTGCATTTAGCAGTAATAATGGTAGGTACCACATGTAACCTGCATTATTTGTAGTCTTCTGAAAACCCAAGTAAGTTCATCAGGATACCCTAATACCATTAATCAGATAAAACTTCTGGCTAGTGCTTCATCTATCTAAATTATGTAGAGTTATTTTACTAAAGCAAATGCCTCCGTGGTAGTCAAAACAATGCTTTCAATGCAATAACTCTCCATAATGAGAAATATTTGAACCTCATAAATGTGATGGAAGAAAAATACATGGAAAAACATGATTTGGGGGAAGAATTCTTTAATAAATAGTCTATATGTTAAATTAATATTCTGACAATGTCACAAGGCCTTTTAGCATTATTACTGCATTTAACTCAGGTGATGGCAACTATACTGCCAAAAGGAGGCACAATATTTGTATATGTATGCAAATATACATACAGAGTGTAGTCAAGGCAAGAAAGAAATCCAGCAAACCTTCATTTGTTAATTCCAGTCCTTGAATTTTGTTAAAATATTAAACATGCAGAAGAATTATTTTCCTGTTTTGGAAAAAGAACATGAGACTGCATCTTCAGAAATGTATTTTATTCTGGGCATTGGGTCTGTCTGACAGTCTAGTGCATACTACAGAAACACAGAGCTACAAAATTAGATAATATAAGTTAGGCTGTACACCAAACCTGTCCTGCTACAGTCCAAATCAGGTTATTGACTCAGAGAAGGAGTCATTGATAAAGCAATTATTACCAGCAACCAGATGTGTGATAGCTCATTTTTGGAAATGGACAGATGCCCCAGCATTAATGTCCCATAGATATGAAACATAAGAAATTCTTTGAATAGAACCAAAATGAAAAGCAACCTTATATCAGAATCTAGTAGATTTAATGTGTAGCATTTCCTTGGAACCATAACAGAATAAACACATGACTAAGAGGCCAAATAAACAAAAATGAATCTTTTAAAGGTGACACATTTGGTATGTATTAGTCAGGTTGTCCAGAAACTTAATGCATTCCGATAAAGATTTATTTATTTTTTTAAGCTACCAGGACATAATCTACTCAAAAGTTAGGTGCATAATTTCAGGTACATTCCATTTATTTACATTCATTGCACATCCTTATTAGAAAACTCTGCCATCTGAATATTATACTGCTATGCCAAATGTGCAATTCTATAAATCAGCCAGTAAGGAAAGGTGCCAGCCTTTCCTGATGATAAATACAGTGGCAGGAATCTACTTTGTTTTGTAGAATGTAAGACTGATTAATCCAAAGCTGTTTGGAAACTTCATTTCATACAGGATACCCCCACCCTTACAATCAGATTAACAAATCAAAGGTACATTCAGACTTGGAGACAGATTGCCACTTAAGCATTTCAGATACTCAGGCATTTGGTTAAACTAAGCTTGGATTAACAAGGTCTGACTATTTAAAGGGAGTTATGTTTAGGGGTTCTCTGTCTCCACTGGTTTTAAATGCTCTGCTCATGGGGTAGTGCCGTCCAGTCTTAAGAGCTTACAGAGCTTTACAGCCTCCCTGCAAGCTTCGTGAGCTTAATTGAAGATAAGTATACACAAACTCACCTTCCTAGAAAGACCTCTATTTATGTGAGGGGAAAAAAACCCAAACAAATCTCTTTATGCAGGGACTAAGCTGCATCTTTCCTGTCATCATTTATACTTATTTTTATGTAGTTGAATTTATTAGACTAAACCCCTTAATCATGTGGAATAGATGAAAGTGGAATCGTTCAACACTGTCACCTTTTGTTGTCATTTGAGACTCTCTAGGAGGTGATAGAGCCTGATTGAATTATTTGTTAGGAGCAAGTCATGGCAACTGTTTTCTGCCTCAGTGAAAAGTGGATCTGTGAGGGTCTGGGTCAAAGTCCTTCTCTGGCTGTCTTTTGTAGATTTAAAAATATAGACATAACTTCTTTAACTAATATTCCCAACAGCGTTCCCTTACCAGCTGGAAATGTTGGGCTTTGTAACATAGAGAGACCAGATTTGCAATGGAGAAGTGGAGAAATGTGCAGCATCTCATCTCACATGGAGAACCTGAGTGCACTCACCATTGAGAAAAGGAGGCCCTTGGAGGCCGTGTTCATTAGGGATTCATGGTGTTGTTCATGTGTAAGGGTTATTGGACAATGGTTTAATGACACTGCTGCACTGAGGGTTTTTTGGTCAGTCATTGTGCTGGATTTGTCTACAGTAGAGTTAATTTTCTTCCAAGTGGCTAGCATGGGGCTGTTTTGAACACAGGGCTGATAATATTTTTTGTTAATGTTTCTGTTATGCTCGCACAGGGCCAAGCCCTTTTCTACTTTTCGCACTGCCATGTTGGTGAGGAGACTGGCGGTCCACGGGGAATTCAAAGGAGCCACAGCAGGCACGGGTGACCCCAGATGACCAGAGGGATGTTCCAAACCCTGTGACATAATGATCAGCGTATAGAGGGAGGTACACAGAGAAAGGGGCATGTTTGTGGTGATGCCATGTGTCTTCCCAAGTAATTGTTGCACATGATGGGGCCTTGCTCTCCTGGAGATGGCTTAACACCTGTCTGCTCATGGGAAGCAGTGAATTCCTTGTTTTTCTTTGCTCATGTGTGTGGCTTTTGCTTTCCCTATTAAACTGTTGTTATCTCAACCCATGAGATTTCCAGCTTTTACCCTTTTGGTTCTCCAGTCCCACTGGTGAGGGATGGGTCAGTGGCTCTGTGAGTCTTTGTGGACATCTGGGATTAAACCACAACAGCTGTACAGGAGCCGATGCTGGTTAGAGGTGAGAAACAGAAACATGGACATGAGGCAGGAACTGTGGAGAAGATTTCTGTGGTATAATTTTATTAGTGTTGGCTTGCATTCTGTCACTCAGCAAGACACCCTTCATTTATTTACAGCTGTGTGGTCATAGGTAACAATATGTATTGTGTATCTATTCACTACCAAGGAATAAAGACATTTAGCATTATAATTTCTTCAGCTGTTTCAGATCGTGATAAAAGCTTGATATCCATTACACAGCAATAAAAATGCATTTTCAGAGCTTCTTTTTCATTTATTTATTGATCATTTACACATTTAAAAGAAGATTGTACTTCTGCAGAATTGTCCAAATGTCCTAATGAAGGTGGGAAAGCTGTAAGCAAGTCACAACTGATGCAAGATGATGAAGCTCCATTTGGAGTGGAAGAATATGCTCCCATCAGATGAGAGTGTGGCAGGTGATTCTTCCCACATGTCTTCTCTCTAAACTATCTGCCTCTGTATAGGTGCATTCAAATTGCCATGCATTGGTCATAAATGAACTATCCTTTTTCTGTATAGTTAACTGAATTCAACACAATCTAGTGTTATTTGCAAGTAATTGCTCCCAAGTCAGTCAAAAATTTACATATTGACGATTCAGGAGAATGTTTGTTAGATAAAATGAAGATAAAAATAAATAAAATTTTCCTTAAAAATGCTTATGAATAGTTTGATTTTCAGTCCTTACTAATGAAGAAATGAAGGGTCAGAAGGGAAAAGGCCTCAGGAATATTTAGAAACAATTTATTCAGGAATAAATATAAGTGGTTTTAGTTTGCTGTAACCTGGAGACTCTTTTAATTTTCCATCCTGCCTTAGTTTAAATAAAGAAAATACAATATGATATAATGTAAGAATGGATGAATATTTATTTATTATTTTCTTTTACAAAAGTGAAAGTAGAATTTATGATAGGTTCAATTGAAATCCCAGTTGCTTTTATTCCCTCCTCCCAAATCTTAACTATAAATACATATTTTATGTGTGAAAGTACTTTGCGTTTATGAGATTAGAGAAGATTTATATATATATAAGAAAAAGAAAGTGTGAGTGCTAGAAAGGCTGGGTCACCTGTTGCTAGCAGTTCATAATGGTCCCCTTCCAAAAATGTTTTATCTTTTTTGCTTATGAAGAGGTTGAAGAGGACTGTCAGAAGGCCAAGTCTTACTACAGCTTCCTTTCTAAATTATTCCTGAAATCTTGCCACTTCTGTTTAATGGAGAAAGAGCTACAGTGGGATTAAAGGGTATGGTCTGCCTTTATATAGTACATCCTGCAGTGTCATGCTTTCATTTGTATCAAAACTCTTTAGTGTCATCTGAAATTTAGATTTTGCCTCAAGAAATGAAATTTTTTGTATCTATTTACCTCTGAACCCCACAGAGTTAAGGAAGGAAGGAACCAATAATTTATTTTATTTCCTATGAAGGCTATTTTAGGTCCTTGACTACTGTATGGATGTTTTGTGCTGCATCTCTCTTAGCATTGTTGCCATCCTCACCATGCATCTGCAAAAGCCCCACATACCTGACTCACCCACCCTTTTCTAGTGTGGCTTCAGAGGATAAGTTTTGCAAGTCACAAAATCTGTTCTGCAACAAGGAGAGTACCAAAGTCTATGTCTCCTCACATAATTTGTCTAAATCAGGAAACTATGTCCCACTTAGGTTCATGGTTGGACTGACCTCTGCCTGTCCTTCTCCCTGCATGCATTCCCTGTGTTTCCCTCTCACTTATATTTGTATAAACAGCCTCAGTGAAGGAACCTACAAATACAAACATTAACAATTTGATCTGCTTAAAATTCAGTGGCTAATAAAGTTCAAAATAGTATGCTGCTCTAGGGGCTTGTTAGCAATGCACAGGTGTAATGCAGGTCTCCCTTCCTTTCTTGGACTCTAAGTTAACACTTAAATGATGATTAAAACAAAACAGATGCAAACCAGAGCCAGTTGCAGTTGTTCTGATTAACATTAACAGTTGTTATACAAACAATTAGGAGGAAAAGACTACAACATCAGTTCTGTTGGCAGGAGAAGGCACAGTCATGGCCAATCCAATCCAATTAAACCATGTCTCCAGTACACGGATGAACAGCAAAAGTGAAAATCAGAATATATCAATACGTTGCCTTTCTCAAAGGCACTCTAGATGCAGAGGAGATCCCAGGAGATGCAGAGGGCACTATGAGGAGGAAAGGATACATGGTGAGAAAAAAACCCCATAGATTGAAATGGGTTCTCTGAAGCCAAATATCTTGAGAGAGTTAACATGGGTGCCTCACCACTTGTAGTGATGTGTATTAACAACTGAAATGTCTGTCCCAAAAGAGATTTTGAAATTTCAGAATGATTTTCAGCCAGAATAAAAACAAAGAACTGAAATTTCTGAGACTTTTAAGAAATTAATTTTTCAGTACCCCCCCACTTCTTTTTTAAAAAACATGAATACAAGTTTACAGAAGCATTTCATTATTAGCCTTACTATTTTTCTACATGATATATAAAATATTGAAATGAAGTTACATGACCTTAATGAAATTCTAAAATTTCCATAATTTTGTGTGAATGATTTCAGTGATATTCAATATATTCTAGTAGAATAGAAATAATTTTCCAGTGGATTTTTTTAAAGCCCAAACGGTGCTATAATTTAATGTTTCCTTATTTTTGAATTTTCCAAAATGAAATCTTTGAGATTCTTTGAGCTTTCAGTTTTACCCAAATAAATAACAGACATGCAAAATAATTAAAAAAAGAAATTTCTAATGAACTCTAATTCTGCAAGACAATTGGCTGGATCCTAAATCATATATGTTTCTTGTTATCAACACACAATATCTCTTGATTATCTATAATATCATTTATAGAGTGATGAAGTGATAGTACTTGTTCCTGAAAAACCTGTCTTGTTCTAATTAAGTATTACCTTTGTAGGGCCCTCTTATACACTTTATTTACTCAAGTTCTTAAGGCATAACATTCTGAAATGCAGAATAGTATACATATATATTAAAAAAGCAACACATTAAAAAGCTCAAAGGAGATGCAAGAATTCTCTTCCACTTTGGCTTATAAATAAAAAGAAAATGCTGGACTGAAACGTGCCTTGCATTTTTTACAGAGAAACCTCCTGAAGTAAATTAGCAAACACAAAAGGCAGAAATATATTTTACAAAATCAAAGTAAAAAAAAAACCAAACCCAAACAAACAAATCAAAAAAGCAAGACAGATCAAGAGAGTGCACATTAGGTATATTCTTCAGCTTAGGAAAAGTAACTTTAAGTTCATGTATTAGGTGAAAGTTCTCAAAGCTCATATTGTTATTTTCTCCCAGGGCACTGCTTACTGACAGATTCAACATGCAGACTGCATTTCTGCTGGATTTGATAAAAATACAATTAAAATTTTGTACAAGGGGCTACGCCAAATTGGCCTGCATCCTAGAACCCACTCCAAGCAAAACCTTGAGGAATATATTGTACAAGAAAAGGTCTGTCCCCTGGGATTACCTCCCACTTCCTTTAACCTGATATTTTGCTCATCCTATTATGAGATTCCTCAGAGGGGTGAAACACTAGATTGCCTCATTAAGACTCATCATTTACAAGATGTTGACAAACGTTGGCATTTATCCTGTTGTCATAACAAATGTGAGAAAATGACCACTTGGCAATAAGTGATTCTATGCAATTGCAGGTTGTAAAATACAAGAATATGGGGGTGGGGGGGGTAGGGGGGTGGTCTGTGGATAATGTGTTAGTATCACTATGTAGCATCACTGAACAGTTTCTCAAGGCATCGTAACAAATCCAGGCTGAAACAAATAATGATGGACAGCTTCTTTTTATAGAGTTTTCCACATGTGCAACCCAAACATTAATTAAGAAAAATGAGAATAGTTTTAAACACAACATGATAATGAAACAATTATTATCTTACTGGATATCTCATCACGAGTACCCAGCATCCATACTGTCCTTGCTGACAGGCTGAAAACTCTCTGAACTCAGTTTGCCTACAGCTCTCGTCTGCCCTGAGGCTGATGACAGCATGGCCTTTCTTAACGAGGGTCATCTTGCCCCCTTGGTGTTAATGGTGTGTGAGGTCATCACAGGAGGAGATCCCACAACAGAGATTGTTGAGACAGGTTTGGGTGTGAGAGAACTATTCTCCTGAGTCCATGCACAAATATTCTGAGAAGTGAAAGTTTTCTTCCTTTGGAAACACCAACAGTGTAGTCACAAGGTAGTCCTGCAAGCAAAAGTATGTCTTAGAGACAGAATCATCATCCATAAAAGCAGACAAAGATAAATGTGAAGACATAAATGCCTGAAACTGGATGCAGTCCTTATCCATAAAGCTACATTTAGGAGTTTTGTGTTTAGCTGAAGGACCTCTAATCCTGCAAGTACTTCAGTCTTCTCAGGCGTCCCAGGTTTTCATTCTGAATATGCATCTCAATTTTGACCTTTTTTAGAAAGTTGACATCTCTAACTATTGTTTTCTTGCAGCTAAATCAAAACAGAAGCAACAACTGATTATCTTAATTATAATGGCTTTATTAACAGACACCAACTGTCTTGTGAGATGAAACCAGTGATACTGCTAACAGTCAGAATCAAAAGTGACAAAACTTGTTTGCCAAGGGTAGTGACTTGCAGGTGGTTGGTAATTCCATCCTACTTGACTAATACACTGCTAGAAACTGCTGTTGTGGTGGCTGTGGGGCTCTAAAAGAGACAACAAAATTGCCTTGTTGTCAGAATTTACAGCCACTGATTTCATAGTATCTAAATTCTAACTGGGTAATTCAAAGAGTGGCATGTAATTCATTGATTCCCATTTCTGTCATTAATCATTGCTCACTTCATGTTTCTGATTATTTGATTTGATTTGTGTGTATGCATGAGTTATTTGAAGCACAAGAGAGTTCAGGCCTGTTGGAAGATGATGCCCTTTGAGCCATGTCTTCAGCTGAGTACTGATGCTCCTATAATACCAAAAAAGGAAAAATGACAGCTCTGAGGGTATCCATACATTCTCTGGAGCACATTACACTTTTGAAGTAAATAGTTTTCAACACTAAATATATATTGCTAGCCATGTCAAATTTCTGTCCAGTGTATGGGACTTCAGCCTTTAAGATAAAGGGTCTTCTCTCCTTATCTTCTCCTCAGCTGCAGTTACTCCTTGTGTCATAGACTCTCTCAAATCTACTGAATCATTTAGGTGATCCCTTTGAACATGTGTTGCTGCTCCTTTAGATCTGGAGACATCTTATATATGGTATGATGTTTTCCCAGTCACAATGCCCAGAGTGTGGGCTTATCATGCTTTCTCCTTGCCTTTGTACTCTTCTATTTTGTTTACAGTATTTTTAATTGAGTCCTGGACTCCCAATCTGCACTCATTAAACACAGAGCACATAAACACTTGTAAAGTAACAATTAAGTCACAGCCAGGTACTGGTGTTTTCCTCCCTGCTGACTTTACCTCTACTGAATACAATTCATTAACATTTCCATAGCTTTGGTTACCCCATATCGGAATTTAAGTCTGTATTTCCTTACTTATTGCCTACTCTAAACACTGCTGCTCCTTTGTTTTTGTCAGACATACAGTGCTAACTCCATGTATCTGCCTACAAGCAATGGGGTCTTAATGTCCCAACCTCAGTGTTTTCAAATGGACTCAAATATTTACCTGTGTTCCAAAAGATTTTCCCTTGCCTTGGGCAAAACTAAATGCACTCACAAAGTTATATGCAGAAATGCAAGCAATATTTACCAGTTTCTTCACTGTAGAGCCCAAGTGGAAAATGATCAGTATTCCAATGAATCACTGTCTCACAATAAGACCAGTTGGAAAGCTGGTTCTTGTGGAGTGTTTGTCCAGTGATCTTCTCATGATGAACAGACTGTTGCCACAGATGTGTTTGAGGCCACCTTGTTGAGGTGGACTTCCCAATTAGTTTTAGGAATTGAATGTACATTTATATCTCTGATGCATTTGTATCTCTAGCTTACTACTCCATTGAGAGTGACTTTTTAAAGGTACAAAGCTGGACTGTGGAGAGATATGAAAGTGGGTTCCACACCTGAAAAACTGTCATGCAGAGGTATACATTATGAACTATACAGCTAGGTTTCTGTAAAGATCCACATCAGTATCTCTGCCTTCTTCTTTGCAGACTCATGAAGATGCAGAAGGTCATGGGACAAGATTGTTCGTATGTCTACATGGCAGGTTGTCTCAGGATATAGAAATACCTAGAGATGCTGGGCACTATAAAACGTACTGAAATGTCTCACTCTTCTAAAAGAAGGTTTTGCAGAGTAAAGATGGGTGAGATTGTGTTTTGTCCTTGGGAAAAATTAAAAACTTGCAAATAATTTTTCACTAATTTTGTAAAACCAAAAAAACCCCACTCCAGTCTCTAAAAGAAGGTTTTCTCTGGATGCTTTCTTCTACAGCTGTGTGAAGCTAGAAACTAGTTTCTATTTATGTCAGTAGAAGAGCTCCCACTGAGCATAGAGGGAGCAGGTGCCAGTCCTCTGTGTCCTACCAACACACCTGAAGCAGATGTTCATAACCATACAGTGCTATATGCCCTGTTTGTGCCTCATTGCTAATTCACCAGTCATCTTTGTCTTCTAACACACCCTACATCAAGTAATAGCCACACACCTCTTTGATTTTCTTTTTGAATTCATATGCCTATCTAGCAACCATCTATAAATAAAGGATAATGAACAAAAATTAATTTTACAGAAGCCAATATGGACAATGAAAATAGTGAAAACTAGTTTGTCGACACTAAAAAAAGTTAATTGACCATCTGGAGGTGTGCGAAAACTTTTGTGAGCGTGGTATAAAAATTTAGCAAGTTTTTTTCCTTGAGCTTACTAGTTTTTTAAATAATGCATTTGTCTTTCTTTTTCACCCTGAAATTTTTATATTTATTCATTCAGAGTGAAAACCAGTTTTAATGCCCATGCCCTGCTTCTACAGTTCTTCCTGTGCATTCAGGATATAATATTCTTGTACACTGTGGCTTGTGCAATATGAGCATATTCATAATAACAACAATACATACTTCTACTGTAATAATAAATATGAATTAGAACAGTGGTTAAATCTGGTAGGGTATAATTATATGTTGCCCCAGTGAACTAAATTTCAGTGGGGTTTGGCTCTATGGTTTAGGGTAGTCTCCACTAAATATAGGAAAACCCAGTTAATTAATTAGCCCTTAGTGTTAAATGAGTTTTCTAAGCCTGAGAGACAAGGGGAATGTGGGATTTGTGGGGACTTGACAGTGAACGTTTAATGATGTTAAGCCCAAAGTGACTGTTAATATAGGCTACGGTACCTGAGAATCAGAAATAAAGTCAGAGAGATAAATGCAAATAAAGCAATGAGGTTTAACAGGAAATGAAGAATATTAATTTGCTCTGGATATTCAGATTCTCTTTGTATTATTTAATTTTTTTATGGTTAAAAATGCCAGTGCCACCATGCCTCATTCTCTGGCTGTACAGACAACACTTACTAAGAGTGACAGGAAATGTTATGCAAAAATGTGAGTTGATTTTTTCTGAGCATTTATGCTGTTCTTTTTCTGGGTAGTTTTCCACCATGTGGAAAAGCTTCTTATGAAGAGCTGTCTTTGGACAAGGGAGTCTTTGGACAAGGGAGGCTTTATACTGCTGCCTTTCTTCATATAACTTTCTTCTGGGCAATCTCAGCAACGATCAGTCCTGGGCTGTGTCAGAAGCCACCCTAAGGTTTCTCTGCCTGCTGACACTGTAAGCCTGGCTGCTATTTTTTCTGCTGAGTGGACTTTTATTCTCCTGGGGTGCCTCACCCTGTTCTCTCCATGTGGACATTCCTCCATGAATTAAGACTTTTTCATTCTGACTCCTGTCCTACCTTACCCACCCAATGAGACTACCAAAAGGATATAATGGTACTAGTGTAGCTTCCCAGGGCTCTGAGGGTGCCACCAGCCCTTTCTGGTCCTGCCTACCACCCCTAAGCTCTTTGCACCCTGCCCAGGGCCCAGGGCCCCATGTTACACCCCAGGGCAGTCAGTGTCACTGCAGAGGGGCTGGTCTACAGCCCTGGCTGTGATCCTTGCTGAGCCAGGTCCTATTGCAGCCCCAAGTTCTGTCACCTCCCCAGAGCCATGCCTGCCCATCCTGGGCTGTGTCTGACCCAAGGTTCCCTCAATAAGTCTGATCTTGACCCCCAGATCACCAACTGCGAGCTGATGTTTTGGCCTTACCCTTGGATCTACCCTGGCACCTGTTTTGCCAGCTGGCCCTTGCTGCCCCCAGAAAGAGATCATTCTCACCACCAGTGAATATAATCATGTTGCTTTTTTCTTTATTCACATCTCTCCATTTGTACACATTGCATTACCACAGGAGGAGTCATCTATGTCCAAACGCTGGCGTACATAAAGAATGAAATTCATCCTCTTTAACCTTCTGCATCTGCAAAGCAGCTGTGTCCATCTTGGTTGGTCATAAGATAATAGAATCATGGAGTGGCCTGGGTTGGAAGGGACGTTAAAGATCATCTTGTTCCAATCCAACCTTGCCATGACATTCTAGATTACCTTCGTCTTCAGTGACACTAGGTGACAATATTTCGTTTATCTGGCCTATATCATCCATTTATACTGGTACGCAAAATGTAGTGTGGTGTAGCTGGTATGATGCTGAGGGAGCAGCTTGTAGAGGGTCTGAGGTCTTCTGTGCTGCCTCAGTCACTTGAGGCTGCACTACATGTGGAACCTGGAAAACAGCACATGTATTCCCAAAGTGGGGAGTTATGAGTAGCTCCCTGACAGCCACTTCTCCCTATTCTGAGTTCGGTCCTTTGTGATTTTTTTATTTCCATTTTCGACTTGAACCTTATGCTAATTCTATGCATCATGGGTAGTAGGGTTTGTATTTTTGTTTTATCAGTTTGGTGGAGGGACAGTGATCAGGGACCTCTTGAGATGACAGTCTGTCAAATTGTAAATCAAGGAGGATCTCTCCCTTAGCAGCCATAAAGATTAAACAGACTAATGAATCAATGTTTTAGACCATCCACTCTGGGGAGCCTTCACGTAAGTCCCAGGACTGTTGGTCAGGTCAGAAAATGCTCTTTTCTGTCAAATGGTAGGTTTCCCTATGTGATAGTGTGCCTTCATCCTCCTTTGTGCAAGCTGTAAAAACCTGACAGAGGCAGATGTCAATCCATACTGTTGTGACACTTCCTCGTTCAAGTCTAAACTTTGTGAGAGATTTCGTCATCCAGTAAATGGCAAGAGAGAAGAGGCTGTGTTTGCACATTTTGCAGAAATACGTTTAAAAGTTCACCTTTCATTTTTCCTATGATTAGGAAATATTTTCTTTTGAAGAATGACCTGTTATAACCATCTCCTCTCCACAAAACACCCAACCCTTTTATTTTTAGTTGATGTTTGCTGTCTCAAGGGCACTTTACCTGAATCCTTGTTCAGTCTCTTAAAGTTAATAATACCAGATGTGTAATTTTATTCTTGAACACATCTTTTTTCTTTTTTTTTAAGCTAAAATCTTTATGGAAGTACTGAATCCTGTTAAATTTTGCAACAATTCAGTGATACTGAAATGGCCATAAATTACAGCATATGCACTTTGAAGCAGATGTTCTGTTAAAGTTCTCATGTTCTGTCCATCTCTCTGATGACTGAAGCAATGATATTTAAAATGACCCTCATGCCATTAGAAAACCATAATTTAATGCAGAAAATAAGATAGTCTTGTTAATTCGTACTACACTGAAGGAACATACCCTGATAAAATACTATAATTTTAAAAACCTTTTTTATGTAAATAGTCAGAGAATTTTTAGCAGAACAAATTTTTTCATGATAGTTTTTGAGAATCAAAATTTTGTGTGCAATACTCAAAATAGTAAATGCACTTCATTCAACACCTCCTCAGTTATAATTTTTCTAACTTGAGCCAGTAAATGAATAAGCTTGTCATCTTTGTTTTGATAGTTTAAAAACACAGACCTGTAATGCAAGAGATCCAGTGATGAAACAGAAAAGTAAATTACTCCATTAAAAATGGCACTGCCCAGATGGTCCCATATAGAAGTTCTGATCTGAGTACTCACTAATTAAAGAGAAGGTGGCTGGAATCTAAATCTATCTTCTAATTTTATATCTGACCCTTATCTACACATGAGGGACATGAACACATTTCATTTTTGAACATAACCCAAAAAAGCACTTAAGCAGGTGCTTAACTATAAACTGCTGTTTGACTCTTACTACCATAAGTAGAGATGATTTCCTGAATGTGGACCGTGGAGGAATTTTAAGAGTAGGTCCTAATTTTGCCAGATAAGGGAAATTGATCATGATTTATGAATCTAAACCTATTTTTTCTATTATGATATTAAGATTTCAGGCATTTTATGTCCATGGAAGCTGAAAAAATACTTCAAGATACACTAAAATCCTTTCATTAACAGCATATGAGTTTTTCTGCAAGGTAACCCAGTTTACTGTGGTTCTTCTACCCTCCTACAAAATTACTGTGTTTTTTGGTTGAGAGAAAATTGCAGTCTGTACAACTTATTATTTTGTTCTATTTACATATATGTGTAAATCCACTGTGGGAGAAAGATAAAATGTTACTAAACTGAACTTGAAGTAGTGGAGCTCAAACACAATTTATTCAACAAGAAAATATCTGTGTTTTGCTTAAACATCATCTGAAATATGGAATGAACATTAGCCAAGGAAACAGGCAAAAAAAATCTTTAAACTGATGCATGTCGTTCATGACAAACAGCATCACGGTGCCTGTAGTGGGTAAACAATCTAGACAGTAATTTTTTACCCTTTTAAACTTTAATTTATTGCCACAAAATGTAGACTTCTAATTAGTGATTTGTACATTGAGAAAAAACTCTATCAGCAAGTGAAAAACTTATAAGTAAACTCCTACAAAAAAGAAAAGGGATTTCTCCCTGATCTGGGCTCATGTTAAGCCAAATCTCTCCTCCCGGCCTTCCTGATCACATTTTCCTGCATTTTTGCCATGGGCTACTCAGACAATTCCAGTTCCTTAGATGAGGAAATGTGTGCCCCAGAAAGTTTTGAGTTGTGTGCTTAATGGTTTCTGTCTCCTTCTCTTCACTTGTTGATGGTTTTCCTCCGCCCCAGCATGGGGCAGCAATGGCTGTGATCCCTAATGGTATCCTTACTCTGAGAGGAGGCACCCAGGAGTAAAGGCTCTCCAGGATGTCCCTGCCCACAGCTACAGTACCTCAGGAATGCCCCTTCCCTGCTGTGGGTTGTCCCTGGAAGGTGGCTCTCCATCACAGAGTGCCTCTTCTGTGATGTATCTCTCTGTGCCTCCTTCCAAGGTTACATCTCCAGCCGTGTCCTCAGCAGCCTCTCTCTCTGCATGTCTCCCATCACATGTCCCCAAGGACATCTCCCCACGTCTTTCATGCCCCTCATGACTGCAGCTTTTTCATAAACATGTCAGAACTGGGCTGTGGGGTGCTCCCCTGAAGGGCAGAAGTTTTGAACACCTGATGGTGTTCACCCTGCTCTCATCAGTTTGAGAGCTGACTGAATCTGTCTGTGACTATCACAGGATAGCCTCTAGCTGCTTCCCACACAGGGCACCCTGCAGTTTGCTACCCTAACACTGGCAATTATGCCCTAGGCAGTGGCCTTCCATCAAAACCTTTTCTTCTTGGGAGAAGGATTTGCCTCAGAGATGAGAGAACACAACAAAAACTCATGGCCATGTTGTCTCATGGGACCTATGGGTAAGGGCTCATCCTAAGCAAAAAGGATCCAATTCTGATGTTATAAATTGTTTTATGCTCAGGAGCACTTTGAGTCAGGGGAGACCATCTTCAACACAATTTATAAACTTCACTGAAACTTTTTTTTGGTAGATCAGTTTTAATAGTGGCATGCATCAGGAATAAAAAGCAGAGGTTTAAAAGAAAGATACACAAACCAAGAACAGCAGGAAGATATTCACTGAAATTCTCAATACATAAAAATTCTCATCCTGGAACAACAAATCAAAATACCTAAAATGTTTCTTAAATATTTTAATACTTAAAGAGATTTCTCTTCTAGTTTACTAATAATCAACTCTTACACAGTTCCTATTCATGCAATTGTCTGTGCAGTGGCATCAATGGGGCTTTCACTGTCTGTCCCCAAGCTTGCAGAGATAACATAGAGCAACATGAGGATGTAATGGGGAGCACAGAAGACACTCAAAACCTTCAGGACAATGATCACAGCTTTTGCATTTCCAATGTGTAACAACATAGCATTCTCATCTGTGTACTCTCTTCAGTACTTTACTGTTTTTTGTTTTATTCCATATTGTTCTGAACCTCCATTATTTCCCGTGTTCACACAACTTTACCATAAATTTTTATTTGATACTATCCTGGATAAAACACATGAAATCTGCCACTGTGAATACTAGTTAGCTGAGCATTGATAGGCTGAGAAAGGCAGTACACCATGAAAGGGAAGAAAGGCAGTCACAGCACAGCAAACTGTTCAGAATCACCTTGTCACTGATGACTGCTGAACTGCTGTCCTCTCCAGGCTGCTCCTGCTCACAGCCTTGGTGGCCATTCAGACACCTTGATGACTCCTTATGATGAGACAAAAATTTTAATGCCTCACAGTACATCTGTAAGTCCAGCGGCAGGATTTCTGTTTCTCTTGCAGGAATCTATCTTCCATGCAAAAGGGCAAGGAAGAAATCTCTTTTGTGATCCCTATCATCTTTTTGACAAGAGCAAAAGGAAGTAGACTGGACTGTTATTTGCTTTATTAAACCAACAAGAACTTCAGCAACCAGCTTTGGGAGGGCCAGTACTGTAGCTCCAATGCTTACCCATGGGGGGAGAATATGTAAACAACAGCTAGGGAAAAAAAAAAAAAAAAAAAAAAAAAAAAAAAAAAAAAAAAAAAAAAAAAAAAAAAAAAAAAAAAAAAATTAAAAAAAAAAAAGTAACATCTATACTAGACTTTCAGACACTGCTAACATCAAAGATCAGTGAAAAAGGCAGAGTTTCCTGAATCAAATAATGAGATACAGTAAATATAAAAGATCAAACCAAGGATCACAAAACTTTTTTTTATGCCTCCTCTGTATCTTGTACAGAGTTCTGCTACTTCCATAAGTACTGCATGAGATTTAAGAGTTCATCTTTTAAATTTAGCCTACATGAAAATCTCAAACTTCTATAGGGAGGCAGAGTAGATGAACAAGTGGATGATTTTTAACAAAAATGTACGTGTGATTAATACTCATCTTGTCACCAATGGGCATGTGCAGATTTTAAGAAGTGATGGGAGTGCATTTAACAGCCCTAATGGTGACTATGACTGCTTCTATATACACTATTGCAACAGCTGCTGCCTAACTGGGCTGTTGATCCTTGCTGTGGAAAAGGCTTTTCCTCTTCCCAAGGCAGAGTGGCTGGGAGAATATTCCTCTGAAGTTTAGCACACATTGAAGCAACAGAGCAGTTTCACTGGTGTAAAATGACCATGGTGCCAAATACTGAAAATTTTCGGGTCATCAGAAAGTAGATAATGAGATTCTGGTCCTATTAAATCTTATGGGAATGCTGTAATTTTACTGGAGCCAGGTTTTCACCTATCTTGTAAAATGAAATCCCAATCAAATTATTCTAGGAAAGTTAACTGTTGATTACATTACTGTATTCATTAATGTCTCTATTAATCTTCCTTTCACAAGATAGGAATCAAATAATTAAATATTACACATTTGTGTTTTAGCGAAATGCAAAGGAAAGGTAAAAGCATGATCTGAAAAGTAAAGATATTTTCAAGTTTAAAGAACCATGTGATCTCTATATCACTGCATGAAGAAAAAAGATAAGGGGCCATATCAAAGATCTGTAATTGGATTAGAAAATGATATCATCATATGGTGTCTTTATTCTTTAGATTAAGCCATTGTCTACCAGAAATAAGGGGGAAAAAGAAGAACAGGAATTAAAAGGACAGAAAAAAGGGAAAGAAATCTGTCTTCTATTTTTCCTAAAACAAGACAAAACAAACCAAGGAATATTCAGAGACTGGAAGATGGGACAACCTGATACTGGCAAAAGCCACTTACATCTCTCTCTCAAGCTATATTTTGCATTCACTCTTTTTGATATTTTAATTAAGTAACTCTGATTGCTAAACTCCAGCCTCATTTAGAGTAGCACCATGCAAGCTCTATCAGATGGGATTACTGCACATTATATTCCATAACTTTTTTCCAGGCTCTGGAGAGTAAGAATTACCAAAGCTATGTTGTCATTGTGCATGTGGTTAGTCATAATCATGGGCATCTGGGAGAGCACCCAGTAAGCAAATCACCTGAAGATCTGGAGTCTCCAGGTGAATTTATCTTCTGTTACTTCATATACCTTTAACACAGCACTGGGTCACGTGAGGAGGGAGTCCAGGCATAGAGCTGAGGATCAGTTATGGCCTTGCCTTCAGCAGACGATGCTAGAGGATGCCAGTCTCTACACTCCCCCCCAGCAACAGCACAGCTCTGCAGTGCCTCACCCTCCTGACACACCTGGTTGGGACTGATTGGGAGGTGATGAGAGTGTGTGTGAGATCACAGAGAGCAAGAGAGGCCGTGGTCTTCTTGAGGGTGATCCTGGCTTGTCCTGTCAAATTGCAGAGGCCTGGGGACCGAGGATCTAGAGCTGGCTGTAAGCTGAATGCTGCATGTGAAAGCGGAGCTGCTTACAAAGTAGAGTGGATGTAGTTAGGAGCTGAGGTGTTAGAGAAGTTATGGATTTGTAATCTTGGTTTGGAGAGCTATATGGAGGATAGCTACAGAATGTGGCAGCTTGCCACATGATTTTGAAAGGTGACTCCTAGAAGCAAAACATTTGCCCTTTATCTAAGCTCTGTAAGTACATAATTGGGTAACAGAAAAAAACAAATGGAACCTGGACCGTTCCTGCCAAAGCACATTCTTTGGAGAGCAAATCCTCCTGCAGTGAAAGCTGACCCTCCTGGAAAGGCTGGAGGTGTGGCAATCCTGCATTAATGAGGCACTCTTGACCAAATACAAAATAAGCTGGAAACCACAAATCCAAAAGAACAAAATCTCAGTTTCCATATGTGTCTTGGCTGTGTACATTTTGTGGTTGTGCTGATGAAACTGCTGCATATTATATGAAGTCTGTTAACTATGAGCATGACCACATTTCTTGTTGATTTTGTTTCTTGTTGATTCTTGTTTCACAATCCATGAAACCATCCAAAAAGATGGCCCTGAAAGGATGCCTAAGAAAGTTGTCACTTGTTTCAGTTGATAAGTTCCACATTGCCTCTTTGGGCAGTAGGGGAACATAGTAAAAGAAAGAAAAGTATCCCCCATATGCAAACGAAGACAGAAAAACACACTGGCAAGTTTCTATCCTATTACAGAGGCATAACTGTAATTGTTCCAGCAAAGTGATGTTAACTACCAAAGAGGGACAGGAGCTCTCCAGAAACTCGGATTCTGTCATGGAGAATGTTCATAATAAGAGAAATAAGCCAGCTTGTGCATTTACTTGGATATGACATCACTGACAGCCAATTAGAAAGTTCCACTTGTGTCATTTCATAATAAAGAAAAGACTATTCAGCACTCACTGCATCAAAGAACACATGTCACAGAGATTTGCACAGAAATGGGTTGATTAATTTTTAATGAATTATACCAGGAGAAACTTCCTTGTATAAATTGCTGTGAGAATACCAGTGATAACCCACGCTTGAATAAAGAGTTTCTATACATGTGGATTCTACAACTACAGACACACTGAGCAAAACTGAACTAAAAATTGTGCTACTCACCCTAATCTATCCAGTTCATAGCAGCAGTAAAAGCAGCGTGGGGTGCACAGTAGTGCAGGTTTTAAAGACCATTTTATTCACTGGAAGTGTGCCCCGTAACCAGCAGAATGCTTTCCCACTGTCTTTGTTTTCACTTCAAGAGTGGATGTCACTCTTGAAAACAGGCCTTTGCTGAGCATTGCCTGGTCTCAGCATAGCTTTTCAGTTCTATAACACACCCTACAAGCTTTCACATTTTGTGACTGAATAGTCTTTTCTTTCATGGGATCAGTCAGGTGATACACAAACTGAACAGAGCATCCTTCTGGACCAAAAATGTGCTGTAAAATGTCACTGTTTGTATTCCAAGGTGTTTGAAGGAAAAAGGCATTTCAATAATGATGTCAGGAAAACACCAGCTCTACATGACCTGTGGAAAAGACAGGTAACTGACCCACTGTGGAGTGAAGCATGGAGCTCAGGTGCTACTGTTCATGTGTTTATAGACAGGGAGTCTTCAGACTCACAGCAGGGCTTTCACACTAGCCATGGATATTCTTGTCTTTGTGCAGAAGGTGTCAAGTGCAGCACACACAAATAAGACTTTCTTAAAATTATCACAGGTGCACCTGTTTCAGAAGTGAGCACATCCAGTGTTTCGTTGATGTCCAGCATACGTGATTCCTTTCAAGAGTTTGAGAGCACACAGATTTCAACATGAAACAAAGGTATTATGAATTCTGAACTAACTTTTGATTTAAGCTGATTTGATGAAAGGCATGCAGTACTGACTTGATAGTCAGAACTTAAAACAGTAAAGATGGACCTTTTCATCTGTTCCATACAAACTTTGGTTGTATAATAATAAATCTGTATGTGACCTTGGTTTCTACAAAATCAAAGGTATCAGGTAACTTCCTTAGTCCAGGTTATACAAAGCCTACTCATGTTATCCTAGTCTGCTAATAGTGGTTTAGAATTGGGATCTAGACTGTTCAAATGCAAGGAAAGTATGAACAAAAATTCTTGTGTGCTTTTGATATTGAAATGAACTGGATAAAACCAGGATGCCTATAGTTTCTTTATATAGAATCCTATATTTTAAAACTGTTTTGTGCTTTTAATATTTAGAGCAAGTGCCTGAAAAGCATTTTCTCTTTTAGTTCCTTGTCATATATGTTCAGGATTCATTATGTTACTTGGAGGCAACCAGGTGAATTTCCTCTGACTGTTGTTCGTGCTGATCAAGGAATGCCAACGAATAGTGAATTTTTATTTTAATTGATCTGACTGGAATGAGCTGCCACTCTTCTTTGCATATGAACATATCTCTGTATGGAGATTTTGGTTACATTTTGTGCTCAGAATAATTTAGGATTAAAGGAAGAATTGTGGGTTCAAATACAGGAAGAGTTTTCTCACTAATATGTTTTATTCCTGTATCTAGCACTACCATAAATCAGAGAGGAAATACCTTAGAGTGGCAACTATAGAAAACAGAAGAAAAAAAGTCTCATTAAAATTAATGCATAGTAGTCTGTATATGAAATTAAAAGCCAACAGACCTCAATGCATTGCAATTGGCATTCCTGAATTAGCTGTTTCTATTACCACAAGTAAAAAATATTTGCAGTGAGAAATTTTCCTTTTTTATTTTGCTACTATTATTTGCATAGTTTTTATTAGACATTGCTATAGTTTTAAAATAGACAAGCAAAGAAAGAAAGATTTATTTGACCTACCTGTAAGCCTTGAAATATGTATTTAGCACAGCTGTTCTTTTGTGTTTAAACTCATCACAAAAATGCAGCTTTAATGTAACCCACCATTGATCTGCAGTAAGTGGAAACAAAATCTCTCCTTAATTAGTATCATCCAATCACTTTTTTACATTTCTACAGAACACACACTGTGAACTGTTTAATGGACTATTATTTAGAAGAGTGGCAAAGAGCTTGCAAAAAAAGGGCATATAGTGAAAATAAAAACTAGCTGTGTCAATGAAAAATGTGTTGCAAAATAATGGAAAAAAAGATGTTTCATTAAGATGGGCTTCACTGGCATTTTACTGTATAGATGAACACTGCTCCAATTACTGCCAACAATGGGGAAAGAGATAGAGAGATATAGATTCATTACTTTCAACACCCTTAACTGTCTACCACTGAATTCGCTTATCTGTTTCTTTTTCTACAGGACCTGTGTGGAGGGGGGAAGGAATAAACAAAGAACTGAGTAGAGTGAATGTGTCACAAATTACCACAAACACACTGTGACTCAATGCACTTTTCATTTCTCTCCTCATTAACTGTGTCTTGCTCAAAATGAGAGACTGGGTCTAAACATAATCAAGTCCCACAGATAACAATTGACTTGACTGCTGGGGCAGTCATCACCTTCTAGCTACTGGGAAATAAATTTAGAAATAAAATGAGTTAAAATAAAATTCACTCTGCTCTCTTTTCTGTGCTCAGATAATTTGAAGGCCATCAAGGCCTGCAGAAACAATCCATCTCTCTGTGAAAAGGAAAGCAGCCTGTGCCACTACCAATAAGGCATGTCTTTAGTGTTATCAAGAGTAAGTATAATTACACAGTGGAAAGGCCATCAAAGTGTCTTGGGTGCTGGTATTTTTTTCCTGAGGTCTTCATCAATAGTGCTGTTGGAGTGAAAAGAGTAAGTGGGGGGGAAAAGGGAAAAAAAAATAATATCCTCCAGATTGGTGTGACTGACCTGCAATCTAGTAGAGCACATTATGATTTGAGAGCAGTAGGACGATTCAATAAAAATTTTGCTGTCTTCCACTTTAAATCAGGAAGGATTAATTTCAAGAATCTGTGTGGATGCTCTTGTAGTCTTGGTTCTGTCAGTACTGAAATTTCTTTTCTAAGAGGCTAAAGGACTTCCTTGCAGCGTATTTGTACTTGCCAAGGCTCTCTCCTTACCTCTAAAGCAATGCAGTTCTGATAGGCAGATTTCTGGCTGCCAAAGGGGAGGTAAGACTGTTTGTTTCTGTTGTACAGTCCCCCTAGTCTTGCACTTTTTATTTGGCTAAAACATGAGTGAAGTTAATTTGTTTGCTATGTTTCTATCAAGAGAAGCCACACCCTGATGTACAAGTTTTAGTGGAATGCCATTCAGTAAAATACATACACAACATGTCTGACACTGTTTAGCAGGATGGGAATTCAGAGCTTTATGCCTGAGACATGGCCTGTGGTGCCTTGCTCTGATTAGTAAATGTTGTTCTTGCAAGGAGTACCCCTGATCTCTGGGGAGGACTGTGCATGAACCAGTCACAGGAAGACCTGGATGTGTGTGTAGAGCTAACTCAAGCGGCTTGCTAGCTGATTATCTGATAATGAAGCTACTTTTAAGAACAGAGAATAACCCAAAACCTAGCTATTAACTTGCTTCTGGAAGTCTTCTGTTTAATACAAACAATGTTAGTAACTGTGGGATAAGTCCTGAAAATAATCACCAAGTCTGTTATGAAAACCAATCATCTAAACCTCAGTGTTCCCAGAAATGTTGTTCTTGGAGCTTTCCTTTTCTGTGGCTACTACATCTGGAAATCACAGTGTCCAAAATGATGGTAACTGTTCGCTCTAGGGCAAATTAGATCATTTAAAATCTTTAACCATTCAGAGGACATTTAAATCTGTCTCAGTGGTTTTTTTTCTACTGTTCACAACATGAATATGTTTTCCAAACCTCAATTTTATTAGATTTATTACAAGAAACAAGATTAATTGGGCTGTACTGCTTTGACAAAATTCTGGTTCTTAAATAATAATTATAGATTTCCTGGAGTCCAAAAGAACTGAGGTAGAGCAGATCCAGCCATGTGGCCAAACATAACAAATTGAGAGGAGTGAGGGTGAAGAAGTATGACTGAGAGAATGCAAATATGAAATCTCCCTGATATATATTCTCCTAAAGCTTCAAGTTTTTATTGGATATCTGGAAAAGTAATTTCTTTTTCTTAGATTTTTTTTTTGGAAACCAGTGTTGCCTGGAATTTGGGGGGAAAGGGTATGAGGTCTTTTTCCAAAAAGCTCTGTGACTAAAGTCTCACTTTATGACAGTGAGCCCTGAAGATTAAAGGGTCTGGACTGCCCAGATCTGCCTGAACTGAGAGTCAAGAGCACAGACTGAACCACAAGTTCTGCTCCTGAGGAAACTGGGATGCACAGCACTGGGAAATGGTTGAACCTCTGCCTTTATTTAGCTGCTCCATTGTACTGTCTGAAAGGACACAGAAACTGGAACACACTAAGAGCATGTCAGCTGTGTTCCTTCTAGAATGTGTCTTTATTGCTGCCACAGAAGTAGTAGAGATACAATGTCAGGGTCGTGCATAGACACTAAGTTAGTGATAAAAGAGGTGACTTCAGACAGTAGATGAATGGGAGCTGCAGCTGTAGAGATCCCACAAAAGCTGTGTTAGTCTGTGTAGTTGCTCATGTGACTGAGGTGTATAACTTAGTACAGTCTAAGCTTCACTGGTTTCCAGCACATAAAACAAGCAAGCAGGATTAAAGAACTTTATTTTATTTTATGTTACATTGACCTTTCCAAAAAGCAGATTTGTATTTTCTAATCCATTTTTTCTATTGTGTTGGAAGGCCATTTATGCCACAGAATTTTTGTTCTAGCAAGTAACTGAGACATAAATCCAGTTAATGTCAGATGAAACTGGTTCAGACACAACAGAAAGAAACTCAATAAAAATAAGGTAAGTCTTTTTTATGTGTAATCATAACCTTTTAACAATAAAATTCATCACCCAAGTGATGAATTCTCTATCTTCTTGAATCAGAAGTCTGTGATTCCCTGCAGGATTAGTGGGCACTAACAGAGTCCTTCCATTTAGTGCTCTATTTGAGGTCCAATTAACCAAATAAGCAGTGAAAGCAGTTCCAAAATCGCATGGCTTCCTGCCACTCTCACAGACAAGCATGATGCAGAGACATCTCTAATTTTCCTGAGCTGAAGAAGAGGTACAGCAGATAACCATGTTGCTGGAGCCTGTCTCTTCCAACTATTCCTGTGGAGCATGTCTGACAACTGCCCTTCTCCTTTTTTATTGCTGGCTAACATGGGCTGTAACCTGTGAAACACGGCACAGCTGTTCAAAAGTGGATGGCAGTGAGCTCCACTAGCATTTCTGCTTTCCGATCACTATGTCATGGTCATGAGTGAGAATGTAAACTAAATAGAGAAAAACAGTTTTGAACTGAGTAATTATTTTTCTCCATCTGTTTTAAATACCGTTTAAAAGACATGTAGATTTAATGCCTAAGAATATAGAGTAATGGCAGGCTTGGCAGTGTTTAGTCAATAATTGGACTGTTTGATTTTAAAGGTCCTTTCCAAACTAATTTATTCTATAACTCTATGTAAGTGATGCTCTTTCAAGTGTTCATATTTTCGAAGTTTTCCTGAAGTTTGGAGTATACCAATACGTTAGTTACGTTTGAGATTGTTTATTTACCCAAAGGTCTGTTCTGGGCCGACAAACAGCAGGAGGGTCATTTATGATCCATATACATCATTATGTTCCCAAGAATCCAGAAATCACTGAACATGGCTTCCAAACAAAGTTAAATAAAAACATAGATATTTCTTCAAGCCGAGGATTCATAAATATAAATGGTCTGTATCATTTTCAGTTTTTCCATGGGAGTATTATTTGGCATAGCTTCACGCTGTGCTGAATTTGTGGGTTTTTAGTTTATTGCTTTTTAAAAAATCTGGTTTTGGCACACACGTACAAACACACAAATTGGAAAGGGAAATATTTACATTGTGAAATTAAACTTGTTCACATCTTCAATGATGATTTATTAAAGAAAAGTATATGGCAAACCACAGAATAGTGACATGTACCCTGGGTTTTACATTCCCTGTATGAAACAACCACAAAACTCATTTGAAAACAAATAGTACTATAAAGACTTAAAGAAAGAAAATGAAGCATTTGCATGTATAAAATACCTCATACTACACATCTTCATTCTGAAAGACTAAAGAGAACGAAATGTTTCTCCAAATAGCTTTTCAAGGGCATTATTTTTTATGGCCAGGATGTTTCTGTTTCTGTAGGCACCTATAATATGCTGTAGGATTACTTAATTGGGCGGCTGTTAGGTTAAGTACAATACAATACTCTCAATGTTGAAGTATTCAGTGGACAATGAAAGCTCAGCATGAGAAAAAAAGTAAACAACAGGGAAGTTATAGCTGTTTTGTAGCAAGGTGGGGAAAGCAAAGCAGTATAAAGGACCAGGCAATAAATTTGCTGCTTTTATTTTTATGTTTTATTATGATATCCACTTATACTCAAAATTAATGATTAAAGATCATATGGTTTATGCTAGACAGTTTTTGCTCATTTATGGTTAAATTCCTGTGTAGATATAGACATGAAAAGTATATATATATATTCTGTTAATTAAAATAAATCCATTTGTGGCCAGGGGAGACTAATTCATAGTTTTAAGCTGCAATTCATCTGACCTTCTTGGAGGACTTTGTGGAGCACAAGCTAAAATGAGCATCTGTTTCCTCTAAGAAAAGCCTAGGCTGAACAGCTCACATGTAGATACCTACATGAAGAAGTATCCCACTGTCTGCTATGATACACAGAACAGGCATGCTGTGAGTGTAGATACAAAGGGAATAAGACATGAACCAAATATTAGACATTAGCAGGAAAAACAGAAATGCAGAAAGACTTGAATGGTAGGAAAGCTTCTGACTGCTGAAAAATTATAGCATGTGTAAGTTTCCAGGCATGTCTGGTGTTCTCCAAAGCAAATGTTTCTCAGCATCTCTGAACAATACTGGAAGGTCCCACTGTGAAATAATTATCAGTCTGGCTATAACACTCTCAGTTTTCTAGCCAGAATTTGAAGGAGAAGGACAATTATGAAGGGCCAACTCTGGTTGTTGCCAGAAGAGACACTAGGGCAGAAAACACCAACAAAAAGCATTACTATCGAGGCTGGCAGCAAGTAATAATATAGTGTTACTAGTAGGGTGGAAGGGAAAACATTTATGAAAGCCTTCTAAAACCTACTAATTTATCTGGAATAAAACTGTTTTAACAGCGTGTGGCAATTATTTTATTAGTTTAAAAAACTAAAACGTGGACAACTTGCTTTCATACATAACACTGATAAAAAGTGATAGAAAAGGGAGTTATGAAAGGAAGAAATTTGAGTGCAGAGTACAGTGCAATAGTTTTTCAAGGTCAATGTAATTCCTCTTTCTAAACATGTTTGTTGCACAAAGTGGAATAGGAATATCAGAGGCTTGTATTTCCATCTGTTTACTTAAAACCAGGTCTGTGCTCCAGCATGAACAGGCAAAGCTCTGATGAGCTAGAAGCACTTTGGTTCATGATGCACCCTCTAACAATGCTGATTTCCTTATGATAATTGTTAAGGGTTTTATAAGTTTTAATAGTCATCACATGGTCACAAGCTGATTTTATGAAACTTTGTTCATTAGTCTCAGCAAAGCACTGCAGCACAAGTAAGAATTTCTAATTGAGTTTAGTAATAGGCTGAAAAGGTAGTTATCACACAAAGCAAATACAAAAGCAATGTAAAGAATTTTATTTTGTTTAGAATTGAAATCTGGCAGCAGTTTTATCCCGAGTCTTAAAGAAACGTATAGTAAGCATTTAAATCCGTGTACCCATGAACTGCTGAGATCAAAAGTTAGCAATGGCATTATTTGTGAAATATGAGTGATCTTCGTGAATCTGTTTCAAGACTCAGGTTGTTTAGAATTGACTGAGCTTACTCCACGCATTTATGGACGGAGGTGAATAAGGACAGTAGGTGCCTTGGAATAAGACTTATCACTTCCTAACTAGAAAACTGATTCTGACAACACTGGTAACTAACCCCTGAATTTTACCAGTAGGGTTCACCTTCAGACTCAGAAATCCAGGTTAATTTACCTAAATGCAAGTGTCTGTGAGTATGCTAATGGCTAAGCCTTTTAAAGAGTATAAACCTGGGGGTACAGGCTCAGATGTTCAACCATATTCAGCTAATGATGTTTAGGCATCTAGAGTACCCAAGATGTCTGCATAGGCTTGACAGATATAACAGAGGAGTTGAGGTCTACTGGACTAATGGCAATTGGCCCGGAAAGTTATCAGGGCACCTCAAATGCATATGTCTAGGCAAATAAACTGAGCTGTTAGTCAGCAAGGTTCAGCTAACTCAGTGTAAGGGAAACATCTCATTTAGTAAACCAAAGAGCTCTCTAGACTCACCTGACCATGTTGACTAGGCTTTGAATTAATATGGTGGGAAGCCAGTCTTCAGCAGATACTTCAGCAGACAGATACTTTTAGACATCTAAATGCAGGTCTCTGGATGTGGAACTGAACCAGACCTTGAAGATCTGTAAAATTTGTGTTTTCTTAGAAACAGCTTAGTAAATTAACAGGTCAGAAAAGTCTAAACCCTATGTGTGCCAAACCTTATCAAGACTCTATGTTCTTTCAGAATTCTCTGGTGAGTAAACTCTCACAGGCCTGTGGAATGGGACCCAGTATGCAGTGACGTCTGGCTTTGTCCAAAGAAGAGGTGAAGGAAAATATGTGCTGCTACTACTACCACTACTATCACTACTATCACTACTACTACTACTACTACTGCTGCTGCTGCTGCTACTCCTCCTCCTCTTTCCCTCTATATAATGTACAAGAATGGTGACAGTGTTCATCCAGGGTATGAAAGGACTGGGATTGAGACAAAGCTTCTGTATAAAGTGGGGTTAGTTTATCTTATCACAAATATCAAGTCTGAGGCTTCATTTCTGATTTATAGCAGGGAATAGGTCTGGATTTTGGCACCCAAATCCTTCAGGCTACCACCCTTACAAGAGTGTGCACTCATGACTTCTTAACATAGAAAGAAGGGTTTAGCAAAGTTTACACAGGAATGTATCTGGGTTTTTTATAGAGCTTGGACATGAGAAAGCTTTTAACCTGGCCTGAGGAAATTTCAAATTCCTGGGTCTGTAGCATTAAAATTTCCAATGCAGGTCCAAAACTCTGAAATTTACGTGTGTTTCGACTAGCTCGTGAAGTCATCAGGTTTTAATGACCCACTATTTTGTCAAGGACATATCCAGGCTTTCTGACTTCAGATTATATGAATCAGTTGCCTGCCAAAAGCAATCAGGATAATGTTGTGGCTAAATGTGCCACGTATTAAACGTGATATTTACAATAACACTCGTAACTATGACAAGAGCTTTATATCCAGACTATGAACCAACAAAAATATCTGGAGAACCCTTTGCAACATTTTTTTGTGTTACTGCCCTTTTAATTAAGTAATTCAGGAAATGAAAAACAATGGCAGATTTCCATAAAAAGTAGATATATATGCATTGATAATCTACAAAGGCCTAATTAATTCAGTATCTCTAGGGTGTGCCATAACTTACAGGTCTAAAATTATGAGGAATTACCTTGTTAAAGCCTTTTGAATCTGACTACAGGTGTTCTAGCAGTGCTCCAGTAAGAGACTTATTCAAATCCCATTCCCATTTCTGGTGGAATTTTTTATCATTTGTGTGGCTATGTTTTGCCAACAAAAAATGAGAAAAGAGAAGACTCTGTTCACATTCATCTGTGGGGATTCAGCAATTAAATCAATTTGATTAACCAAAGACCCATTCTGCTGTGTATTTACATACTGTAATTACGAATTGGCAAATAGTGGGAAAAGTGGGAGCGTGGGATAGCGTGTTTTTATATCAGTTGTTCCAATACAACGCCTATAATACTTCTAAATAAACAGTCAGATCTATTCACTGTCTCAGCACTCCAAATGGGTCAGATGAAGCAGTATTTTTAATGGGATTTGGGCTGTCTGACATTTCACATTCTTTTATATGTAGCAACTGATTAAAAGTCAGTACTACAACTCCTGAGAATTGCTCTGTCTCATCTTTTTTAGTCTATATTTTCTTCTTCTCTACTACCAATATAACAGTCTGTTTGTTTCAGACTTGCCAAACATCCAGGTTTGATCAAATCCGTTTGATTTCCAGAGCGTTTGGTTGAGCTCAGATTGCAGCTTGGTCTACTGAAAATTGAGTAATGTCTGTGTTGAAGGTGACTGTGAGGAGAAAAACTGACAGGTTAAATCAGCAAGGACTGCAGTCTGGAAGCTCAGCTGTCACGCTCTGACTGGGTGGCCTCACACGTGCTTCCAGTCCAAGCTAAGGAAGGAGCATTTTAGGGCACCAAGGGAACATAACTACTCCGTACACTGAACAGTCCCATGGCATCTCAGGCACCTGCAAGGGTGAGACACCACACCTTCACATATGGATAAAAATGTATGGAGCATTTTAATTTCCTCCCAGCTACTTGGTTATTGATCTAGTCTAACTGCTGAGAAAAGGAAAATCTGGGCTGATGAGGTACTACCATACACATCCATGCAAATAAATGATCAATAGAGCTGCATCGTGCCAAAACACGGGAGCCTTGCTTAACGCACAGCCCCTAGTGATTGAAACAACTTTGTCTTTACCACAGAAGACAGTCTCTTTGTTCAGATCTGAATTGCAATAAAAATGAGCTCCAGTTTGAACAGATAGTACTAACACTGATATTAATGTAGAATTTTGTATCACCCAAATAAAAATGTTGCAATTCTCAGTGATTTTTGCATATATCAACATCTGTTTCTAATATACAATAACTTTACTTAAATATAGAAATTATTCAATTATTTTACTATTTATGTACCATATGAATTTATTATCTGTCTGGATTTAAGATAAAAATCACAATATCCGTTTTGATTTTAAAAGGTTGCAGAGAAACTATCACATCTGTTTCAATAGGTAATTTTCATTTACTCTTAAAAATCAGAGATTATTTTCAGTTTGTATTTATGTAGCTTCAGTTCCTTCTTATTATGCCTTTATCTACTAGATTAAAGACTCCATTACAAGAAATAATGCAGGTAATTTTAAACTGTTGTCATGTTATTTCTTAACCTTTTTATGTAAAGGAAACAGATTTACCCATTTACTATAAGGAAGGTTTTCCAGGTCTCAGATAATTTCTTTTTTCAATCTCTGTCAATTTAACAACAACATTTTTTAAATGAAGGTGAAAGGTCTGGGCACAAACCCTTCTCAGAATCTCCAGTTCCCACTGACGATTCATCTGGAAGTCCTTGCTCCACATGTGGAGTAGACACCTTGTTTCTGGAAGACTGGGCTTGTGCCAGACATTGTTAAGTTATCATTTATGTCATTCAAATGGACCTGCTGCTCAGCATGCTAATGTAAATGACCGCTTACATTAGCATCCACTTATCATGTAACATGTCATTTTTGTATCTTCTGTTCAGTTTACAAGAAATAAGAAGAAATTTATAAAAATATTGGAGTCTCTGAAATCCCTGAGCTGAAAATTTCTCATTTCCTATTACTTGAATATTATTTTCTGATAGTTTGTCTTGTACTAAATATTTACTTTTTACCTTGGTTTCCAAAGAAATTTAATGTACACTTGTGAGAGATCTGGAAACAGACAGTAGACTTCTCTTCTTATCTCTTTTATTCTTCTATTTTTCTTTCATTGACATTTTTTCTTGCCCTGTGAGTTCACAAGGGAATGTTCATGATTGTACACAGGTATTGCAATCTTTATACAGTGTAGGCATGAGTTTACTCACAGAACTACACAAAACCCTTGACAGAAAAGCTGTTATTTTCCAGAGCAAAGAAGTGGGAAGAAAAATCCTTACACAAAGTCTTAGATAAAGGTGTCTTTCTGAAGTCTGATCTTACTGTGGAGGCAACAAAGAAGCTCAGAATTCTATTTCTGAAACGTTGTAGGGTGATTCATTTTAGGAACTGAAAGAAAAAACATCTGCCAAATATTCAATGGGAACAGTATTCCTCTGGTTTAAAGGGGGCAAGATTGCTAGAAAGTACATCTATACCACTAGGCAGTCTTAAGTAAAATAACTGATGATCGAAACTTTCAGATGCCATGCTTGCTAACACATCAGATTAGTGTTCATGTTTGGTTTGTTACAAACACTATATCTGCCTGTACTGTTGAAGTCGGGTGTTGTGTTTTGTTTGAGAGATGGTTGAAGAATTTGCCACTTACCTCTCTTTTATCATCCCTCAGAACATTTCCTTCCCATCTGAGCACATACTCTAGCAAGGGAACTCCACCAGCTTGCCTTTGAGCAGATAGAAAGCTTTCCCCCTGCCATTTATAAAATGTGAGGGACCTAGAAAAGCTATTCCTTAAGATTCCAGCCATAATTACTATCTCACAATAAAGACCTGATAATTAGCTCCACTCGTTCTAGCCCTCCACCTCTCCACCCTCTCTTTATACATATAAAGCTCAGGCTATTGACTGGAGCCTATCAAACCTCCTGTACCACTTTATATTGGTTGTGGATGTAAGGTACTTCAGGGCTCTAACAATTACCGAATCACATGATGACAGGATGGCAGAGACTGGCAGGAATTTCTGGAGATGCTCTGGTCCAACCACCTGCTGGATAGCAGAGCTGTCTAGAGCTGGTTGCCCAAGACCCTGTCCAGATGGCTTTGGGGTATGTCCAGTCTGGGAGAATCCACAAGTTCCTTGGTATGTGTGTGGACACTTTCCCGGTGAGTTCTTCATGGATCTGCCATCTGAATGTCAGTTAATGGGTCACCAATGGCTCTTCCATGAGGATATACATGGAATGGTCTGTGTGCTGGCTCATTCCTTTGTGTGCCTGCTAAAGGGCTCAGCCTGCTAAAGTCTTGTCTTTGAAGATATCAGGTCTAAGGAAACAAAGTATTTTTCCTCCTAAGTTTTTTTTTCTTGGTCCTGTTCAAGGAAAGATGTGTGTTACAAACCATTTTTTAAAAAAGGTGTAAATACTTCTACCAGGACGGTAGAATCTCAGTGATTTTCCCGCTCTGTATTTCAGTGAAAGGTTAGCCTAATTTTCCTATGGTCATGTTCTTGTCTAGGTCACTATTTTTCCTCAGTCCTACAACAATGGCAATAATTGTTTTAAGAATTTTTGATGTTACCAACTGTTTTTAGGATGTGCTAGTGCCTTTTTATTGGAATTCCGTTACCAGAAAGGTACCGTATGAACTGTAGTGCAATAAGACAGGGCCATAACTTGAAATTATAAATAAATTTTAGAAATACATTATTATAAATACATTTTATAAATTTTGTTATAGGTAAATACTCATAACAAAAGGAATTTGGGTAGCAGTAAAAAGCCTTAATTTATTTGGATTCAGAAAAAGGCAGGCAAGGACTGGTAGATTCAGAGAGTAAAACATGTGGCTAATGTTTGCATTTTTGTTTTGCAATCTTTTCCCATAAATTATATATATATACATATTCAATTAATGGAGTTAGAAACATTATATCTATCTTTTTTCTGTAGATCATAATATCACATTAGCTTCTAGAATGACCTCAGCTACTAGACAGAAGTGAGTATAAAGCTGCAAAAATGAACCATGTGTAAAAATATACAGAAATTACTGGAAAAATACCAAACAAACAGAAAAGCAAGATTCATGCCCACAAGATACTTCTTCAATTTTTCTGTTATATACAGTAATTTAAACAAAGCATATTGAACACTTTGAAAAAAATGAGCTTTGTGATTAAAATTCCTTTTTTATGAGAACATTATCTAGGTCACTACAGCAAAAAAGTGCATCAGCAAGAAGGAGTATTTGCTGTGTTGATAGTCCTCTGAGCATCTTCAATGAATGCCTGACTGGAGAATGAGAAACTGTTCTCTTGCCAGTTTTCAGTAACCATATGTTGTGTGTCTCCTGAATACTGACTGCAGAGAGGTGTTTTGGATCTTCTAGACACCAGTGAAAGAAAATATTTCTAGTTTCAAGAGAAAAAAAGAGAAAAGAGTAGACCTTTTTGGTCGTGTTTAATTGCTCTGTTACCAGAAAAAAAAAAAGTTGGATGCTAAATCTAGCCTCTTCTTGGTAAAAATCAATCTTTTTTTTAAATTAACATCTATTCCTTCTATAATGATCAGATAAGAATTTTATTACAGTAGCACTTCTGTGTGTCTTGGATGTCTTGAATAGGTCTTTCGTCCCACATCTCAATCATACTCACTTGTTTTTTTATGTGGGCCAGTCTGTTTGTTCTGATGTATCTGCTCTACCTGGTCTTGAGATTCAGTGGATAGTCAATAAAGATAAGCCACCAAATTTTTTAATTCCTTTGGTCAGAGAGGTTGAAGACATGTATTTTAACATCACATTTTAGTACTAGTTTCCAGTGAACAACAACAACAAAAATTTCATGTGCCTCCAGTCTTGGGAAATAAAATATTAAAAAAAAAATTCTAAAAGCCTGCCACAGATACTCTTTTTATTGTAGTTGTTGACTTCTGAGGAGTTATTCTTATTGAATTTGATCAGGTATTAGAACAGATCTCACATTAAAATGTAGAGGTTAAAATTTTCTGTGCATGGCACTCAGGCACTTTTGTCACATGGGTGTAGCCCCAAATGGCAGTAATCAACTGATGTGAAATAACTAAAACTGTAGCTGTAGCTTGTGGATCAAGAGATATAAAACTATACTCAAATGGTTCAAATTCAGGACATGGTAGCATGTGTTATAATCCTTTACTGAAAGATGCTACTTCTCACTGGAGAAAAATGGCAAAAGTTTATGCTCATGTCCCATTAACTTTCACTTTTAAGAGAACAGTTCTTTTAAGGAAGTAATATATTTCAATATATTTGTGTTTGTCAGAGTCCTGTGGGTGAGATGTGCAAATAGATGGATACCTACACACAGAGATGAAATTTTTTGTATAAAAATATATATTTAGATAACCTTTTTTTAAATTACTTTTTTTTTTGAAACTCAACTTAGTCTCTCTTTTTCTAGACACACTAGGAAAATGTTAAGAGATCTATAAGGTAGCCCAGGAGCAAATCAGCAGAGAAGTCTCTCATCTTTCTATTAAGTTGACCAGATGTCTCATCTGACGACTTGGTTCTCTGTTTTGGACTTTGAATGTTAGAGTTCTCCTACTCTCCTTCTAATTACAGAGTTCTAAAAAATACAGTTAAACGTAGAAAGGTAAGAGAGATGGTCATAACCTACTTATTTACAATGTAAGAGATCTCTTAACAGATGCTGTCTAAGAAAGTTTAGTGCAGTTAGAGATAGCTGAAAGGCTTCTAGGGCCTATGGCAGTAAAAAAAAAGTAGAAAGGAATATTTTACTATTTATGTCAGAGAAATACAGGGTAAAAGCTAATTTGTGAATGTACATTATTTTTTTAGAATACTAGGGCAGTATATTTTCTGTTCACTGAAATATGTTCAGTGTTCATGAGTAAGGAGTACACAATAATCTAGGCACACAGCTGTGGAAGGATATCTTAAGTGTAATCATTCAAGGGAAATATTTGGCTCTATTTCCTTAGGTGATGAATCTCCTAACCCCACTGCCAAATAGTAGCATAAAAAAAATTATAGTAAAAAGACAGAGACTTCTCAAGAAGAAACTCCTGCTTTAAGGCTCTGGAAGTCCAGCACATTGCTGTCAAAACATCAAGTGCTGATACTGAAAATGGCATCCACATAACCAGTGAAGCAACTTGCAAGGTTAAAAGTTATGTTAGATGGAATTTTCACAGTGGGAATTAAAAGCCACAAATTTGAATCAGCTAAAAAGTTTTTCACATCACTTTCATAAAACAGAGGGAATGGACAGTGGTACAACTCACCACAGCAAAAGTTCTCCACACTGAGACTTCCTATCTAGCCCAAAGTGAAGTTTTTGTCTTATTGCTTCACTCTGTGTCCTCTGCTTAGAAGAATACTGTGATTTTGGTAAGACAAAAAGGACAAAACAACTTTCTACTGCCCTTTCATGCTCCCTTGCATGATTCCATGAGCATAGGATGGTAGCCAGCTGGCAGAGTCTTAAACAATCTTGAAATAACAGACTAGAGAAAACCAAAAGTGCCTGCAACACAGCATGACAAATACAGGCTCTGTTGCTGAGTTAGTTAAAAAAGATGAAAACCCAAGTCAAAATGGACCACAGAGGAATGAAAAGTCACAAAAGCTGACTCCAATGTTGTGAAGCTGAATTTCCTACATTCCCTCTGTAGCCAGAAGAGTCCTCTAAGGTGCAGTTCAGATCAGGTATTTGAGCAGCTATGAATCTCTCTTTACAGGAGATTGTGTTCTTGAGGAGTAGCTTAGGAAAGTCAAAGATTGGGTTAACTTACTAAAGGTGCAGTTTTTGTGAGCATTACATTCAATGTGTCTCCTAGGTGTGGAATCCCTGCCTTGTGTGCTGCATGACAATTAATTTTAATTTGGGCTCCAATACAGAGCAGAGAAAATGATTTCCCATTGGGGGTATGTAGGACTGGGATATATGCTATAGCACATAATCATTTTCTCTTTATATAGAAACCAGATTTGAGCTGTGATTAAACTGGCTTACCCCACTGCATCACCCCCAGCCCCAAACCCCCCCATCCCAACCCTACAAGACCCTGCACTACTTTTCTTGTGTACTCTAACATGCCTGCTAGCTATGGATATCCTCCATAACTTCATGTCCTACTCTGTATAATGCAGACTTGGCACAAGAGTACAAAAAACATTGTGAAAATCCACTTCCTAAATGCATCCAGCTTAGAGAAGAGTATGGCTCAGGTACAGAAAACTATGACCTAAGGCTTGGAAGAAGGGAGGGATCCAGACAACATTTCTATACCTGTGCATTTGTCCTTGGGAAGATCTCTCAGCATTAAGAAAAAATGACCAAGTGTGTGCATTAGAGGAAAAATAGTTTTTGGAATCCATGTTTGTAAGGCATCCAGGCTCCCCAGCATGTATAAACTTTATTTGGAGCTGTGTGGGAACACCACCTGCTCACACTGCTCCAAGAAATTCCACTTAGAACATTCAGAAGCAGCTGGGATGTGAATATTTGATTCATCTCATCAGAAACTGAAATTAGGATTGAAAACACAGATCATGCATTCTACTTACATTCCAAGAAAATATTTATTTCTTAATATTTTTGTTCACTGAAGTATCACAAACTGCTTATCATTTCAAGCTTGTTTATGCTATGGGTTGATGTGGTTTATATTAAACTTTGTAAATGGCTTTAAGGTGGCAAATTTGCCATGATTCAAGCCCATTGACCTGCAGCTAAAATATGAAGTGCAGCTGGAATCAGTAGTTTCTGTTGTGACCAATAGTTGTGCAGCACATAATGTTCTACAGCATTTGCCTGGGCTTTAAAGTCGTATTAGTCTTCTACTCCTATAATTTTAGAAAACATGATGTTACAAAGAAAATTTCACATGCTTCAGGAGAGAGTAGAGTGAAGTCTCTGCAACTGATAGCTCTAAGTCCAGTGAATACATTCTTCAGTGGCTGAAGTAGTGGCACATTTTTCTTTATACAGACATAAGGGAAGCAAGATTCAACAAACAGCAAATTTTCCTCAGCTGCAAAGGGCTAGAATGCCTGAGGCTTCTTTTGATGTCTCTCAGTTTCTTGAAAAATTTTGTTCATGTTCTGGTCTAAATCCTTTTACCTTTTTCTAGTTGTGCTACATGCCTTGCACTATCACTTATTTTCTAGACATAAATTAAAAGGTTGACTGCAGCAATGATCTTTGGAACCATTTTACTGAAACATCCAATTGGGCGGGGGTAGATTCCCATTCCTCCATCTAGGAAAATTTATTTTATTCCTACTTGGATGTTATTAAAAAAAACCGAAAAAACCAAACCCACACCTCGTAACTACTATCTGTGTATTTGGACACACAGATAGTTTTGGACCAAAAAGGTTTGTTAGGTTCTTTTTAAGTGTCCATAGCAAGCAGAAAATCCAGATCACAAAGGCACAAAAGCTCCTTCTTTAGTATCTCATTTGAGCAGGTCAAGCTACTGTTGTAGAAGTAGATGTAAAAACCAGATTCTCTCCAGAAATATTAATTTACTAATTCCTGTGTGGATAGGTATCACTGATTGGAGTGCCTCACTAGAATAAGTGCCTCAAAACCGTTACTTTCTTCTCACTGGTTGAAAAATGTAGAATGAGAGATGTAAAATTAATTTGAGATTTTCACCTCTCCACCGTTTTTTTCTGGCCTGGATGTCTTGCTCCATGTGCCTATATATAAAAATTTCCACCAATTTCCAACATCAAGGAATTTTTATATTTTTATATATAATTTTTATATATAAAAATTTCCAACATCAAGGCCAGAGCTAGAATGACAATGTTTGGAGAGGAAGACAAACTTATCTCTGAGAAAACACATGACTTTTAGCCAAAATCAAATTTTTTGAGTAATCTATTTTACAAAACAGGCAATGTTGATGGTACTAGGTCATTTGTTTACCTTGGTATTAGTTGAGACATTCAGCTTCTTGCAAAAATGTTTTCTAATTTGCATACTCAGATTAATTTTATACTATGACATCATCATGTTCTGGGCACCTTCTGTAGTCCCCTTGCAGTACCTCACTCCCATTTACTCTACAATGTACTTGTCTTTCTGTTTCCTTTGAGCCAAGGTGTAATTTTTCTCACTTTATTTGTGGGACACTAAATGCAGGGAAACACCAATTGCTGAAAAATGTCAGTGGGGTAGCAGGGATTGGTGCTTGCCCCACGTGCCCTAATCTTTTAAGTGTTTAAGAAAGGGTAAAGGTAAGGATGGAGGGTCTCAAAGACTGTCCATGTTTTTGCATAAAACAGAAGGAGCCTTTTGCTATTATATACCTGTCCTGCCCTGCCCTGCTTTTTGTAGTTGTTTTCCAGGGCAATCCCACAGGGAAGGTGTTGGAGATGAATTATGTAACATAGACTATAAACTAGAGGCATGGACACTTGGACAATTTCATGCCTACCTTCTGGAATTTCCCTTCTGCCCATGTATCTTCAGTTCCCTGTTTTTGTGTGGCAGCAGCTAGTACCATAGGCTGACCTTCTGCAGTATAATTAGAATCATACTCACAGACTCAGAGCTCTTGCAGTGTTTAAAAAGTCTTTGGCATTGGATACTTTTGAAAACACTTGAATATCTTAGAAACAACAACAAAAAATCCGGCAACTTCTCTTGATAATTATCACTAAATTTTGACTATTATTAAAACAGCATAAATCCATCAAGAGTTAGAAGTTACTAGATCTCCCCCTGTCAAAATTTGAGTGTGAGTTCCAGGCCTCCTGTATGGAAAAACTGCACATGTAGTGTGTGAACATGCACTTCTGGATCTCTTTTAATCAAGAGAAAAATGGATAATGTAATAGCAGAGTTTTGAGAAAGAATGCAAATTGCTGTGCATTGCAATGAAATGTTTCCCCTTAGGATTAGAGTGCCTAGTAAGACTCCTCACCATGAGCTGGAGCTGATATATGAAGCTTTTGCTTGTGTGAAGGCAGACAGGTTAGAGCTCAGCTGGGCCAACCATAAGGCCTGGTTCTTCAGCACTTAATCAGGCAAAGCACCTGCAGAAGTCAGAGAGGTTTGCCCCTTAATGAGAATTACCCAGCTAAATCTCCCTCTGCAGGGCTGGCAGTGTAATCCTGCAGCAGGAAAATGATACATAGGGGTCCCTTAATAAAAGTCTTAATTTACTTTGACCACTGCTAGCATTTTAGGTCCACAATGGCCTTGGAAGTTATCAGTTGTGCTTTGTTGGCCAGCACATAACGTTCAGAGATAATTCCTCTTCAGAGCTCTCTGCTTAAACCCACTCATCTCCTTTCTGTTACATGCAGCCTTTCTTCCACCTCTGTAACTCCTGTGGGGATGAGAGAGTCTGGAACTGCCTGCCTCTTCCTTTTTTTTCTTCCTATGGAAATGATAATAGACAAAAATATATAATACTTATTTACCAAGAAAGATTAAATCATGCTACAAATTAAAGAGAAATATGTATTACAGAAGTACAATTAAGGACTTGGACATTTGATCAAAGGTAGTGCATGGCAAAAAGAGTTAATGTGGCAGCTCAGCCACGGTAGCTTTGTGAGCTCTCCCAGCCTTAAATGAAAGTGAGAAAATGTGTTCTAGAGAAGCCCCAAGTGAAAAAGCCTTACCTTAAGTTTCCTTATTTCATGATCTCCTTACATTTAAAACATGACATTACCATGGCTCAGCTGAGGTTGGTAAAAAACCAGTAACTGACCACAAGGCTGATACATATAAATGGGAATGGTGTGAGGAACACCGTTGAGAGCACCTTGAATGGCTTGCAAGTGGGAATATATTAGCTCACATCTCCCAAAAGTTTTTCTTTTGCTTTAATTTTCTGTTCTGCTAAGCCATTACTGCGATATCTTACTGGTTCAAAAAAAAAAAAAAAAAAAAAAAAAAAAAAAAAAAAAGAGAAGTAAGTAAGATAGATGATCTGGTAAAGTGAAGGCTGCATTTTTAATAACTATAACAACAGAACTAGGGGAAGCAATAACTAAGTACTTTGTGCCTTCACAAATATGTCAGGACACACTCTCTACAACTGCCAAAACAATGGTAGTAATGCAGAGAGGTGCTTGATATTGTTAAGTCTGAAATACAGATGCAACAATTATGAATATTAGTAACTCTACCTAGCGAGGCCTCCTGGAAAATCTGCTTTTATCAGATTTCCATCACTAACACCAACTGGTAATGTGGAGAAAGTCTTTTCCAGCCCACTAAAAATGAACTAGCCAGAATGCAATGCAAATAGAGGACTCCAACAGGAAGAAACAAACTCAGTGCCTATAAGTAAACTGAGATGTAGTATGAGTGAAGCAAAGAAAACAGCACTGACTGATCTGTGAAAACTAGTAAGACCTCCAAGAATTGCTTGAGCTCCACCCAGATGTGATGCTGCTCATGTTAAAGAAGAAGTGTATCTCCATTCCTTCCTGTGACTGCCATGTGCCAGGTGATCCAGCTCGCATGCTCTTTGGCACAGGACGCCTACTCCTCTCAAGTAAGTGACAATAGTCTTCATAGAGACATTAGGACTTCTTTGAACAACTGTTTCTATGCAGGAGGACTCTAAAAATAGCAAATAAAACTAGCCATGAATGTCAATTAAGTAGCACTTGGCATACTTTTATTCCTTTGCTAGAAAGTCGGTGGCATAGCAATCTTTTTAGTCTTTATCACAGAGATTTCAAATATGGACACAGAATTAGAATTTTAATTCATAAGTGTAATGATTCAGAAAGAAATGCATTTACCTGTGTTGACTTTAAAATAAGTATTTAGAAAAGCAAGATTTCTCATGTTCATGGGAAAGAAAGACCCTTTGTCAGGGCTCCAAATTTAGGGATCATTCCTCACATCTATTGCTATGCTGTCAAAAACTTGGATTTATTTTATAAGCACAGACTGTATTAGCAAATAAAGATGCTAAGCTTAACTCTGGTGGAATTTTATCCTTCTTTATTCTGTCCCCCTGTACATCAAAATCCTTGCTCCAGCTTGCTGAAGTTCACCTGCATGTTTCCAAACACTGAAAATGCAGAGGAAACTGAAAAAGAGATTTAACAACAACAACAACAAAGGTAATCTTATATATAAAAATTGTTTTATGTATGTAATCATAATGCTAGTTTCCTGAGCTCTTTCTTGAGGATAATCTGTTGCCTGCAGGGGTCACTGTGATTTCCTCAGGCCTCTACTACAACTGAAATCAAAAAGAACCAAAAAACCAACACAAAATTATCTAAATATAAGAAAACAGCTTTTTTTTTTAAATTATAAAATTACTATCCCATCCTCAGAGCTTGTTATTAGGACTTTGACAAATTAAAGTAATACTTTTTCTCTGATGTTTTGATGTATGGGCAACTACATGATTTACCAGCAAACCTAAAATTTGGCCCTCTCCACTTACCCCATGCTTTGCCTGTGGATTTCAACAAACAGGTCTTCAGTGTATTTCAAAGTAATCCTGGAGAGAAGCATCTGAGTAATCTAGGGGATGCCCAGAGCCTCTGCCTTCCCCCCCACTCTGGTGCTTGTGCAAGCAGTGCCTGTCAGAGCCTTGCAGACTGATTGCATATGTCACCTTCGTGCATGCTGGCCCTCCTTCCACTACTTTTGTGCAGTAATAGTACAATAACTTTCCTGTACAGTGACTCTCTGTATCCATAAAAAGAAGGGGTTGGGTTTTTCTCTGAAGATCGCATCCCAACGTCTTTGCTCAGCCTTTACCCTTGCAAAATCTCATTCAAATCAATGGATATTTGCATGAGAAAGCGATCACTTAAAATTAGACCTGAGTGAAATAGGGCTTGGTGAGGGAAAGGGGGAGGTAGTGGTGGGGGAGTAATAGGTGCTTTCGTTTCATGCAGCGTAACATTTGATGCATTTGGTGTGGTTTGTTATGATTTGTTCAATCGGATTATTTAAGTTTTTAGATTATTTGCCTGTTGAGATAAATTGGACTGTTAAGAATTTTGTTATATGTGTTCTACTTTCTTGAGACTCTGCTTGCAAGATCAATATCTTTTCTTAATAAAATATAAATAAAATCAAGATAAACACAATCAAGCAGGATATATCACTTAGCCAGAAAACAAACAGATATGATTCAATTGCCCACTCCAGGTCAATATGGTTCTGTTACCAAAGTTGCTGGACATTTGGCTTGACAGTGAATGATCCAGCTGATGAAAATGTACCAGTAAGGACAGAAACAAAAACGTAGAAGGGCAAGGGGGGAGAAAGGAGAGAGAGACAGGAAAAAAAAAAAAAAAAAGCCTGAAAGTTTAGGTCCAACACTCTCTGCTACCTCATAAATGTTTATTTGTTGTTCAAAGGTGCAAGCATCCAATATTTCCCACTGACATTTAACAAGACGTAATAACTTGAAGCTGCCCTCATCATGTTCTGCAAGTGACAAGGGATGACAATGAAGACAATTTATACAGGGACCAAAGAACTCTGTGCTGTAGCCGTTTTTCTGGTTGAAGATCATGTATTTCATTCCTTATCCACATAAAGCTTCCTGTTTATGCTTTATGCTGATGGAGTGAATTTCATCCTTCATAATTTCGCCTACCCTAGCTCAAGTCACTTAGGAAGCCTTTATGTAGATTTTACACTTAATTAACATAACCTCATCAGACTTGGTATTTTCTGGAATTTGCACGAACTGGATGTCTTAAGAAAGCCTGGCTGCAGATGAAGTCGTAAGGATTGCTTTGCTGAGAAAGAGGAAGAAAAATACTGTATGCAGGAAAAAAGCGAAGAAAAACTTGGATTAGAAGATGGATTTAGTGGGTTAAGAAGTCACAGAACTTTGACAAAGCACAACTTTACTAACACAAATAAGAACCCTGAGCTGCATTTGAATTCACATCACACCACACCTGGTAAGAATTAGTCTAGCACAGCATCATCAATCATAGTGTGGTTGTCAGTTTTGACATCCTTTAAGTCTACGTTGTATGCTTAATGACTACATTACAGAAAATGTAAACAGACACCAAACATACAGGTATGCCCTATATTTTTTTTAAAGTTGCTGTATATTTAAAAATAAAAACAGCACCAGCAGTGTTTTGTATAGAAAGTGAATTAGTAAACTGTAAAACAAGCTGCTATAAAATAATCAGAAAAAATTTTCTTAAAACAAGAATTAAAAAAAGACAAGCAACAAAACAAAAACCACAAAACAAAAAAGCTTGAAATATTAAGGAACTTTGATTAACCCAATTAGGGAAAACAACAATTAATATTTAGAGGAAATAGAGACTGTCTTATATTTTGCTATTCTATATTTTTCTCTCTCTCAAGTATCATTAAATATTATCTTAGCTATACATCCTGTGAATTTTTCAGTTTGATATTGTGACCATGATTTACTAATAAGGACTCTGGAGTCACTTGTGAGCCCATTACAAGCCTTGTATTAATAATTCATAAGGGAAAAACATGCTGAAGAAGTGCTTGGGATCATGACCTAAGCAAAATGCCTGAGTTCAAACTAAAAATTTCCCAAATTCCATTTTTATTATTAGCAGATTTCTAGAATTACAACACTTACAAGCAAGCTTTCAGTTCTGCAGCTCAGAAGGTTGACCAGGTATTATAAGGCCCCTTGTCTCATTTGCTTGTGTGATTTGTGACTAAAACTTCCACAGACTTCAGCGAGTGCAGGATCAGGTCCCTCAACAATTCATTCAGGGGGAAGCTTAATTTGAGATTTTAGTGAGTGTTTATTTTCTGGCTCAAGAGCAGTATATTTTGGAAGTGCGAAAAATGTATGCAAAGAAGGGTCAAAATCCAGATGTAAGAATGAATGGCAAGAATACATTCAAAGGGTACAGGAGGAGGGAGAACTGTAAATACATCTGTGATTTGGTCTGTGAAAGGTAATGCTACCTCTTTACTGAAACTGCATTGTACGTTCTTGTGGTATGTATGTAACTGCCTCTGCAGAGAAATCTAAAACATTTTAAAATATAAAAACCTCATTTTTTCTTTGTGAATTAGTTTCGTTAAGTTTCCAAAGTAAAAAGAAGAGCAGGAAAACAATGGTTTATTTTAATTCATTTGAATAATCTTCCTCATTTCTGTGATCTATCACTCACAGATAAGAAGCACCTTGCGAATTTTATTATTTCTACAAAATAGATCTTATTCAATTAGCAACTTTCACTGAAAAAAATAGACAATAAACCTCCAGATCTGATTAAAATGGAAAGAAACTGAGTGAAATGCATGATATTAAAAACTGTTATATTTCTTTGAAAATGAGCATTCTTACAGAAATTACTTTCAAAGTTTTTTATTGAGCATGAATCAAAGACACAAAGTTGGTTTAATTTTAGTCATCAGGATCAAAATTTCAATTGGGAACTTCCTCAGATATCTGTAGTTTGAATTTAGCTATTTGTTTTAGAAATAATAATGTTTAATTTGAGGGAATTCATGTCTTTCTGGAATTTTGATTTAGGCTTTTAGGACCCCCATTCATTTTTAGAACAAGGATTAAAAAAAAAATGAGAAGCACTCTTTACACATATCCCAACTTTATTAAAACATATCAGCTCAGAGAAAGAAACTGCACAATTTCCTGTATCTCCATTTGTAAATGAGAATTTTATTATTACAACATAAATTATATAAAATAATACAATTGAAATACTTCTACATGTTTGATTACCACAGGTCCGAATTATTGTTTAAAGTTGAGATACTTTCACAAATATGTGTGTGGGTGGCACAGTAACAAAGTTTTGAATATTAATTACTATTTTTGTAAAGCAATTCTCGTAAGTCTTTGGTCTAAGCCAACAGTCCTTACTCAAGCAAAACAACTTAAATGCTGTGGGAATTTTACCTAGCTCAGTACTTCAATCTCTTTAAAGATCAATAAATAATTAAAAATTTTATCTTACAAGCTGCTGTGTTTTAAAATTGACTTCTTTTAAATTAATCTTTGCTTTACTTGTTGGAGAAATGGTAGAGATTTTCTCCCCTGCCTTTGTGCCTGCACCTCCCTCAGAAAAGTCTGTGCAGGCAGCATCCTGCAACACTGTATCCAGCCCTAGTTTGGTTCTGAAACAGTCCCGGTTTTGGATTGTTTTTCCTTTAACAACCTGATTTCACTGCACGATTTACTTCCACAGTTCCAGAACTCCTCATTACTAATTCCAATAGCAAAAACTTGCCAGAACCCCTGAGAAACAAACCTTCAAATCTAGAATTAAATAACAGAATATATTACACATTGGACATTTTCAAGGAAACTTTACTTGAGGGAAAATAAATACAAACATCTTGTTCTGTGATCTGTAAGTAAACTGCTTCAACTGCTGTGCTGCTCCTAGAAAATCTTCTGACAATTATGTCTTTTAAGCCAAAGTTTTAACAGTGTGTTTCTGAGACAGGCGTACATACTTCATACAGTATTAATAAAGGGTTTCCTGAATTAATGAAAATGTGCTGTATTCACATATAATGAATAAGCACCTAATTAAAAGCACAGTAAAACCAGGAGCATAGATATTGGTGGGGTTTTTTTTTATATTAATATCTATTGTATTACTTTAGCCTTTAATGTGAACCTCTTCAGCTGACTGATGCCCAAAGGGGAGCTAACAAATCGCTCAGCTGGTGGCTGACATTGGTCCTGAAGAAAGCTAGTAAGGAACACTTTGCAGTCTTTCAGAGCCTCTACACCAGCTGTCACCCAGCTATGGGTGCTGAAAAGCTCCTGTCACTTCATCCAAAGGGATTTACTTGGTCAGAAGGAAAATTTAAATACAAAGCATGCAGCTAAGAAGCTAGTGAAAAGGATTATGAGTGCACAAGAGCACATGTGTATAAGACACTAATACATCTTTAGGAAATTTCAGATCCCCAAAGCCAGGATTACTGCCAGAGGCAGGGTGGTATACGTACGCTGGGACCTTTACCATTAGAGTTATTATCTCTCAACTATTCAACTTTATAGGTCTTTCATCATGTGTGTGTGTGTGTGTGTGTGTGTGTGTGTGTGTGTGTGTGTGTGTATGGGAGGGGGGGTTCTTGGTGGTTGTGAGGAAGAGGAGGAGGTGGTTTTAAAAAATGCTCCCCTTGTCTTCAATAGAGAAGCAAGAAAAGACATTACTGACCTATTATTCTGTAGAATTCACCTGCATTTAAAACACTTTATAGCTTTTTATTTATCATCTGCTGTTAAACGTGCGTGTGTGTGTGTGCACCGTTGTGCAAATGGACCCAAATATCCAGCTGAATTGTTTAATCATGACTAAAGCAAACAAAGCACATCGTCTTACGCTCACCATCAGAGCTGCTGAGTGGAGGAGTTGAACACGCAGGAGACGTGCAAGGCAGGAGCGACCTGCCCAGACAGGGCGAGGTTGATCTGTGTGATCTGGCCATCTTTGCAAACTGACACTTGAGAGAATGGCACACTAGACCTGCTAGCTGAGCTTGCAGGGGAATGGCAGTGGGAAGAATGCAGTGCTACAGAGAGTTGGAAAAGCTGTGCTGGGAAGAGTTGAGGGAGGGCAGTTCAATCTCAACTCCAGCCTTCTCTTCTTGTTCCTTTTATTTATTTTTTTAAAAATTTTTCTCTCATAAATGTAATTTCAAAATCGCCGAAGAGAAAAATAAAGAAAATAGAAAATGTGAAACAGAAGAGTAACGTCTATAGAAACTTACATTTTTAGCTAGCTTAACAGTGCAGTCACACTCGACTCGGAGCAGCATCCATGCTGGCTGGCCTGTGGCGAGGTACTGCTAATCTATGTTAATAAAGCTCCTGGCCTGGCCTGCTGGATGCAGGAAAGTTGATGATAATGCCAGGTTGTTTAGAGGAGGAACGGAAGGCGAGACCACAGCACGAGATGCCGGCTAGCACTGGCGAGCCCTGGAGAGGGTCACGCTGACGGTGGCTGCTGTGGGCCGGTCCCCTCAGCCCCGGGCCGGACCCCGCAGCCCCGGGCCGGTCCCCGCAGCCCCGGGCCGGTCCCCGCAGCCCCGGGCCGGACCCCGCAGCCCCGGGCCGGTCCCCGCAGCCCCGGGCCGGTCCCCGCAGCCCTTGCTGGGCCCGCGGTCCCGGGCTGGCCCCGCGCAGGCGGCAGCGTGACCGAAACGGGGGGAGAGCAAGGCAGGAGGGCGAGGGGCTGAGGGGAGGAAGGGATGCAGGCAGGCGGGAGGGCTGGGGTGCGGGGTTCACCTGCAATTCCTGCGGGCAATGGGGAGGAGTGGGAAGGTGGCAATGAAATGTGGAAGGTTCAATGGAGAAACCATATTTTTGGGGGAAATTCTCCGCGTAGAGGCTTTAGAAACATTAGCATTATGTGCCTTACAAAGAGGGAGGTTTAACAAAAAGTGCTACACAGCGAGAACCAGCTGCCTTTAGAGGTCACTAGAACATCACTGCAGTATTTACAAATTTTCCATGAAGGATTAGAAGTTAGTCTAAAGCCCTATATACACTATATACAGTTCCAGTGGATGCTGTATACTATTATCTACATTTCTTCACATAGACTATCATGTATCTGCCCCAGCAAAGCTGATTAGTGAAGCAGCTTGACTCTGACATATCCTTTATGCCAGCCACAAGCTGCCTTGCACAGCCACCTTATTCACTGTGGAGACAGGCCTGAAGCAAGATTGTAACACAACAAATGCAAATGAGATGAGTCTTACGCCACTTAAACTGAGATGGCTATAATATGTAACAGCTTAATGTGCCCGCAGAAGAGATTGATGCCCCCTCCATATCTCTAAAGAGCTTCAGTTTTGATGCACCCTGTTTTTAACTAATATTTCTTATTATTCCTCTTCCTGGCAATGTCTTTCTCTTTTTCCGTAGTGTAGGGAAAGGAGGAAGGAAGCAAAATGCCAAACAACTTATCAAAGCTGGTTGTCTCTCTCAAGATCCTGACTTATGAAAACAAAAATTTGAAGGATCCCTTAATCAGCTCTTAGCAGTTTGTTTGGATTATTCCAGCAGAAGTTTGGTCCTTTGTAAACCAGTTATCCCTGATATTAAGCTGGGAAGAAGCAAGGAAAGATATTAACTGCAAAGAAGCAATGTTTGTAACCTGACAAACCATTTGTCATGGGGCAACAGTCTGAGGATCTCAATGAGCTATTGTCATTAATCCAAACAGACCACAGCCCCACAGTCTCTCTGCCTCATTAGCAGACAGGCATGAACTTTAGGAAAATTTCCGAAAAATCTAACAACCTCTACTAACCTAGCTGGCTGTACATTTCTAATCAGAATTTGTTCCCTGTCCTTAAAATATACAGAAAACAGATTTCTCCATTTCCCCTAAAATCAATCTTTCACTTTATCTGTCAGTTGCTTTCTCCCAATTAGTATTCCAAATTCATTTATTTTTGTCATAATTTTTTTTGCGTACCTTGGCACAAATTTTTCATTCAATACTTGTGAGTAATGTGACAGACTTAACGTTGTGCTGCTTAGCAGTAATAATAATAATAATAATAATAAAGTAACTTTGTTAATGAATTGAGATGAATCAAAACTGCCTTATTAATTATTGCTTGCCTAGTAGGCTAAGCTTTGGCTCTTCACCTCACTGGCCCAGAGAACATTTCTTGCCTTTGGCCATGTCGGAGGGGCTCATTAAAACATCTCTTGGGAGCAGATAGAAATTGTTAGTGAAAAGCAATGGTCAGTGCCTCAGCTAGAACCCAGAAGGGAAGGGAATCCCTCATCACTGAGAGCTAACAAGGCTGTATGTATTACACCTGTAATCAAACTGCTCCGAAAATGCCAGGAGACCACTGAGCTCTCTTTGTGATTGGTGAAGTTATCTGAAAATGCTGAATCCAATCCATAATTGATGTGCACACATACAATTACAAGCCTCCAGATATCAGTTAAAATGTTGCAGTTGCAAGCCTTAAGGAGTGGTAAACCTTAACATGCCTGGCATAAAATAAGGTGTTTGACATAATAGAAGTGAACCTGTTTTGCTTCCATGCACTGCCAGTTAAATTTTAATTGAATTTGCTACATTTGTTAACAGATGTAATTATAGAAAACCTTACTGAAAAACAATGATGTATGGATGGGCTTGGGTGTCTTTTAGATATTTTGTGAATAGGGGCTGGGGCATCTTTTCACTTGCACATTTTGTGAATTAATTTGTGTGTTTAAATAAAGATCTACATCACTGCTTTGCCTAAGGTAAGTAAAATTTGCTATGACGTGCAATATGACCTTGGGATATTGAAGTTTGAGAATTTTACATGTCCTAAGGTGAAAATTGGTGCCTCTTGAAAACTTGCATTTCTTTCTGGCCTTACTATGATCTCCTAGAATAGTCAGAATTGCAAACTGTTTTCAAGGCTTGGCTTCCAAGTAAGTCACCCTCTAGAAGATGAGATGCTGAAATGTGAGATGAAAGATGGCTTAAAATGAGTTCAACAGATAAATTTACAAGTCAGTGGCATAATATTCTCCAAAATATATATACTTACTACAGCTCATCCAGTCGGCCTCAGAATTGGTGTTTTCCTTTAATTTTTATATTTGTTTACTTCTTGGTTATATAAGAAAGAAACCATCTTCTGATGTGATGTATAAGCAGATAAGCTTCTAGAGAAGCTGAAGATTGTAATCACTCTGGGGAGAGGATGGCAAGACAGTGAGGAGACTGTACAATGGTAATACAGGAAAAAGCAAGTGGAGAAGAGATGACGTAGAATCACTCAGCTACCCACCATAAATATTTTTGGAGTGCACCCGTGCGTTTAAATTGGGACAATTACCATGAGTTTTAAGATGGGACAATTATCATTGCTGCTCAGGAGGGCTACCCTATTTTGTGAAGTACTTTGATGTAAAAAATGGTAGATAGATAGATAGATAGATAGATAGGTAGATAGACAGATAGACTGACCCACCTCTGGATCCATTGAAAATGGACTACAACATGAAGAACATGATCTACTGCGCTCTGTCTAGTGATACTGTTTGTGCTACATCTGACTTTAGGGTGTTCTTCTAAACAGGTACAAAAATAAACTAAAAGATATTTGCCATTAATGAAGAGAAATCACAGAAAGGCTCTTTCCACTGCATCTGCCAGTGTTTGGAAAACTCTCTCTTAGCCATGATGGGGAGGCTTTCCACTGCCCAGCCTTAACTGCTTCAAGATGTGCTGCCCTAAGTTGGGTGTACAGGCTGCCTCTATAGATGCTGGAAAGAGACAGCCATGGTAATTGCCCCACCTGTCTTAGAGGGGCAGATTTGTGCTTTGGAGGCAGAGGGAGTCCAGTTGACACTGGAGAAGGCAAAGGCTTAGGAGAGATTAATCCTGCCTAAAATGGCTTGTCTTTTTTGTTGTTTTGGAGTTTTGTTGTTTGGTTGGGTGTTTTTTTTGTTTGTTTGTTTGTTTTAAGATTTCATTTGTAATCTGACTAAAGCCCTCATCATTAAAATGTTTTTCTGTCTGGATTTTTTGTTTCAGCAAGGCTTAATTTCACATTATCTTTTAATTGCACCTTTTTAAGTACTGCAGTGAACTGGAAGGTGAGAGAAGAAAAACTGCTGATCAAATACCATCTCAAATGGTTGGACTGAGAGGTCTAGATAGAGTTCAAATATCTACTGACATTTATTTGAAGGCACATTTAGTTTTCTGTTTTATTTTTATATGCAAGATTGAAAAGGGGAAAACATACAAAACTACAGACCCTGGGAAATTTTGAAATAGAATAAAACCCATTTTTCATATTATTCCTAAACTGTAAGGAAGGTAGATGAGAGCTGAATGATTTTCAAACTGACGCCACTCTGAAATTTCGTCCCACCACCCAAAGTAACAACATAAAGACCTGCTTGTTGAGAGGATCGCATGTTTGACTAGAAACACCATTTCAGTGGTAGAAGTCCTCTCTAGTGGCTTCTGTAGAAACAGAAGACAGAGAGACTATCACCATCCTCTAAAAGTGAACGGTTTAGAGAACTTCAGCAAGTTTGTGACAAGACATGTGTGGCCTAATTTGCAGTCATGTCCTATTACTAAGAGAATATAGATACAAGGTCAAATTCATCCTCCAGAAGGCCCTGGCTATGTTCAGATCATATGAGATGTGAATTTGACCTGCGGACTGTGGTGATGTAAATGGCAAATGCTGAGGAAATGCAGAAAAGCAGATTTTCCCCACCTTTACCCTGTCTGCATTTCAGGTCTGACAGTGGCTCATCTGTGTAATTCAGAACACCTCAAGGCTGCTCTAAGCTCCACTGGCTTGTAGCATCCTCCAAGGTGGTTTTGTGCCCCTGAGAGTGTTACCAGCATATATGGGCTCTGGCCATGGGCCCTACAGTGGGGTGGAGGGGAAAGAGATCCTTGGCTCTGCTGCACTTGAGGATCCTCTGGCTCCAAGGTAATCCTCCAGCCTTCATTAGGGCAGTTTTCCAGGATATTTTCCCTGCTGGACTCAAAGCTGTGTTCTGCTTGTAAAGTCTCACCCTTGCCATTACATGTTAAAAAGGTGAAGGAATGTTAATTTGTGACACAGTTTGTATTTCCAGCTCATGAAAAGATTTCTGCCATGCCTGCTTCTGGCCTTGGCATTTGCAAGGTGCTTCTGTCCCCTCTCTGTTGGTCAAATTTTGCCTGAAGATAACCTCAACATCTGAAATATTGCCAAATATATATGTATGTAATGCTTGGAATAACTTAGAAAAACCTGCATCTTCTAAGTCTTTTAATCAAATGAGAGATCAGCAATATCAGTAATCACTACTAGTATGTCAGTGCACAAATAATAAACAAAGTAGCAATTAGAGACATGATAGGAAAAAACCCTGACAGATGTCAGTTATTACCTTGAACTCAGTGATTGTGGATACCCCTACATGTAATGCATACGCATGTGCACGTAACAGGATACACGCAGCTCTTGTATGTCCAGGTGTAACAACTCTTATAAACATAATGACGTATACATGGTAGTTTCTGATCAAAACAAATAGAGCCCCAAAGTGACCATTTAAACTGCAAGCGAATGATGCTTCCAGCCTGTGGTCCCTGCTCTGAATACAAGCAGGTGAGGAATGGTGCTAAATGCTTTTGATGTTGCCAGCTCCCATTTGCCACCCAACTTTTTTCTCCTCCAAAACCTCTTAACAAACTTCAAAGGCCTCCTTGCTTCTTGCCTTAATCCCGTGCACTGAGACCTCTAGTTCAAAGAACTTTCCTTAAACCCTCTTCTTAAACTGCAACCAAAACTTTTTCTTTCCTTTCCACAAAGTAGCAATTACAGCTCTGTTGCGTGGCAATTGGGCTTGGGCCGATCAGCTCCTGCTATTAATTAATCTCACAAAGGGGGCTCATTTCCTGGCATTCAAATTGACAAGAGAGCAGAGAACAGAAAGCCCTTTCAAAGCAGTTCCAGTTAACTGAGGGAAGAGGTATAAGAAGAAAGAGCCCCACAGTATTTGAGGTAGAGGGCACATTTGATACTACCTATGCTTGCTACTGATTGAGTGATTTTGTTAAGGAGAGCTCTTTGCTAATCTTTTACCTGCAAAAAGCTCAAGAGCAAGTAAATGCAGCACAATTATCACTAAATTGTGGCAAAGAGGCTTCGCAGGCCAGGCTTTCGGTTTCACTCTCCCGGTGCATCTTCTGCAGCATTACACTTACTTAAAACAGAAAGTGTTCACTTTACTAACACAGAAAAGCTCTTGGAAGAAAAAGGACGGGGGCAGGGGAGGGGAGGGGGGGAGATGAAGAGGCAAGAAAGAAGAATAGCAGACAAGAGATTAAAGCTTTTTATTCAGTATCTCTTTCGTATTCAAATTGTGCTAAGGGCTCTGTGAAAGTTAGAAGCAAGCTTGTTCAGGAGGGCTTCTAAAGTGTGTACATGGATTTCATGGGAATAGAAAAGAAGCCACGGACTGAGTAATGAAAGAAAGATAAGATGTCCTATATAAAACAACTCAAGAGTGGTTCAATTACTTCAGCAAACCATCAAGAAAGCTTTGAAGATTTGAGGAAACTGTTAAAATGTAACAAAAAACTCATGTTGCAGGTTTTGTACCATTATATGTTTGTATACTGTGTGAATTACTTAAACCATATTCCTTCTGTGAGCGTTGTTTACCTCTTTGGGGTTTTTATTATTTTTCTGGAAGAGCTATGTTTGTCTGGAAGAGTTATGGAAAATGAAACATTCATGTTTGATCTTTATATCTCTGTGAAAAGGAGTGTACCGTAAAAATATGGCATCATTGTTTACAAAAATAAGCCTGGGAATTAAAGGTCTGTGGCTGACAGTTTCACATATTTCTCTTTGCAGTTAAAATAGCCGTCCTGACACAGGCTAAATTGTACAAGAAATAACCAACTCCTTTCACCCTGGGAAAGGTCTGAACTGAGGAATATATCTGCTATAAAAATATAAGTCTGCAGTTTAGAAAATACCTATTTTTAATTGCAGCTCTCTCTTTCTTTCTCTGTCTCTTCCCCTCCCCAGTTCTCTGTGTCTGAGACTTGACAAGTAACATCAAACATGGCCCAAGAACAAAGCTAACCAACCATGGCCTGCAGCATCCTTCAACCAGAAGTCATCTTTAGTCAAGCTTTGCTATCTAATTTGTAGTGTTTCTGTTTGTACTTTTCAAGCAGACATCCTAAAACTCTTGTGGTATAAAGCATTCCTGTTTTCTGTCTGGTAAGATACAATGAGAATGATGGAACACTTTAACTCTTGTAGCAATTGTCAGTCACCACTGCCCTGCTCCTCTGGCTTTAGAAACCTAGAGCTGAGACCACTATTTTATTCCTCCTGAGTTTGCAACATATTTATTATTTTGTTTTGAATACTGTATCTGTAAAACTCCAAAATTAAAGAGCAGCTTTATGCCAAGTGTCCTGAAACCCTGCTAAATTTCCTTCAGAGGTTAATAGATATTTTTTATTTAGTTGGGTCAAATAGATGGCAATGTCATATCACATCAAGAGAAAGACAATGGTGTTTCTTGAACCAAAGTAAACAAAAACAGTTTACAGCTCCTTTTCTCACAAGAGAAAAAAAGGAATGCCACCAGCAAAACTCATCAACTTGTAGAGATAAGGAAAACAAGGAAAAAAGAAAACTAGAAAACAGAAAACCTGCATTTTGCAGCCCATGATCAAGGAAAATCTTATAAACAAATTCAAACCCAATATTTTGTTTTCAGTGGACTGTCAAAATTCTCATGGTTCTCTAAAACTCAGGGAATTAACTGGGGACCTCAGATGGTCATTAAAATACAGGGCTGCTAACTTTACTCAGTATTTGGCAGTTCTGTTGCCTTCACAAACACTCAGAGAGAGGTTATATAGATTGTGTTTTGCCCTTTAGTGATTTAAACTCTTAATGCCACATGATCAAACTACAGTGTTGCAGTAAGCAATTCTGTTCCTCCAGAGTCTCTGAATGTTTGCTGGCACTGGGATGCAGTAGTGCTGCTGTCCCACTGGTTGGAACTTGAGCATTTTCTTGAAAGACTGGCTGCTGAAAGGGACAGTGAAGAGGACTAAGAGAACTGAAGTATTTGGCAATCCAATAAACAAAGGTGGAAAACACTTTGATACCCAAAGGCAAAAAATTGTCATACTTGGAACATTGTTTAAAATCAGCTTTATTTAAAATAAAAGTTAACGCAGAAATCAAAATCATATTCAAGCATTTTCAAAAATTTTTGAATTAGCCATGATTTTAAGAAGAAAAAGTTTTTATTTTTTAAAAAAAGCACTGAAAATCATGAAAGCATCTCTATTCAGACATGCCAGGAAAAAAAATCATATTTTGAATGAACTAGAATGATCATAAGTTAGGACAATTTTTATGTTGTAATAAACTTTCTTTTTCCTTAATTTTTATGATGGTCATTAAAATATACTGGTAAATACAGATGCAATTAGGACTGTTCTGGTACTTTCTTTGTTCAATTGCCCCTATTCCCAATGAAATTCTTTCTTTCTTTCTTTCTTTCTTTCTTTCTTTCTTTCTTTCTTTCTTTCTTTCTTTCTTTCTTTCTTTCTTTCTTTCTTTCTTTCTTTCTTTCTTTCTTTCTTTCTTTCTTTCTTTCTTTCTTTCTTTCTTTCTTTCTTTCTTTCTTTCTTTCTTTCTTTCTTTCTTTCTTTCTTTCTTTCTTTCTTTCTTTCTTATATTAAAATGTTTGCCTCTATACTTTATTCTTCAGTAATATAGGTCCTAGCAGAATTACATCAGTTCGTCCTTAATAGAATATCTGTTCTATTGTTCAAATAGTGACAATATCTATCAAACATATCAACTTTGTAGATTTCATTTTATATACATTGACAGACATGGATCTTTTTGTGGTGTCTTTGGAGTTCTGCTCCATATATTACCTTTTTCAGTGGAGCAATATCTTGAATGCACTTTCAATGTTGCAGGAAATAAGAAAACTACAGCAAACTTTAGGTAAACTAAGACTTCACTTACTGTTCCATGCCTCTTGTTTTGAATGTCTTAGTAATACCTGTCAGTACCTCTATCACCTCCACTAAAGAAGTGAGAGAGAATCTTTAGTTACACTTACGAGAGAATTGTGTTCCTCTGGCTTCTCTCGTCCTTGTGAACACTTCATGTCCTACTCCTCTCTCTATTCTTTTCCTTTACCTGTCTAGTTAGATAAGGAGATAAGCAGGATAAGATAGCTACATAAACTCCAACCAACTTGGATTCCTATGTATATACATGCAGGTGGCATGTAACTCCACAATATACCTGCCTGCTTCCAAGGAATTGAAGTATGGAAATGTTCAGAAATCAAAGTTCTTTCAAAACCCTCACCAGAAATGTGGCTTTCTTGAGTTCCAGTAAAGTTATTAACAAGTTTTCCATTGATATTTATGTGAGTTGAATTAGATATCAAACATAATGGATTTTTAAAAAACAAAATACAAAAGCCTATATGGAAAGGACTCCTTGAGTTCTCTTGTTTTAGACATGTCAGTAAGCAAAGTAACTCTCAGATTGTCTGAAATTCTTTCTGATTTGTGTGGGAAAGAAAAAAAAAAAAAAGAATTTTCAGAGGAAATAAATAAAAAAGCTTCTGATTAACTGACCAACAAAGTAAAAGTCCTTCTCTCTTCCTAAAATGAGCAGTTCTTTATCAGCTTAATAAAATTGTCTGGGGCAATTTTACTGGTTCTGAACTTGATATAAAGACAAATACCATTCTTGAGAGAGTATAAAGCATACCTTTAGATCAATAGAGCATAGGAAATCCTCCAGAGATACAGTCTTGTTTATGGTCAGAGAAGCCTTTTTGGGGATGGAAAGGGAGAGTTTCACAGTATTCAGGCTCATTAGAGTAAGTATCAGCCTAGAGGAGCCCTAATTTCTTTGAGACTGCAAAAGAGATTCAATTGAAACCTAAGCCCTTTTTCAATTGTGGTACTGGAATAATAGATTCTATGGCAAGTATCTTGGAGACGGTGGAAACGGCTGCTCCTTTTTTTATGCATAGTTCACTGATTAACATCTGCCTGATTGAACCCTTATAAACTTGGAATGGACTGAAATTTTATTGAGTAGGCTTGCTGAAAGGTCTCTGAAATAAATGTATACGTTGCCTGTGGGCATATAGATGGACAAATAAGTGGGACTTCATCAGGCATTCTGATATCTGAGGACTATACACAGAATTTACAGTAAAAGCTAGTCAGAGTCATGGTATCAGGTGGTAGGTGTCCCTCAGTTCATTTGCTATCCCTTGCACTTGGACAGCAAAACTGACTTCAGAGGTAACAGGAGCAATAAGCCTGTGACCAGTATCACTGAAGATTTTCTGAGCTTTTACAGAGGGCAAATAAAATTTTAAACTTGGAAAGTCTGTATAACTCCTTTTTGAGACAAGAAGGAGGAGAGAAATGGATATATGAGTGAAAGTTTTTAAAATAATACATTAAAAAGAAATGCTCTAGCAATTAAACCATAGTTAAAGCTGAGTTACTTTATTTAATGGTGTAACAACTTGCTGTGTTCTGCTTTACAGCACCTTGAAAGCAAGCTCACTAGTAACACAGTATGGGATTCCAATGTCTTTATTGAAACTGATTGGTGTCTTACTGAATTCCAGAGGATCATCATAAATGAAGGGAGCGACAACTTTTAGAGTGTAGAAAGAGTTAGACTCTGCTCCCCTCTCCTGCTGAGGCCCCCATGGCACATCATGCAAACTACTCAGGAAAGCTAAAAGCAGGAAGTACCAGGACTTCACTCAGCAGGACACAGATGCTCAGTGGGGTGCCCAACGAGGGTAAGTGGGTGTGTTTTAATATTTGCCTGATCCAAATTCTTCAGCCTGACTAAATAAAAACCTTCAGGTTCGGATCAAACTAACCACACCACACCACGATGTGTTAATGAAGATAAAATATACCCAGGAGGCCATCTGGCTCAGGAGATATCTGAAGAGTGGGAGAGAGAACAGTGACAATGCATACATAAAACCAGACAATGTAGCTAGCTGAATGGGAGGGAAAATGTGAAGTAACTAAGAGAATTTGAGAAATGAGGTTCTGATCTGACTTGTTTTCCTGTTGCCACCCATTGTATAAATACTGCATCATCATCACAACTGGACTAGAAATTTGGATGGTGGTCACTGAGTATTGAGAATGTTACCAGTGTGCGGTAATTAGAGAAGCACCTATGCAGGATATAAATGTGATGGCATACAAAAGTTCAATAGCCCTTAAAATTTCTCAATTTTTCATGGTGATGGAGAGGTCTATGTTATTGGTGTATAGTGAAGTATACAGCACAAGCAGTGCTGCATATATATGTGCTTCTATTTGTCTATGTAGAAAGATTCAATGCTTTGTTCAACAGCACACAATGACTTTTGTCTCTTTACTACTATTTGAATAACTTTTATATCTCATTTATTGCAATAATAACAGCACATGAATAGATGTTGAGCATGTGGGAAGGTGGTAGTGACTTTCTTTCAAGGTATAGCCCATATACCCCTCTGAGAAATATTTGTAATATGACTGTAGAATTAGAACTAAAGTACTTGTTGGATGATATATCTAACTGATCTTTAAAAAAGGGAATATCATGGCTTAAATCTGAAACAATCCTTGCACCTGATATCTGGGGGGGATTCTTCACAGACCTGGACTATAAATACTGATTTTCTAGGGAAAAAAAAAAAAAAAAAAAGATAAAACACCTAGTGAAGAGGTACCTATGTTACAATTATTTACAAAGCCACAAAGAAAAAGGCACTGAAAACCACACAGTTTTGAAGTTCCTTAGGCAAAAATGTTTTATTGTACATGGTGTAGGCAAGCGATGCTGACAACTAAGACTGCTGAGAGTAAACTGTTCAATGTTTATAAAGGTACATTTATTGTCCCACTTCTAGAACAGTAGTAAATAAATCAAAGTAAGAACCCACAAGATCCTTAAAATAGGGAAAGCAAATGCTCTGACCCAGAGATTAAGGCTTTTACATGGCCTAATTTTTGTTGTGATGTTTTGTTTTGTTCATTGTGCCTACTTATTGCTAGGATTTACTACTAGGATTTCGTCTGCTTGCAGGCTATCAGCCTCAGAGTGTCATGCTGGATGTTTGCCTTGGAGACCTTGGCTTTGCTCATCCCCCTGATCTGAAACAAGGCAACAAGCTGAGTAGAAGTGTGACACTACTTATTTACCTAACTCCATTATGGAAGAAGCATAAGGAACATGGGTGAAGCTGGTGAGGTCTGTGACATTTAATTCAATGGCAATGCTGTTTAAACATGTACTGTATTAGGAGTTCACTCCAGAAAAGCAAATTGCCTACATAGCTGTTTAGCTTTAGGTTACTCTGGTCTGGAGAATCTTTTTTAGTTCAATGATACTGTTGTGTATAATGACACATATGACATATACAATGTGATGACACACACAGTGTGATGACACATGCAAGTGGTAGATTAAGTTCACTTGGTTTAGGCCAGTAAGGATGGCAAAGTTGCAGCACACAACAAATACGCAGGTTGTAGGTGCCTGTACTTAGTTAGGAAAAATTTGTTCTGGAAAAATGTGTATAAGTTTCATGATTTGATTTTCCAGTCTCACAGGTATTGTTTGTACACAGTGTTCAAGAGATTGAAGAGGAAAACACAGTTTGGAGCCAACTGAGTCTGTTTTTAGTACTGCTGAAGAGCCTTCAGCAATTTCTGTATTTAAAGAATTATAAGTTATCATTAAAAGTAATGCACAAAAAACCCCCAAGAACAAAAGCAGTTTAGAAGAAAACAAGCCTTCCAATGGTTTGCTGTAGAAGACTGCACAACAGATACCAGCATAAAATAATGAAAGGAATACCCATAATTTAAAACTAACTAAATAACAATACTTGAAATAATAAAAAAAAATATTTCTAGTTCAGCAATCTATATATGGTCTCTGAGGTCTTGTGCTGGGTACACACTAGTCACAAATAATGAGTGTGCGCTATAGTAAACAGATACTTAGAGGAAAATATCTTGAGAGAAATGCTTTCAGGTGTATTTTTTCTATCTGTATTATGCAGTAGAAAATTCTGATAGACTGTCAATAATTTGAAAATCTTTGAAATAAGTGGTGCTAATAAATTAAAGGTGAACAAATAATCTACTTAAAGGTAAATATATCTATCATTTGGCATGCCATTCTATTTAAATTCAAGGTTTCCTAAGAGTTCTACATAACCATTCAACTGTTTATTATATTTAGAATGGTGAAAAAAACCCCAGTAGTCTGCAATATACATATTTCTAAGGTACAGCAATACATCTTCCTCAGAAAGGGGTTACAGCATTACATAAATCAACTTCAAACTCATAAAAGCACTAACTTACATGTACTTTATTTCCATAGGCACATTTATTAGTATTAAAATTTTACAGTAACATAATACCTCTACTGGCTCATCTTAAGGTATTAAAGTGATAGGAACACTACTAATAAATACAGATCTTACAGCAATTATTTTCTAAAACAGTGTGACTTTGAACCCCAGATATTGTACATGAAGAATTTCAACTGCAGTTCAGTACTCATTCCTAAGTCATAGACAAAACTACAGCAAGCAGGTATTGCTTCCTCACTTAACTTCAGTGTTGCTCATGATGACTAAATATTTTTACCCTTTTTCTGTCAGAAAGACATCCTTCAGCAAAACAGAAAATCTTTACGACATTGGTTTTATCCTTGCAAATGGTTATTTCAAAATATATTCTTCCATGTTCTGAAAAAATATTTTTGGTCATATATTCTTTTCAGCATGTTATTATGAGTATTTCAGGCATTGGGTCTTCATTATTGCTAATCATCAAGTCTATTGTCACAGAAACATCAGATATTATTGGAACTTTAACAAAAATAGCTAAGTTTTCAGGGTTTCTCAACTACAGAAATAAGTCTGGAATTTGGCAGCTTTCTTTTACTATCTCTCTTTACTTTTTTCTGTCTTTTTTATTTTGCTCTTAGCAATTCTAGCTCATTGAATTACATTCAACTCTATCAAACCTCCATCAAATCCTCTGTAGAACACTCCAGATGTTCTTCACCTTTATGTAACATGCACTTTCCCAGCTGTTCATTATCGGTCTTCATGACTTCATTTTGACAATAACACATAAAGTAAAGGGCACTTCAGGGAAGATGTTTGATATCAAACTATAGCAGCCATCAACTTAATATGTTTGGGGAAATTTTGATACCACTTGTTTATCTAATACATCACCGTGGGTGGGATTCATCTCACCTAACTTCTAGTCATATAGTCATGCCATGGTCTTCTGGAGACTAATAAGCACATTTAGATCATCAATCACTTGACAAAATTCTACTTTGGGAGGAGATGAACCATGCCCAAAAAATTCCTATCCTACCCACTCACTGATTATAAAGGCTAAGGTGATTAACTCAGATACGGATGTCGGATTTGAAAACATCTACATTTCATCCCCGTGTCTTGTGAAGATACAAGAAATTCTAAAGCTCCTGTGTAGATATTTTGGGATTAGCATGTCTGGAGTGTGAAGTGGTGCTGACATAAGGAAAAAAAAAAAAACAGCAGAACAATCTGAACAGTGGCATAGCTCAAAATTTTGGGGGCATTTATTTGGCTAAAATAATTTCAAGTGTTTTCTGAAATGCTGACATTTGTTCTTATGGATGGGAAGACTGTCTGCTACATTTGCATGTGGCAGTGCAAATGCACTGCTGCTTGACTGGAGTTTGCCATTTTGAGTGCAAAATGAGAGTAAGGAAGCAGAGGTACAGGACCCTCACTCTTCCTGGCAAGGCAAGCTCCTCAAGACAACAGGCCTTCTTTTGTGTAAATTGGCACAGATGTCCAAAGAGCCCATTCTTCAGTGGTCTCCTGAACAACCAGCCTTAAGTCACAGAATATCAACCTTCAGGTTCTTGCAAACCTGTCTGCTCTGCAAACGTCTTTCCAGAGGATCTGCTGTAATGATAGCATTCTCTGCCTCTGGTGATATCCTAACATTGCTAAAGTTCTCTTGCCACCATCTCCCTGCTGCTGTAGAAGAGACCTCTCTATTGGAGTGGAAATTATGGCGAGGCAACTTCTGAGTGAAAATAAAATGCAAATATATGATACTGTGAGCATTATCTAGTGAGTATACAAATAAGCATCACCATCTGTGATAGTTTTTTCAAATGTGATTTTTAGGATCTGTTTTATTTTTTGTTTTGAGTGAAGCACAAAAACTGAAAGTTGTAGGGAAATCTGGCCTGAAGTATTTGCCATCAGTATATACTTCTTTATAAACAACACTCACTTATATTTCATTTAAGCACTTTCCTCTTCCCATTCCCTTTGTCAAAGAAAACCAGCTGATTGGAGGGAAAGGATGCTTACCATGAGAACAAATTGGCATGGTATTTTGCAGATCAATATTTATTTTTCTTATTCAATGCATATTTTATTGTTAATTGGATGTTGGGCTGTTCCTGTTTGGAAATATGCAAATATTTCTGAACTTTTTACAGAGAAATAATAATAAAACCTAATTTTAAAAAATGTATTTCAATATATGTAGAAAAACAAATCTAGTTTAGACTTTGGACAGATGGTCCGATTTGGTGCAGCTGAAAAATAGCACAATTAAAACCTAAATATTGTATGTTTCCACGCTGCATGAGTCAGAGGTCAAATGTAGGCATTTATTTTTAATTTTGCCAGAAGATCTTGTCTAGTGCACCATATAGAGCAAAACTAAGGAAGATTAATGCATATTCCTGACTAAGTATGATTGGAACTTTCTGCTGGCATTTATACATAGGTTTAAATTCATTAAAATATAACTATCTAATATTTGTTTTATATGACTGAATTAATTGCATTTGTAAATGTTAACACTCAATGACAGGTCTACACAAATCACCTCATTAAAATACAAGTACACTATGTGCCTGAACTCTTAATTTTAACTCATTCTCATATGACATCAACATAACTGCTGATGTTAAAAGCATTAACCTATTCAGAAGTTTACTTATTATTTCCTGCATATCCTTTGTTACCAATAAAGGAATTATTAAAGAAACAAAGAAACTGAAAGAACAAACTGGCTGGACTTTGAATGACAGCTATCAGCAGTAGAATGTAGAAGGTACAGTTTGGGAAATGATTTCTCTTGTTTTAATTGAGAAAAGAGTGAATACAGAAATATAAAGGTTCTCAAGATTGCAAAGTTATCAGGAAAAAAATGAACATCTTTCTGTTCACTCTTTTATAATCTTTAGACCAAAGAAAGATAATCTAAAGCAGGATTTAGTCACTATGGCATTTTGGTGGCAGCACTTTTTATGAGACAGCCTCTCTTCGTGCTTGCAGGTGATTCCTGGTTTTTCACTTTACTGCTTTCCTAACCTGTGTTTCTGTTGCACAGTCTGGCATGTATAAACTATTCCCAACCTGTTTGTTTGGTCGGTTTCCCCCTCTTTTTTATCAAAGGTATAAAAAAAAAAAAAATCTCTAAATCCCACCTCTCCTTAAATCTCACTGGTGTTTCCAACTTTATCACTTTCTGATTATCCCAGAAGATTTTCAGATGGGAAACTGTGTTTTCTCCAAGGATGTTAATCTTTTGTCTAGTAAAAAAATACAATTGATTCTAAAATACAATTGATTCTAAAATACAATTGATTCTGTGTCTCCTGAGGCAGATTTGGTAAAAGTATCAGTAAGCCTTCTTTCCCCATGTGAGTGATGTTTACCAGTTAGGCAGAGGATCACATGCTCTGAATAAACACTGAAGAAAACCTGGGTATTTAGGTTAGCAAAGGGAGAACAGTAAGACTCAGATTCAAAATTATTAGCCAAGCCCTCCTTCTTAAAGAAAGTACCTAAGGAATTGTAATGCCCAAGAGGTACATGCAAACAGATTTCCAATTGTTAATTCCTGCTCCAAAGAAAACCACTTCTCTATTGCTTGAGACTCGAAATATCTAACATGAAACTTTGAAAATACTGAGATGCTTTGGGGTTTCAGACTTTACGGGATTGTTATTTCTAACTTTATACTTAAGGGTTTTATGAGCCAGATACTTTGCATTGTGTCCTCTGGTAATACTAAACAAATACATTTTAAATGATATATGTGAAGTGTAATGTAGAGAAAGCAGTTATAGTTCATTATTACTCTCTCACAACTCTGTTTTAAAGCTAAATAGGTCAGTGTAGACAATGTGCTAATTTAGATTCTACCTACATATCTACCAAACTGCTTAAAATTTGCAGTATGCTTGCTTGTTTTATTTATAAAATTTTCCTGTCTAAGGAAATCTCTTTGATCAGCTGGAAAAATGCAATAAAAGATTAAAAAAAAAAAAAAAAAGATTTGTGGACACAAAATTTTCAAAGAATCACTGTGTCATTAATTTACATAAAATTTCAGATTCATTTAGAAAAAAATGACAAATCAATGCTGAAAGCACGTTTGGTTAAACTATTCAAAAACCTACTGAGATAGATTCAAAGATCAAAACTGGTGTGCTGCAATTAAAAAAAAACCCCAGACATATTCTTAATAGGGCAAAGATGCAAAGTTGTCTTTATTTACCATTTAATTTAAACTATAATACCTGGCATTATTATTTATACAATTCCTACACACTCCAGCACACCTTTGTTTAGATACACTTTTCTTTTGTTTCTGAAGCCAAAAATGTGAACTGGAATTTTGCAACAGTCCATGGAAAGAATACAAAATCTTTGATGCGTGTGTTTCTGCAAAACTTCAAACTATGTCATGCATGATTTTCATGAAATATTGAGTGATCAGTTTTAAAAGTCTAGTGTTTAACACAAATATTGGGAACTCTAGAAATATTTGATAGTTCCCTATTGTTTAGAATCACCACTGAGTGTTTTCAAGTGCTATATACAATCCTGAATGCTAAGTCTGTTTGGAAATGTTTGGAGAGGCAAAATCTAGAAAATAAAACAACCAAACAAAACACATAATGAGTCCAAAGAAAAAAACTTGTCAAATGTATATCTGTAGGGAGAAAAAAGACCCCCATCCGTTGCATATTGTGTTGTTGGCAGCGTATCCCTACTTCTTTAATGGCCTCAAAAGAAAACTAATTCATTTAGCTTTCCTGCACTGCCATGTGTTAGTTAATGTACAGTATTGCTTTCAGAACAGACTCTTTATATTAGCTTATTGGTTTTCCCAGATTACAGCCAAAGGGATGTATATGAGAGAAATAACCTTTCATGGAGCATTGTGGCATTTTCAGTTAATATTAAGTTAAGAAGTTAAAAAAGACATACAAAAATTTAAAGATATTTTTTCAATTTATGCAGAATTATTTTGATCCATTTTGAAGCTGAAATACTTTTTAGTTTATCTCAGTCAGTTAATTCATGCTTATTATGCTAATTTCCCCTTCTGAGTACTTATTTACATTTGGACCACTAGGGCACATAAAGCAGATTTGTGATTGTTTTCCTTTAAAAGATAGTTTATTACAGCTTTACTGCTCATGTTTTCGTACTGGATCAACTGTAGGAAATCAAAGAAATCTGAAGAGTTTGGTTTGTTCATAAGAAGTGAAAAGTTGTTGACTGATCTAAAAAATAATCTGCATTTTTGAGGCATGTTATGTAATCAACTCTGTGGAATAGAGCAATGACTTCAAGTGGTGACATGTAAGACATGTCTCATTAGGTTCATTAAATTACCTAATATCAAGTATAACTCTTTTTTCTTTTTTACTGTAGACATGTTAAAGAATTAATTAATTTTCCAAGAACCTTGTAGGACTACTCTGTATTTCATTCCCTGTTTTCCTGAAACAAAAGCTGCATCACCAATGTTGAAAATATTGATTTTCAGTGTGACAGAACTATCACAGAAGTGTTCACCCATTCTCAGCCATTTCTAAAAAACTGTGAAAACCTTGCACAATGATCTAGTAACAATATAATAAGGTGATCACTGTGTGAGATGATGAGCATGTAGACATCTGAGTCCAAGACAAGTTTTTTACTTGCTTGATCTGTTCTTTAACCATGTTATCTGCGTGCTGGTCATAATGCAGATGGCCTTCTGGGCATACTTTCTTACTTACAGACCTTACACATCTCATGACTGTCAATATGGATGTAATGTGTGAAATATAAATCAGAGAAAGCACATATTTTCTTTTCCCAAGAATGTTCTCCCAACCTCCAAAAATTTGCAGCTTAAACAACTCCCAGGGTTACAAGTTGGTCTCTCCAATTGCTAATAACGTCATATCTTTAAATTATGTTTTGTCTTTCACCTGAGAGGATCCTACTGTACCATGGTAAATTAAAAATCCTGGCACTGGCCAAAGTGGGGCCTGTCAGCAACACTGGTAGCAGTCCTGTGGTAACATATATACAAAAGAGTAAAAACTGCTGCACAGCAACTCTGAGAGAGGAGTGAGTGTGAGAGAAACAACCCCTCAGACACCAAGGTCAGTGAAGAAGGACGGGGAGGACTCCTTGGTGTGCTGGAGAAGAGGTTTACTCGCAGCCTGTAGAGCAGAAATCTTCCAGGCTGTGGAGGGCCCATGCCAGAGCAGGTGGATGTGGCCTGGGGGAAGATGCAGACTGTGGAGAGGAGCCCATGCAGGAGCAGTTTTTCTGACAGGACCTGTGATCCCCAAGAGCAACCCCCATAGCAGCAGTCTGTCTCTGAAGGACTGCAGGCTGTGGAAAGGTCTCACACTGTAGCAGTTCTTCAGGAGCTGCAGCTGGCAGGAATGACCCATACTGGAGAAGTCTGGACTGTCTCCCATGGGAGGGGTCCCATGCTGGAGCAGAAGAGCGTGAGGAAGAAACAGACACAAAATATCATGAATTGATCACAACCTTTCTCCTCCACCCTTCTGCACCACTCAGAAGAGTGAGGTGGTAGAAGAGATGAGAGTGAAGCTGAGCCTGGAAAGAAGTTAGTAATTGACAAGCAAGCTCCCTGTCCTTATCTTGACCTATGTGCTTTGTGTAGCATTTCCTCCTCTTGTCCTGTTGAGGAGGGGAGTGATAGATTGGCTTGATGAGCACCTGGTTTCTATTCAAGGTTAATTGATCACAAGCCTCTTCTCTTGCTTCATTGTCTCCGTGTTAAATAACAGATGTTTTCTAGATGGAGCTATAGAAGCAGGGAAAAAGAAGAAACTCGGAATAAATAGGTGTTTGCAAAACCTTCCAAATACAATATCCAAGTCGCTTACGTGAGACTTAGAGTCATGGGGTTTTACAGAAACAGCAATGTAGTGAGGTGAGGAGGCAATGTTACCTCCAAACTCTGAGCTTGAATATACTTGCCTCTGGAGCAGGACGACAGAAACTACTATCTGTAATTCAAGTAATCACGTATGAGAAATGAAATGCCAGTGGACATTGTTTCTTTCATGCTCACTTGAAAAAAAAATGGCAGGATGGGATTTCTGCCTGGAGTTTAATTCCTGACTTGTGTCTATCTGGAATGATATGCAGAGCTCTTATGTGACTGTTGACCTCCTGCCTCTAGAAAATCACAGGTCAGATATTGGATTCATGATTTTAAATGTGTTAGAGATAAAAAGCTATGAATGAGGCTTTTGGTGGGATGTAGGAGAACACTAAATTTTGTGCAGAACCTGTTGCTCGTTCCCTGGGAGACAGCCCAACTAACCAAGACACACAAGAGTAATGATCAATGTGTTTCTGCATTGCCCTAAATGTAAAGTATCATAGGGATAGAGAATGAGAAAATAATATGAAACTTCTTTTATAGACTAATAGTGAGTATCCACAGATGAGAGCCTTTTTTTTTTTGAGGTTCTGCTCTTTGTCTTAGAAGTGTTAATATATTCCATATACTAATACAGACAGTAATTGGATGAAGGTAACCATAACCATGTCTCTCTGAGCTTAAGGACAACCAAAAGAGGCTCCTTTGCACTTGTGCTCCAGCTGAGGCCAGCAGTCTGTGCTTCAGGGTTTGCCACATTTGCCATGGGTACCCCAGCATGTTCCCTGCATCCAGCCCTGATTTGCCGACTGTCATATGTGAAAGCTCGCTAAGTAAGTGAATCCAGCTAAGTCCTATAAGAATCCCTAGCATCACAGCAGGCTTTATGCAAGAGGTGCATGCATGAGATAAACTCTGTACAAACTATGCAAAGATGCTTTACAAAACATTGTCATACTGTAGAAGTGACCCAGCACTGACAGTTGAAATTATTACATGTCACAATTGTTCTACTTCTTTGTTGCCAGTTCTTTTGGGGACATATTACAAAGATGTTCTTACCTAGAAGAGGTACAGCCTCTTCTGCCTTCTCTTAGTGCAACCATCAATTTATTCTCTACATGGCTGCAATCTTTATCGAGGAAAGCAGCTTAAATCAGTATCTCTTCCTGTAAGTCATGATCAAGCCATGCCCTTCCTCTGTGAAGAGGCAATCTGTCAGGAAAAAAAAAAGTGTGAATAACATATATGAACTTTATTTTCCAAACATTCCCCATATTCTTTAAATGTTCAAACCTAAAATAAACACCATGGCACCACTTTTCGGTTTGCTACTTCAAGGAAAAGCCCTAATTGCAGTGACAAAATACCACATCAGAAAGCATAAGATTTGTTAAGGAAAAAACATAAATTCCCATTTTATTGTCTCTTCTGATAGCAAATCTAATAGAAGTCCTGGAGAAATTCTTAAAGCACCTAAATTTTATGTGTGCTCCAATAGCTTTTCTCTTTCCCCAGGGAGGAAAAACTACCTCAGAAAGAGATAGTTGTAGGTCTTGAGACTTATTGTTAGTTCAAATATAAATCACCTTTTTTTATATGAGACAAGAAATCAAGTTCTAGTCATTTTTATACGTGAAGTTTTGAATTTGATAAGTGCACAAACCAGAGTCCAAGGGTATTTCATAAACTCTTACTTTAATAAGTTGAATAAATTGCTTTATACTTTTAAACCAGTAGAGAATTTTGCTGTATCGAATATGTACTCTATCCTTCTTTTTCACCTCATCAGTGCTTCCTTCCTTAGTATTATGGTTTCTGTTGTCTTCAGTACACCATTATTTGCTGGTGTACTCAAATTAACAGTATTTTGGTAAGTGTATATTTTTCAATGGGCGAGCTTTATCACCTCACATGTTTATTTTTATCTGTAGCTCCCAAAATACCTGTCAGGAGTTTGTCTGTACATAGTTTTGCTGGAAAGTTGGACACGAGTCAGCAGTGCCCTGGCAGCCAGGAGGGCCAACCCTGTCCTGGGGACAACACGCACAGCATGGCCAGCTGGGCAAGGGAGGGGATTGTCCCACTCTGCTCTGAGCTGGGGCAGCCTCTCCTCGAGTGCTGAGTTTCCTATGAATCCTGTGTTGTCAGTAACCTTGCTTCTACCCTTTGAGATATGGAATAATATACATGAATTGTGAACTTAAGGTGTTGTAAACAAGTCATAAACAGTTTAAATGAAGGGAGTAAAGATGGCACACAGATTCTGCTCTTTTCAAATGTGGAAAATATTGCAGCCCAAACTAGATCTGCCAGTCAGTGGCTCTAAGTCACTTGGTAAATCTGTGGCCTAAATATCTGGGCCACTTCTGCTGTGACCCATCAAATCTTATTATTTATAAATTTAAATGTTTTAAATGTACAGGTGCACATTGGACTTCGGGTCTCTCTTCTCCAGTTAAAGACATAAAAAAGTAAAGATCTTTCAAAAACTCTTTAGAATTTACAACATTTCTAAGTATTTTTCATTTTCAGGTCATTGCAAGTTGTCATGAACACCAATTATCATTAACAGTTCTGGAACAACAGGGAAGTCTGGCATTAGCTGCAGTAATACATGACTGGAGATACGTGATAACAATCTCTCTCAAAATAATGAAACTAAATAATATCACAACAAATTTTAAATTTTTCTGACTTACTTAATTTCTTCAGAAAGCAGACTCTTACAAGAAAATGTTTTGCAAACTTCCTTTCAATCCTTGCTACAAAAGATTCCAGGTAGTTCTTCGTTTGAAGCCAGATACCCACCTAATCATAAACAAAAAAATACAGTGAATAGATTCATGCTGAGCTGGCTTTTTGCCATTTCAATACAAATCTTTTGTGGAAGAAAATCTCTTCCAATAGGATTTTTATTTCTAGAACTGGAGAGCACAGTTCACTCTAAAAACCAAGGTATGATCTATAAACACTATCTGCTCCAAACTGAGTAGATGTGTGCCTGTTAGGAGCCCATGGTGGGTGGGAATTTCTTCCTAGGTGAGGAAACAGCTGCCAAACAGATGAGTATACCTTAACAGATAGAACATTTTAGAAGGTGGCTGAATTAGAGACTTTAATCTGCACACAAACAGCTGAAACACAGGTGAGTTGATTGGCTGAAAGCCATTGTTATTACTTTGCCAAACTACAGCTGTTATGGTATGTAAAACAATTTTGAGAGCTCCAAATTAGTTCCTAATGTAAAATGTTACATTACAGGAGCTGATGTAATGCCCAGTAGTGTTGCTCTGTTGACACCATGCTACTTCTTGGCAGTCACTTCAGAGAGATGGAAGAGGGAAGGTGTGAATTCAATATCTCGGCTTTATTTTCATTTATTTATTTATTTTTAATCAAAGGCGCTTTATCTTCCTGGTCAGTGCTGAGGAGAGCTGAAATGGGCATCTGGGAAATTCTGGTGACCTGACATATTTCCTAGGCTCACCTCTGAACTGACCATTGACTGAGTTTTTATACTGTCTTCATAAGCATCCTTTGATATATATTCTATGCCTGCCAAATTAATGAGTATTCTTATTTTTTATTCCCATCCAATCTCTGCTGCAACTCTTTCTTGTTAACATGCAAAATGACTAATTTTCAGTGATACCTTAGTATACAAAGATTGTAATGACACATATTTTAACTTTATGCTGTAATTTCAAAATCATTGCTTTGCTTGCTATTCTTTCATAGCTCTTGCATTATTTGTACTATTATTGTGAAAGACTGACAATTTTCTGCTGAACATAATTATTAGTTAATGTTCATACATTATATAACTGAAAACATTTAGTCCTACAGATTCTTATATAAATAAATTGTTTTATTGCTGCAGTGAGTTTTTGAGTTTTAAAATGGGACTTCTAATATGTATGTGGAATTCAATTAGAGACTCATTCTGGTAAGAAGGAAGTTGATGGTGGCAAAGGGTAAAGAGTTAAAGTAGCCCTAGAAATCAAAGAAAGAAAATCCCAAACCCTGCAGCTTTGAAGCAAATTGGAAAACATAGCACACACTACCTCATGATGCTCAAGCAGATTGGATGCACCTGTGAGTGATACTAAGAAAGATGGGTTTGTCTATTGACTAATGCTCTGCACCATGCCTATTGAGAACTCTACCTTCAAACCCACACTATTCCTCTTAAACCTCACACACAAAACTCATTTGAGAGAGAGGGAGATTAGTTCCATCCTTATATGAGGCACATGGACTTTGAAACAGATATGCTTTATATGCTATTTGTATTGATGCTGAATTTAGGATAAAATATTTTATTTGTGGCTGCAATTAAATTATTTTCAACATGTATTTGCTTAGTACAGTGTCATTTATGTTAGTAAAAAGCAAAAAGGAAAAGAATTCTCCAGGTGACAACCACATTTCTGGCCTTTTTATTTGCTACCCTCATTTTCCATTTTCCAACTTCTCTTCTTCTTTTTGGACTTATATGCCTCCCTTTCATTTCTTTGGCATTTCCCCAACAATTTGCATCTTCTCCTACTTTCTAACCACTTACCTAACCATGAAAGCCTTGTTTATACTGTCAGTGTAAACTTAGTAGAGAAGGTTCATTTTGTCTAACTTCACATATGTGGGTGTAAAGAAATTTATGAGAGGAAGATTTTCCTTTTCTACTCAGAAAATTCCCATTATAATCGATGGAGAGAATTGGGCACTTTTAAGAAATTACAGGTCCAGTTCAGTTGCCTGAACATAGGTGCCTGTTGCCAGACTGATAGAAGTACTGGACCTGTATCCTTCTGTAGGCACAACACAGAGCAGGAAAAATTATGCCTAGGCATCTCAATTAGCCCAATTCAATTCATCGTACAGTAAAAATCCAAAATAAAACAGGTACACTGCCTCAGATATCCCAAACAAATGTCTGTGCATTAATAAATTGCCCAGGATGCTTTTACAGTCCATTGAAACCTAAGTCAATCTATTCAGAGCAGTATGGGGAGCTAGCCAGCTCACCTTCAAGTAGGTATGCATGCTTGGACAGCCAAATCACTCCAGAAACTCTCCAGGATGAATTAACTAGACTGAAGATAACTATAATCTGACTTCAATTTGCTAAATTTAGGCATTTGAAATTGCTCATTTGCAGTACAGAGGACTTGTCCAGCATTACACTTAACTGAATCCATCCTTGACATTAAGTGATTTCAGCCAGGTGAGATAAATCACATCCTACTCCATTGTGAGCAGCAGTGGAGTCCAGGAAGATTCATAAAAGGTAAGAGTATTCACATCTTTCAGAACGATTGGTTCAGTATTCTCCAGACCAGGAAGACAACATTGCATCAATAACATTTGATTCGAAAAAGAAATTTGTCTTCAAAATCATAGAATTGTAGAAAGTCTGGTCTGGAAGGGGTCTTAAAGATCATCTAGATCCAAACCTCTCCACCAAAGTCAGAGATGTTGTGCTGTTTGTTTTGAAATGACAACAGGTTTGACAGTATTGTGACCCAGCCAATGTGTCATAACTCAAAGGCTTCAAAGGTCTAGGTGTGACTAACAAGAGGAAGCTTGTCAACAACCATCACTGTGCTCCCATTATGTGATTGTCTAGGTAAGTCTGAAAAAGGTGTTGAATCAGTGGAATTTAGAGATAGAAAGAAGTTCAAAGGGTTATCTAATTCACCCTAAAGTTTTCCTTGGACGTTCCTAACTTGTGTTTTTCTAGCTTGACTTAAAAACCTCTAAATGAGGGATTAATGGAGAGCTTTCTCTAGAACTTTGTCACAGTAACAAGCTTGTTCCTAATATCTAGACTGATTTTTTTTTAAAAAATTAAGCCTTTTTGCTCTACTCTTTTCCCACAATAAGGGAGAAAGTATCTTTATAACCATGTTTTATGTGGTAGAGTATGTCTGTCATGTTCTGCCTCAGTCTCTTTTTTTCTAGACTAAATTAATTCTCTCAACCTTTTCTCACAGGTCATGTCTTCTAAACCTTATCTCATTTTTCATGCTCTCCTCTGGGTTTCTCCCATTTATCTTTCTTAAAGTGTGATGTTCAAAAGCAGACACAGAACTCCAGCCTCACCAGGGTATGCTGGACACAATTGTGTTCTGTATTTTATGTGTGACAACCTTCCTAATCCCCCACAAAATAAGAATACTTGGGGTAAGAAAACTGTGTTATCAATTTACATTTAATTTTCAACTCACTATGAGCCTCACTTCTATCCTACTTCTGCATGGGCAGTCATTCCTCACTTTATAAATGCACATAAAATTTTAGATTAAAAAGAAAAAAGTGCTTCCAAATCTCCAGACTTCAACTGATTTCAGAAATGAGTGGGCAGACGTCCCCACAGGGTGCAAAATTTGCAAGTTTTCATTAAAAAAAAAGTTTTTCACTTTTCAGTAAGAAGAAGAAGGGACCAAAGATCAAAAGACAAATTCCACTTACTACAACCTAAAAAAATGTAAAATTTTCTACCATGCTAAATTACTTTCAGACTTATAATTAGTTCTAGAAAGAAAAGGTGGGACAGAATGGGATCATTTGACCACCTTAGGGACAAGAAGTTTAAAGAATTGCTGTGGCACATCCATTAAGAGACAAAAATGGTGTCTTCTGCTTCATATAGTTTTTCATTTTTTTTGATATGGATCAAAATAGCAGCATGCTATTCCAAAGCTCATCTGGACAAGCAACTGGAGGATAAGAGCATTGGGTTATAACGGAGACAATGAGCATAATCATAAAAAAGTAGGCAAAAAGAACAACAATAGGAGGTAGTAATGGGAAACACAATATTCTAGACCATCCACTTTCGTTTAAAAAATCACTGAGGTATGAATATGGAGTGAAATTTCCAGACATGCCCTTATTTTTCAGAATTCTGTATGTTTAACTATTAAAGAGCCCTCTTAAGGTTCATGTGTGCACCAAAGTCAATGACATTTTTTCAATTGACTTGAAGAGAGATAAGATTTTACTTCTCGATCCACAGCCTTGAGGCAGCACAAGGTTTTTTCCAATTACAGGAACTCTACTAGAATCATAATGGTCACTGCCTTTCTGTTATGCTGACAGTCTCCTAAACCCTGTGAAACCTTCTCTCCTGTCTTCTTCCTCTCAGCATCCTTCCTCCTTCCAAGAGTCATCTTCTCAGAATGAAAGGAAAAGGTCAGATAGCTTTTGAAAACAAAAGAAAAACCAGTGAAAGGGAAAATGGAGGGAGAGCTGAGGAAATATTTTCCTGCATTAACACCACACCCTTAATGTGCAGCATATAGTCAATAAGTGGATGTTTGGGCTTTGATTTTGAAGCCCCTATCCTCTGAGACATCTAGATCAACTTAAATCAACAAAAGATTGCTTTGAAAGAGCAGAATTCTTCTGTCCCAGGATGAAGGAATGAAAAGTCAGGGACTTCTAAGGAGGAGTAATTTTATACCGGCATTTCACAGTTATTTTGTGGCTCATTTTTCCAACAGTTGAATACTATGATTTTCTCTCAAGTTGTGGATTTAGCTTGCTTATTTTAAATGCAGAGGACAGAGCTGAAGTGCAGGAGCAAGGGCCTTTGCAGGCTTGCCTGGTGCAGAATTGGGAAGAGTGGGAAGCACAACACAGATCAGTTGTCTCTGAGTTACTCTTCTGTGTTTTTAACCAGAAGGACCAGCCTCATGCCAATGCTCCAAAGCTACTTCCACTGCCAGAATTAGCAGGTAGGCTGCCTCTTCTGAATAGTCTGCAACACTAGAAGCTATTAAAAGAAATATGGAAATCAGCAGTTAAAGTCAATGAAGTTGATAGCTCGTACTTACCAAGTTGGTGCCTCAGTGATCAGCTCTAACAAGGAAAAGCTGTAGTCAACTCCTTATCAACAGCTTCAGACTTGGCAGAGCTGGATTTTGAAGTGAAACCAAAAATCATGAGAAAAGTGACACATAGTTTAGTGTGACTTTACTTGTACTTTAACCTGAATAAGGCTGAAAATAAGTTGATGATTCAGTCATATTGTGGTCCTCTTACTTCTTTCCCAAAGATGCTTTTTCAGTATAAAACACTGACAGGTTAGAGCCTAATACCAAGCTGCATTTAAAAATTGTTTCCTTGTATGTGTGTTTGTGCATGAAGGTTCACATGAATTTATTGTCATTCCATCATTCACAGTGACAGGCATTGTAACTTGCTGTCATGCCATGGCACCTTACAATGATGTGAACTTTAATTTTTTATTAAGAGAGTAAGTTACAGTCGGTTAAAGATAAATGCCTTAGTTTAGTCAGAAATGGAATAAAGGCTGGCATGCCTGCAGTACTAACAGGTTAGCAGGGTTGATAACAGCCTTTTGGGGTAGTTCTCCATTGTCACTGATACAGTTTCACTGGTGGAGGTGCTCTTGCCCTCCTATTACATTATCTAAAGCTAAGTGATATTAAGGATATTAAGAATCAAGAAAAAAAATTCATTATAAAGCAGGAATTCAATCCAGATTAATGCAGATGTTTCAAACTTAGATATCCAGATCTGCTCTAGTCATATACATCTGTCTTTTATAATGTCTTTCTGAATAACTATTGAAGAATAATGCATTATACTTACAAAGATGCATAAGAATTTTAGTGTGGAATGGGTGCATTGCACACTGGAAATGCTTATTTTTCTCTGTTCAGTATAAAAGGGAATCTATGTTGAACCAATTCAGGCTTAAATGTCTAACTTTCAGAAAGCTGAGTAGATGAGCGCATTTTTACGTGTCCTAATAGAAGAATGCTCATTTTTTCGCCATTTTTTTCCTCCATGCTTCGAGCTCTAGCATTCATAGTCCTTTACATTTAACTGTTACTAAGCAGATGATCTAGGGTGGAAAACAGATCCTTAGACCCCAGATACACTCTAAAGAAAAATGTTTTTGTACACAAGAAATTTACTCACTCAATTTTTATTGCAGTCAAACTTCTTTCCCCCCCCACCCCTTTAAAAGCCTCTTGGTTTCTCTAAAACCATTGTTCTCTACATTAGAAATACATTAGGAATAGGGCATGTAGCTATTTCTTTACAAATGATCCTCATAAAAAATTCTAAAAAAACCCATGTTCCTAACTGAAATGCAAACTCAGCATTACTTAGGACAACAGCACCAGCAGTAAATGCAAGCATGTGAAGCAGGGGAAGAAAAAAAAAAAAAAAAAGAAAAAAACAAACCAACCGAAAAACCAACTCCCTTTGCTATAAATCAACCTCAGATTCAATATGAATCATCAAATTTAATATTGCCATGATCAGTATTCATGGAAAATAAATGATGCCAAATATGCTTTAAGAAAAAAGAAATCTGTTTAAATGGTATTAATGGTAAGGCATACTACAGCAAGGTGAACAACACTGATAATATTAAATTAACCCAAGAGGCTCCCTAATCAGGATCCCTATGCAGAAATCTGCTTGCCAACTGTCGTTCTTTTTCCCATTGGTTTAGTTAAGGGTTGAAGTTCTTCTTGAAGTTTCTTTTTTAATCATTAGATCCCGACCTTACAGTTTTCTCTGACTACTTTCCTTCAGGCTGTCTTTGCTCCTGTCAATTTAGGATTTCCAGGGAATTATTCTTCTTTGAAATGCATATTCCAGGCTTGAAATACTGGCATATGTACACTGTAGAGTAATTGTGGAGGCCAAATGTTTAATTACACATGACAGCTGGAGCTGTAGGAGTCCGAGGCATGCTTGAAAACAACTTATGCCCTATGCAGTCTTAACGAAAAGGAACAAAATAATATATATTTAGGTTTTGTGCCACATGGTAGCCGCTGTTCTCTCTCTTTTCACGACTGAGGGTGGTTTGCAAGAAGTTCAGCTGCTTTCACTTCTGTGTACCGTCTCTCTGAATATATACTTTTTTTTTCTCTTTCGTATAGTCTAGGCACAAACTTTTAGACCATGCGATTCTACAAGAAATGTTTGGAATTTTTGTTTCTTTTTTCCCTGGGTGACAGAAAAAAGGTTTTCAGGAGGTTTTCTAATACAGTGTTCTTATACAATTTCACAAAACTATGTTAGTAGAAATGCCAGAATCAATTATAATTTTAAATATAAAAGATATAAACAGCATTTGTATTTTACCCTTAATACATGTGATTTACTCAGAAATTAACCAAAAGAAATAACCTGATTTCTAGGGCTTCAGAAAAAATATATTTCAACCAGCATAAATATTTTTCCACAATTATAGACAGATTTAAAGACACATGGAAACATTTGTTTAATTTTGCTATGAGAAATTTTCTGTTCTTAGTAAAACATAAGTTGAAAGTTATTTCCTATTATCAGTATATCTGTTCTCAATGTTCAGCTCTTCATTTGACATAAATTGATCTAGTTCTAGTGAAAAAAGTGCTTGTGTTTGTTTAAGGCAGTTGGGAGGTCTGACTCAATATTTGACACACCTTTCTCTCTATATACACACATTTTAAATTATTATTACATTGAATTATTATTGTACTTACTGTGCAAAAGTGGCTAAAATTTGATTTTGAATTTTGACAAATAAGATTTTGTTTGTGCATTGTGTGACATAAGCACATCTTCATTAAATTATAACATATTATGAAAGGGGTATCCTTTTTAAGTATTTATTTTTTTACTCTATCCCTCCTTTACAGTGGACCAAGGTAAGATTTAATTTAGTGGTACTGCTGTTAGTGTTTGATGGCAGAATAGCATGTTTATCTCCATGGTGAGAAAAAATATATCACCAGTGCCCAGCTGAGAAAGATATTTCACTCCTTGCAAGGAGGAGTTTATGAATATCTGTAGCACTTAGATGTACAAACAAGCAAACAGAGAATATTACTATATTTTACCAGTGTCCTTTATGTAAGAAGAGTAATGAGATCGAATTGAGAAATTATAGGAATATTGTTCAGTGGTGTTTGGAATTAACTGCTCTCTATGGTAGGTTGAGAATGAACAATGTTGTAACAGAGGAAGTTAAAATGAAGCTCCCACCAGCAAACAATTGAGCACTTGACTCCATTGCCATGCAGCAGTAAAGTAACCAAACCTGTCTTAAAAATGTGAAGCAGAATTTCGGTTTTAAACTACTTTGTATTTCTGGAACAAAGAAGGCTTTCTTTGAGATGAGCCTGCTTGCTTAAAATGTGAACCATTAAGCATCACATAAATTGTTTTGTGGGTTTTTAAAATTATTTGTTTGTCCTCTGCAGTTCTTGTGCCCTTACTCTGAGAATTTGAAACAGAGAAATTTTGTCAAAATGTGCTAAAAATTATTTCAGGTTTTCATGATCTTTGATTACCTCTGTGTTTAGAAAATGAGATAGGAGATATGACTCTGAAATTCCCAACTTGATAAGGAGAAAATTAGAAATACAGCCAACAAACAGTGTCACCCATTACTTGGAAACTCCAAAATGAGATATATAAAAAATGGACTGTAAAGCTTAAGAGTCAGCTGTGGGAGGGAGATAGGGAAGGATACCATGACAAGCCAGAAAAATCATATTGCAAAAATGGCTGCTCCCAAGCCTCTGCAGATGCAGGCACAGAGACATCCATCAGCCAGTAATTTACATTTAGCAGGCAAAGCTCAGGCTCACCTGTACCTGCGGATCAGGAGACCTGCATAGGTGAATATACACGTTTGCTTACACTTGTAAATACCACAGCTTGTATGGTTTCCAAAATTGCTCAGTGAGCTGTGGTGCATCAAAGGGCACCAAACTACACCTCAGAACATAACTGTAATGACTGATCTCTTAATATTCTATACAAGAAGCACTGAAGATGGGTGATCTTATTTCTTCTCCTTTCTGCACCATTTCTGTAAGTAAACCCTCCATTACTTATGCTTCAGAAACACTCATTTTACTAAGACTGTCCTTGTGCTACTTGCTGCAGTGTGACTATTTTATTTTACCTATGTAGGAGGCTGAGTTACTTGTTGAAGCTGTGTCTGGTATAGCTGAAAGATTTCAGTCAAGATGAAACAACAGTTTTTGGCATTTTCAGCCTGACATATTAATACAGTAAGCTCACATAATAGAGAATGCATGGTGTCAGAGCAGAGAGTCTTTTCTCTCTTCAGGAAACTTGAAGCTAATTTGTTGCAAACAAAAGTAATAGTTTTTAGCTAGCTTTTTGTGCTCTTTTAAGTTTTCACTTAATGAAGAATAACATAAAGACAGAAGGTTGTACAGTACAGAGAAAAATACCCAAGGCTGAAAACAAGGGAAATGGGAAATACTACTTTCAGAGTTTGACAGAGGGAAAAAATGCTTATATTTTTAATGTTGGGAGGGGAAGGAGAACGTAGCTGTGATCGATGAACATGTTTGTATCAATTGGACTGATTTTATTTCACTGCAGTCTTCTAGATTTCATGAATAACACTTATTCCTTTGTAATACTCTTTTTTCACTTTTGTAGATAATTTGAATGCTATTTTAAGTTTCCTATTTTAAGAATCAAGAGCCACTTATGGATGTAAACAAAGCTCCTTGGGAAATACGTGACAACATAAAGACACTGTGAAATGTTTTACTTCTAAAAGGTAACATTATCTGGAGTCCGGGAGTGAGCAGCTCTAGACTGGCTTTTAATTCAAACCAGGCATAAGAGTACATGTGCTGACCTATGGGCTTTGCCAGAACCAAATAAGAACAGAGGAAGTGATGACTAGAAAGTGAGCTCAAACACCTGTACAGGTCACTGTTGGTCCATCATGCTTAACTAATTTTTCCCTGCCCTCTGACCTAGTTTTCCACAGTGCCACTGAGATTTATATCTTTCATCCTGAAAACCCTACAGCTGCTTGCAATTAACGGAACAAGCCTTTACTTTCTTATCTGATAAACTGGAGGAACAATTGTTTTATTGTTGTATTGACAAATTATCCTATTAACGAGTGGCTACTGTGAAAATCAATTAAAATCTCAGCTGAAATACTTGAATATCACTGGAGAAGATACAAGGGGGAATTAACTACTGAGTCCATTAACTGTTATACTATACCGTTCATAAATTAGGTGTGACCAGCACAAAATCTGTGATTTGTTTGATAATTAGATACACAAAATTATTGGATGAAATATAGTGTGGCATGATATGGATTTAATTTTTTATTTTATAGGGGCTGTGCCTATGTGAGTTACTTGTAATATGTTTGAGATAAATTTCACTAGTTTTTCCTTCTTTCGCTTTCTAGCAGATATTTTCATGCATTTTGGGTGGAAATGACAGCCTCTCATCCTTCAGACTCTGTGAGAAAGCAGGAGCGGTATCTTGCATAGCCAGGATAGTCTGCCTGAGTGTATACTAAACTGGGATCAGCTTGTTACAGACTTCCTGCATGAACTGGGCTTAAAGAAGCCTGCCTTTTTCAGAAATGTAAATTTTATTTTAAAAGGAGAGCTGGCAGATCAGACCGATTTCTGAAATAAGGTCATGTGACCATATGTTACTTGTCTTAAAGGGTAAAAATTCTGACCTGCGGGCTTGTTTAGTTATGAGAGAGAGTTTGCCGTTGTATTAGAGTTAGTTAAGATATTTTGCAGAGAGCAACACAAGCTTCTTTTGATGCAAGCAAGGACTTGCTGTTATACCCAGGGAAAAAGATCCAACATTTTTTATTATAAGAAGTAATACCTTTTTGAAGCTCTCTCAGTTAATAATCACTCATACAATATCTTGGGATTTAGTTCTGCCCTCTTGACACTCCTCACAAAGTATAGTTTAAGAAAACGTAAGTAAAATTTTATGTACTGTATAAAGTATACATTATACTTCAAATAATCCTAAACTACACCTTAAACTGTGCTTTGGGGAAACATAATCAGAAAAGGCAGCACTAGAGAATAAGAGACTTCTAAGGTAAATCTACACTTTTCTCGAGTATATTATATTTAATGGAGTTAAAGACTTCTAAAACCTTTAAGTGAAACCTTTGAAAAGAAAGGTTTTACTTTGTCACTGATCTACTGCACTTGAAGGTAGTGCAAGAAGGCATATATTTGGGTTATTTGGGGGAAAGACAGAATCGGAGAGAGGTAAGAAAATCTCCTCAGGCAAATTTGGATAGCTGAGTTGTTTTTAAAGCTTGTCTCTCTTGGAGGGTAGCGCGGGTAGCAGAAGCTGGGATTTGCTACTCTATATGGAGTGAGAGAGAGAGTTAGATACACATTTATATATTTATATGCATGTATACATATACACACACATGTACACACATTTTTCCGTACATATAAATACACATGCAATGGTCTAAAGAAACATACTGAATATGTTTTGTCCTGTTCTCCTATCTCAATTAAACAACAAAGACTGTTTCCTTATGAAAAAAAGGAACAAAGCAGTCCTGGCACTGGAATATCACAAAATGAAAACGTTGAGAGACTGAAAACAGAAAGAGGAAATTAGAGCTATCGTGCACCAGTGAATCATTATAAGTCTCTCAGCTGCTCTTTGGCAATGCTTGCTGCAGGGAACTCTACATGAACATGTCTCATTCACCACCAACAACTTATGGGGGCTAACACTACAAAGAAAGCAAGGGAGATGGGTGGGTGGAAAAATCTGCTTACTGACAATGCTCACCACACAAATGACAAACTTCACCTGGAGGTGACGGTAGTCTGTAATGTCACAGGGCCATGGAGTATGGATAGTTGAAAAGTATTTTATACTCAGATGTCTGCTATTCACAAGATGTTGCACTGTAAAATGGTTTTAGACCTTCCATGTACTATACAGCTCTTCTTATCGTCGCTCTGTAAGTGTGATTGCAACCAGAAGCTCCAATTAAAACCAAATACCACTATGCTGGGTGGTAGTACAATGAACACAAGTCCTACTTTTGAAGGTCTGGGAGAATTCTGTAGAGCAGATAATATTTCTTTTAGATTAAAGATAATGTGTGTAATTCATAAAAAAAAAGCCAAAGTCTTCCCTTTTTTTATCGAATGCTTTTCCTAAGAAGACTGTTATTTGAAAACTCATATATAAAATCTGTGCTAGATTGTAGTGATCTTTTCAGGCAAATGTAATCTGCAATGGCATGGAAAATTGGCACAATAATGTGTCCCGAAAATGAAGGAATGAAAGAATCTTCTGAAGCTAATACAGGGTAAGAAGCATTTGAGCCTAGAGAACAACATGGACAGAAAGTCAGCTGACGTAAATCATGGTAGCTGCAGTCAGTTTTAATAATCCTCTGCATAAGGTCCTTTAGTTTGATCTCTGGAGCTTAGTAAAATCTCCTGACCAAACTAATGCAGTGCAGCTACTATTAAACATACATATTTCACTGTGGTGGTGAGCCATACAGTCTTTTATAAAGGGCTAGTGTTCTTTTATAACATTTATAAATATTGTCTTCTTGAAGAGGATTTTGTACGTTTGCATAAATCTGGTATGAACTTATGGACATTGCTTCTGTAGTTGATCAAGTGCTTGCCTCCCAGCACCATTTTCTTTTTTTTTTAAATGTACTTTTTAAGAATTTGTGAGAAAGTGGAAGTTCTTTTTCAGAGGGAAGTGGAAGCTGTACACATCTTTTTCTGCAAGTTATTGTTATCACGACTGGTAATAGTAATAATGAAGAGTTGAAATTGTAGACAGCAGTTTTGTTTACTATTGGCCTGTCTGAAGGCATTTGTAATATGCACAAGCCCCCCCAGTAAAGAATTGATTGCATGGCTACACTCAGAGTTGCATTCAACAGCTCGATGTCCCGGTGGATGCTGGTGAGGAATCACATTCCTCAGGGGTCAGTATTGGACCTACCACTGTTTAACATCTTTGTCAGCAACATGGACATTGGGACTGAGTGCACCTTCAGCAAATTGGCCAACAATATCAAGCTGTGTGGTGCTGTTTGTCCTGCTGGAGGGAAGAGATGCCATAGAGATACAAGGGAGCCTCTATAAACCTTGTGAAGACCAAGTGCAAAGTCCTGCACCTGGATTGGGACAATCCCAAACAAAATACAGGCTGGGTGAAGATTGAGAGCAGCCCTGAGGAGAAACTTGGGAGTGGTAGTTGGTAAGAAGCTTGACAAGACCCAGCAGTGGGCAGTCCAGAAAGCCAGCAGTGTCCTGGGCTGCATCCAAAACAGCATGGCCAGCAGGGCAAGGGAGGTGACATCATCCCTCTATTCCGCTCTCATGAGACCCTCACCTGGAGCAGTGTGTCCAGCTCTGGGGCTTCCAAAACAAGAATGTAGATCTGCTCCAGCAGGTCCAGAGCGGGACTGTCAAGATGATCAGAGGGCAGGAGCATCTCTACCATGAAGTAGGATGGAGAAACCTAGGGCTGTTCATTCTGGAGAACAGAAGGCTCTGGAGAGATCATACAGCACCATTTCAATGCCTTAAGGGGGCCTACAGGAAAGCTGGAGAGGAACTTCTCAAAAGAACATATAATGATAGGACATGAAGTAATGGCTTTAAACTGAAAGAGTGTGGATTTGGGTCAGTTGTAAGGAAGAAATTCTTTACTCTAAGGATGGTGAAAGACTGGAACAGACTGCCCAGAGAAGCTGTGGTTCCATCACTGAAAGTGTTAAGCCAAGCTGGATGGGGCCTGGAGCAGCCAGATCCAGTGGAAGGTGTCCCATGCCCATGACAGGTGGTTTGGAATGAGATGATCTTTAAGGTTCCTTCCAACCCAAACCATGCTATAATTCTGTGGTTCTGTGCTTGTCTCTCTGATTGGAATTGACTGGATAAGAACTTTTCATAATATCTTTGGAGGAAAATGAATGAAGTACTGGTCCCTATGCCTATTCTAAATGTGTTCCTCTGTGGCTCTCCTTGTGCAGTCAGGGTGGATAATATCATCATATGGGTGCTAGAGGACCTTTTATCCTTCATTACAATGCATTTAGGTTTTCACTGCTGGAGGCTAATCTAAACTTTCACTTTTCAGCACTAATGAAAAAAATCTTCTTTTGTCTCTTTACCTAACAGTAGTGTGGTGTTGTCATTGTTTAGTACATAGGAAATAACAAGGGATCTGTAACAGAGCAGAACAGGTAATAATAATTAAAAATAACTTACATATACACCTGCAAATGGATGAAATGATTCTGCTTCATCTACTGTTTCATACTAGACTTTTCACATTAGTATCGAGGCAACAGAAAGTTAATTCAAGAAAAACTTTACAGGTCTCAAGATTCCTCCACCATGCTCATAAGCAGATGGACAAGAAATGTGTCATTCATTGTTTTGCACAAACTACTTAATGCTAATCATTGTCCTTTCTCTGTTTCCAGAAGGTATCTCCCCCAGTCACAGAACAAAAAAATATTTGGAAACGTAATGTGTTCCCAAACACAAAATTTAGTGAAGAGGATGACTTGCAAATCCCTCCTAGATGTTAATGGAGGATGCAATCCACTCTGTGACTGTAACTACAGAGAGGTCTTTGCATTAAGCTTTACACTGAAAAATACTGGTACAGAGGTACATTTGGGGATGCAGCTAGGAAGTAATTAGTCTAAGTTTTGGCCTCACACTCTCTGAAAGCATGTGCAAATATATCAAGAGAAATTAAAATTAACCATAAAAAAATCAGGACAAATACTAAAAGTACTGGAAAATTAATTTAGACTTTTAATTAAACATTTTTGCAGACTTCCTCAATTGAGGTATTATTTATTAGTTTCTTCTTTGTGCCCAGTGTGTGTGTGAGGAATCACCCTATGCCTGTATATTGGTCTCTGGACTTATTGCAAGTCAGATGACTTTGTCCAATATGTAGATCCAACTACAAGCTGTGGTGCAGGTCACTGGAGAGAAAAGAGATTCAAAAGTCTTGTGGTGGCACGTGCAGATATAATTTCTTTTTTTGCCGCAAAACAGTAACAAGGAACAGCATAAATGGTTGTGTCCTTGCACTGTGTCCTTTGCCCTGTGGAAATGACTGCTGGCTGACTCTATTTGAGCAGTGTTGTCTCCAGAAATACACATTCATGCTACAAAATTTCTAGGCTTTGTGTTTGACTAGTTTTCCTGGGTATTTCTTCTTTTTTTTTTTTTTTTTTTTCCATTCCTACTGACTCTCTTTTTAATCACTTTGATAGTATTTTTATAGATGGATGTGTCTGTGTTTGCTGACCTTTTACTGCATCAATCATTTTATATACACAATTGTGAATTGCATATGGCATTGTACAATACATATTTAATTTTCCTGTAGGCAGCATCAGCACCATAAGCGAAATTTACATTTCACAGCTGAAATTGCCATGCCTTTCATACAACCAATCTGATAAAATATCAGAAGAACAATTATATACTTTGTCCACAGAAAGAAATTCTGCGCATTTTCTAAAACTTTGGATAACGAAGAGTTCAGGAATGCATAAGCAGTAAAACTCACATATCGTTCCATAACTTTTTCCTCTGTAATTCCAGAAAATTAAGTACAATAACAAAAATGGGCAAATTTTTGGAATTCTTTTGAGTTGTGATGATGCTATAGCTAAACCCACTGCCCCTTTGATGGGAACTTCTTATGTGACTCAACCCAGCCCAGACCTCTTTGATTTCTGTACTTGGAATTTTTCAGATAATATCATCTGGCATCCATACTACTTTAACCTGTCAAAGAGTTTCACTCTTATCTTATTCAATCAGGCAGTCTGTCATTCTTTGCATTTATATAATGCCTTTGTCCAGTAAGTGCAACCTGCTTTGCAAACTTTAATTAAGTTAGGTATCTACTATCCCAGGGAAGCAGGCAAATATGGTCTCTTTTTTTGTACAGAGGAGGAAACTGAGAAATTGTGGGTTGGAGTCATCTTGCCTAAATTTAGATGACTAAAATATAGCCACATAAACTTTGGAAAAATCACCCTAGGTTCTCTTTAAAATTGTAGGAAAGAATTCAACCAGCATCTTTCACACACTGATTTCAGAATGAGGCTAGTTATCCTATGAAGACATTTTTTGTGGCAAGGAATGAAATCTAGATGCCTTACTGTATACTTCAAAGTCTAAGCTAGAGAAGATGACTCCTATCCAAAATGACCTGTCCAGAGTCAGTGAGGAATTCATGTGCACTGATCAAATCAAACCAAGTTCTGAGAATATAATGCTTGAGCTCTGATTTTGGCAAAGAAAGAAGACAGAAGGGTTTAGAAGGAATATTTTTATAGTTAAGGTGATGGCATTTCTGCTATAATAAGAAAAATTTTAAAGGGTTCTATTCTTCATCATGGAAAAATAATTTTTTACAATTGGTGAAATTTTTTGGGCAGAAAAAAAATTCAAAAAGGTTATTATAATTTTACTTGAAAGTGTTAAATATTATTTTTTATTTTTCTGCTTTTCTGAACAACAAAACAATGTTTTATTCCTCCTTCCTCTTTTCTCGTTTCTTATGTACTTTTGTCTTTTCCAATTTCTTATCCTTATCTTTCTTTCCTAGTCCAAAAGTGAAAATACAAATAAAAAATAGTCGAAAGACCCCAAAGAAAGAAAAAAATCATAAAAGCAAGAAAAGTATTTTAAAAGATGACTTTGTAATTAAAGCTCATATACTGTTTTTCACGGTTTTGTTTTCTCCCCTTGCTTTAACTCTTATTCATGCCTTGCTTTCCTTGGAGATATTTACCTCAACTAGATCTTGTCTTGAAAATTGCTTCCAAACTTTCCTTTCATTGGAGACTTGTTACAATGTCTCTGGAAGGAAGCCCACAGCCCTTTCGCCTCCCTTTTCTGTACACTAACATGGGGCTGAAAGAAAGGCTCATTCAGCCTCCTCCTGTTCATGCCAGTGTGATTGTCCTCCAAGTCCACCTTCTCCTAGGGTCATCCAAGGAGGAAAATGCCCCCTTTTCTGTGAAAAGCTGTGAAAGCTTATACCTAATAGCCAATTTTCATGATGACGCAGGGCTTTTGCATTGTTTTTGCCTAAACATTTACCAGAGCTACCAGACTAAGCAAGGCGGGACTGCCCTCAGAGCTCCCAAGGAATCTTTAGCATTAAAAATATATTAAAATTAAGATAGATGCCAAATGAGAAACAGGAGAAGCCATTTCGGGAAGGGAGGAAAAACTTGAAGAGATTTTGACAAATAACAAAATTTTCATGCATATCAGCTCTTACCTGAAGAAAGTGGCAGTGTTCAACTTAGGGAATATGTGTGTCGTAGCTTTTAATCATAACAGAATAAATAAATTTTATATAATATAAACAAATACAATATAAAATTCGTGTGTTTAAAACTAACGAGGAAAATTAATCATACAAGGTATCTCACAGTGCGTTTTAAATCTCTCAACTGCAGTTCAGTGGGAAGGGAGGACACAGGCAGGTCACCTCCTGTCCCCAGCCCCTGGTTTGCATTAATTTATGTCACTGTCAGAAAGTCCAGTACAAGGGAAGGTCTGGACACAGCAGAACACTGCCTTATTTTAGACATGCTTTCTCTTCAGCCTAACCAAATTGCTCCCAGTCATCTCCCTTCAGATTCTAGGATGAAAATTACATTGATACTGTGTATAAAACTCTTCAAGCCTTGAACAGCAAAGGCTCATCTGGGCAGCAAGGGCTCTTTCAATCACCATGTTCCTTAAGCAGAAGATTATTTCCTCAAGTAACACTTTCTAAGTGCTCTTGGAGTGCTTTCCCAAAGTACCTTGATACTAAAGAAGTAAAATTATCTCAGGGAAAACCAGAATATTTTCCAGATATGAGCTCAAAGAACTCGATATGAACTCCTTTCCTATTTCATTTTGAGAAAATTCAGTATTATTTAGCTTTTTGTAAATGTTAACGTTTTTTGAAATGGAAAGCCTCTGTCTGTCTTTTTCAAGTAGAGAAAATGCAGGAGAAATAATGGCTGAATGTGCATTTTAACTGCATACAATATGATATCATACACTCCAGTCATTAAAATTAAAGGAAAATGGTTTTTATTATTATTTTAAATAGTTCTTATCCATTAAATGTTTATAATATATGAAATAAATAATTATGACTAAGACATTGTCTAATAAAGATGAAAAGGATGGAAATCCCTATGAATTTTTAATCTGAAAATAAAGAACATTAGCTATCCTTAACTATATCATCAAATATTTAAAATTACCTGCCATAATAAATTCTATTTGTGTTTAATATATTTATTTTTTGTTATTTATAACATTTTTATGACTAGGTACATAAAATATCATCAGCTGTTACAAGAGACATCTTGAATTAATTCATTCAACATCTTGATCAAAATTTCCATTTCATTTATTGATAAGATAAATCAACATTTATAAACTATATAAAAAGTATATTTTTCTCAGTGTAGTTGGATACATAATTCATGCTATTACTAGTATAAAAATTAATATGTGTTTTTTAGGCAAAAATGTCATGTAGGTCCAGATTTTCAGATCCCTTTTATTCAAAATCCTTGCATAGTTTCCATGTTTCTAATTAATGGAATATGCTTCTGACTTTGATGTTTATTTTCCATACAATGATCCTTTCACCTATCACTGCTGAGTCTTCTGCTAAAATAGGTAGAAATGAGAACACTCCTGTTGGCCTTAAAACCTGTTACAGCAACTCATTCTAAGACAAACGAACTATTTAATTTCAGTTATTCCAAAATGAATTGTTCGATCTTTTATGAAAATCCCTTAAGTCATTAACAAAAAAAAAAAAAAAACAAACAAAAAACCAAAAAAACCCCAAAAAACAAACAAACAAAAAAAAACAAAACCAAAAACCACCAAAAAAAAAACCACCCAAAAACCCAAAAAACAAAAAACCAAGAAAGGTGTATAATTGGTACAAATTTTGATCACTATGTAACTTAAAGATAATTTTACTAGATTGGATTAGAGAGCTGACTACACACAAGAAGAATTTCTTTAATCTCTGTAGCCTGATTTCTTGGGAACATGAAAAATTACACCACTGCCTTATTTCTTGTCTAGGTATAATACTGAGTCCTCTTCATGATCTTTCATAAAAAAAAAAAGAAAAAAAATTAAAAATAATTCTAGCACTGGACTGATGACAGTGACTTGACTTTCCAGACTATTGCATCTGTAAACATCTCACGATCTTCTACAGTGGCCTCTCTTATTTGTTGAAGGTGTCAGAATAAACATCACACTAGACAGCCAAGGATGAAATCTCCTTTTACTACCACTGAATAATACAATGTTGTGGTTATATTGTTCTCATTTCTCAACAGGCAAATGTTACTGTCTGTATAATGTTATTTTTTCATTAATGTGAAAATGTAACTTTGCAGGTATGGTACAGCTATTCCGGGTGCAGCACCTTCTTTGCTCTATTTATAGATTTTAAATATATTTAATTTAAAATAACTTCATCTTTCTAAATATATTTAAGCTAAAAATAGAGAAGGTGGAAATTTTCTGAAATTGGGCTGGCACCAGGGCTTAGTGTGATAACACCTTATCTCTGAGAATTGGGTCAGAACACAGCTTAAATTTTACAACTTTGATTGCTTTTTCGGCAGCTGTTTTGTTGATCTTGCTGTGGTTTCACACAGAAGTCCAGGCACAAATTGGTATCCTAAGGAAGAGGAACTGAACCAACAAAACCCTCACAATTTCTGGCCCACACCAGCTGTTTAAAATACACTGAAGGGTTGCAAAATCTGTTGCAGCTGGGCTGTGCCATGTGTGTGCCCCAGCACAACTTCCAAGCGGGTTAATGGGGGCAGACTCCTTCAGAGCAGGTACCTCGTCTGGCAGATTTGTATGAGAAATAGCAAATAACTCTGTGTCTAGTTTTAGGCAATGCTATTACTCTCTGACTTTCATGAGCATCCCTGATAATTTATTAATTAAAAAATGGAAAACATACAGTTTGTGAAATTTGGAGAAAAGAAGTATATTAAAACATTGCTCCAGGCATGTTTTGCTGCATGTAAATCTGATTTGCTGACATCCTACATAAGATACCAAACCAATATACTTCAGTCCAATACTTTGCTATCTTCCAGCATAATTAATTTCCAGTGATGTGTGTGCATCCAAACAAGAGGCAGAAAAGGATCAGAAGGAATGAGCTTGTCTGAGTGTATTCAGAGAGTATACATGAAAAACCACAAGCAGTAACCTCATGTTTCTCTACTACCAAAAGTTCATCAAGATTAGTAACCTTAGCAGAGCTTAATTAACAGCTAGGGAAAATCTAACCTGGAGTGGGGGATGGCAAATTGATTAACAGAAACATTTTGTTTCTTAATTATGCTTTGTATTATTCTTTTTTAGATACTTCTGACCTCCTGATGGGCAAACTCTATATAGTTTAGCATTCACGTTGTGTTCAAATAAGTCTCAGGCATACAGAAGCATATTCCAAAACTGCCCTAACATTCCTACTCAGGCAAGACTGCAAACTTTGTATAACAATATTTCATTTCCTGTAATTTTTTGTGTGGTTGGACAATTTAAGTACAGCTTTTTTCACCTCTTTTCAGGAGTCTTCTTCCATCTGAGTTAGATTCTAAGAGCAAAGATGAAAAATGATAAAAACAGACAAAAAATATTTGAGATGAAAAAATGAGGTTGTTTCAACTGAAATTGAGGTAAGTACTCTCTAAAGATTTAGGTGACTTAGCTTATTTGAACTCCTTGAGGCTGTTATTCAGAGCTGACCTCCTGGCTCCCTTCACCCCTGGGTGTGCAGCAGCAGGTGGTGAAATGCAGCCACACACACAGAGATGGCAGGCATTCAGCTCTGCACTTACTAGCTATGGTTGAAAGAAGAAGCCAGGCAGAGTGGCTCTCTGTGGAGAGGGTGAATAAATGTGAATAAATGGAGAGGGTGATAATGTTCTTCCACAGCAAGATCTAGGCACTAGGTCACTGCAGCTTTGTTTCAGAAACCATTAATTTTCAGGAGCATCCCAGGCGACACCAGACAATGCAGTGACAACACCATGAGCAAGAGTGGCAGCTGCTGCTCCTCTTCCTGGCACCACAGGTCTAGTGAAACACCTGGAGAAGGATCTATAAGGAAGGTGGGCTCTCCACCTTCTTCCTCAAGTTGTATCAGGAGAGGTTTAGGTTGGATATTAGAAATAACTTCTTCATTGAAAGAGTTGTCAAACACTGGAACAGGCTTCCCAGGGAAGTGGAATCACCATGCCTGGAGTTATTCATAAGACCAGTATCTGAGGTTCTTAGGGACATGTCTTAGTGGTGGGTAAACAGTTAGACTTGAGGTCTAAGAAGGCTTTTCCAGCCTAAATGCTTCCATTCTGCTTAGTTTTGTATCATGTAGCTTTGTTTGACAGTAACTTTGCAATCCATCCTGCCAATACATATGTGCGCTTTGACAAAAAAGTATCCCCAGTTATGCTGGGAAAAAAGGGATACATTTATGACTTTATCTCCCTCCCCCTTACCACGAATATCTCACAAAACAAAATCTCTGTCAAAAAACTGACAGATTCCTCACAGTCCTTCTAGGTAGGACACATAGTGACCTTGCTCCTGCAAAATACAAACTTTTCTGTGGAGGAGTGTCCCCACACATTTTACCACCTTTCCTAAAGTCAATCCCAGCTGCCTTCTCTAAGTAGTCCCAAATGACAATAGAAAACAAAAAGAGCTTACGGCTGAAGCTGATTCACACTCAGCAGGTTTGGATAAGTAATAGCTACATGAAAAACAACAGAAACAAAACCTTCATAATATATAAAAGACCAGCTCAGATTGTTCCTAGTCTGGTTTTGGAAAGGTGGAACCCTGAATTCACTGTGTAAGTGTGGGGAATTGGTATTTGCTAATTTCAAGAAAGGGAAGAGGTGTGGTTGTGAGTCTGTGACAGCAGTTTCTCTGGTTATAGCTGGTTAAGGCAGGCAACCTGCATCAACTTTCCTCTCATATTCTGAGATCTGACAATCATTTACTGATTAGTAAATAGTCTAATACTATTGCTGTAGGGTTTGTTTTCATTAGATATTTTTTTAAAGAGGGAAATGGCCCAAACTTTTAAAAAAGTCTGTTTATTTGTTTGTTTGTAGTTTTAAAATTGGAATTATATATTTTAGACGAAAAAAGGTACATCTAAATATACTCAATAGCTTACCTAACTAAGGTAACAAGATAGGTTTTCCATCCAAGTAACCAAACTTCTGTCTGGGAGCTGGAGCCTCCTAGTAAAGCAATGGAAGCTGTCTTTGCTGTATCAACTTAATTAAATGTCGGCAATGCTTTCACAAGACCAAGACCAGGATGGCAGCAGAGGCAGGCAGAGAATTCTGGATTAAAAACAGTCTCCACAGTTAATTAATGGGATCTGCCAAAAGCACTGAGCACTTAGCCTCTTGTCGCAGTAGAGCTGTAGCTTCTGTGAATGAAAGACTAAGCAAAATAAGGGACTAACTAAACCAATATTTAAAATGTGTAAATATTAATTATATTTAAGAAAACCCTACCACAGTTCAGAACCCTGCCTGATGCCATTGTAGGTCTCCGAATAGAATGATCAAGGTCTCAGTTATTAACTTACCTCTGCTGGATTCTTTTGACCCAGGAAGATATATTTTTAGGATGACTTGTAAATTCCCTGGTGAGCCTGCAGGTAGGGATGGAAGGGAGAGGCTCCCTGTTAGAATTGCTAGAACTTTCCTTTTTATGCATATATCTCTCAGCCTAGAGGAAGAAGGAGCAGTTCAAACAAGCTCTTCTCTGACTACTTAATTTCAGCACGTTTGTGACCGAGATAAGATCATTATCTAACAGCTTGGAGTGAAGCTGAAGCTATAGAGTTGTTTTTAATAAGAAAAAATAGTTATAATTTAATGTAATCTGTGTTTGTGGAATAGCTGTGATATATTTCTCAAACTCTGAGCCATAAGGCAGAAAGGACAGTTTCAAGCAAATTATTCAACAGGTCAGATAAAATGGTCATTTTAAATTGCACTGCTTGGGGAGTGGCACTCTTACAGAAGGAGTATGAGAAGTGCTTATTTTGAGATGAGAATAATTAAACAGCTTGCTTGGGGTAGTCATGCATTTTCTGTCAAGCAGAAGTTGATTTTTTAAATCAACACTGAATATTTTTTCTTGAAGGCAGGTAGTAGGTCAAACAATTATGCCCTTGGTTCCAGGAGTCTCTGGTAAGAATGGTGAAAAAATGATGTAGTCCATTTGGTTTTTGCCTTAAAATGCCCAAACAGGTCAGGAGACAATGACAACTAAAGGTGAAAACTACAGCTAAGTGTCCCACAGGTACAATTCAGACCCTTTTGTAGTCTAAAACCAGAAAATATCATCCTATCTGCATACTGAATGTAACCTTGACCACGTAGACCTCACCATTTTGTCAGTAAAGCAATGCTGTTTTTCACCTTGTGAAACACTCACCTCTTGTCAGGAAGCGGGGAGCAGCACAAAACGGATAAGCCAGCAGAGCAGGCTAGATTCCAGAAAGCTCATGATAGGTGTAACTGTGTCCATGTCTGCATTGTTTTCTCACATCTCTCCATGTGATCTTGAGTGTCTCTGCATGAGAAGTTTTGTGGAAGCCTTGACTGTGCCTCATGAAAACCCAGTCAGTGACCCAGTATGGCATGCAGAACAAAAAGAGAGAGAATGAGAATTTGAACAAAAATATCATCTTCCATGTCCATGTCCTCCATATGCTGGGACTCATATTCTGACTTCATGGTGTATTTGTGATTATGTGTGTCACAGAAGTGATGGGAGATTGCACCAAACCCAGTGTGATGATTTAAAGATGGTTGCTTTTCTTCCCATTTTCTTTTTCTGCGGGAATTTCTTTGCTCCTCAGGAGGGGAAAACGTGGCCCCTGAACATGAAAACTCATGTATTCTTAGTTTTAGTGGACTTTTTTTTTTGTTTTGGGTTAGTATTCTACTCTGTATGTACAACAATTGCGAGCTCTCGTGCTCAGACCTGGTGCTGAAGCAATAAAGTTCCATATTTTTGAGTCTTTTATTTTGGATTTTCCTTCCAAGATGGAAGAGCTGCAAGTACTTAGTGCCCCCTGCTGTATTCTGGTCTCATACATTGATTTTCTTTGTGACCTTAGGCTCTGCTTTGACCTTTTGCCCTTTTGTATGGGAACTTCTCAGCAAAAAGGGTTGTGACATGAATGTGGTTAGAAGGCAAAGCCAGTCCCCATTTTCTGGTTAAAGCTTCCTTTTTGGTAGCTTGCAGCAATGTCTCCACTCTATTGTCTTGAATATATGAACACTGGAAATGATGGTGAGTCCATGGGCAGATACTTTGATTACTGCTGGTTATTAACTGTTCCTCTGTAATGACTGTGTGTCAGAGGTACTGCTTTTGACTCTTACTGTTGTGTTAGAGAACATTATCTGGCACCCCTCATTTCAGTCAGTAGTGATCTAAAATACCATAGGTGAGGTCCAGATGATGCCTGGTATGGGCTTTTTGCTTTCTTGTACAGATTAGAGACCAGCACTATGGAACATCTATTTAAAAGAGAAGCTTGTGTGAATATATAAGCAAATGCCGTGCAGTGCCAAGCCACACCCACCTCTCAGAAATTGTCAAATAGTTTGGAGGGGACTGTTGGTTTTTGGGTTTTTTGAGAAACAATGCATTTGTCTTTCCACATAAATCACCTGCAGAGAAATTAAGGAAAAGGAAGAAAAGAAAAAAATCCACTTCTTCAACAAAGCAGTGTAAGCCCTATATTAGACATCAGGCTGGCTAATTGCTGCTGAAGGATTTCCCTGCAATATATGTATTTTGAGCAACCACCAGAAATATGAGGACTTAATAAGTAACGAGAAGAGAATTTATACAAAAAACAGACATAACAAGGCAAAGTTAATTCATCACAACTTTCACATAAGCCTTTGTTGGGCAGTTGGCCAGGCCCATCACATTATCTGTTTGACTCAGTGAGTCACTCCAGCTAATAGAATTTTGCCCCGTGTTTGTTGTTGCCATGGCAATGCAATATTATCAGGCATGTCATGTTCACAGATCAGTAGCAGCGGCGCTGCTGCAGACACACAACAGCTTTCAGCCTTTGACCATAAACAGGAATTCACTCCACAGTCAGTCTGTCAAAAAGGAAGTCGTCTGTGGTGAAGAAGCACTAGTGCCAGTACTACTAGCCTTTTCCTTTTTCCTTTGTGAGCGCGTTGCCATTATCATTAAAATAACCTTGAGTCGTCATGAATTCATTCATTCACAAACATTGTCAAAGAAGGTGCAATAGTTCAAGAGAATCCAGAGGGTCAAAGAGAGGACTAGTTTTAAATCTGTGCCTATTGAACCTGGAAATGACATAGTCTGTTAGATATAATCTTATTCTTACCATAGCAAATCAAGCTGTGTTGACTGGCACCAATGTCCAAGTCAATTCAGAACCATGAAAGGTTACTAGGAGTAAAGAGGTCATATCCTTTGTGGTATTGCTTTTGAGAAATAAACTTAGGCATGTGTGGGAATATTTTACAAAGAATAGCTTTTTCAGCAAAAGTGAAAAACAAATCCTGTCAGGAATCTATAGAGACTGCAGGTATTTTCTGACATAGCCATATTTAGTGCTTAAACCAAAGATGAAATTGCAAAGGTTTTTCAATATTTTAAATGTTTAATTGAGTCATAAATATTCCACCAGATATTTTAATTGCTTTCCAAAAAAAAAAATCTTTTGGAAACTGCATTCGAAGTTAAGAATGTACTCTGTCTTGGGGTTTATAAGGATTTTCATTTTCTTTCTGACAGATATATCAAGAAATAACACAGAATACATGGTAAAGTGTACATAGATGCACTGAATTTGATTTGTTTGATAGAGTGTGTGAGATTTACCCCCCAATGTAACTTTGACATCAGCTGAGTTGTTCTGATTTACCCTGCTTTGAAAGGAGAATTAAGATTCTTGGATTTAAAGTACAGGAGAGAATTTTTGAAAGGACATACTGTTTTTTAATGTCTCTGTTGAATGGAAAGACCTGTTTAAACATTTGTTGTCACATATGTCCCAAAATGTTGTTGACAAGCTATACTGGCATTGAGAGACCCTACACAAAGTTTAGGAATGCATTTGAAAATTATTATGAGCAATAAGGGGATGATTATGCTTTTCCTTCTGTGGCTTTAGAGTGGAATAACTCTACATGTGATTTTAAAGCAGTTGCTACTGAAATGCTAGGGCAAGTTGCTCCATTCTGGTAAGTGCTGTTCCACTTTACTGCAGCATTGATTCTTCTGTTACGCAGCTGAGACCACCAAAGTGCTCACGTTTACTCTGGTGTAAACAAAAACACTGTTTGGTGCCTAATATTTAAAGCTGAACTTTGGGACCAGTCTTTGGCTATGTTTGATGAATACAGTGCAGAAGTCCTGAGGAAAAAATCTTTTGCCCACAAGCCCTTTCCTGCTGAACAGAATGTTTTCTCTTAATGGAATGGATTTACACTTGCTATGCATTGGCATGAATCTCCCTGTGCTCGCACCATGGCACAGATCCTGTAGCCTGAATTTTCTTAAAGTCATAAAATAGGTTGTCTCTCCCATGGTTTCCAGAGAAACACTAAAATCTATTGTCTATGTGGTGTATGACCAAGAGAAGTACCAGTACTGGAGTTTGTTAATGGCCATACAATTAAATTAACCCTCCTCTTGAGCATGAGACTTGAAGCAGTTTCTGAAGATCAAGAAGGAGTTATTGTAGAATTAAATGTTTGCTCTCAACTCCTGACATGAAGGGGTAGGCGTAGCTTGATGAAGTCCCAAAGACTTGAAATAAAGTGGGCTTTTAATCAAATTCCTTTTGCTTTAATAGCATTACTCTCTTTTTTTCACTCCAGGGAAGTAAAGATTAGAATGAAAAGCGAGCGGGAGACAATCTCTCCTAGTTTTGGGGAGGAATGAACAGGAAGGCTTTGGAAATCATGGAATGGGACATGACCAGTGAACAGATCTCTGTGCATCTGCACAGGTGTTATTCAGTCAGCCTGAAGCATACCATACAAGAGAGAAGGAAAGAAAAGGAGGAGTAAGATACATCTATATCAATGTTTTGTCTAGTCATAAAAATGATAACATTAGACTTATGCTAGTTAAAAGCTATCTCAGTGAAATTAGTGCAGCTCCTCTGCATGACCATTCTTTGATCAAGTCCAGGAAAACAATTGTCTGGTTTGAAAGGGCTCTGAATGTCCCATGCAGACTCTGTACTAAGTAGAATAGAGTGTTAAATGTCATCCAATTCAGTAGCATAATTAAACAGGTGCAGTTTTAGTGTGTCGAGAAGGAACAAAATACACAGAATCTGCTCTAGTAGAAATTGTGGAATAAGCTAGTCAGGGTTTGGATCATTACATCTTAGAGTAATGGCTGTTCTGTTTACCCCAAGGGTCAGCAGATTTCTGCCATTCAGTGGCAATCTGCAAATGTATTACAGCTAATCATTCCAAACTGGCAAAGGAAAATAAGTCATCGACATTTTAAAATGTGCTTTTAACACATAACTTTTTAAAAGACTGTGTGATCTACGTATGAATAAAAAATTCCATTCTGTTTTCTGGTTTTCTTCTATTGCAATGAAATACACATTTTTCTGGAACTTGGCTCTACTGTAAACACCTTCAATCTTATTTCTTGCATCTGCATGTCACTTTGTATTATCAGTCCCATATTTTCAAAGAAAAAGAAATTTTTAATTTTTTTTTCCTTTGACTCCAACAGAAAAGGGTGTTTCTGAAAAAGTAATTTTAGAAGTTCCATAAAGGAGGTGCATCCATTTCACGAAAGAAATTCTTGTTACACTTTGAGAATAAAGACTTAGTAAAAAATATATGTGATATCCTATGAGTATTAGAATTTGCAATTGTATCATCCAGGTAGTGTGACACATATTAAACATAATCACAACTATTTATTTTAATTGCTAGGCAGATCTGGTAGGAGTTTTTAGGTACATGCAAGCACTGAAAAATTACATTCTAAATTCATCTGCAATTGTTCATAAGTTTGTCAAGTTTATGACAAAAGACATTGATTCTGAGGAAGGGAAAATATTCAGCAAGGGCTGAGAAATTTTTATGTAGATCTACTACATCATGATTAAATGAAAATCATGATGTAGTAGATCTACGACATCTACTATATCTATACATCATGACTCCTACCCAGCACGTCTGCTTCCTTTAGTTTTATCCTTAGAGAAAAGTTTCTTGGAATTCCCTCAAAAATAAGAATTGTAAAACATTTAATTTTGGCTGAATAAAATGAACTTTTCTGAATACCTTGTGGTAACAAAACAAAAATGAGCTGGAAAAGTGGCTTTACAGAAAATGATAATTTGGGGTTTGCAGCTAATCTCAATATTATTATTATTTTGTATAATTTTTTGAAACATTTGAATATAAAGAGCCTTCTAGTACTGAAAAGGAAAAAAAACCCCTATTTATTTAAAGTCTTTTTCATGAGGCTTTATGCTTTTTGCATTTGAATTCTGACAGTAAGATAATTTCTTAATGAGAAACTTAAATTTGTGAAGGTAAAAAAAATCTTCTCAAGACACTTCCAAGAAATATAGAAAAATTCAGATCCAATTATCTTAAAAGACAAAACAATGTCTAATGAGTACCTGGTTAAGTACACTTTGTCTTACCTAAGTAAAATAATAATACACTTATCTGATTAACTGTTACTTGGAAACATTTTCCTTGTACATCTTTTGTCAGAGGTCATTAAGGAAGCATCCTGAAAGGTGTAAGTGGTGAAACCTTAGGTTAAATTCCTACCTCATAAGTCTGATTATGTTGAGATATTCAGGTGTTTAGCATATGGTATGACAGAAAATGATATATTTGTGATCTAGACTTCAAGGATCTTGACTGAAGCCAAAGTGTTTGTCATACCAAGTGAAATTTTAGTCTTACTGAAAACTGTGGCAAAATTTCCATTAGCTGTAGTGATCCCACAGTTTTGAACCGTGCATTTTAACCCTGAGAACTATGGTAATACCTCCCCCACCTGTAGTCATTCACATGGAGTTCCTTGTTTTTCTAGACTTGGTGTTCTTTTGTTGAGAATAAACACTGCAAACCACCAAGAAATTACAGCAGCAAATAGCAGGGGAAGAAAAACCATGGAAAATGATTGGAAGCAAAGGATTTGAGAGAGAACACAGGATCCAAAATCTTTGGCAAAAAGGTGGATGAGAAAAGAATTAAGAAATTTAAAGGGAGAGGTGTCACAAAAACAGGAGAGATAAGATTGAACCCTGGAAGAAGGAAAGGGACTCTAAACAACCCTTTTAATTAGGCAGGGATGGATGGATAGGAGGTAGTTGAGCATTCAGTTCTCATGCTGTGTGTAGGCTGAGCATTTAAAAATTCTACCACTTTAGCAGGTAAAGCTATTGCACAATGATAGTAAAGTTTATGTTCAACTGTTCTGAGTAGCTTTTTAACATTCACAGTGGCACATCTAAACAAATCATCTCACTTTTAATGAAAATCACTGTGATGTCGATCTGTGCTTTGTTTCAAATGTTCTTGTTAGTTCCTCAATCAATGTACAAGGCAACATTTTCAAGTGCATTAAAGTGACGTTGTTTACCACTGTTATGATAATCGTGGCTCTGTAATGCCTAACAAATATTTATCCAGTTTACCTAAGCTGGTTGTCGAAGTGACATTTCTAAAAATGCTTGTAGCAATTTTATTAATGGGGCCCCATATTGTATGCCATCTCCTTCAGATTTTTTCTTTAAGCCTAAACTGAGGCCCAACTCTTGCTCAAGTTGAACTGAGGTATGTCTTTTTTACGGTTACTTGTGTGTGTTGTCATTGAACAGTTTAACCTGATTTTATACCAGAATTTAACAAGAAGACACAGCTGATTCTATATAAATAATGAACTGTAAGGTTCACAGGTAATGTGGTACTCAATTTTGACAGCAGCACAGAGGAGTTCATGCTGATCAACCAAATAATTAATCCTTTAACTTTATTTGCACTGAACTGAAAATAAGAGAGATATTCGGTATCAGCCATGAGGCACTAGAAGTGGAAGGAAATAGACATATGGACAACCTCTTCATAAATCATAGCATCTTCATCTCCACAAAGAAACCCACACATTTTGTGCTTAATTTATCTGAGGAATATGTTGGGGAAATTAGTGAGATGTGAGGTCTAACAGAATGATCTATTTTTAACAGAATTTCTTTTTTTTCCTCAATTGCTCTGTTTTGTAGTATCCTTCATTCCAACGTCTGCAGAAAACAGTCTATTAGGAAAAGAAACAAAACTGTATTTACAATGTCATCAAGTATTATATCAGTTAAGTCAACACAATTATGGTTATAACATGGTGAACTGCCAGAGGAAAGCAGTCTACTTATTTACTACTAAATTTGTTGATTCAGTGAATGCTGAAGCTGTTCATTAATTGTTCAGCATAATATTTGTTGTGTACTCTGGAATATGTCTGAGAGAAGGGAAAGACAAGAAAGAAATAACAAAGCTGAATATAACTGCTTCTCCAAATCATTTTAATGCTAAATATAAATTTTCACTGGAAACCAGGTACCTGTGAAAGTTGTGGTTTTTACATGATTTTCCTACACAGAAATGATTCTTCGTAATTTTATCTGAGATCAAATGTTTTTCTATATATTTTATTACTCATTCTATACCTTACTTTTCAAAGCCTCTATGGTTCATCTAGCAATAGTAATTCCAAATTTCTCAACTCCTCTTCCATAATCACCTCATTTGAAAAGATCCACCAATTTTTTCCAAAGTTCTTTTCATTCTCCAAAACAAAGGGATTAAGGTTTGGATTAAAGAAAGCCATTGCAGTAGATGTTCTGTCCTTGATTGTGATTTCATGTGAGTTGTTCCATGACTATGACCTGTCCTGAGCTGAGTCAGCACTCCCCTGCCACATGCACTTTATTATTTTATCTGTAGACCATTTTCCAGACCCTCATTTGAGGCCAAGAGTGATAGCAGGGCTGCAGTCTGAGGTGGGTGAGCATACTGCTGCACTGGTTCACCAATACCTCCTGGCAGTCAGAGGTGGCAGTTTATCATGCTCTGTCTGATCTGAGTCACTGTTCTCAGGCAAAAGCAGTACCCTCAAGTAGAGCCTGAATCCCCAGACCATGCATTCCTTTCCTAATCCTACAAGTTGGATGGCACCTTTACCAAAGAGAGGTTTAGAACAATACTTACACACCAAGGTGATTTTGTATTTTTTGAAACATTCATAAATTCTCTGAACTTTCTCTATTTTGTAAAATATCCCTGAGTGTAGTTTACTGTACATTGATTTTAATAAGCATTCTCTACAGACCAATATGTATAATGTTGGAAATGGTATAATACAATTTTCCTCCACTGAAATGCTACAGAAAATTGCGCATTTTATACTGACATGTGCCACATCAATAATACAGTTTTTATATCTTATTTGTAGCTATTGATCTCAACAACATAATGAAAAATTGATTGCAATGAAGTGCACTACTTCTTAAGTGTAAATTTCAATGTCAAATTATTTTTATCTATGCTTCCCAATTATAGATGAAGCTTATACATTTATATATGTTTGCTTTTACAAAACTCTGGATCAGTAAATTAGATATGACAAGAATCTACTAGGTCGATAGAAACCTTGTTGCTCTCACTAAAATATGATTCCAAAATTAAATACACTAGTTCCCTTTTTTATTATAAAAAGAATTAAAGTTTCTGTATATGGTATCACCTTCCCAAGCAATTTAACAATTTGAAATAGGGTCCTAAATCTTAGGGGGATATGAGCATACAGAGTATTTTATTGTGTGGGAAAACACTGAAATTCATGCTCTCACTCTGGAACCTACATGGCAAAGCAGAAAAGAAACAGCATATTCTTTTGTTATCTCTTGAGACCTTATTATTTTTGAGGAAAATGTTTGTGTTTGGGAAAACCTTACATTATTAGAATTGACAAAAAATGTGAATGGCTTCCATACTGGGCAAAGAGAAGGCACTGGATTCTATTTTCTGCACTGTAAAGACGGTGTAACTCTATTTCTGTACCTCCTTCCTGCCCCTTTGGGAAGATCAGACCAGGAAATTCAGACTATTCTTCTACTGGGTCACAAGCAAAGGTTACCTCTAGGGAAAGATCCCTTACTCATTCTGATTTTTGGAGACTGGGGCACTTAGCACAAAATTACTTCTTCTTATAGAATTGCTGGGAAAAATAGCAAAACAATTGCTGAATTAATTAAAAACACTGCATATTTCATAAAAAACCAAAAAGTTAGGTGTCCATCTAAGCCAGCCTGCCTGGTTTCTTCCACTCAGTGAGTAGGCATGGTAAGACATCCTCTGAGATAGGCATCTTCTGAGATAGTAAACTCATCTCTTCCTAAGGTGTGAGACTGAATCACCTTTCAAAGTGTCTGTATCTTTGCAGTGATGACTGAGGCAGCAGAGAGGATTACTCCAGACCCTTGGCCTTTAGGGCCTGTGGTTGCAGAGGGTGGATCTCAACTCAAGGGCCATATAATGGTAAGTAAAAGTTGGCTTGCAATGATGCCATAGCATTTTTCAGCCACTGTAACATAATTAATAAGTTCAGTTATCTTGCTGTCATGAAGGTAGATTTTGTAAATGTTTGTAGGACTTCAGGTCCAAAATGGAGATGACTGGTTTTGAGTGGGTTCTTGGATATCAATAAATAATGTCCCAGTCCTTCAGTTTCTCAGTATAGAAAGTGTCTTCTTAAGATAGCTGCGGATGTAATGCTGAGTGGGGAAGAAGAGACCAAATAATTTACAGCAATCTGCCTTTTTTAGCACTGCCAATAAAAGGAGCTTGCCCAATACCTGGAGATCATCTCAGTCATAATCTTGTGTTCAGGGTCTTTTTTTATGTCCCTACAAAACAACATCCTCTCTCTTCCATATCTATTTCTTTTAGAGGAGGTTTGCCTTCCTCAAAACAGAGTAGTTGGTTATCTTTTTTGTGACCAGTTGCTGAAAAGGGAGGAATAAAAAGACATTTCACATGCCATGGTACAAAGGAATCCCATTTTCTCATATATTTTGCTTTCTCATATATTTGTGCTTTGTACTTCTCCAAACAAAATGTTTGACAGTTAGGATACTAACAGTACTGCTCTCCTATAAAGAATGTTTCACTTTCATAAAGGTTGAATTCATGCTGAAGTCTGTTCTGTAGTGGTAGCATTTATAAGGTCTCCTCCTGTTCAGCTGCCTATGCTCATGACATTTGTTGACATTTGATGCTATCCATCTTTCAAGTTTGGTTTATATCTGTCATGAGTTCAAAATTGATTGGAAATCAAGTTGAAAGTATGACTTGAGCATGGTGGCTATTGTTTGCAGGAAGGGCCTGCATAAATATCTGGTCTGAGATGATGAGACCTATTTTCCCCCTTCACTGCACAAGCCAAATTTTGTTACAAGTTGACAGTGATGAAGTGACCATGCTCTCCCATGCTGGACAGGTATTCACTTTGACCCTATCCTCAGACAGGCAGCTGGTCCACAACTGTAGGATATGCTGACAAAGAAAATGTCAACACTATTTCAATAAAGGCTGGCTTTTATTATTTCCATGCATTTGTTTGAGAATGGAGTTTTACAACTTTGCAAATTTACTTCAAGAGATACTGAAGAAAAGGTCTTTAGAATTTGCATATTTGATGGCTGATTTTTAAATACAGCCCACATAGGAACTTAAAAGCTCTGCACATCTTTAAAGAGAAAATGATACTCTTACCAATTAGATAATTATTGTTATTATAGTCACGGACTAGCAATCAATGAAGGCTTCAGTGTCAGCTGGACTACATGAAGGACGCAATAGCATATCTACGTAGAAAGAGAACTTTTTCATGCTACTTAGAGTCCTCTTGTTCTTCATTTAATTCCAGGACATGAATATTCTTTCCTAAAATCTTCCTAAGAACTTAGTCTGAGCAGAATCACCACCCACAAATACATCAGCCAACAGGGAAAACTCAAAATAAATCACAATAATCATATAGTGAAAGCTAAGATAATTTTCACATGACTCTTTGAAACCTAAGTGTGTCATACTGAGACCAGGCTGAACAGTATTTTCATCACCCTAATTAACTTACTGATGTTTCAAAGCAAAGAGCATGTCAACACAGCTGTACAAGGGATGAGCACGCCTGAGTAGTTGAAAGAACTATAAATATTAAAACTAAACAAACGGAGGTGGAAACTGGAAATCTCCAGAAAGAGGCCAAGGAAAAGCTACTAGACTTAACTGGGGAGGTGCCTTTTGCTCTACTGACAGAGGGAAGCCTAGAAATTATCTAAAGCAAAATAAAAGCAAACCATCAAATACTGAAATAACTGTTGAGATAACAGATGTGATAAAATCATGTTTGTAAATGGATGTTCTCCAATACAGGAAGTTTAAAAACAGCTATATTTTACTTTTTTATTACTTATTGTTTAGTATTTAAAGCAATTTACTTGCAAACTGAATCTTTCAAGAGAGCTGGCATTGTTGTCCTGCATTGTTTGATCAACTGAGAACAACCAAAGCCCAGCCACAGGACCAGTAAATGCAGCATTCAGGTTCTCTGAGAGGACTCTCACCCATGTGAGAGAAAAAGAAATATGGAAAAATATCCAAACCCTGTTAAATTCATGGTAAACACTGTCAAAGAGAAAAGGCCTGCTATTTTATGTTTCTGAGAGAAGGTCTCATTTTAACTTCCTTAATATTTTCCTAAGATAATAATAATAATGATCCTGTGTTACACGACTCCTCAAACTCTCTATGGAATGCCAAAAGCTGGTGACATAAAATGACCTGCTAGAAGAGGTGTAAAAGGTGTTGCCTTCACATCATCAGACTACTTAGAGCTCAGTTCTCAATGAACATAGAAAAAAATTATGCAGACAATTACTCTGACATTTTCATCCATGGGAAAATATATTTGATGTAACCTATCAGACACCAAAGAGTTCAATTCCCTGTTCTCAGATCCTTAATGAGAAAAAAAAAAAAAAAAAAAGTAACCTAATTCCTACCAGACAAAATCAAAGCTTTGTTGGTGTTTTCATTCCACGGATAACTGGGAATACTACTGAGAAGTCTAAAGATATTTTTTTAGTTTTCAAGAAATAACCAAGACAAAGTTCACCAGAGGGGTTTTGGAGTCTTCTTCCCTACAGGTATTCAAAAGCTGTCTGGACACAAGTCTATGCAATATTCTCTAGGGGACTGTGCTTGAGCAGAGAGGTTGGACTAGATGATCCCCATTGGTCCCTTCCTAATTTACCCATTCTGTGATTCTCTGTGATTCTGTGTAATCAGAGTACTCTCAGTGTCTGATGGGGCAAGAAAGAGAAGGAATAACTGTTTTCTTAACTGTGATTTGAGTCCAGCTTTTGAGCTGGACACTTCAATTAGTTGTTTTTTCATTCTTTCCACGAATCCTTTTCAGTCCCTAAGGAGCATATTTGCGACAATAAACTTAAAAAATCAGTTAGAGGGAGTGCACCAGCTAGCAGTGGCAAGTGACAACTAGACCAGCATTTTGTACAATTAGGCAGACTGTACATTGCTAATATAGTGGTTTATTGCACCATTTTACACAGATAACCACAGGGCCTGGCTGAAATGCTTTGAATGTAGATGTGCTTCCTTCTGTTTTTGTAATAGAAGCGGTTAATCCATCCATGAACTGATATAGCTCCTACCAAGGCTGTGGCATAGGAAGACTGAGAAAATTGTGTTATGCTGACTGAAGAATCTGAGTGATTCTTTACCTAACTAGGGTAACCAGTAGTTACAGTAGAGTTGGTCTACACCAAATATCAGCAACCTGTATGGCCAAGGGATGGAAAGTTTTAAAAATCATCCTATTGGTCACAAAGAGCTTCTCGATAGGTATTTGAGATTAGACACCTCATTATGCTTTTAGAAGCTGCATACAGGCTTTGATAAAGGGTGTTAATAGCCTTGATTGGAGATATGCATGGCATTTCTAGGCCGCAAAATGGAAGTAAAATGTTATTTTTCACTGGCCTTGCCTTTAATATTCACTGATGTAATCTCCACACCTTCAATAGAGTTTTACTATGTTCTCTGCTGTTTTGACTGTACCAAGTAAACATTTTGGCATCACTGATTCCCACTGACTTAGTAAACCATTCAGCAATTCTTTTGCTGGTTGTCTCTCCACATCAACAGAAGTAGCAGCATCAGAGAAATGTAACAGGTTTCCAGTTTTAGGTTGTACTTATAAAACTTGGTGAAAATTATTTCCATTCTCTCTTGCTCTAAACACTCTTTAGAAGAGGCTTGGCTGTGTTGCTTTGTGGGACTGTGTGGAACTGTAGAAGGAAGCATTCAATGATTTTTATTGTTGTATATCTGACAAAATTTAATTTAATTTAACTCGGAGAAAGTTAAAGTCCCATAATGACCTTCTATCCTTATCCTTAATCTGTCAAACAGGAATAAAAATCTTCCTGCTTTAACAGCATGCTACAAAAGTCCAATCCATATTTTATGGAACTTTTAGCTGAACTTCCTACTTTTATTTCTATAATTTCAGATCTCTCTTCACTTGTCCGTTAACTGCCTTGGTGTCATATATTTTGATGTAGCAAATGCCATGCATTTGCATGCCATGTCCAAGAAGATGGACATTTTATTAAGCTGGCCAGGAAATGTGACCTAGTATGTATTGGGACAACACCTGGGAGTCTCTGAAGCCTCTTGCAACTCAAAAGAACTTTTTCCTCCCCTTTGAAATTTTCTTTAGCACCATTTTCTTTAGTCTATAGAAGTTCAAGTTTCATCAAAGTAGTATTTATTTGTATAAAACTGTATACCAGATGTCTGCAACCACAAAGCCTATAAAGTATTTTGTTGCCAATGTGACCCTGATGGTTTCAAAAATTATAAACTGAAGCAGGTCTGTTTACACAAGGATTTAGTGTTAAACTATATGCAAACATAACTATGTGGACTCAGATTCTCTAAGACAGACACATCCATTTTCACAAATATTCCAGCAAATGAAATCTTGGAACTTGTAATCTACTAAGTATAGCACAAAGAACATGAAAATCACGATGCAGTAGTACTTAGCACTTATATATAGCACTTTACATCTTCAAAGTACTGTGCTAACAATATCTAATTAATCCTCCTCAACTAATTAATCCTTTCCAGATCAGGAAGCTGAGACACATTAATTACAATTATTATTTATGTACTTATATAGCACCATAGGTGTGCATGCCACTGTGCAGACTTATAGACTGGTCCCTCACTATTACAAGCAACTGAAATTTGTCTTTAATACTAGTAGGAGAAACTTTGAGGCATGCAATATTTGTAGGGAAGACTTTCCCTGGAAAAGTTTACAGCTGTGCATCGAATTCTGCCATCAGATTTTTGATAAGAAAAAAGTGGTAAAAGACACCTGGATATAAGGAGCTATGTTGCCATTTCGGCTTTTGTGATTTTTAAAAAAATTGTTTTTAACAAAAAACACCTTTCATGTATGAATTTGCTTTCGAATAGTTCAGAATATGTCCAACCCTCTCAGCTCATGAGTTACCAACAGCATCAACTATTACCAATGGTATATATGATGTTAGATTCTTATGTTGTGTGTCTTATCCATTGTGAAGGATGGAGAAGATCTTGAAATGATGAATGGCTCCATTTTGTGGACAAAATATCTAAATGCTTATATTTGCAATTCCTTTTTAAAAGATAGTTTCAATTGTCTCACATTTTGGGTTACTTTACTGAAGGCCTTGTTTTATCCATAGTGGGTAATTTCCCAGTGCAGTACAAAAAAGAGTTTATAAGGGAGATTATTAATCATCATGTTAAAAATTACTTAATCTCTAGCACTAGCTCTTTAGTAGGAGTAAGTCTAAAATTAATGATACCCTGGTTCCCAGCCCTTAGATGAAAGAATATTATGGGGAAAATAGAGAATATTTTAATAATGATCAGAGTGTGACCTATATGCCAATTCAGCTTCCATCATGTCCAGACAGTCCTTGTTAACAGCAGGACACCATGCCAAGAAATTCAAGGCCTTTATTAGGAATAAACCCCAGTAACCAAGACTTATTCAGGAAAAAATAATTGTTAGCAACTTGCAAGCTGGTTCAAATCTGAGCAGATTGCTTCTTGTAGAGCAATAGGTTGCTTCACTGAACATAGACTAACGTAGGACAATCTCCCTTCAATATATTATGGATGGTCTAGAAATATGTTCAGAAACAGACAGAAAAATGCATGTAATGGAAAGTATTTTTCAGTCTGAATATATGTGCTTTTATCATATCCTATGATACTTGCTGCATTTTAATCTCAGACCTCAAGTCTATATTTGATGTTGTTGTATGAAATTCTTCATATCAAGTGGATGGAATAAATCTTCTCTTTAAGAATTTCCTAGACTGAGGGCCTTAGAAAGTATATCGCTCAGACCTCAGAGAATAAGTTGTAGCAAAAAAACAAAATTGGAAAAACTTTGGATTTTTATGTATGTGTATTGTATATTCACTATTCTAAAATATTCAGTGCAGTTCTTTTTCTGATAAAAATTCAGAAACTATATATTTTGAATATAGATGAATGGGATTCAGCTTTTGAGCCAGTTTGCTTAGCTGTGACTAGATGTACTGCTTCTATATTATAGCTCTTGACCAAAAATGAAGAACACATTTTGTCTGCTTTTTTCCTCACAGTTGAAATTGTAAGGGTTATTTAGGTAAGGAGAATGTAATTTCCTGAATTGACATTTTTCCAATACATGTGGTTTGACCTCCCTCTAATGAAGATTTGATTATTTAAAGTAGCAGGCCACAATTAAAGACAGTGTATTTTCAGAGAAGGAGGTGAGGAAGTGAAAACAGGGAGCAACAGTAAAGAATTCTAATCAGAAACAAAACACCTAAAAAGTCTATTGAAACAGTGTTCTGCAGTGCTTCAAATAAGCCCAGGCTGTTTTACCTAATGCAACTGGTACTCACAAGACAAATACTATGAGCTGACACCAACCAGCCTCATGTTTTCATTAGGATAAGCCATTATTATAGAGTGCCTCAGATGTATTGAGTGATGGTGAACTTTCTGCTCTCAGGGTGTACTGCTGCAGGGCTTATTCTTCCCATGGGCTCAGGCACCCAGGTTTAAGCCTTGCTTTGGGTCTGTGCAGATTGCCCACCAGTCAAGTGATGCAGAAATGAGTAGCAGTTTACTGAGGCTGGGATTAAGTGTTGCTGCTTACTTCTTTTCTCTGTGTGTCACTGGCTAGAAAAGTGGGAACACCTCAAATATTAGGAGTGGAATTGGAAACTTGAAGCTGGACTGAAGTTGACCTCTTCTCTAGGCTTCTAAAGCACCAAATTTGGGGAGAAAAAACCTCAATGCCTGTGTTTCTACAGCTACTACTTTAAATTCCAATGTTTAACAGCCTCAGATGAACCCTTCCTTCCTCTGGCTTTTCATGGACCAAATTCAAAGCTCAGTGGTGCTTTTACTTTCATGAACTTTCTGAATGACTGTAAAGGGATATGTCAAGGAAATGGCATGCACAAATACTCCAGTCCCACTCCTCTGCCTCCAGGAGCTCAACATACAAATAAATTTCATCATTGTCTGAAATCAAAGTCCTTATTATTTCCTTGAGTAAACAGTGTACATGTATTACCACTATTGCACACCATTACTGATAATATTCAAATGTAGGAATTCTCACCAGTCCTCATCATTGATCAAATTAATGTAGCTGTGAACTAATTATTGCTATGTTATTTAAGTCTTCTGAAAGCAACCACCTACAGCAGGATGAATTTCTCTGCAAAAATCTGAACAAACTGAAAGACAGACACAAAAGGAAATGTTGAATATGAATGAGTGCAGGAACTGAGAGACAGCTTTACCATAGTCACTGACTATAGCCAGGTATCTATCATGAATTTGGAGTAGTGTGTCTAATGAAATGTGGAAATGGAAGAACTGTATGGAGCATGGCTGGAGTTTGTAGAGGTCTGGAGTCCAAAGGAGTGTGCAAAACCAGGTATTTCACTGTGATTAAGGCTGCTGGCTGAAGGACAGATGCAGAACACTGGGAGATGGAAAGAACAAGTGACCAATTCAGAATTGTAAGGAAGAGGAAAACCACTACTGATTTATACAATTAAAGGGGACCTGAGGAACCATCAGAGAAGGAAGAAGTCCCTAGCCACATATTTAGGGTTATGTAAGACTGGTGAAATGAAAAGAAAAAGGGACATAAAGACAGATCAGCTATAACTTGTTCTTTAGACCGGTACAATATTATGTTTCAAGGCAAAATACCCCAAAGTGTACCTCACTTGCCACAAGTCAAATGCCTGAATGAAGGCAATGCATTAATTTCAGAGGAGGATTTCATATCAGTGAAAAAGGAGAAATGATGAAGGGAAAGGAATTTCTGAGGATTGGATCTATTTTCTGAGAATCTACTCCCTTTTTTCATTTGTCAGTCATGAGCTGAAGATGAGAATTTTAAGAATATATGGGCAAGACGTCCCTCTGAAGATGTCGAGTGGAAGCTGAGGTTTAAGTGGTTCTTTTCTGCTTCCTTTCCTCCCCTCTCTCTTCTTTTCCATTCTTCCTTTTCTCCTCCTTCCTCCCTTTCCCCTCCTTGTCTTCCTTGTTTCCTTTCTCTTCCTCTCTCTGTAGGTTCACACCGTGGAGCTTTTGAACAGCATGGCAACACATCATCAAAAGCAGCAAGCTCAGAGGCAGCGCTCAGGTCGTTCTCCCAACTCGTGCCATGAAACCAGCTAGTTCCTGTGCACTGCTTGCTGACTGTAGCTGATTCTTTGTTGATAAAGAAGGGTCAACATATATAATCAGATTTGTGCTATTCCTTCCCATGATCAAAAGGAGGAGGTTCCGTCTTCCCTCATTTGAAATCTTTGCTGAAGTACACAGTCAGCAAACCTCCCTACTAAGTGCCTCTACAATTATTATAGGTTTGCAGATTTTTTTTCTTTCCTCACTCACCTCTGCCACCCTTGATAATAAAGAGAAACTGTGGGTTTCAATCAAAGCTTATGAAGGAATGAAGCTAAAAGGAAGAATCTTTCTCTGCATAATTCTAATATTGATGAATTAAGGCCTAAAGTGCCTTTTTGTATTTCAAAAAACACCCAGAGTCTATGCTTAAAATTGAGATTAGCTCCGTCAAGAAGCAGTAAATTCAGCAATAAGATTTAATCTCTGTGACACTTGAAAGACAAGATTCAATTATATTCTGTGATCTTAATTGAATTACAAAACCCTCCTCAAAAGTAATGACATTATTTTATATTTTCCCCAAGCCTGGTTTGCTTGGATTGAAAAGAATTAAATAAGCCATGGTTTGAGAAAAATATGTTTGTTTTTGCTGCCTAATAATTCACAGCTTTGAGGAGAAGCTAATATCTTTTAAGTAAAAGACTAATATCTATCTCTGGAAGTGCTTTTTTTGACCCATCTGGTTTGTCAGAAAAGTCTCCTACCTCTGATATTTATACAATATCATGCAAATGTCAAAATCTGAATGTCATCTTCAAAGACCCTTTTATGTCAGGCAACCCCTTTATAGGGAAAAAATAAACAATTTTATGTATGCATGCTTGATGCCAGTCCAATTAATAAAAGCCTTTTTTGCTATGCTTGGCTACAAGCAAGTTTCTCTTTTGAAAATGAACAGAGGGAGAATGAGATAAAAGGTCTGTATTGTTTCCTTGCAAATTTTACAGTTTCATTTTTAATTTGTGTTTGGATGTGAGGATCTTGGTGCAGATGGTGTGATAGTCCACAGTATGTTCTGAGAACCTGAAATGATAACAAAGATATGCAAATTGAGAGGGTGCTTTGGATGAAAGCCAGGATATCCAATTTCACAATAGCTGAAAACAAATTGATGTGCCCAGCAAACTACACAGAGTACCACTAGGAAATGTAACAGTGCCAAAACAAATTATATTAATGACCTGAGCAGTTTGTTGAACTCTATTGGCTAGCTTAATGTTGGTTACATTTGTCTGCGTTGGCACTTCATTTACTGCACAAAACAACTTTTGTAAATGAAAAAATAAAAAAACCCAATAACAAAAAAGCACTTAATGAAAAATCAATCTTAGTAATTGCAAAATAAAGTTATACAGGATTTATTTTTGCATCTGAGAAATGTCCAGCATATTTCATGTGAAAAAAATTTCAAAAGTAGGCAGTCTTGAAAATCAGAAATAAGATTTGAAATTATTTTTGTGAGGAAACACAAATCTCATCCTATTTAATGTTTCAATCTAGATCAATATTACATTTAATATTAACAAAAAATTATAACATTTATATTATTTGACAGAGAAACATAAAGGAGTTGCTTTCAAAGAGAATATATCGGTGTAAAGCCACTGACTGAAGTAATTCTGAAACAGTAACATTATTCACATTTTTGCCAATGTTAAAATGAGAACCTGAGCCCTTGGCTGTCATTTCTGTCTTCCCCTCCTCCTTTCTTTAAATGAAAGATTCCTGTCTCCAAGTGAATCACATTAAACAGACTTTTAAAAATTGTTCTTCCCCTAAACTACGCTTAAATAGATGAGAAAAAATTCTGCCACGAATATTTGTAGATTGACTATCCCTTAACAGTTCATATATTTTTACATGAATATCTTTCTTCCATTTAGAATAGAAAGTCAAAGACACTTTCAGCTTTCATAAAATCATACATTCACAATGCAGTGAATTGAATGCAGCTTTCATATATTTCAGTACTCCATATAGAATCACATGTTTGAACTACCCAGAACCATAATCTGAATATTTTTAAAACTTAATTTTGAATTTCATTCTAAAGAGAAGGAAAATTTTTATTTACAAATACATAACATAACAAAGTTGGGCCTAGTAGTGGATAAAATAAACTGAGTTTTGATGTGCTGTCCCTGCAGTCAACAGGCTGCCTTCCCAGCTGGCATAAGGATACTAGAGTTTCAAAAGAGAGACATCAGTCCAAGACACTCAGACAGCAGTGAACTGCATATTTTGGTTTAATTTCCAGAAGCATCAATAATCCTTTGTCCATCTAAAAACTAAGGACATTTTTTAACATATTAAATAAAAATAAAAACAGTGGTAGATGCACATCTCATCTCCCCCTCTGTGTACAACGGTAACTTAGACATCTTGTAAGTTGGGGTCATATATTAAAATGAGAGACTGTTACTTATTGCTTGTAACTATTTTAATCTATTAAAAGAATGAAAACACATACTGGCAGGGAATTTATTGAATGTTCAGTATGAAGACAATGGGCCTCAACCCTTAAATGTCACCTATTGTAGATATGCTTAGATTTGTCCTACTGTCACAAAACTCTTCTTGAAAAAACACTTGCAGTCACATTTTGCACTTTTGTTGACTTTAGCCTGCCCTCTAACAAAAAAGTAGGTAGTTCAAGACAATGTCAATACCCTAATTTCAGTTATTGCAGTTTCATAGATAAGCATAAAACAGACCTGCAGAAAACCAAACCCATAAACAAACAAAACCCCCCAATCTTCTACCCAAAAAAAAAAAAAAAAAAAAGATCCAAACACCCCAAGCCCATCTGCTACAAGGTTTTTTCCTCTCATATTTCATTTCTTCTTCAAAGATCTTGAACTTGAATCCAGAAGGATCCTTTTCCACGAATGAATTTGTCCTGGCTATCAGAGAGCAATGTTTCACTAAGTCCTGCAGCACCTCTCCTGCACTGGTCCTCAGCCTAGAGGTTTTCCCCATGAGCGATTTGTCACGGGAGAAAAATAATGCAGAGTTATAGTAATTTGAAGGGGATTGAGGTAGATTGAATAAAGACAACAGAAAAAAAGGGAGAAGGGCAAGCAATATCCTCCTTCTTGGTCCTGAGGGACTTACAGCCCAGATGTACAGCTTCTAGATCAACACTTTCAGGGAGCATGAGGTTGAAGTTATAGTTACTCACTGGATGCCTCTTTTTACATGAATAAACAACATGTTTAAAAGGCTTCATGACCTCCCCCTCAGGAAACAAACCTCATCTCTGTGACTGAGTAGCAATCACATACATCTTCAAAAAAATGTGTGGGAGCGACCCACACCGCTCCTTAAGCCTTCTCCTCTGCTTGTGATAACAGGAGGAGGTGAGCTGGCTCTGTGGTTTTTACCTCATCCAGCACTCAGATGATTCATTGAGTGAACATGGAAGATTTAAAAGGTAAGATAAAGGTTTCCTTACTTAGTGGTATGCACTGCATGAAAATGTAGAAGGTTACTCAGGTGTTTGGATTGAGGAAGATAACACAAGTCAAGCTGGGAAATATCTATAGGCTTATATGACTGATCTGGAGGAATGGATGACAAATTGGGGGTTTGGGTTTTTTTGAAAACCCCAAAAAACACATTTTTCAAGAACAATGTCCATACTCTATTTAGATTTTTTTTTTAATTTTAGTAAGGCCCATGTCTTCATTTATTTTGCTTTTCCCATTATTATACCAAGAGCCTGGGTTCTCCTGAGTGTATCTGTGCAAAGGGAGAAGTGGAATAAAGTGAGTGGAGTTTATAAGCTTTGATGTCCACCACTTTTTCTATGACTTGTGGATTTTACTTAAGAATCTCCCAAAGTGTAATTTTACTTCTTGCTTACGAAGGTACTGGGTTTACCTGGCAGTGCCACCAATGCAATGAGTTCCACGTGCTGCACCAGGATGGCTTGGAGAGGTGGGGCTGCACTGGAGCTGTAGGCACTGCCTGGAGAGCAGGTCTGCAAGCCCCCCCTGTGCAGCAGGTTACATCTACGTGCTACTGGGAGCTGCCCCTGTTGCAGAAGGTGCACATCAAAGGGCAGGTCCCACCACAGCTAGTGGAGAAATGCCTGCTCCCCACCACAGGCGTGAAATGAGGTCAGAGAGTGACAGCCCCAGCTGAGACAGTCCTTGCTCTGCTGTGCTGTGTTGCAAAACCCAGACTTTCAGTCTTTAGTGGGAAACCGGGAGCAGCTCCTTCTTGCATGAAATGTGTAATGTCTCTTTTTAGCCGTGTGCTCTCAAGCTTGAGGTGCTTGTTGCAAACACTCTCATCTCCCACTGACTTCATTCCTCTGCGTTACTCCCACACTCCCCTCAGTAGGTGTGCAGTGCTGTGCCATTTATATGTTGCACACAATGTGTCTGAGAGAAGTTTAGCTTTTCTAATTAGGCACCGTGCTATTTTAAAAACCTTTTTTTTTTATAGCAAGTTGAAGGTGTAAGTGCAAATTTGACACACATTTGTCAAAGGAAATAATAATAATAATAAAATCCTCACAAAGCAATTAATAGCTTTTATTAACTGATGTATCTTTGTAACAGTAAAATATAGGTTTTAGATGAGCCTGAAAAATGACCCTTGGTAAAGAGCTTGCTAAAAGGAATACCTTGGAGCTGTCCATCAGTTGCACAGACGCACACAAATCCTGAGCAGCGAGGCAATGTACTCTCTGTCTTCATGCATAATACATACAAAATAGGTGAAGTGGTATGTAAAGTGAATTTTAATTGGTTATAATTGTCATTTCATTTAGTAAAGTATTGTCTGGAGACCGGGATATCAATTAGCACTCTATGGACTCTGTTACTTATGAAAATATGCATATATAGACACGATGTGCTCTAGCAGCAGATATACTTTAATTAAGAAAGTAGTACAGTAAATTAAAGACCTTTAAAGTATTAATTAATTGGTGTATAGATCAGCTCTGAGTTTTAACTTGGTAAAGTTAGATCACTGTATTTGATTTCAATGAGATAAGAAATAAATCTGCATTCTGTGTTGTTACTAGCTTTTTAAAGGTGTGCATTGCCACAACCATGTTATATTAAAGATTAAATAAATATAGTACTTCCTGATACAGCACTTAATTTTTATCATAAACTGGAGCTGCTTAAAGTTATCGTTTTTTCATACTAAAATATCAACCAGAAGTGTTTTATCAGGAGTCTTTATTCTGCTCTTTGTGTGTATGTCCTTCATATCCCTTGGTATTAATAAACATCCCAGCACTAATAAGCTAAAGAGAAGTGACTGATGTATTCCACACTATTATTAAATTGTTGGTAACCAAGGCAGGTATGTTGGTTAGGCTTTTTTTACCACCTTCTTCTTCTTTTCCATGGGGGATGAAGAGGGACCTGTCCCTTTTTAACCACTTGCTCTGAATGACTTTTATACCCAATATAAGTGAGAAAAGAGGATGAATGTCACCTCTCTTCTCTTTCTCCTCCTGTCGATGCATACTCCTTCTTTTGATTGACAGCTACTAATAACCTTCCTGCCCTAAGTGCCATGGAGACACTTTATTAGGACAAACAGCCAAGGAAATCTAGGAATGAAGCCAAGCCTGCAGTGAGTTATTATCGGGCTTGTATTTATCTCAGCTTTGTAATTTTTTTCAGTGATATGCAAATCCTGAAATAGATCTTCTTCTGTTGAAGGACAGGTCCCTCTGTTAATTGATCCACTGAGATTCAGCCTAACCTCTTTTAGCTATCAGCCAGGGAAACAGGCTACATAAAAGAGTCTCAGTGCTGTATACAGTTCACATAAATTCACAGTGCATTCTACAAGGAAAACTTCTGCACAGAAAATGCATTTTTAGTTCCTGAACATATTTTACATATCAGTGTTATCTGCATAACAGATCAAACTGATTTGTTTATTTGTTTATTAGATATGTATGAGGGTACACTCTTATAATCAAATGCGATTTTAGATGGAGCTTACTTTCTTTCTGGAATGATACACCACAAACATGTATTGTAAAAACACATTAAATGAAATTCAGACATAATGAAAATGTGTTTGTTCAAAATCACCATTAAAAAAAAAACTACATTACAGAAACACTTTATTACTGAGCAATTTGACTGCTTGGGAATTAGCAACGCAGGTGCATCTCCCACATGCCTTAAGATTCTGCAAACATTTTTGTTTCTGTGTGGAGATTTGCAGCAAACAGGTAACAGGGATTTAAATAGGTTTTTAATAGCATATTAATAACAGCAGCAGGATGGATTTACTTCTGTTTTGTTTTTCTATAAAGATAGGTGCGTTTAGTAAGCATTCTATTTGACAGAGAGTAGAACTGGTAACAAAGGAAAATGTTCATGGAAACACTATTATTATTATTATTATTATTATTATTATTATTATTATTATTAATAATAATAATAATAATCATAGTAATATCAAAGAGTCCAGAATAAAAAAGGATCAGCAGTAAAAGTAGGATTATTTTTGTATTTACACAGCATCTCTTGTGGGTAAGAATCCTGAAGATCCTCATCAACCCCTAACCTAGTGGCATCAGTACAAGTATGGCTATTGCTGAGACAGGGGAGATATCCAGAGATATCCAAAGAGGGGGCAAATTTAGAGCTGAGTTCAAACTCTGCTGAAGAGTGAAAAGGCATCGATAATGCTCACACGGTGTGAGCGAGCTTTCATTCTGACACCTCATCTAAACACACCAACATGAAGTACATGGGAAATCTATTACCAAAACCTTCCTGGTTTCTCAACCTGAGAGACAGAACGATGTGCAGTAATGAGGTGTGAGGCATGAAAGCCTCGCGCTCTAATCCCAGCTCTGCCCGCCAAATTATGTCATGGCCTTGAGCAAGTCATTTCACCTCTACTACTTTAAAACGAGGATGATAAGTCTTACAAGGCTCAGCCTATGATTCTAACTCAGTACGTGTTTGCAAAATGCTTTCAATATCTCAAATACTTATGCAGGTATGAATAATTTTTGTGAGTGCAACAATAGTAACTGGAGTGAGGAGCTCCTCAAGAGGCAGCATTATTAGTGTTGGCAAGGATGCAAGAGAATCTGAATTTCGACTTAGATTAGAACATAGATTTCTCCTAACACTGAACATTATAATTTCCATAGAAAAATTTCATGCCTTGTTCCTATGTTTCCAGTAAGGTAATGGGAGAACCTAGAAAGGAATACTTTTACCTCCTTGGGAGCTGAGATATAGAATTAATGTGAAATTATATCACTTTTGGACATGTTTGATTCCTGCTAATTTTAGTCACATTATGACCCATGCTTATAGCTGATGTATTTAGGGCTGACAGGGGTGGAGAACACCAAAAATCAAAATCGAACTTCCAAATTACTGGGTTGCTTTGTGGGTTTCAGATGTGATGTATCTTCAAACTGTACTGTTGAACATCTAGTTTTTCTGTATAAGGTGATTTATAGACAGATTTTACAAGATGAGCTAACCTGTGCTCGTCCTTTATTCTTTCTGTCTGTCCTCAAAGATTTTTCCATCAGGTATGGTGTAGAAGTAAATTCACCAGGCAAATGTTTGGTTTGTAAAGCTCAGTTGCATGTAGTTCATATATCTGGTGGTGCCTTAGCAGTATTAGATAAATTGTCCGTGTTACATTAAACAAAGCACTACAGCTTGAGAGTTGTTAAATAATAATGGATTGTGCAGATGACTACCAAACTGACATTGCAGGAGTTTACTCCTCTGTATTTTTCTGACTGAGGTAATTTCTGAGTAAAGAAGATGTGAAATAAAATTATTGCTCTCTGTCTTTTTCTGCTCTGCGATTTCACCCTTCCATTTCCTCTCTGGTCATTTGCACACTGGTGTGTTAACAGTTTGAAGGAAACATCTAGGAAATGGCATCACTTCAGGGGCTAAAACTCTGCAGAGGAGTAAATGTATCAAAAGGAGAATTAAAAGAGGGCAGAGGGGGATATTTCAGTAAAAATCTTCATGTGGCATTTATCACTTGTTCTAAGGATTTAAGAGATTTTCTCTTAGAGAAAAAAAAAACAGGAGACTTGAAAGTAGATTTTCAGTGTGCTGGTTTTGAAAGAAAAATTCTAGAGAAGAGAGAGAACAGCATTTCTGTGAAGAACTGTGTTTTGAAAACAAACTTTTCTTTCTGTGATTTCTGTTGTGTTTGAGTGAAATTTATCCAGCTGAAATTAGCTATGTTTTTGTGCCTAAACCCAGAAATTTCACAGAATTTTTTGGAAGCAATTCTTTCTCAAGCATGAGATGACAGTAAAAGGCAAGCATCTCACATTCCAAAGAATTTATAATTTAAACTGGAGGGTTTTGTACAGATACACGAGGACAAGTGAATAAGATTTCAGCTAAAAAAGGGTAGCTTTCTACAAGCAGAAAATCTGCAGCTTAGTATAGCTTATAGAGACATTAGAGTGTATGTACTACAATAGCACATAAAGGGTAATGTAGGAATGTATACCTTGTTACCTTAGATGCTACAAAAACATGGAATTAGATAGTGGAATTTACTAACCTGCTTCTCAGGGAAAGGTGATTTTCATATGGAATCCTTGAGAGAGAGAGAGTTGGGTTTATTCCTGTATTTCTCTTTTTAGTATTTGATTTGTTGTAAACTAACTCACATAATCTGTGATAATTTAAAGGACATAGAGTAATTTACTCCCTCCCTCTCTGTTTTGTATGTAAAATGACCTTCTCTATATACATATATATGCATTTATTTGTGTATAAACACACATATCTGTGCAGACTATATTTACTAGCTTATTGCCAATATCAAATGGGGAACATATTCAGTCTTTAACAATACAGAGGGGTTTTCTTAAAAAAAATTGGCAAGGCTCTCCTTACTTCTCTGCAATCACAATTAAGCTAGTGATAAGTGCTTTGGGAGCAGCTTCTTAAGCAGTGAATAAATGAAAGAATATTATGACAAAACAGTGCTGTCTTTAGAAACCTTCTAATAAATAAGACATGCTAATTTTGATTAATCGGGTCAGTTAGAAGCTATAAGTATAACAACTTTTAGGAGAAATTAACATCTGAAAAATCTTTTTTTTTCTGGAAATGATAAGCCTCACTAATTTTGCATTTATTTGAGTTGACACATAGAGAGCTGGGCAGGGATGCGTCGTAACACCATCTGAACAGGCCTGTGAGGATAGTTTTATTGGTAATGGTTTCAAACCTAAGGCAGTGCTAAAAGGCAGCACAATTTAATTCAACCAAAGCAAAACATAGTGGATTTTTGTTTGTTTGTTTTTTGTTTTGGTGTTTTGGGTTTTTTTAATTTTTTTTTTTTTTTGATACTGCCTTTTATTTTTTTATTTTTGCACAATCATCTGAGAACAAAGAAGCTGACAAAAAAAGAGAGGGCTCTTTTAAAACCCAGGACATCAGAATAAGGCTAGTCAGCTTTCCTCAGTGGACAAAGTGAAAGAGAAATGTTCTATTCCTTAAAGCGTGAGGAAGTAAAGGTTTCTCAAAGTCAGGGTAATACAGCAGGTGACAGAGAGCACATAGCCTACAGGCACGTCTACAGGCCATTCACGTTTTCCTCACACATGCTGTTAAAAGGATGTTTTATCCTCAGGCAAAGTTACACTGAAAGAGTTAAAAACCACTTTAGAACATCATGTGTCATGTCACAGCGCTTCAGAAAACCTGCTGTAGTGTTGCAATGCATATCATGCTTTTTCTTCATTACATTTATTTTACTAAGAAATTGTGCTTAAACTTGATCCAAAGCTTGATCAACCCTCAGCACTTTTCCTTGTTGAATATTGCTTTTTAGTATTATTTTCTTTTAGCACTTATATTGAAAACCGTAGATCAAACCAAATAAATTTAATATCCCAAACTGAAAAACACTGAAAATATTAAAATTGCCTCTAAGATTAGGAATAACTTTGGCCAGTTATCTAGCAGCTGAAGATTGGCATAGGTCCATGAAATCAATAGTACTACACTGATTTACTTCATTAGAGATGCTGTCAAAAGATATTTGGGGGATAAAGAAAAAACTAAACCTAAAAAGTAAGCATATAAGGCAAAGTGACAATGACCAGCATTTTCACAAAATTTAGAATTTATAAAAAAACAGATTCTCTTGATTTGAAACAGTAGGGAAATTATAAACATTAGCGTTCGAACTGCTATAACTGGTGACAGTGCTAAAAAAAGAAAGTGAACAAAAAATCTTGTTTATGTCAGGATAGTATGACCCAAGACCTTTCTCTGCCTTTTGAGAGCATCTCTGTAAGAGCGGCTAGCCAGGAGTCTAACTGAAAGACCTGTGAGGAAGCAGACTACTGTTACAGACCATCTCTCACAAATAGGCAAGAACAAGTTTTGGATTTAAAACACAATAGGATCTGTCAGAGGGGAAAAAAAAAACAAACAAAAAACCCCCCAAAAAAACAAAACAAAACAAACAAACAAAAAAACCCCACACCCCCCCCCAAAAAAAACCCCAAAAAACCCAAAACCACAAACCAAACAAAAAACATTTAGTCTCTGTTTGCACATACATTTTACAATCTCATGCAAGATGGCAAAGAAAAAAATTGTTCTAACTGTCTGAGTCTGGAAGCAGGCTAAGGAGGAATTGCTCTTGCAAGAAAAAGGCAGCACTGAGTGCTGTCACTATTCACCATCCGAGAATAGAGGAAATCAGATTGCTAGTTCAAAAGGACAGGTTGTATGGGAAAGGCAACCTGAAGTAACTGTTGTTGTTTAGACCTGACCCTCGAATAAATTAGGACTCTTTCCTGGCTGAGTGATTCCTGACCCTAAAGATTTTTATTGATGTAGTCCAGAGTTTGTAGATATGTATAAAAAGCATTATCATACCTGTTTAGCCAAATCACAGCGGTCTAGCCAAAACCTTCTGGGCAGAGTGCCTATCTGATCGTGACCTTGTGGCTTTTGCCACACAACTTTCAGCTTGGGGAGGAGAAAGGATATCCACCCAGCTACGTGGCCTTTGGAGTCATGGAATCATTCAGGGTAAAAAAGGCCTGTAAGACTATTGAGCTTCAGCTCAAAACCTATTAATGTATGGAATTGCATTCACCAGAGGTTAGTTAATATTTTTGCTTTAGACCTTGTGAACATGCCGTCTAGTTGCCTGTATACAGACAGAAAATGAGCATAAGGATCTTTGGAAATATTTGAAGGCAGTCTAACTTAGATAAATATTGGTATCTTTGCTGACACCACCAACACAGTTAATGTCGACTCTAAAAGCCCTATTTTATCTGAACATCTGGACCATTATGCAGATGTTAACTGGAGTGAAACCATCATGCATATTCTCTATAAACAGCCTACTATGTCACCTAGTAATTGAATTGACTCTTAATAGTGTGTGTGCTTTCAAGCTGACCCTTATCTCAGAACTTTCCCCCAGATATTAACAAACCCTGTGGTTCATACAGTTCCCAAGAGTATCTCTTTTGTTTGGTATGTAGCTTGTTTAGTTTAAGTTTTTTCAGTCTACACAGCAATCTTAAATTGCTTTCTCATCTGCTGCTGGACCCATCTTGTTCATCTCAGTAGCCAGAAACAACATAAACTGAAATACAAATGTGTTTCTACAAAAAAGAATCCCTTTGGCTAATCTGACATGTTCCATGTTGGATCATCCTAGCTTCATATACTGAAACTGTCAGAAATTACAGTTATGGCCCAAATATATACAACTTCTCCTGTGCTCCTTCCCCTATCAAGGCATGATTACTGTCATGACTTGGATGAGTAATAGAAAAGAAGGGTTGTTGGGTTTGGTTACAAATAACATACCTGTCAGTGAAGTGAAAGGCATGCCACGTCCAAAAATCTAATGTATGACATGCTTTTCACTTCACCAGGAGGGATAGAGGAACAAATAAACTACATGTTTCAAATGTCTCATCTTCCACTCACAATTTGTCTAAGCAATTTCCTCGCTATTGTTTTCCATGAGGTGCTCCAATCAACAAAGCAATTGTATTTTAGTCTATTTACAAAATGCAATGTATTGTCTAATGTGCAGTTCTCACTTTTGAAAAATACAAGTGAGCAAAAGCTGATATAAACAAATGCACCTCTTCTTGTTAATGGAGTCTACAATGAGGTCCTACCCTAAAGCTGAGCACTGCAAATCTGCATGAGGGACCTGGAGTTTTTAGAAGATTGAAGCATGGTTGGACATTGTGAACACTACAGGAAACAGAAAAACATCTCTGAGTCTTCTGGTAAGAAAGCTGTGTTGTCTCAAGGGCTGCCACATGTATGGAGAGTTTGTTCTCAACTCACCATCTCCTCTTATTTTCCAACTCAATTTTTATTCCCATATTCCTAAGCACAGTTTAAATTGTTTTCTTTTAACTGCTGCTATAATTCTATGAAAAGCAATTTGATCATCTTCAATACCTTTGGTGTGTTACTAACTTCTGCAAAATATTCTGTACAATTGGTTCATAATTGAATAATCTAGGTTTTTCTTGAGGTGACCAGAAACAGGTATGGTTTTTTTAAACCCTTCCCAAAAATGCAAATGCTGCTGTGGATAGAGAGCCATGAGTCAGAAGCTGCAGAAGTCCCATTCTTATCCCTGGTTTGTGTGCTCTCTTTGGTAACTGCCTTGCTGTTTGCTGCAGCATATTAATTCTGAAAGTGATGTAGTGCTTTCGAGTCAAAGGAAGTTAGAAAATGATCTGGAAATGTAGCAGCTCAATACCTCCGTACTAAGTCTTTCACACTGGATTCCATTGTGTGTTGTATTCAGTCTTATGGCTTTACACAGGAACAATTTTCATGGTTACTGCCAGGGTACGTGGACAAAATTTTCTAGCAAATATGCAGGCCATTTCTCACAGCATACTCAAGGTATGGAGAACTAAAAATCTATGTCACAACACTGGGCTGCTAATTATTAGAAAAAGTTTAAAAGCAAGCAAAGAAAAAAACAGATTTAAAAATATTTTTTTTAAGTATTATCCTTACAGGTAGCTTTTCCTAGATGATTACTTTGACCATCCATCAACCCAGACATGCTTTTTTTAATGGGGAAATTTATTTAACTGAGCACTGTAGAGGTGTGGGGGTTACTGGGCTCTCTTTAAGCACATTATAAAGAACTAGGAATCCAAAATAGGCAATTCATCTAATCCCAAGGCAGACATCTACAACAGGTCAGATGACTCACCACACCCATCTGTAGTCTGGGTAGCCAGATCAATTCAGCAGGGAATTTTTGCCCCAAATGATTAACAGGTGAGAACATTTGGTGTACATGGCCATGGAGAACTGCCATGTTTACGGGGCCTTTCCTCACCATGGTGCAAATCACCCTACAATATAGATAATAACCTCTACAGTTTTCTCCCTTCGTCACTCTACAATTTCTATGCACCTGCACATCAAACATCCAATCATCATTTACAGTCAAACATCCTCAATGCAACAGGTACCAGGAGAACCTTGTACATGGTGGGGACCTCCCAACAGGCAGCCAAAGAGGTAGGAGCTCATATGAGGTATAAGGAATCTGTTACCTTGGGAGCAATCAGTACTAGAAAGTTTGAAGTTGCCAGATCTCTGTCTTTTATTGCCTTTCTTACACCCACAGGCTAGGAAATAACTAGTAGTGCTGGCAACACTCCTGAAAACTGCTGGCTGACTAGTGAGACGATTTCAGAGTCTTAAGCATCAGTTTCTGCTTAATGAGAATCCAGTTACTCTAGCTACACCTGGTAACTATGTAACAATGCCTGTATTCAGCCAGGGTGAATTAAATCTCCCTGCTTTAGACAAATACCTCTTAGGCTTTTCATGTAGGTTTCTTATGGTCATCTGTAGCCATCTAGAGTGTACACAGACCCAATGTGTGGCAACTCTATCCTCCTTCATCTGTAAAGAGACTTTTAGTGCTTGATTTGTTATCCTAGACAGCCACCTTGATATGGGATAAATTGCCTTCATGTCATTGATGGTAAAAGGGGCTTGGATACTCACTTCAGCTGGTGCCTGCAGCTGGCCACAAATCAGAGGCCAGTGTCAGACAGGATGAATCCCACCCCAGAAATGCTGATGACCTCTCAAAAAATCTTAGGAAGACAAAGGTTTCCCACAGAAAATGACATTGCCCCCTGGAGCTATTTTCTCATTTAAAATAAAGCCCCATGTGCTGAAAATTTTTTTTTTTACCATATTGTGTACAAACCTGATCATATTCATTAAAATATAACCCTGATCAAGGTTATTATCAACCTATTTAATACATGTAAGTAGTGGTCAAAAAAGTTAGCTTAATCTAATCACGCTAGATCTCTGAAGGATCTATTGGTCATTCCATTTTTTCATAATTCTCAGTTTTTATGCTTTCCTCATTTCTACTATTTTTACATTTTATTTTGTCATTGTCTCATTTGCATTTTCTTTCTTCCATGCAACAGAGAAGTTTCTCATTTACAAGATGACATCTGTGGATTTGAATAGCACCCTTTAATATAAGTTGTATGAATAAGATGTGCTGCATGATTTTTCAGTGTACCTTACTCAATAATTGACCTCACATAGATTATCAGTTATTCATGTGTCCTGCCTTAAAAAGAGTCCGTGTCAAACACAAAAACAGCCAGTCACAATTTAAAAGCATATTATTCTTCCCCAAACACTTATTCACAGTACCTTTCACAAGTTATTGGCCATTTTCTTTGCCAGAATTAAGGATTATAGAAGCTTGTGCAATTAGAACTTTGTTCTTCATAACTCAACCTCTTACTTGCTTATGCAATGAAGCATTATAATGTGCAGGTAGTTGTTTCAAAGGACTTATAACTTCTCTAGCTGTACAAAGGGGAGGACAAAGACAAGTCAAGAGGAAGGAAAAACATTTGCAACACAATGAGAAGGTAGATCAAATGACATTTGCTGCAAATAGGTTGATGGAAAATGCCACTGATGTTCCCTTCTAGCTGTGAAGATGTATAATACCGTACTTTATGTGGTCTTTTCATTAAGGTTTAAGAGCCCAGACTTTGCATATCTCTTTCTTTATTTTTGGACAAGTGTTAGATGTTGAAAAAAATAACATAGGGAACAAACCTCATGAGAATTCATCCTAGAGCTGCAGAAGTCTCCACCACTAGAAACTTAGTTTGAAGGTTGAAAAACTGTTCAGACTGCCTGCTAATGTACCTGGAGTTAGGCATATCACAGTTTTGCATTCTAATTTCCTAATGGAAGAGAGAGGAAACCGTCCATGGGCATAAACAGGACGGCAAAGGAGGTATGAAGCCATAGATTACATTCTGGAAATCATCCTTGTTCAGTCAAAAATAGTGTTGGTTTTGCCATCAGAACATTTCTGAGATTTCCCAGTTAAAAAAAAAAAAGCATGAGAAATTGTAGTGCACATTGATATTTTCTGGAGTTAACACTCAGTGTGCTTATTAATTTCATCCCTCTTACTCCCTTGTGTTTGTGGGCTTTTTCATCCTGGGCTTTAGTAGAGTTCTTTGAGATCTGCAAAAGGAAAGGAGAAAGAACTGCTAATTATTATTGTTACTGATGGAAGATTGCAATAAGCTTTAGCAGTTTTTGCATCAAGGCTTGAATTACTGAGGATACTTAAAAGTTTTTTTCACTCTCTCTCAGTTTAGAAGTGCATACATAAACAACTCCACAAAGACAAAGGTATAAGCTGAAGCCTGAGCAAAACTAGCAACTTCTGTTGTGTGTCTCATATCCTTGGCTTTTTTGTTTAAATGACCCTTGTGTGGTAGGATAAGAAAGAATAATATATGATTAATTTCTATTCTGAAGCCTTGTTTGAAAGGTGCTTTATTTGCATTAGCATTCATAATTACTTAATGACAAATCAGATATGGTTCATTGCTAGTAAGTGTAGAAACATGTTGTCTGAAGGATGTAGTTTAATTAGTATACTCCTAAAAACATGTCCCTCATGACCATTGGATGTAATCATTATTTTATGTATTTAACTGTGAAATTTATGTTTACTCAGCAGGCTAGAAACCATCCTTTTTTATTCCAAAGCTATTTAATGCAATACATTTAGGCTTTAAAGAAACCCACAAAATTTCCCCAACAGCAGGTACCAAATAAACAAACAAAAAAAATTAAAACAACTATTATTGCAATGAAGCTGATATATTTTTTAAAAATATAACCCACATAATATTGCATCCATAAAACATAGCAGGAGGAATAAATATGCAGGGAAGCTCATTTTAATTCCTCGGTTAATAACTTAGATGGAGGAGATGCACACTCTCCTAGATCAATGAGACAATTTGGGCATTCTTTTATTGTTGATTAGTGAATGTGAAAATGACCTCATTTCAAGGGCACTGAGTGATTTCTTTTTCTCTGCACTGGTATAACACAAGTGAATACTGTGAAAACTTTTTTCTACCCAGGCTGCTGTACGTACACTTTTCCTCTGGGACACACAGTGACATCAATCAAAAATCATCAGGACTTTGTGAAGAGGTCTCTAAAAGTTACATAGACTCTTTTACAATAATCTCATTTTTCCTTAAGACTCACCCTGGAAAAGGGAGACCTTGTTCATGGAACATTTCCAGTGAGCTGCAGGAAAGCAGTTAGGGAATCAGATGTTACTCGAGGCAGAATCATTCTCATTTTCACCTGCAAAGAGGCTACAGTTAAAAGAGAGAATAATTTTCCTCCACACCCCTGCAATGAATATGTCTAGAATATTCATATTTTCAGTGTATTTACTATAATTTAAAGATTTTAGCATACAACTATTCATATTTTAAAATACTTGCTACCTAATACATTTTCAACTTTACTATTTCTACTCCTCATTATTCATAGACTTGAGGCTATGACTGGTGACTTAGAGATGGATGCCTTTTGCCCCTATAAGTACCAAACTGTTAGGTTTTAAAGTCCTTTACATTTATTAGGGTTTGCCTGTCAGTCTAGGCACAGACTGTAACAGGGCCATGGTGTCTCTGTGCTTCTGCTACCCCAGCATGCCAGCTACAGCACTCAGAGTACCTGGCAGTGAGTGCAGTGCCCGCAGTAATCTTCACATTGTTATTATCACTTGCCTAGGGAGAGCCTGGGTGCCAGGCAGGGGTGAGAAGCAAATGCTTTCTGCCTGAACACCTCCCACAGCTGGAGTAATTGTGCACCCCTTGACAAGTTACGGGATATGACAAAAGGAGAAACGTGCCTCTTTTGTAGGTTGTCACTGGGTCAGGGGCTGCACTTGGTGCTAGGAAGAGCAGCTCATGACATTACATTCAAAAGCAAGTAATAAATGGGCCCATTAAGCTTAGGTGGTAATGGAGAACACAGGAAACTTTTGAAGCAATAATACTGTGAACATGGCAGGATGTTTGAGTACTTCTTCAGTCCGTGGTGACCAGCTTATCTAGGGTTTGCTGGAGGATGCTGAACGCTCTTCTTCCCCATTCTCCATGCAGGCCCTGCACTCATCTGTGTTCTCCCAGAGCATATAGACCAGACTACATCAGTAATTTTGACCAAGGCAGAAATGCATGTTTTCTAGTGCCAGTAAACAATAAATATGATAAATGAAATATAAATGAAAACAAATGTAAAGATTCCTTCAAAATTGTTCCAACTGAAAAATGTAAAGCACAGTCATAATCCAAAATAAAAGGTGGTTTGTCATTTTCTTTTCTTTTGTAATATTCAGGAAATGTGTCCTTCTGCTTAGCTTTTTACAATATGTACCTGAAGTTTCTGTAGCAAAATAGGGAATCTTAAGATCTCCACAAAGAAAATTCTGTTGGGAATGACACCGGGGCATTTTCTGAAGGACACTTCTTTTTATGATGAAAACAGAATTTAAAATGCAAGAAAGAGCATTTCCCTAACTGAAAAACAGATTGAATAGCTGAAGCAGGGGTGTGTGGATGAAGACTGTAGCTAGGAATGTACAGAGAGCCTGTTGAAGGGGTGGAGGGCAGGTGGTACAGATTGGCAAGACTGTTGGATGTGGGCTGGTAGAAATGTGTATTGGGAGTAGTCATGAGGGAGACAAAAAGTGTTGCTCATGCCAGAAAAACTTTTCGAGGTACTGGATGAATATCATGAAGATTGAAAGAAATATTTTGCCATAAAACTTTGTGCTTTTATCTCAGTACTCAGGACATTTTCATATTCATTTCTTCATTCGTTTTTTTCTTTTTTCTTTTAGCTTACTAAAATAAAACCAAAAAAGAAGACTTCAACAAGTCCTCTTTTTTCTTAGGAGAAAAATTAGGAGAAAAAAATAGAAATGTGGTGAAAGGCACCTAACCTTGTGTCTTTCTTTGTGTTCCTACATGCTTTTTTTTTTTTTTTTTAGTTCTGAAGTAGAGGTGTAAGGATCATCCCACACAACAGGAAATGTACATTGAAACTTAAATGAGTCTGTATGTTATATGAGTTCAGCAAGTCCAAACCCTTAATGACAAAGCATCAGCTGCCTTGCCATGGAAAATTGCCTGTTGTTGGAACTGCAGTTTGCGTTTTGTTATTTAAAGAAAAAAACATTTTGTTTTTGAGCTTCTCATATGTCACTAACAATAAGGGAAGTATTTTAAAGAGAACAACGAAAATCAAATAAACACAATAACGCAACTTTATGTCACTCGTGTATTCACAGCAAAGAAGAGTAAAAGACATACTTCTAACAAATAAAATTCAGAACTCAGTATTAATACCACATTATCTGCTCAGAATGATGTGATTGTATTGAAGGAAACAAACTAATGTAGATCAAGAATGGTATTTAATATTATATTGAATATGAAATGGAAAGTTTCTATTACTGGACAGTGAAGGCATTACATAAATTGCAAAGTTTTTATCAATATTGATGGATAGTGAATACCCTGTCAAATTAACCCAAAGCTCTCATGTGACTGATAACGTGCAAAAGCAACTAATGTAATTATAGTCAGTCCATCTTTTATTGAATGAAAACCTCAAATCCTCCATAATCTGTCTGTAGGATGTTGTGTTTATCTTCATCAGAGGTGCCTGTTCTAAAGATGATCTCCCTGAAACTGAAAATCACTCACAAACTTCACAGATTTTATCCTCTCTCAACACTGAAGGATAGCAAGGTTGTCTGTTGTACACAACAGATGTAGCTCCTGGTTGCCAGTGAAGGTCCTGCCACTGCCAGGTATTGACATCAGCTTCAAGGACATAAAGGAATTGTACATTTTTCTACTCCTGCTGAAGACAATCAGCATACACCAATGCAAAAACCGCACAAAAGAAGAGATTTAGGGTTGCCAGTTACATGAAGATTCTGTGTAGTCTCGCCTTGGCTGGTGGCCGTTAGCAGATCCAACAGGAAAATTCCACAAATGATACCTCTGATCCTAAATCTTCACACTTATTGTGTTATGGGCTTCTCCTGACTGAGAGATTACATTTGCAACCTGTATTTAATGGCTCCACTCAGCCTTTTCCACTATTAAATTAATTTACATTTGTGTTCTTTTGATGTTATTACCTGTAACACAAGTAGCATGACACACTATGTGTTCACTGTTGTGGGCCCCTCAGGCAACCTGTCCACTCACTCATATTGTTCCCTGTCCATCAATAAATCCAACAAGGTAATTATCTATAGAATTTTGTGGGACCCAGATGGGATCCAGTGCATTTTAGGATTGCTGTTCTTTCAAATCAGGGATTTAGGTGGAAAACATGAAGGGAAGGCCTTATACAATTGTACAATGATAGTAAGTAGCATGAACAGCTTCTGACCCTGATTACACTTTCCTCTGGCATGCAAAAGCTCCTGTCCCTTACCAACTGGTCTACCTAGTTCTGTTGCCGATGATATTTTTATTAACATAATTGCTTTATCTTTCCTGAAACTTTCCAAGCAGCCCTCAATTATTATTCAATAATAACATGCAGTGGTCAGTTCAACAGGTTAATTATAAGATGCAATGCCATAAAAAGTATTTCATTTTATCACTTCTACATTTGTTGCCTTTTCCTTTCACTCAATGCCCTCTGTGTCTTACTGTAGAACACAGTAGTGAGGACTACTCACTGCTTTTCTCTCTACCACTCATTATTATATATGTCATCTCCTATTCTTTTTGCTTCACACTAAATAATCTTTTCAATTTCTTTTCATATGAATACTCCCTATCCAACTAATATGTATTTTCTGCCCTTTTTCAGACCTTTCTTCTTCTACTGTATCATTCTGAAATGTGACTGAAACCCGGCAGAGTATTCAACATGACTATGAAACCCCCATTTATAGAATGACATTATAATAATTCCTGTATTAGTCTCCATCCCTTTCTTAATATAGCCTAACATCTGAGAACCTTATCAAAAAGTGAAATGTGAAGCAATTAAATCTACAATATGTAAATCTGAACCTGACAGGCCTATAAGAAAGATATCCTTTATGTATAAAAAATAAAACTCACTCTGAATTAAGGGAACAAACAAAAGATGGTGCATGGGGAGTGTTAAAGAGGATTAATAACAAGAAATGGCTGTAAGACCTTCATCACAAAATCCATGAGCTAAATTCTGCTCCCCATTACAACCTCAATGGATACTATGAACATTAGTAACCTGCAATTATGTTGTATAAAGGCTGCTGAGTCGCATTGTAATTAACATCCTTTAGGGTGACCACAGTAATTTTAAATGTTATCGTTGAATATACGAATGAAAGTGGAAGGTGTTGAATATTCTATAGCAAAGTTGAAGTGGATGTCAGTTTTATATATATCTCTTTTTCATATCACATTGTGATAAGCAGGCACCCACAGAAGAATTTCTGCCTCGCGGAAGTGCAGCGAACCACAACTTGAAAATTGTCCAAATTTTTTTCCAGTGTTGTCCAGATTTATTAAATAATACCAGCTATAGATTTTGAAATTAGGATGGCAGTGATAAATACTGTTACAATTACGGAAGTAACTCCTGCTTGCACTATTGAAATGGGACACATCTTCCCTAAGGAAAGCCTGAAGGCTGATGTAAAACCACATCTGGTGCTGTCTGTTGGCAGGGGCTACCAGAAGAGTCATTGGAGTGGATTTAGAGAAGAGGGATCGAAGTCTACCTATACTACCTTTCCTCTCTACAAGGATTCGTGATTCTGGACAAAATTTCTGCTGATGATTTGGAGACAGCAGTTTCCCTTTGCGCTTGTCAAATATTTAAAGCAAAACTTATGAAAGCATGTCGTGAGAGCAAGGCGTGCATCACTGGTGAGTTACATGGTTGCAGTTCCAAATTCTGGCTAATGGTTTCAGTGGCTGAAAATAAGAAAAGCAACTAATAATTTCTGTAAATGAGAAATTTTAGTACAAGTGTGAGGTTTAGCTAATCCTTTGTACTTCATCCAGTAACATTTATAGTCCCAGATATCCGTGAATATCTGACTTTTGGTGCTGGCATTAAGAATGTTTAGAGAGGCAGAGAAGATTGTTTGAACTTATATAAGGCTTTTCCAGTCATATGAGCTCTGTAGTTTTCTTACAAGGACACCAGAAATATGAAAGAATCTCATAAAAGAAAACAATATACATGTCTAATAGACTAATGTTGCCTAAAACACAAAAATCTTCACAATTTTCCCTACAGTAATCTGAGCAGCTGCAGATTAATTTTCACTTTTTTTTTTTTTTTTTTTTTTTAATGTTGTTGATCTTTTTGTTTCTCTTCTGCTTATCTGTGCTCTTCTCTTCTTTTCTCTCATGAGAGCTTTTGTCTGTAGATCTGTGATGTGTGTTTGGTCATCTTTGGAGGCCATTGCTGTGCTGTGGTGAATAACCTACTCCTCAGCTCAGTGTTCCGCAGTACTGAGGGTTTCTGCTGCTCCATGAATGGCTTAAACCTCAGCTCTTACACCTCAGTGAAGTTTGTAAAGCCAGTTTGAGTGGTTCTACAAACGTTTCTTCACTTCTTGTTAGCTCTTGATTTCATCCGTTTACACATACATGAGAGAGAAAATAATTCCTTCAATCTAAAGCCATAGTAGGTGTCTCACTGCTTGATAGAGCAAAGCAGTGCTGCTCAACAAATAAAGAGGCGAATATTTTATCTAATGAAAACATGACAGTGAATTCTTCCTGCAGACAAAGTATATTTTTAAGGGATCCTTTTTAGGCATTGGACTTTGGCATTGGTACTGTCTAAAATTTCCAAACTTGTCAGAAGTTCCATAGGACTTATAAACTCTTCAGGCTGTGTCAAAATGGTCTCTTTCCTACAATTTTTCCAAATAATGAAAGCTACTTGGACAGCTACTAAAGATTTACCAGATGGAGAAGAAATAATCCTTTTTATCTGAAAATAGTCCTTAAACAGCTGCTCAGCTTAAATATGTTAGCAGGTCATTTGAAGCAGGATGTTTCATATGTAACTGTGGTGAAAGACTGGAGTTCTAGACTCTAGATAACTCTGCTTCTGCCTTTTCAGGTAATAGAAATAAATCTAATACATGCCATATCATTTGGTACCACAAAAAAAAAAAAAAAAAGAAAAAAGAATAAAAAGAAAAAAAGAGAATTCTTAAGTAAAAATCAAGGACGGTGCCTTACATATAGCTTTTGAGTAAAACTGCTGATGTTTTGGGTTGATAACTCTTTAAATTAATGATACATTTAAATAAATACCTAAATTGCAGTGGAATTCCAAGTTATATCTACATTAATAATACCAAATGAATTAGTCGTGATTAATGTTACAGAAAATATCAACTGAATTAATAATGATTGCCCCCTTATTGCAAAATGGGCAACATTTTATAATAAGTGGCAAATCATTCTTACTTCCTTTGGTATTTCTTGCAATAATTTTAATAATGATGAATTCTTTTGGTATTCAGGCATATATAATGCAATATACTATAGGAAGGCCATTGTAATTTAGTATAATTTTACTGAAAGCATTAATTTTTAAGCCTGCTACTCTATTTGGTGTCAGATCCAGGCTGAATTTAGGCATTTTGAAGTTTTTTTGTATAGCACAGTGTAGTTGTCGTGGGATGTCCCTCAGAGTTGTGGATACTGGTGCAAAAGTGGGTAGGTGAGCAAATCTCACGAGTGAGTGAGCCAACCTGTTCATGATAAATGACTTCTACCAAATCAAACTTCTGATTAAAAATCACCTTCTTATGGTACCTTTAAAGATATTAGTTTTTAAAAACATATTTATAAATTAAAAATTAATACTACTAATAATTTCAGTTTTAAGATCATATCTAATAAATGTTGACAGTCTTTTAATGTTAATTTTCATGTTAGGGAATTCTGTTTCCTGGGATCCCTTGTCTCCCCATTGAAAATCTCACTGCTATGAATTGATTTTTTGTGAATGTTTGGTCTGTGGTCTTGATCCTGTGGTGAGTAGGCAAAACACAAGGCCAGCAAAACAATGCTTGAGTGGACTTGAAGGAGAGGAAGACTTGGTAAACTTAAAGAATCTTTTATTTTTCATAACAGAAAGGAAAAGAAGAAAGTGTGAGCAAAACTAGAGGTGACTGTATGCTAGACATGCCCTAAGTCTGCATCTACGCACAAATGCATCCACAAACATTACGCTCTAGAGAAATTTTTCTTGTAGAGATGTTTGTGGTGCTTTTAGAAAGAAAGCAAGGAAACTATCAGATCAACATGTACGTAGAGCTGTCATGTAGGAAAAGTCAGGAATGTTTTCTTGGTGGATTGTTTATTTAGTTTTGAGGTTGTGGGCACCCAGCATGGGCAATGTCTGGAGCTGGGAACCTTTTCCTGGTCTAGAAGCACTGGTATGGTAAACGGCTCCAGCTTAACAAACAGCAAAGCAGAGATTTCCCTTCACATGCCACAAAAACTATCAGTTAAACATCTGGGTTATTTGTTTGCTTGCTTGCATTGCACTTCTTTTATTATTTTATTTATTTGTTTAAAAATGTAATTTATGTACTTTCAAATACTCGTAATTTCTGAGTTCATAAGAAAAAAGAGTTGTTGTCAGATAGTCACCCTCTGAGTACAGCTGAACATTGTCTTCGTGGTGATACATCCCAAATGGTATATCAGAGAAAATACCTCTTTCTTCGTGAGAAATGTCTTTATTGCAGTATCTTCTGACTTTGGACTTCTTTGGTTAATTAACCCTGATCCTATATGTGGTGGGTTGACCTTGGCTGGATGCCGGGTGCCCACCAAGTGACTCCATCACTCCCCAGCTGAACAGTGAAGGGAAAATAAGATGGAAAGGATTCATAGGTTGAGATAAGAGAGTTTACTAAAGGAAAAGTGAACGTTTGCATGTGCACAAAGAAAGAGAAAACAAATAAGTTTATTGTTTACTTCCCATTGGCAAACAATGGTACCCACTTCCTGGGAAGAAGAGTTTCAGCAGACATAGAAGTTGCTCTGGAAAGCAAACATTATCAGTAACAATGCCTCCCTCTTTCCTTCTTCATCAGCTTTTATATCTGAGCTGATGTCATACAGTAGAGAATATCCCTTTGGTTAATTTGGGTCTGCTGGCTGAGTTATATCCCCATCCTGTATCTTGCCCATTCCCAGCCCCTCGATGGGTGGAAATACTAGAGAGACAGTGCTGATTCTGTGACAGTTCTGCTCAGCAGTAGCCAAAACACTGATGTGTTACCAACACCTGTTCAGCTACCAGTGCACAGCTGTACACTGTGAGGGCTGCTGTGGGAAAATGAACTCCAGCTCAGCCAGACCCAATACACCTTTACAGTTTCTGTTTTGATCAAAGGCAGCTTAAAATAAATATCTTGAGCAACTCTGCAACTTCTTGCTGCTGGACAGCTTTTCTTCCATTTTGGCTTGCATAGATGGAAAATTGTATTAAGATCAGCATTCTTAGTGGGCAGATCTTAAATGTCCTATATGTCTCAGAAGGCCATATTGCTGGCTTTGGTTTCCTTCCATTTACTTTGGTCAGTGGGATGAAACCAGAGATAACCCCAACCCTTTTTCTACTGCTCAAGAGCCCCATCCAAACATCTGGGGTTCTTTTCTGGATGTAGGAATGGAATGCATTAGAGACAAAAGCTGAACCTAAAGTGCATCCCTCAAATTTAACAGCAGATGAGATGAAGCCTTTTGAGATTTTCTTAACCAGTAAACCTATAATTTCCTTAGAGGAATTTTGATCTCTGCTTTTCCCAAGAGATAAATTGCCTACAAACCCTGTCATAACATCTTTGACTTGAAGGCTTAATGGGTTTTGCAGGTAAGTCAATAGTTTGTTCTTAAAATTCTTAAGAAGCAAAAGGAAGGGGATGGGAGGAAAGGCAACTGAAATGGATGCAAGGCAACACAAGGGAAATAAAGGCAATTCAAACCATCCTTTTTTTTTTTTTTTTTTTTTTTTGACACTGAGACTGTAATCAGGTTTGCATTCATTGTGAGAATTTTTATTACTGGGATTCAAGAAATGACCCTTCAGAAAATTCTCTTTTCCTCCCTAAAAATTTCTGTTAAACTATGAAAGATATGCATGACATCATGGTACTACCAAATTCAGTCACTACATACAGATTTCCTAACAACAGTATAACAGATATAAATGCTCCCGAATTATGTGCTACCTATACGAAGGTGATAAAATGAAAATATTCCTTTATTGTTTAAGCTTTTGTTTTTTCATCCACAAGGCTAAAAATCAGAGGTAAGTACAAATCAACAGCCGGGTGTATAACTTTTTATGCATGTTTTATGCATACAATAGTAATCACTTAACATGAATAAAAATTACATTAGTTCTTATACAAATGACATTTCCTAAAGACAGACTATTTTTAAACAGATACCTAAATAAAAATGTGTGCAGCTGCAAGCTTAAAAGGCCACTGGAAGTTACCAGCTTGGAAAGCATCACCTACAAACAGACTGTTTAAAACAGGACTGCATTTAACACCTGCAAGGTATTTACATTTTCTCTGTTTTACTTGTTTTCTAGCAGTTGCATGTAGCTTTTTTTCTCTAATTGGCTATTTCCATATTATATATAGACCATCACTAAATACTCATACGTATTTATTTAGGTTGATTTAGTCTAGCAGAAAAAGTCAATCAAACCAATTATTTGATATCTGAAATAAAAAATTTCTGTTAAAAAAAATCTAGGAGATGATGAGATACAGACAAACACAAGTTTGGCTGACATTTTTAAATGAGGTCAAACTGTTTCATTCTTATAAGCAAGGTATTTCTAGCTTTCCCTGACACTGGTGTAGTTTAACCACCTGCCATAATGATATTTGCTTGTCTGGTTTTTATTGGAATAAAATAGAGATATTTGTGTAAAATACATTTAACCCATTTGATATTTTTACTTTAAGATTAAAGAAATTACTCAGGCTACTACATAACTATTTTAAGGAACATTTCCTTGCTTTCTTTATCAAAACACAATAGCAAGATAAAACATAAGACCCATTAATTGTATGATCATGTTCTGCCTTAATAGATATTGTGGCTCTTTTCAAGAATTTTCAGAGGTTAATTTTTTAAAAAGATGAGAACTCAATATTTCTCAGACCAAGAGGGCTAGTTAATTGATAATATTTAAACTAGTATTGCATCTGTTTCTTTAAAATATAGGCTAAGAAATTTTAAACTTTCTTTCATTTGCCACAAAATTCCAATAAGTTTTAAAATACCGATGTTTTGTCTGAAGTTGTTTAGTACTTATTTTGATATATTTTTTTCTGCCTAGATTACTACATTTAATATGAGAAGGGTTTTGTCTGCTTTTATGTTTTTAAGTTGAACTTTACAGAAAATTTTTTTTTTCCACTCTAACTTTTTAGTATCCAACTGAAGGCTAAAAAGTGAGGATTTGTTCCTCTGCATAACTTGAGCAAAAATATGTCCTGCTTCAATGGAACATAGGTGATCTGACAGGGCTGCAGAATAATTTAGTATGCAGATTTTAGAAAGGAAATTCTTAAAGGGAATATACCCAGAAACTCTGAAAATGTTGATAAAAGGTTCTTCACTCTAAACCACAGGTGACATTTGAGGGCAAAACCTTTTGCATTTTGATCTGCCAAGGTCAGGAAATACAGACTCACTTCCCCATATTTCTCCCGTATCTGGAAGGAGAGTCTAAGAAATGAAAAATGCTCTTGTAGATATATCCTTTTCTATTCAATCTTATTGCAATTATTATGGCAGAAAGAATCTTTACTAATAATTAACTTTGTCTGGATCTGTGAAACCAACTAGTAATATCTTGCTATTGTTCTCTAGTCTGAAAAACCTTTTCATCTGTATGCTTTTATATTTATTGTCCAACAGTGATTGGGGCCATTCATTAAGAGAAGTATCTCTATTACTTTGACAAAAAGGTGATAACCTTGCCTTATTCTGGCCCAGGTATTTATTAATGACTCCCAGATACCATTTTCCAGTACTGTGCACCGCAGTATTTTAATATGATGTAACAAATTGGATAATAAAAGTGTCCTCGAACCACTCTTACAACTCCCAGTGATAGTGATGACAATGCTCACAGTGCTCTGTTAGATTGTTTTTGATGACTGCTCCAGACAGTGTGCTTTGTCTGGAGGCACTTTTGTAGTTGTTTCATGACCTCTGGACTTTGCTTCAGCCAAGCTGTGTTTCTTGCTGGAGGGCATGCATTGCCACACAGCCCCCTAAAGCTTTCTGATACCTGTCCTGCACAGGATTTGTCTGCAGGAGATTCATCCCTGACTTCATAGATCCTTATGTGGGTGACCCAGTTTGGCACAGCCTAGTGACATCCCGGTTCCAAACTTAGGCGATATCATCGGCAGCAGCCCGAGTCCAAGGGAGGTTAAATGAGAAATTAGGAGATGCTTCAGATGCTTCAGTTAAAGGCCTAAAAGGTTGTCATAAAGTGGACAGTGGTCCTTTGCAGAGTGTTGGTTATCTAGCCTGGCTAAAGGACTGTGAGTGCTCCCCATCCCCATTGGAGCCAACACCAGCTGTGTTTTTCCTATTGCCTTACTCATAAAAAGCAAGGCCCTGTTATTTTGCCCTTTTTAAAATTATGTAAGTTCTCTTGTCAACTACCACTAGTTCCTAGGATCCACTCCAGCTTCAAACACCAAAACATATTGTCTCAATGTGTTTTTCACATTGGTCCTAGATGTCTAAGCTACAATTACATTCACTGCAATTATGTAGTTTGACTTAGCTATCCACACATATACATCCAGTGACATCATGTTTTCCTTGCACAGCCTGTCTGTGAGTAGAAATAGACTTTTTCCAATTTGACAGATAGTTCTAAAATGCTGTTTAACTGATGTCTCTTGGACATCAGTTGCATTTTAAGAATAGGTGTGGGTTTTCATCTGTATTTTTAAAAATTTTGTTTCTATATTAATAAGAAAGCCTCAGTATGAGGAAAAGATATGTCTTTGCTGAATATTTTGTCTACCTTAAGGTAAATGCAAAATCTTAAACTATATTTCTTATTCATCTGATACACTCATAGTGCAGAAATGAAAAAGAGCACATGTAAGAGCACAAATAGAGTTCTTTATTAAAAGAAGTAGTCACTGAACCCCTCTAGGCAAAATTTTGAGAATTAAAACACTTAGATAATTTTAAACACCTGTGAACTAGGTAGAAGCAATGATGTCAAATCTCTCCCTATTCTGACAAAAATACTGTCTTTTGAGAGCCCGTTGGCGTCAATGGAGATGATCAGAATCACATGAGCTCTAGTGCGAAAAACAACCTCAAGACATTTATTTTCTGTCCCAATGGTATACTTTCATATGAACTCTGTCTCCCTTATATTTATTCATCTCTTTGGGCCACTGAAATTGAATATTGAATACCCAAGTCAGGTCTCTTTGTGCACCAGGAAGGTCAGACAACTTGATTACACCAGCTATAATCAAAGAGTATTCATTTTTTTCATATCTGCTCACCATTTCTGCAAGAACTGAACTTTGCCAGAAACAGCAGGATGGATGAACAAATCTTTGGAAAAGAGTAATCTAGCACTGGATATATGCAGCATTTGAGGGGAAAAAAATTCTCTACTAAAAAAACCCCACAAACCTTAAAAGATTAAAGTGTGTGTGGATATGTTTATTAACTCTAAAATAAATGAATTTTTACCCTGTGCAGAAACAAAGTGAGAAAGCTAGTGCAGAGGCAGGTCATCATGTGTGAAAAAAAGTTAAAGCTCATACCAAGCAAAGCTGAGCTTTCTTGTCGGTTTTCATTCAGCTGCACTCATCTATAAAAGAGCTATTAAAAACATCCATTAGCTGTTAATTTAGAATACTTCAGACAGTGATCCCTAAACCTTCATTGATATCTTTCCAACAACCTCCTAATCTTTGAAAATTGTTGGCAAGAGCTTCACTGAATCAGCCAATCATCAATCCTGGCTTTCATTATTTGAGTTAACACAGATGCACGACCTGCAAACACTTAGAAGAAATACAGATCTTCCTTTTTCTTAAAAGGCACACTTGCAAGCAGAGTTTGATTTCATGAATGGAATTGCTTCTCTTATCTACGTCATCTCAAATTAATGTCAGAAAACCAGCCCATAATGGCAGTAAAACCAGAAACCATCTATGTACAGTTTAGGAAAATAAAGCCAGGAACTATTCTTAAAACACCACTAAAATCTATAATTTGCCTCTACTCTAGATATTGCTACTCAAAAAAGCAAGCAAAAAACCAAACAAAAAATAAAAGCAAAGCAAAAAAACTACTTTGATGAAATAAGTAAAATTTTTATATATTGTGGTTTTTTCGTTGTCATTTCCTAGACAGACAAACATCTTTCCATTGATTCAACTGGGAATACAGAAACTGGATTTAAAATATGTTATCTATTGACAGGTGAATAATATTTCAAATATTTTTGGGGATCTACTGAATTTAGGCACAAACACTGTCTTTGTTCAATCTGGGGCATATGTTTTATGTTAATAACTGGTAATACATGAGCATTCCAATTCCTGCATCGATCTGAGCATTTATTAGTTTAAAATGTTTCCTTAGACCCTAAAAGTTATGTCTTATTTAAAATGGCATGTTTTTCTTCATAAATTCTAGCTACCTGCAAAGACAATTTTAGCAAAAAATCCCATCTGGTGGAGGATAATTTGCTAGTTTCCTCAAGAGTCTGTCTTCTCTCATTTGAGACAATTCTTTTTGATACAACTTTCCTACGGGTATTGAAGGTACTAAAGTGGTTGTCTTTGTGACTAGTACTGCTGCCTTTTGCTTCAGCAAACAGCCCTCAATATGCTGTCAATTTGATTAGTTTGGAAAGATCTTAGAACTCCTGAATACAGACAAGTATGGAAAAAGCAGAAAAAGTAGACTTCTCTTGCTAATTCAAAATATTAAACTTGGAAGAAAAAAAAAATATTTAGAACAGCATTTAAAAAGATGTGGAAAACTATGAATGCAGAGACAGAATTCTAATGAACAGATGAGGAATCTTTCTAAGAGATTCAGCCGTGACTTAGATGTTAAGATGAAAGTTCAAAGAGGCTTTTTTTGCTTTGAAAAATTATGTACACACATGTGGATTTTCATCTTTCACATTACAATGTAGGAACACCGTATCTTGCAGCTGAGAGACTTTTTGAAAAATAACAAAACTTGGAATGGTTTTTTAAGCTCAGCCACTTTGGAAAGACAGAAGCACAAATAAACATTCGTATTTGAAAATAATTTTGGACTTCAGTCAGCATGGACTTTTTTCATTGCGTCACAAACTAAGCACAGTTGTTGGTGTCCTCCAAGTTAAATTTTCAGAGGCAAGTGCAAGAAATTCATGTAGAGCTATAAATATTAATCTGAATTACACACCAAGGATGTCCGCTAACACAGACTCAACAAACTAATGTGAATTTATTTCCTTTTCTTGCAGTCAACTGTACTAATATAATTACTTATGTTCTAAGTAAGAAGATATGCAATAATTTTAAATAATCCACATATAATCTCCCTACTTTTCACTACCAAGTAAGCATTAAAAAATGTTGCATCTTGAGTGAGATAAAATGGAATATTTTTGCTCTTTCAAAATTTACCTCTTTTTTTTCTTTCTTTTTCTTCTTTTAGAATAGCAGTTTCAAACATAAAGAACAGACACACATCATTAAGATTCAAACACACAGGAATATGTTGGAGTTGTGTTCAGGGCATTCTTTTTATGGCATTCACTGTATTCCCCAGCCTTAAAATTAAAGTTTTCTCAGAGATAGCTGCAGATTAATTTACCAAACAGCCATTAAAATGCAACATGAGCCCCTGTTCCTATTTACAAATACTCTTGCTCTGAATAAGTAAAGGGTATTATTTTTCTTAAATCCTATGGATATGGGGTACCAAGTTTGTTGATTTTCCCTAGAAATCTGCCCACGGAAGATGTTGCAAACAAACTCATTCTTAGACAGAGGTCTAGAGGAAAATCCATGTCAGGAGCAGCTGAGGTCACTTGGTCTGTGCAGCCTGGAGGAGACCTCCTTGCAGTCTAGAGGTTCCTCATGAGGGGCAGTGCAGGGGCAGACACTGATCTCTTCTCCTTGGTGGCCAGTGACAGCGCCCAAGGGAACAGAATGAAACTGTGTCAGGGGAGACTTAGGTGAAGCACTAGGAAAAGGTTCTTCACCCAGAGGGTGGCTGGGCACTGGAACAGGCTCCCCAGGGCACAGCACCAAGCCTGACAGAGTCCAAGAAGCATTTGGACAATGCTCTCAGGCACAGGGTGTGACCCTTAGGATTGCCCTGTGCAGAGTCAGAAGTTAAACTTGATGATCCTTGTGGGTCTCTTTCGTCTCAGGATATTCCATGGTTCTATGGTTCTCATTACACGCTTTTAAGATAAATTGCAAGCCTTCAATTCATGAAGTCAGATAAAAAAGAAAGTAGTAATAGTTCAGTGAAACAAAAACCTCACCACTGAACATTGCAATGACACTGAATAGTAGCCATGAGGCAACATCTGAATATTGTCTGGGATTAAAGAAGGGATTAAAAAAAATAAAGTCTTTGAAATACAACTGGTGCAATACAAGACAATTTGGTATTTCTTGTATGCACATAATTACCTAATACTTTGGATTTTCTTCTTAGCATACCTTCTTCTTCTTCATAGCATACATTGCATCAGGAAGCTAAAAATGACACTGGACACCTTCAAAAGATCATGAAATCTATGGCCTTTAATATCAGATAAAAAATAATATGAAAATCACAATATAGGTGCAGGACGTAATTGTTTGAAATTCAAATTTATTACTAACATATATTTTATGCTCAGTTGTGTGCCTGATTTGTGGGTGCAGTTACTGTGACGCTGATGATAACACCTTTTTCATGGAGTCATATTTTGTGTCTAATACTTCGTAAGATTTGGAAACAGCTCGTGATCTCCCATGAGATATGAATTCATGACAAACTAATATAAATTTGACAGTGTCACACTTAGTTTCAGTTAAATTCTAATGTGTGTCTAATTGAAAAATCAGATCCAATGTGCATTTTTTTATGTATCTCATATGTATAAAAATGCATAAATACATTCATGTATATTAATCAAGACTTTTATTTAAAGTTGACTCAATAATAAAGAAATGCAATAATATCTTATTATTTATTTCCTTAACTGGAATGGAGAAAGTTCTAACTTAGGAAAGCAAAGAGTTTGTTGTCTCATTTTTTCTTCACAGTATGTTATGCCAGGTGAAAACATTTTCTACATAAATTTGTTTTCTCCAGGATAAATGGTACTCCGAGGATATAAAATCTCTTGGGTCTCAGCTTCAGATGGCACAATCCTCATGAAATCAAAAGAACCACAGCAAATCATGTCTGTAAAGGATCTGGCTCAATTGTACCTGAAGATAAAAAGGAAGAAGTGTTTTAAAATATTACACAGCCATTCACAGCTACATACAGGAATTGCAAAACAGTTGCTCCAGGTCTTATTAAAATGAAATTAAACACTTAATGCTGCAGACATCTTTCTGACAGATCACCTCTCCAGGCCTTGACAGCTCCCACATGCCCAGTGAAACTCCTTGATGAAATATAGAGACCCTGTCGTTCATGGGCTGCAGTTCCAGTGTGACAGAACAGCATGGACTGACACATGCTATGGAATTTAACTTCTAATGATTGCTTTATCAGTATCAGTACTTACTGAACTTTTATATTTGCTTTCTAAACCGTACAATATTATCTCCTTCTACCTCTACCTGCTTCTTTGTTTCTTTCATTTTCTCATCCAAATTGCCAGTTACTCCATAACTGCCACAACCTATTAATTGACATCAACCTCGGCTGATCCCTGATGTTTGTCATCCTAAAAATGCTCAGATCATAATTGCCCTAAGTTTAATAAGGGATACCAAGGTGGAGAGAGGCAAGGAGAGGCTACATTAATTTTCTTGGAGTGACAGAGGTAAAAAACACTTTATCCTCAGTTGAAGACATGACCTGAATCTCTACAGAGCATTACATTATTTTATGACCTACTCTTAAAGCCAATACCAGTTTAGTTCAGGATCCACTTGTATCCCCCTCTAACATGTGAAAAAGTGATTAAAAATTAATTATAAAACCCAGTGTGAACAGTACTTGAGATAAACACAAACAATAAAGAAAATCAAATAGAGAGAGAGATGAACAGGAGAAAATAAACTTATTAAGTAGAGGAAAAAAAATGGAGAATTATGTTCTTTGGCTCAGCTGAGGGAAGCACACAAAAAATCATCTATATTAACAGACAAGTTAAACTTGTGACTTCAATGGAGCCTTAGTTTGGGTTTCACTCCAACACCATCCTGAACAGAGAGAAGCCTTACATTGTCAGGTTTTCCACAAAGCACAGCTGTCCATAAGGCAAACACAGTCTGGGCTGACCTCTGCCTCCAGAACAAAGTTGCTCTGGTGTATTTCAGTACAGTAGGCAGTGAGTGAGACCTGGGGCATGCTTCAGGACTGGAGCCAAGAGGTCTCAGGTGATGAAGGAAGGACTAAAGCATCTGTATTACCAGAGTTTATGTGAAACCAGAGAGAAAGAATATCTTTACATTAGGAACCTGCTGACAACATAGAGGGGTCTGTTGTGTCCTTTCGCACAGCAGTATAGGGCTGTAAATTGCTAATGGTGGTCACTCTTGAAAGTCAAACAAAGTTCAGAAAAGAATCTCATGGAATTACACGCCTATCTTAAGAAAGGCAAGGTTCATCCAGTGTGGTTAAGCTTGTCTGACAAATGAATGTGTAATCAACTGCAGAAAATACAGATGATGTGGTGAAAGAGAGAAAATGAAAGATAGAGCTTCCTAAAAAAAACAAACCAAAACAAAACAAAAGCAGAAAGGATGGCAGTGTTCACCTCAAATGAGTTATATTTGATAAAAAGGAGAGACCAGCAATTAGAAAAAATCATCAACGTTATCGCATTCATTGTTTACAAGGTTGAACTTGCAAAGAAGCCTTGGGTCTCCAAACTTGAAAAGATACTAGGAGCTGGTTTGCATTGCCAAGGAGCTCAGCCTGCATTGTGTTAGGTTGTGGAAGAAGTGGGTGCTGTTGTTATCCTTCAGAGCTGGAAGGGAACCCGGTGGGAAGAAAGGGACAGTGAGGAAAAATAACACTTACGAAATCCACAGTGTGAAATCAGCTGGGATTTTTTCTTTCTGATGCATATCACAAAGGAAACCAGGACTTTTCTCCTAAGATGCAGTGAGTATGTTCAGAATTACCTGATTTCATGTTCCCAAAGTGGAACTCTTGAGGGACACCCACACCACTGGCCATGGCTGGTAATCAGAGAGCTTAGGACTGCTCAAGTGTGCTGATGCTGAGGGTCAGGAAATCAGTGCTCCCAAGCAAAAAGGACACCTAGGAAATTATTGAAGCACCAAATTAATACTTGTGGTAATGACTGGGTAGCAAAAGGGACTAATCCCTGCAAGGAAATAAAATGTTGACGAAAAAAGATATCAGCAAGAGATGAAAACAACTTGCAGGGATCAATGGACCCAAAATCCTGCAACTGCAAAGAAGTAAGATTTATACGGCAAAGTGGAATTGCAAATGTACTACGTTGTACACTTTATTTGTTGGCAAATAAATACTGGAAAGAGAAGCCCAGTCCAACTCAGCTCACAAGAATTTTTCCTCCATATATCTGACATAGTAAAAGCTGTGGTTTTGTTAGGAATCTAAAACGTCTCAAAAGCTTTTATTATCACTGGTGTACTAAGTTATAAATGCCGCTAAAAATGTTGAAAGAAGAGAACAAAAATGAAGACAAAAATTCCATTTTCATTTTTCTTGCTCTGCATCAGCTTTTAATTTATGATTAAACTATAAAAGATATGTAATTTTGCAAACTTCTATTCTTAACCTTATTTCATAGAAGAATTTAAGTGAGTAGATCACTTGCATCCTCTTGTTCCTCCAAGGACCATTCACTTTATTTCATGAAAAGAAGTTCCACAGATTGCCTTCTAGATTGTTAAAGCAGGATTTTTTTTGCTCTCTAATAGTTACATGATTTCTCTTATATTCTTCCCCATAGAGAGATATATTATTTTAAAAATACCTATTGCAATTTTCAAAATTATTTTCAGGAGCTTAGTGAAAGTACTGAAGTTAATTTAATCAGAAACTATCCTAGCAGTCTCTGCTGTCTGTTGTTGCATAGAATGAAGATGCAATTAATAATGAGCCTGACTCCAAGAGAATAGATATTCACCTAAGTTGGGAGGATAGAATCACACCTTCAGTGATTTAAATATATGTGCTGTAATGTCATAAGGACACTTGAGTAGGAAGATTGCTTCTGTTGGGATCACAGGTGTTTCTCTTGGAATAGTATTTTAAAATTGTGGCCCACCAGAAGAGACATCCTACAGACATTCCCAGTCTCTGCCTCAAGCCACAGAACAAAAGGATGCGTAGGATACATTATCTGTTGGTACCTCAGGTATTCGGAAAGGAAACAACTTCTTTGCTGACATATAGGAAAGGTTGACCCTCATCCCCCTTGTTTACTCACAGGCTCTTTCTCTAGGCTCTGGCTGGTTTTTTTTGTTTTTTTTTTTTTTTCCCTAAGATTTCCATCTTGGGTACCTCCTTCTTTGAAATTTGGAACTGCAATTCTGAAACTTGCAAAGTGGGCCTTGAAGGGGAATAGAACTAACCTCTACTCCCTCCACAGGTGGGTGGTCACTTGGCTGAGAATATTTGGTTCACTTAAAAGTTCATTAGAAGTGAAAGATTACCAGCTAAATAAACTTAATTTCCTCCTTATCTAGCATGATATGGCTTTACACAGATTCTAGAGCATTTGAAAAACTTCATTTAGGACTTGCACTAGAAATAATCACAGGCCTGGAAAAGGGTAAGGGAATGGTTGTGCAAAGTGGGAAAAAGTAGCTGGACAACCTTCCTAACTTCTGTAGCATTCAGTCTGTCAGGATGACTTCTTGGGGAAATGAGGCACTGGGAGGGATGGAGCCTCTTGTTTGGTACAGAGGTGTGCAAGGACTGCACACAGCTGATGTGGCAGCCCAGAAATGGGACACACACCCAGGGCTGATCATATTACAGGTTGGATGCTGTAATATACAATACTCTTTGAATAGATCAAGCAGATACACATTTTTTTTCTGCTGTATTTTTGTCTGCCACAACTACCAAAGGGCAGAGTTTGTAGCACTCTGACCCTGCAGAACACTACATTAAACTCTAAATCACAAAGGCAGACTCAAAACTAATTCTTTTGCATGCTGGCAAATGAGCAAAATATAGAGTAAATTACAACTACAGGAAGTAAGGATATTTTTGTATCATTCTGGAACAATTCATTGACAAATATAAAGGGAGACATATATTGCTCTTGTAACCATGTGTTAATGATGAAATACAACATCAAGAACTTTAATTTTACTGAAATTACAGTTGTCAAAATAATTGCATTAGTTAATTTAAAATTCTTCATTGGAGAATGGCCCAGCCTATATCTCTGTTGCTCAAAATGTTTTATTGTGTAATCACTGCGCTTTTTTGATGAGCAATTTCTTTTATGTTATGCTATATATATGTATGGCAAAACTGTGAGTGATCTTTGTTTTTATATAGTACTGTATTTTGCATATAAAATACATTATGCATATTCTCTCTCCCTGTCTCCAACTCCTACCTTCAGAAAGCAGAGGATGGAGATCCAGAGTTCCCTGGTGACTGAGATTGCTTTTGGTTTGTTCAAGCCTTCGAACTTCTTTGTTTCCCAAATTATCCACCTGTAAAATAACTGTAACAATCTCAACCATGCAGCTACTTCAGATTCCTGGACTTAGGACTGACACAGTGCATTAGGTACAACAGCCCCCACCTCCTCCCTTTGCTTCTGCTCCTTTCCTCTGTTATACTGGCAGCTTGGAGAATAAGCAGGAATTATTTCTTGCAGGGGAATAATCTGTCCTGGGCTGCTTAAATTAACTTTATGTAGAAAATGGCCATGCTACATCATAGCCAGGCCCATAATGTCTTGACAGAAAAGGATGATAAGTAATCCCTTTTCTCTGATGGCATCTTTCCCTTTCTCTGGATGCTGATCTGCTGTGTCTGCCTGCCTGCTTTATTCACACCAATACATTCACTTTCCTTAAGCTTCCTCAGAAAATACACTGACTTTTCCAAAATACACAATTTATTGGTTTGTGTGTCCAAAGATGATCTGGATGATGCTGGCAATGCTTTTGCATTCTAGTAAGCTTAAGGATGGTGAAAGCAAATACAGCAGAGGTAATGGCTAATCAGGTAATGTGGTTTTGCTGTTCCTCTGTAGAGGAACAGATCTGCAATTGGCTGGTTCAATACCAGAAGTCATTTGAGGATGAGAACATGGAGCTGACATAGCACGGTTCAGAAGAAAATCCATGGTTTAGAATAGTTTTTCTGGTGTAGTTTCTTCGTCTGATTAATGCAGCAGAGCATTGTTGCTCCGTTTGGCTGTGTGCTGCGGAATGGGGGGAGCAGAGAGTATAACTTACGATGGGAGGTGTAGGGAAAGTCAGGGAGACAGACACAAAAACAAAGGATAAAGTCCTGTCTGGGAAATCACACATCACCTGAAATTATGTGTTAAGTGGTGGACCTGATGGTGTTGTGATGCAAACTGTGATGCCATGTGGATATGCACTGACTTACATCTCCTGAAGATTTAATCCCCAGACTATCAAACTGTTCACGCTGGAATGCCAGTATTTAACTAACCTTGGAGAGCTACAAAACCTGCATTAACAAAACAGCCCACAGAAGGCTGGAAGGCAAAGTAGTACAGCAGTTCTCAGCAGCACACTATGATGTATGCAGTCTGAGTGTGATGGAAACAGTTAATTGATAAATAAAGCTACTAAATATTGTCTGTGCATTTAGACAGCACATTGAACAGTTTCTCATTGTGCAGGGGGAATAGGTACACTTCCAACCACCCTGATTCACCCTTGGACATTTCATGACTATGTCTTATCGCTCAGCTGAGCATAAATTCATAGATTTTATGGTTAAGGGAGCTTGAGATGGGCTGCTATATTTTCAGCACTTAGTTCTGCCACTTCTTATTGGACCATCTGCTGTCACCTTAAAGAGACAAGTGTATATTATCAAGGTAAACATACAAATCATTCTAGCATTTGATATTAAAAAAAAAAAAAGAGAAACCTTTAAAAATATTGATCCAAATGTGTCACTAATGTTACAGAGATAAGTCCTTAAAAAAGAAAACATAAATATTGTCTGTGCAGATTCAAACAGGATATTTTCATCACACCATAAAAATGTTTGCTGTCTACAGAGCTTTACAATGAAAATGCAAGATTCATTCTAGTTCCAGTAGAATAATTTTAAAAGGAAGGAAAAGAGAGAAAATGAAAAAAAATCACAATTATTTTAGAATTGCATGGTATTATCCAACACTGTGATTAAAAGTCAATCATTCAGGAACTGAGTCCATCTGAAAACAGATGAAGACACTCTAACATTCATCTACATGTGCACAAAAGAGATTTATATACATAAATATATGTGCACACTTATAGGCAGGCTTAATACATGACAGTTTCAGGTCCTAGAAAGAGAGATGCACTCGACATTCATTGTTAGGGGAAGGATCATTGAACTTTGAAGCAAAACTAAATCTTATCGTGGTTTATATCATGACATAAGACTCTGCTAATACTATGAAACAATAATTATTGTCTATAAGACCTATGGCATGAATAAATCTGCTGACACACTCCCTTCTTAGTTTCCATCATTAGCACCTCGATCTGTTACACACACACACATATATATGCACAAACATATATGTTTATCTGCAAGTGTTGTGGTGTTGTGGTTTTTCCCCCTTAGGAAAATACACTTCACTGTAAGATGGGTATACTGAGTCTGCTTCTTTCAGAGATGCCTATTTTAATGGATATCTAATATATGTGATTGGCAGATGACAGAACTGGTGGAAAAATAATTGTAAATAATAAAAAATACAATAAATAAAGGTTAAAAAATGTTAAAAGTGTCTATTTGTACATAGCATGCTGTACTTTAACAAATGTATTTGAAATTAATTCCCTTTTATTGTCTAGATAAAGACCATTGTGATCAGTACTGATTAAAATGAAAACACTTATAAATAAAATACACTAAATTTTCTCAAATTAATTTCCCCACCTCCTAAACATTTAAAAAACAATCCACAAAAGAGATTGAGCATCTTGTTTCTTTTGAGGCAGTGTGATCATACATATTTTTATTCATATCTGATACTACAAAAGCTATGGAAAGATTCTATTGTTAGTATGTACCATATTATTGGTATTAACACACTCTAAATATGTGGAAATCTCATTCCAGCAGGGTTTTCTGTTTAATTTGTTCCCCTGTGATAATTACAGTTTTTGTCTGAGATGAGAGTCTTTTTTGTTAAGCTCCAGTGCTTCTGTGCAGTCCAACTGTTATGCTGAGAAGTAAATGAAAAAGCCTTTGCTCAAAAGCAATGGAAATAGGCCTCAGTATATTCATTTTCAGGTCTCAGCTCTGTGCAGAACAAAAAGACACAGTGTGATTTTGAAAGATGATGTCCTATCCTCGTGTCAGAAATTATGGGAATTTTCCATTGAAATACAGGAGTCTCTCCAAGCAGTTCATTTTACTTTATTGGTTTACTTGGCTCCCTTATTCATTATTTGTTTGTATTAGGAACAGTTGAAGCAACAAATAGATGTGTATATACATACACATGCATGCACACTCAGCTATATTTATATACAAGAATGTGTATAAATATGTATGATTTTCATTTTACCAAGGTAACATGAAGGAGGATGGTAGGTTCTAAGATCACCAACACTAACCAATAACCAAAGTGCTGGTTTCCTTAAGTATGATCCATTTCAGTGAGTGAAAAAAATGGCACAGAGCAACATTGTCACTTAGATGACATCTGTCATCTCATGCTGCTTCTAACACATAAACCAACATCAGATACACAAAAGTTACACTCTTCCCATTTTTATTTTTCATACAGGTACATGGATGGACACCAACACACTCAAAGAGTGATGGAATGGAGAAATATCCTTACTGGCCATGCAAATGGTGGGAAGGTAGGAAGAAAGACCCACAGTACATTGCAAGAAAGGCTGAGAATTCAAAATGACCTTGGCAGATTTCCAGAATAGTCTGGAAAAGAATACAGGGAGGGAGTATGAAATTCATGCAAGGCACTATTTAAAAGATAAATATTTAATAAATACAGGATAGAGTGTAGCTGATCGGATAGAAATTTTTCTTAGAAATTGGTAGCCATTGAATATAGGTCATCCCTACTGCAGGCTTGATGTGTTACGAGCATTCAATTTCTGAAGAAAAAATAAAATTTATTTTGTGGTACAAATGCAACAGAAAAACATACATAATATTTCAAACAAAATAATTATTTCTGTTTATTTCATGTTGTAAAAGCATTAATAAAAGTGCCTGAATATCACCCTTCAGAACTGACATATATCTTTTTGACAAGAACAATAAGAAGCCTGTGAAGACCTTTAAAAAGACTGGATGCATTTAGTTCATCTAATTATGATAAAGAAGGGAGTTATGGTATGTTTTTCTGAGAAGAACTGAAAAGCCTGTTACTCATATTTCTGCTCAGTCTGCAAAGAAGGTCTGTACTCAAAATTCAAAAAGAAAGATATTGCTTAGGGATCAGAATTTTTTAATAGGAAAGCTGTTTTGGTTCATGGGGAGACAGTTTGGTGGATACAGGGACTCATGGAAGGACATTGTCAACAAGAAGACTTGAACACCCTCCAGCCCCGTTTTCATGACATTTACATAGAACAGTCTTTTCCAATGTTTCATTTATTGCATTTGCTTCAAATGTCCATTAAGTGTCACTCACCTTATTCCTTTTTTAAAAACAAGGGGGAGGTTTCCTTCTCTTTCCCAAGACATTGATTTTATCTTGCTCTCTTGCTTTTCTTGCTTGTACATTTATTTGTCCCACTCTAAGACATCCAGTGTTTCTGTGTCTCTTCAGTCACAGTGCATCTCCTTCCCTTCTCTCTTAGCTCCTTTCTGTCTTCTCTCCCTTTAACTTTCTCCTTTCTTGTCCCATCCTGTCTTTAGGGCAGGAAAGCCCTAAAGCTGGAGATTCCCACAGGCAGTTAATCCTCTTCTGGGATTCCAGAGATAGAATGCAAGTGGTCAGACCTGCTGTGTGTCCCCAGTTCTTGGGTTCCAAGTTGGGCAAAGTGGAAGCAACCGCAGGATCTGCTGCTGAGGGAAACTAAATGAGGAGCTCATCAAGCTCCAGCTGTTGCTGTGGACAGCCTCTTTCTACCCCAGCATGCGGATGGCAGTTTAATCATGGATTACTTATTACTGGAGAACCTGGACTATCCTTATTTTCACTCCTGCTGGATTTCATCCCCTTTACTACCTCAGGGCAAAGAACTTAGTTTCAACCTTCAGACTCTCAGGAGTACTGCAAGGGAACAATATTTGCCTTTTAAGGAATTTTTTGAGAAAAACTGTATTTTCAGGGTTGAACAGGAAGATTTTTCTTCTCCTCTCTATCAATTCCTCCTGGTCTTGGCTCAGTCTAAAGTGTGTTTTTGCACAGCTCCTTTGATGGTCTCTTCCCCTGGGACAAAGCATGGGTCTTGCTGATTAGACTACAGGAAAGATCTGTCTTAGTCTAGTTGTTTCTTATGTTCCCATTTTGTAATTGATGTTGGTTGTGGATTATACACAAACTCACAGATATCACAAGCATGTTCACTCATCACACATCCTTTTGGGCAGGTACTTGACTGCAAACAACCAGTGTTTCCCCTGCAAGCAAATGAGATTGGACATTGTAGCCCTTCCTCTGATCTCTCCACTGAGACTCTGTGAGAATGCCCTGATTGCTCTGCTACTGCCCTCTCCCTTCTCACCAGGGCTTTCTCTTGCCAGGAGCTGCTTGAACTGGTCCCGAGGGGTTGCTCCTCTCTGGATGTGTCACCAACACGGTGCTCTCCTCACCACACCGTGTCAGCTCTCAGCTCAGTCACTTGGATGCTGCAAGCTGGGAACTCTGAAACCAAGACAATCAAAGACCACACGTGTCTGTGGTCTCTTGGCTGCTCCGAGTCGGTGTGATATGGTGCCCACCCACCAATTAGGAAGGAGCATTCAGGGAGCAAAGCTGCCCAATGATGGTGAAGGTTCGGTAGGTCCCTTACCAGCTGCTGCGGAAAATGTCATCTCCTCTGTGGGAGCTCCTCTCTCTGTGTTTGCTCTCCACATTGGTGCCAGGACCTTAGTCCCAAAAACCCACCAAAGAAACCAGCAAGACGTTTCCCAGTGCTGGCCCTGTCCTCAGGCTGTGTGCTGCAGGCAGGCTGAGGCAGCCCTGCAGGGTGGCAGGGCTGTCCCCTCAGACCTGCCAGCTGCCAGCACAGCCTGACAGGCAAATAAACAAACAGAAACCCCAAAGAAATAAGAGCAATTGAAGCAGCCCACACCAATAAAAGATTTCTGAAGGATTTTAGGAAATATGTTTGTCACTCAAAAAAAGAAAGGAAAATACTCATCCAGCAACCAAAACCAGGCATATCAGATTCAGCACATCACAGCACCAGCCCATTTTAAACAGACTGTGGTTACCTTGGTTATGTAGTGGGTACCCTTTGTGAAAACCAAATAAACAAACAACACACACACTCCACTAATGCAGGAGCTGCTCTCAGGCTGCATGTTGGCTCTGAGCCACATCTCCCGCAGTAAGGGGAGTGTGGAAATGCACAGCCTTGGCAGCAGCTTCCAGTGCCTCAGGCTCTCACAGTTTATTTTATTTTATTTATAGGATTTTCTATGGCACTCGTCACCCTCATATCTAAGCATCTTAGAGGTATTAGTAGACTTACCCTCACAACCCCTCTTTGAGATACAAAAGTTATTATCCCCAGTTTATAGATATAGAACTAATAGGTCACTAACTTGCTCAGTTTCAGAAGGAGAATCTAGCAGAATTAGGGACTGGAAAAGCCTCTGAGTTCTGTTCCTGAACTTTAACCACAGAAGTTTCCCTCCAGGGGCATTAATGAGACTGAAAAAATACAGGAAGCTGAATATCATCATGGATATATTTGACTCCAGATTTTTTTTTTTCTACAATGTTGGGTCTAGCAGCTGCTAAGAACATAGAAAAAAAAGGTAAAATTCTATTTGCATTTTTCTTCATCTCTGAGGTCTAAATAGAAGTATCAATACAGCACACCTTTTTCATTAGTGTTTATAATAAGAAAAACTGATATACTTTAGACTTGCTTGTAACCGAAGCCTAACAAGTTTTTGGCATGACACTAATCCTAAATTAGTTGCTTTATGTTTATTTTAATTTTTTTTCTTCTGTTTGTGGTTATTTTTCTAATTTGAGGACAATCTGGTGCTTCTCTGAAGCAGGATTCTTTTTGCATTCCATTTTTTCCTCAACTCCTCCCAGCTGATAACTTCAAGAATTAAACTGCCTGATGTGCAGCTATTTCGGTGTTCAAACTGGGCACTGCTATAAAGAGTTGTGCCTCTTGCTCTCCATCACTGCACAGAAAAGCAGCAGATACTTCTGTGTGTCAAGAAACCAGGAGGATCCCATGTCACTGCAAATGAACCATGAATTTCCAGAGTTCAAAGGACAACGAGAAAGACAGGATGAGTCATGTGACTCTTGTGTTGCACCCTGATAAATGGCAGGTCAAGGAGGGTTGTGTTTAATAGTATATTCCTCAATGAAATGTCACTTTTTCCTCAATGTGTCCTCTGTGTGAGCTAATTAAAATCATGTTTTACTGCAATGTCAGCACATGAAGTTGCTGACTTTCTTGTTGTCTTCTACATAGTACAAAATGAATGTTGTCATTTGATAAATTCAGGATCTTAAAGCTTCTGTCTGATGGGGTCTAATGTATGCTGCTCTATATATGTTTAATGCTTTCAAACTGCCTCTCTTCCTTTGTTCAAATCACAGCATTCATGACCTGTACATAATGTTCTCTCCTGCCATCCTTAAACCTCAGCCTCCTCAAAATTAACAAGATTTTTAAAAAATCTCAAGCAAATATTGGCATTGCTCCCCTTCCAGACTGTTTTAAATTAGTTTTTAAGCAATGTGTCCAAAAGCCATGCTGATATGCATCCAATGAGAATTGGCTGTACAGGTGCCATTTTCTTACATTTCTTACATATTTTCTTACATTTCTTACATATATTGATATCAGAGGGTGCTTGTAATGTTCATTTGGAAATAAATTCTACCACCTTACACCACATCTATAATAAGCAGTATTTAAAGGGTATGGTTATAGACAGTGTGGGATTAATTTCCCTAACCAGTAGCAATTGCAGGATTCTTCTTTGTAAAGCTCTTGGAGACTGCCATTTATGGTACATCTCACCTCAGGAACAGGAACATGAATGAAAAAAACAAACAACCTGCTGGTGCATTCACTTTTGCTTTTACTATTTCTATTCTTGTATCCTGTAAAATTTCTTTTACCAAAAAAACAAAGGCAGTATCTCTGCGTGTCAGTAAATGACAAAGAGCAAAGTTTCCAGCTTTGGCCTGATGTTATATCGCCTTGTGTTGTAATCCACACAGATGTCATAAATTTGTTTGAGACTCAGTTCTTCAGTCAGTATTGTCCACATATTAATTTATTGATAGGTGCTATAGCAGTGGGTGGTGGCAATTCAAGCCACTGCTCAGTTCAAGATGTACCTTCAGCCTCTTCCCCTCCCCCATCCTCATCCAGCTTGCTCCCCCAGTGCTGAGAGCCAGTGCAATGCTGACTTCTGGCTGAGATACAACACACAGATCTCAAAGAAATTCTCTCACCTCCTAAAGACCTTATCTGAAGCCCATTAAAGCTGATGAGCGCCTTTCCATTGACTTCAGAAGGCCTCAGATCTAGTCCCCCAGGGAAAAGATGTTAACACTCGTGCATCCTTAAACCAGCCAGGAGAACTTCTTGAAATCAATATCTCTCTATCAATATTGGTACCTAAAACCCCTAAAATACAACAAAGACACTTGTGAGTCCTGCCAGCTGCAGGAAAAAAAAAATAAAATAGAAAACAAGCCCTTGGGAGACACCATTACCTTAAATAAGCAGCTGAGTCTTAGCAGTGACCACAACAGCTACAAAATTATGTCCTAACCTTTCTGTGTTTGTACTCACTCAGCTTTGCTTTACTGTACTCCCAGCTCCACACTGAATGCACTAAATGACTCACATTACACACACTGCAACAAAGGCAGTTATACCCCAATCTTCATTAAGGTCTTAATGCAGCAAGGTACTTAAGCACATGCCTAACTTTAAGTACAAGGGAAGTCTAATTAACTTCAATGGGACTGCTTGCTTGCTTTAAGCCAGGCATGTGCTTAAGTACCTTGCTGAAACTGAGAGGAAGACTCCAGGTGCTACCATTTATACAAGTGTCATTAAACACAGAGTTAGTGTGCTTAGATACACAAACTTCCTAACCCCTAAAACCACGTCATTAAATTATAGCACTTACTAGGAAACAGCAAAGGTGAGCATGTTGATGAAGCATCACATACATCAATATACATACATAAGCATTAAAGTGATCAAAAATACAATACCCCGTGCACATTTTCAGCACTCCATCTGTGGTTTGTGCACATGTACCTGTTCCTTCAGATTTCAGGTTTCTATAGCCAGAGACTGCAGACCTCTGAAAAGGCTGTGAAGAAGACCCTGATCTGAAAATAATACCATCTATGACTTAGGTATAAAAGAACAAAGAACTGAAACTGGAAATTGTTAGTACCTCAGAGACAAAACAAAACCTCTTTAGATTCCTTAACAGTCCAATTCTGTACTTTCAAGCTGTTATTTTTCAGTCAATCTGAATTTCTTATATTTTTAGTGCCCGTTTAATTGTCATCAGACAGAAGTTAAGCCACTCACTTTGTGACTGCAGGCAAGTTGCTTGACCTTCTTTTTAGTCCTCTTATCTGGCTTTATAATCCAGCACAAATGGGAGCTCACTAAAATCTAGAAGCTGTTTGTGTGCTGAGCAGAACAAGTTGGCTAGCCTACTGGTTACTTCATTAACAGTTTTGTCAGGGTTAGAAAAAAATTTACTGGGAAAGGACAACCTCTCTGAGGCCAGGCAGGTTATAGTTCTGCCTATTCACCATGACTTTTTTTTGAGCTGTGTTTCTTCATTAGTGGTTGGACTCCATGAGCTTAAAGGTGTTTCAAACGTAAATAAGTCTATAATTTGTTAATTCTATGATTAAGAGCTGCAGCAGAAAGCAATGAACTGCATATTTGGAGCTGCACAGGAGTTCCTACTTAGAAACCTAGGATCTAACAACATTAGGTCTCCTTTCTGCATTCTCATGTGGCTCACAGCTCTCAGTGCAGCTCACAAGGGGACTGGCATCCTTTCCCTGTGAATATGTGGTTAAGAACCCAAAACTGTGCACAGATTGTGGATTATTCTTGGATATCTCTGTTTGTTAAATACAATTGTTAAATAAAGTTTGCCTCATGCTCGGGACAATATGGAGTGACTCCCTCAGACTGAACATGAAGGGTTTAGCCCACAGGAAATAGTGCACCTGAAGGAGATGAGGAAAATTTGGTCTTTAGGATGAGAGGAGAGAGGTAATAGACAAAGCTAATTGGTGTGGCTTTCATTTTATATATGACAGTTAAATACTATGGTGATGAGTATAGAACTGTTTTTTCTCCCTTCAATTGATTATCCGATTATTCTGCTGAGGTCAGTAGCAAGTGTCTCTGACCTCATTGTTTACTGAAGCAACTGTATTGCCACCAGCACTGGAGTGGAACATTGCTAACTGAATGGGTTAAAAAAACTGCTCATAAAAATGCTGAAATGCACTCAGTCTTTAGTAACCAAGACCATTACTGTATAAAAGGAGATACTGAAAAGAGCATTACACTGGACAATTGCTTCAAATAATCATTTGTTAAACATTCTTTTACCCACCTGTTATTCTACCTACTCAGAGTTGAACTGTTGGATGCTGTAAAAATCATCAAACACTTGAAATTAAGATTTATTTGAGGAAAAATTACTTGGAAAGCATTTCTAGAGGGTCTTTCACAGTGAAGAAAGCTATATATTTACAAGTTATGCAATTATTCAAACAGTATTTGAGTATTCTTTGAAAACTGTTAAAAGAGAAGAGGAGAAAAACCTGCTGTCTTAGTTCTTTTCAAACAGAAAAGTGCTTTGCTTGATTTTATAAGCAACATGCTGTTCTGTTGTCAGCCTTTCTGCATCTGTTATATCATGGGTCTTGACAACATCATAGGCCAATGTCCCTAGTGATTGAAGTAAAGTATTAAATTTTAGTATCCAGAACAAGGTGATATTTCAAAGGCCAGGCTGTTATTGAGCTTGCAGGTGATAAGTCTCAAATTCTGAAATTCTGCATTTTATAGAGAAGCACAACTGCTGACTTCAAAAAATAAGTTTATAAGAAATTGCCAAGCACAAATGAACAAAGTTCCCAGTGCTCTGGACCTGATTAGAGCCAGAGGGTTCCAGGGCAGAGTGCAAATTACTTTTCTTGAGCTTCTCTGTGGCTTCCTCACTTTACAGAATAAGAAACACCTGCTGGTAGTAGTGTTAGAGAAGATTACACTAAAATCAGGCCTCAGCCTTACTTGAGAGTGACAGAAGAAAATTCATGTAACTGAATTCTATTTTGCACCAGCAATAAAGCTGCAGTAACACAGCTGAAATAATTGTGTGATGCCATTGGAACGCAGGGTAGAGAAATAATATGAGATATTCCACCTGAAGTACATCTCTGGGGCACCCAACATAAGAACATCCAGGAGATGCTGGAGTGAGACCAAAGGAGAGCCACTAAGATGATCAGAGAGCTGGAGAACCTCTCCTACTCAGCCTGGAGAAAAGCAGACTCCAAAGAGACCTTACAGCATATTCCAGTGTCTAAAGGGGAATAGAAGAGAAGGAGGGAGGTGCTTTTTGAAGGTCATATAGTTATACAAAAAGTAATAGTTGTAAACTAAAAGAGAGAAGGTTTAGGTGAAAGGAAGAAATTCTTTACGGTGAGTGGTGAGGCACTGGCACAAGTTGCCCAGAGACACTGTGTCCCCCATCCCTGGCAGTGCTCAAGGACATTGAATGGAGCTCTGAACAACCTGGCCTTAGTGAAAGGTGTCCTTGCCCATGGCAGGGGCGTTGGAACTAGACCATCTTTAAGGTCCCTTCCAATCCAAATCATTGTATGAATCAGTGTTACTATGAAGTTCAATGATTTCCTGAGGAATGTTCTGCTTGAGCAGTAGATTACATGAGTGCAAACACCTCTTGATGTCATTAGTACAGAATTATCCAGTTTTCAGCCTGTAAACAGTGAAAGCAAACACATTAACCATTAACCTTAGGGATCATCAGGTTGCAGCTGTTGATCTTTCCTGCAGGGAATCACCAGTCTAAGAACTGTCATACCTATTTCTTTGGAATGGATTGACATTCTGTCTGAATGGTGAAGTCTGCATTTTTTTCTCCAAAAGTATGGAACTGGCTAATGCTGTCAGGAGAAATAATGTGAATTGCAAAAGGTGGATATGAAAGATAGGTGTTTGGGTAAACAGCCAACACAAAACACTGTAGTATTCACTTCAGCTGTGGAATAAACCAAACTCCTCTATTCTACAATAAGGATTTATGAAAAGAGAGTAGCTAAAATAAGCTTTCATACTTGATCCCCACAAAGGGTAACAGAGCCCTTGATTGACAGGAGAGTAAAACCACAAGTAAACACCATTTCCTTTCCTAAGCAAGATCCGTGACATTGGGATCATTCTGCTCCATGTCACCCACTATCAGAAGGACAGCAATTGCCTTCTCATGAACCATTTCATTCATTCCATCTTCCATCCAAAGGCTCCCATGAAAAATTCTGTTTCTGCAATGATGGAGGGGGCTGAAAAACACAAGAAAACATGGAAAGTCAAAAACAACTTGACAAATTAAACAAATTAAGGGGGTAAATAATTTAACAATTAATTTCTGCAGAACTGAGCTGAAGTCAGAAAAATATAGAGTAAAGCCAACATTTTTGTCTGCTCTTACTATAACTGATGAAACATTAACTATGATACATAACCATTGGTGATCATATTTCATGTCATAATCCATTAGGGGCTCACATAGTTCTCTGCTTTTTCATATAAAGTGTAGTACTTTAGGGGGAGGGAAGCTGGCAGACAGAGGCGGAAGAGGATTTGTCCTCACACTGTGTGCTGGAACAATAATGCTCTTTCTGCTGAACTAATGGCTCTTCATAGGGTTTAGGTCAAAGAGTTTAATGGAGCTTAGCTCTGGAAGTCTCCGTAACTTCTTAGATTCTAAAACTAAACTACTTTAGTGTTAAAATACAAATGATGATGGTCCTAATAAGGAGACACATTCCCAAGCAGACTTGAGAGTGAACTATATGATGAGAATGCTAAAACAGATGATATCTTTCTTCCAACTAATGCTGAAAAACGTCTGTTTCTTGCCACAGATGAATACACTGTTTTCTGCAGCTCTCCAAGGCAGAGGAGAAGGAGAGGATGTTTGCACTGAGAATATTTGCTACATTTTGTTTAGCCTCTGAGATCCAAACACACATATATATTTTTTAAAAAAATACTGAGTTCTCATATCTGCATATATTTCGCTTTTTTGGTTATCTGACAACATGTGGAGAGAATGCGAAGATCTCCCCACTACATTGTATTCCAAGATGCAGCATAAAATATCTTTCTTCTGTGTCAGCCACAAATGTGACTTCAAAAAACATAAGAGATCTCCATCAAGTTTCAATTTTTTTGTCTTCCCACTATTACCTTTCTCTACCTCTCTTAAAGTTTCTTCTCATAACATAGAACTGACATTACAAACAAATCTACTTGACTATCCAGATTTTTTTAATAAAATAAATCTTCTTCTGCCTGATTTTACTGCACACTGGAGTGTCCTTATATATGTCCTACAATTGCAATTGAGTACACCAACAATTCCCTATTAAATATATTTTGTTGTTTCCAAACAGAAATATCCTGAAATTTCTTTCAATAGAAAGATAAAATTTCTTTCATCTGAAATTAGGAAGGAACAAAGAAAACTTGTAATTCTCTTTCACAAAAATTGATTGATTTTTGGTGGGTTTTTTTTGTTGGTGGTTTGTTGGGGTTTTTCCTGGGTTGACAATTTCTGTTCTGACAGATCTGCGTAGTTTCCTTGGTCAATAGATAGAAAAATAGATATGAAGGATAAGGAAACCAGCTATCCTAACTTCAGAGAAGAGAAAGAAGTCTGTAACATGCCTTACCTATCATAAGCTGGAAGTTTTCGTTATAACATTTGTGCAGGAATGAAAATGAAAAAGATCTAGAAAATCTGAAAGCAAATATTTAATCCAAGAAGATCAAGGTATCCTTACATCATGCTGCTATAGAGACCTCTTGTGTCCTTCCTACACAGACTGGTAGATAAAACCAAACTAAAACAAAGTAAAACAAAGTCCAGAGCCATAAATATTGCTTTAGATGTGAGTCACAGCACTCCAATATATCTGTAATGTACCTAGCACACTTTGAGGTCTTTCAAAACAATAGCATCTTCAAAGAGAGACAGAGAGATTTTTTTCTTTACTCTAAAGGATTTTCTACTTTTCTTTACAGGTATATACTCAGCTTCAGGGGTATCTTGTGCCAGCTCTCATACATGGTCACCTAAGATCCTGCCAGCCCTTTTGTTTCAGGTAAAATTCTAGACAGCATTTGAAAATTGAGAATGTAAACAGGGAAAAGAAAGAGTCACATTTGCAGGCTCCATGTATAGGAAGCACTGAAGGCCTGTGAGGAAACAGGAGACTGATAGATGGGGTAATTATTAGCTGGAGCCCTTAATACCTAGATAGTTCTTGTATGCTAAATTGTGAGCACGGCACTCATATAAACTTCAAGTAATTTTGCAAGACTTCTTACACAGGAGTGAGAGAATTTCCATTTTTTATTTACGTGTGTTATACTCAGTTTCAGGGGTGTCTTGTGCCAGCTCTCATACACTGTCACCTAAGATCCTTCCAACCCTTTTGTGCCTCTTGAAAGCCCTCAAGCAGCAACAGGGGTTCTGGAGATTGTAACATCCTTGTGAACTGTTGTGGGTAGAGAAAGAGCCTGATTCTCTTTTTCTTTACAGGGGTATAATTTGGGAATGCCGTTATTCAGTTGCATCTTGAATGAAACTGTCTCATCAGCCTCATAAATCCAAGGAGAGAATTGGGTGCAAAAGGATAAAGAGAAGGAAACAGAGGAGGGAAGAGGGGCCAGCCCATCTTCCAGCTTCTGCTTTAACTCCTTTCTGCAGCCAGGAGCAGCTGATGTAGAATCTTCATTTTCTAAAAGAAAATTATCCACCAAATTGGATCTCAGCGTTCATTTAGTATACATAAAACCTAGAGTGAAGTTTATGCATGTAACCTTTAGAGTAAAAAAATATATCTCTCTGTCTCTCTTTGAAGATGCTATTGTTTTGAAAGACCTCAAAGTGTGCTAGGTATATTACAGATATATTAGTCTACTGTGACTCACATCTGAAGCAATATTTATGGCTTTAGATTTTATTTTGTTTTGGTTTTATCTACCAGTTTATGTAGGACACAAGAGGTCTCTATAGCAGCATGATGTAAGGATACCTTCATCTTCTTGAATTAAATATTTGCTTTCAGGCTTTACTGTAGTTGTCCACTATGGGGGGAATCTGAAGCCCAATTTTGTGTGTGATGAGAAAGCTGGGTAATTTTAGTTACACAATATAGGTAGGTTCTATTCCTCCTCCAATCTTTTGGTTGTAAGTCATTATCAATTCTGCTAGTGTAGCTAAATTAATAGAAACACTTTAAAATACTTAAATTTGTCATATTTTTGCTTTAGTTTGGGGTCTAGTTTAGTTTAGTTTGCTTTAGTTTGGTGTTTAGTTTAGTTTGTTGGGGATTTTTTTACTTCCTAGGGTAAAAATCTCCACATTGAAAGACATAAAAACCTCAACTATACAGAATTTTGTACTGAGGCATCATGGTTGAGATTTCTGAAGAAAGCAACCTTTTGTTGTATTGGAAATTACCGTAGTTCTTGCAAACAGGTGATAAAAGTGTCTATCTCAGTGGTTATCAGCTTGTTAATGTGTGTAATTACTCCTCCTCTATGGCCCCACAAAATCAGTAAGGACATTGCATTTTATTTGTATTTTTAAGGAGACACTTGAAGATGGGTTTTTTGTGTGTGTGTATGTGTTTAAATCCAGAATACAGACACAGCACTGGGATTTCCTTTCCTGAAAACCAGAATGATATAAAGAAGAAAATGTTTACTGATAGACAACAGGGAGAAAAACGAGAGGGAGTGAGAATAACAAAAAAATAAAAAAAAAATTCTAGAGGTTGGATGCTGGGAGAAAGTACTGAGCTATGTATAAAAGCTCCAGAATGTACAAGAAAAGATCAAGAAAATCCAGGCTACAGAAATCCACTAAAAAGTGAAAAAAATCAATTTAATTTATCACATTAAAAAAATGAAAAAAACCCAATGGCAGACCTAATAGAGATGTTTTGCAGTATAGTGAGAAAATTGAGACATTTTCAAGCAGCAAGGCTTGCAAGCCACCGTCTTGAAACACTTAGATCAGGTGGCACTCTCTGTTAGAAAAGTAAGCTCTGTAATGATATTGATTGCTTCCAAGGCCATATTAGAGATGAAAACAAGTCCCAGGAGGGAGGTTGTTGTCACCTTGACCTTGGGTCAGAGCTGGACCACTGACCCCTGACACCCAGGACTTCTGCACTGCATCGTGATATCTTTCATGCCTACAGACAAAGTCAGCAGGGGACATGTGTCGATGTGGCCCTTGCCAAATCAGAATTGACTGGCCTGTAGGAAGCTGGAGAGCAGCGGGAAATGTGGGTTAAAGTATGTCAATAATGTTTCACAAGAACAATTTCTCCCAAGAATTGTAGCTGTTGGAATGTTTTGACATTTATTCGGTAGAGAAATGTAGCATGTTTTGTGAAGCACTTCAAGAGAGCTGCTGCTAACTGCCGTGGTGTATTGATCTTCCTGTTAAATTGCATGGGCACACTTGGGAGATCATTGAGATTCAGGCAACAGGACAGAAAGGATCGGCTGCACCCGATGGTCACTAATGGTAATTGGTTTCGATCCTTGCACTTGAAGAAGCCGTGATTTACTTGGTTCACAGATGGATTGTAGACACTAAATATTTTGAAAAGAAAATATACTGTGATTTCTTTTTCTCATGTCATTTACAAATTATTGCCTCCACTTCAAATGTTTCATATGAAGTATAGAAATCCACATGGCTCACTATAAGAACATGCTAGGCAAAATTTCAAGGAATTCCCTCTTATCTGTAAAGCCTGTATTGGTGAAAAGCAAATGAACTTTCTGATCCTAATATAAACGAGTTAATTAAATAATTATAAAAAAAAAATTAGCAAGATCTTAAAAATCCATCAACACTCAAGCCTTCCTATCATCACAATACATCTTTTTTACACTACACACATTCTTCTCTCTATCCCATTTGGTGGTGTATCATCACAGTCTTAACATAATGAATGTTAAAAAGAAGTGTATTGAAGGCAACTACAAAAGTAGAACAATGTAGGCAGGTATGGCTAGCAATGTAATATTGAAGTAAATTGTATTGGAATGAAGAATTTGAGATGAAAATTGGATACTAATGTTACTATCAGAGTAAATTATTGCTAAGATACAGGAGCTGATACAAAAATTGGAGTATACTTCCAAAAATGAATGTGATGATAATGCTGCCAAAATTCATGCCACACATGATTTTCAAAGCAGATTTTAAAGGGCTTCTGTAGCTCTCTGCTTTATACAAGATACTTTGCTAAGTATATGTACATAATTACATGAAAGCAAAAATACTCAGTAAGTGACGGCTGCTTTAATACAAAGAAATTCATATATACTAACATTCTGGGAAGGAACCAGTGCTGTAATTCTTTTAATCTGTTTCAAGTACACGTGTCCTTTATGATACGTACTACATTCCTACGGGTTTTTAAAGGACAAAAGGGTTTTCAGTTTTTGTTCTGTGGGGTTTTTTTTCCCCTTCAATGGAGAGGTCAGCAGTTTCTACAAACAGCTGAGTTTCATGCATAAACTTGCATAAAATATCCATAAAATCTATATAGCACTTTGACAAATAGAAAATAGCACAATATAAAGTAACAACATATATTGTTTCTTTGTTAACTGAGATCAGAATTATGCTTATCTGGAGTCTTTTGGTTAAAATGACTGTGAATAGATCGCAAATTCAATTACAGCTAAATCATGCATTGTAGAATTTGTATAATTCAGAACTAAAATAGATAAAATAGAGAAAAATGAATGTCTGAATGCTACTCAAAGTTCAGTATAACAGCAATATGGCATTTTCAATTGCTGTATAAGTCTCAAATTTCTGAAATATTTACAAACCTTAGATAATGACAACCTCAGGAGAAAATCAGGAAAACAGACGGTATTCAGGAGATAGCCTGAGGCAACCAGTGATGAGGTCAGATCTATACAGTATGTGTGCTTTACATGAAAAACGCTCTACTAAAATGTCTTTGCGTTCTGTGTAGAGCTTTGGGATGTAGCAGGTATTCACTAGGGGAAGGCAAGGATTATTTACTAGGATCAGTAACATGGAATTCAATATTAAAACCGACAAAGGTTATCATCTATTACACATTAAATTCACCACAGTTGTTTGACAACTCTCATAGCAACAGATTCCACCCTTAACAATTCAAAGCAATCTTTCAGATTAAAGTTCATGTGATCACTTTAAAGAACTATTCATTGTTAATCAAGCAATATTGCTTCAGGCATCGTGTTTGTCTTTCACTTCAGGCTATTTGGTTGATTGCAGAAAATGCTGAGTTTCTCTGTGTGTGTGTGCAGAGCTTTGTGTCTGCTAGGTGGAAGTGACAGGTGAGGCAGTGGGGAGGGGGGGATATGGGAACTGATGGAATAGACTGCAAAAGCAATAGATAAAGTCCCAGTGGCTGAGTGTTTTGGTGGGTAGGATGGGAAGTATACTCTGCCTTAATAATTGCACAATTTAATTTTGCGGGACACTAACCAATGATGGTATCTTTAAAATATAAAATATCTATTTAAAACTCCTAATTCTATATATATATAAATAATACATACACATTCATATATGCTTCTAACATTGCCCAAATTATCTTGATCATGTAGAACTTTACATATTTTCTAGTCAGAGATGTCACTCAAAGAAAGGTACTTCTCAGAGGGGTTAAGAAAATTCAACTCCAACATTTCATGGAATAGAAACTCTATTTTTTTTCTTGCCACTTGTGAAGTATCTGCTCCAGGCATGTCTTACTCTTGATCTAACTATACTCCAAGGGTTGAACAGATGCAATATCCACAACAATAAGATTGTAGAGAGGAAAAACTAAAGATGGTGTGATGGTTACTTGCTCAGGCATCACTGTTGAGGTGTACTCAAATGACTTAACACCTGTGGCAGTGTTCAGCATCCTTGAAACATTTGTCCTTTTGGGGAAAGCTGTCATTCTACAATGCTGCCCTAACATCTAACCAGCTGTTGAGTCCAAGCTCAAGTGAGAGTTTGTTTGCTATCAGTCAGTGTAAGCAGCCCACCCTAGGTTCCTGTAGATAACAGGAGCAAGCACTGCCATCAGCACTGAAGGCAGTACAAGTGCCAGAATGGATCCTCTACTGATGTCTATGAAGAGTCCTGCTTGCAGGTCACTGCATGACCCTAAAGAGGAATGAAAGATAAATGAGTCGTAGTGCAGCCTTGTAAACACTGGAAGTGGATATCCCATCAAGATCTCTTCAAGAAACAAGGTGGAAACCATACAGGAATGTCGGAAGTAATTTGTATTCCTTGATTTAAGAAATTCAGCATTCAAAAAATTTCATTAACAATAATATTTTTTCATTAGAAAATGTCAGTTTCTTTGAAATTAAGCTGTGTGTAGGGAAAAAGTTGTTTGGAATAACATTCTGATTCAAAGGTTTTATAGATGAAGACTTTTAAGTGGTCAAATATCCCATTTTGACATTTTTAACAAAAAGTTCCAAGTTCGGCTCCAATTCAAAATAATGCTCCATTATGTGCTGAATAAGAACTGTTTATAAACAGCTAAGCCCTAAAAAGTGCTTTAAAAATTACTGGAATTACGTGTGGCATTTTACCCATCCGCGGTTTTTTCCTGCGTTTCATCAGTCTGCGTAAATTCCTCAATTCTGAGAGAAACCAGTCAATGGAAATTTGTATTGTTGGGTTAATATCTGTCCTACCTGGCTATCCTTACCATGATGGTTTCCAGTAGAAAAGATATCATTAGGAAAGCCTTTGTATTTTCTATTTTGGAAGATTACTCATGAAATCAACTTTTTCTTCTGTCCTTCTCAACATTTTTATGTAGTTTCTGAGATCTGAGAAAGCATGATCTTATTAGGTCCAATATCAAAAATGAACACTAAACAAAACTTTTCAAATCTTTTCAATATGCTTAAGATGTGCAAAATGTGTAACTGCCTCATAATCTTCCAGAGTGTTTACTCCTAGTGAAAGATATTCCTATAGTGTGAATTTTTAAAGCACAAGAAAATTAAACAATAACAATTCATTACTACTAAGACATAATGGTGTGTACTTATTTTACTCTTTCTTACTTTAGACCAGACAAAATAAACAAGGAAGCCACTGACCTTGCCTTCCAGAAGTGTTTTCTAATGGTTAAAATCATTCTAGAAGAATTAAGGTTAATTTTTTTTCTTTTCTCCTTTTTTTTTTTTTTTTTAAATAAGATGGTGTTTTATTTTAATGATGCTTTGAAATTCCTTTTTAGCCAAAAAGAAATCCCGTTAACTGTGGAAGAAAATTCAAATCCTGATGATAATATCCTTGACAAGTCTGTGCTTCTCTGGAGTAAATGAGATTTTACTATGTTTTCTTTCATTTTCTCTTTTCATATTTCAGAAGAATGAAAAATAGTTTCTAATGAATCACTGATCCTTCTTTTTTCCCCCTTGTTATATTATTACCCTTACTAAGAAACATTCCCATAAATGTATATCTTCTTTTTCATATTTTCCTAAGAAATAAAAAAAACCCATTTTACAATGATTTCTATGGTCATCTTTTCAGTCTGAATTACTGCTTGTTTTCACAATATGCAGATTAATTCATGACATTTGGATTTTATTCTTTAAACTTCTTTAAAGTGCATATATTTATTTCATATATGTGTATGTGTTCTAGCACAAACTATATTTAAAATAAACAAATACACATCAGTAAAGCTGAAAGTAGAAAGATGCTTTATATCAAAGAGCTCAGCAGGAGTGGCAACAATGCAGTAAATATTACAGAAGGATAGCAACAAAGAAGAAACTCATGGCTGTAGTTAACAAAAACATGCAGTTGTACACGCGTAAGGCGGATATCATAAATACCTTTCTTGTTCTTTTGGGAAATGCTGGTCATTTAACAGCTCAACTGGGCACAATGCTCACACCCTCCAAGCACTGAGTAAAAGCTTCCAAATGAGTGAGCAGTATTCTATCCTCTGCTAGAGCAGTGAAGCTTTTCTGGTCAATGTTTTTGGATTTAGCTGAAGAAAATGTTGCCAGTCAAGAAGTAATGAGATGTATCTATAATTAGAGATCTCAGAATCACAAAGTGAGGCTGTTTAAAGCTTAGAGGAACAAAAACAAAGATAGAGCAGGTAACTCCATGTGCAAAGATTTTCTACATTTGTAATTTTTTTTTCTTTGAAGACAGTGCAGAGGAAGTCTCAGTAATAGTTTATTAGAAATATCACCCTTACAGATTGTGTCTTCATGGATAATATGTCTATAATACTACAGAAGAGAAGGAGTCAAGAAAAAAACAAGGGTAAGAAGGACCTTCAAACAATCTTCTAATCTTCCAATTTAGCTGCAAGCACAGGGAGTACTCTCTAGTCTCTTAACTTAGTAGCATGGATAAGATGTTGTTGTTTTACAGGCAATGATGAAGGACATACTCTCATTTGACCATTGTCAGGCTTGTGGTAACAACAAAGTTATCACTCTGATCGGGTTGTCAGACAAAGTTCCTAAAGATGTGCATTACAACTCCTAAGAGTGCGCAAGGTGTGTGAGCTCCTGCTCATCCTCTAGCAGAGAAAGGTACCATGGCTACAGGATACAGTATATTGTATCCTGTGGAAAAAAAAAAAAATACCATTTTCTCTAGGCTCCTAGGCTCAAAATCTCCAGTTGAGGTGATAGACTGCCCTGCATGCTCTGTATGTTTCCACTAATTACTCCCTGCAAGATCCAGACAGATTGCTCACAACCAAACATGGAATGAAAATATGACTTCCCAACAGAATAACTTGCAAATATTATTCTAAATTGGCAGGTCCAAAACACTCGCTTTCAAGGGAAAATATATTTGTAGAGTAAAGGACAAGGGGAAATGCATACAACCTTTTTCCCTGACTCCCATCATTATTACTGTTATGCAGATAATTTTATGATTTTGGAGTCTTTTAAACTGTAAGCTTCCTGCTAAGACTAAGATATATGAAGATGGCAGATGAGTTCTGACAGTGTCTTCAAAATTCATATATTTGATAATTTTAATGCTATTCCTAGATGCTTTCAGTACTACTGATTTCATAAGTTGTATTCTCTGTATTCGTTATGGGCAATCCTTGCTTCAATTTTATCTTCTGTTGAATATTTTGTTCCTATTTTTAACAGTATATATGTGCCTAGAGGAAAAAAGAGTACAAGGGTTTTGATGGATTTCTTGAAATGAATAGTAACCCTTCACGCGATACATTGCTACCTTTAGTGAAGAATTTAGCCTAAAGTTGATGCAATTTACTTAGACTCTGAAAAGGAACATTCCAACAATACTGTTTAATTAATAATGGGGTTATGGATAAGGAATGCATATTTACCTTCATTTTAAGGATGTTAATATTTGAAAGTCTTTGGAATAATTTTCTTGCTAGATTATCAAAATGTGGCCTTTAATCTATGACTATTCCCTAAAATGATACCACTAACATGAAAAAAAAAAAAAGCTGAAAAAAACATTAATATTTATGAGCAATCTATTGGGCAAACACTACAGGAAATTGGTATCACTGAATATATTTGTACCATGCGTGTGACCCAGCCTTTCTCCACCCATAGTCACAGAACAAAAAAATCTTCTGAATTCAGTTTTTATTGTATCTATTTAGAGTATCTATAACTTGCTCAGTCTTAAGACAACATAGAAGGAAGCTGCACTAAAGGAAAATTCATATGATTTTTGGAAGCAGCAGAGTTTGTATGAATTTCTGAATGAATAGTGATTTTAGTGGAAGCAGACTCCTGCAGAAAATGCTTGAAAATTCTGCCATCATGTTCTTGGATAGGAACAGGTATATAAATTCCCTCTGTTTGTACTAATATCTCCAAAGAAAATGCAATTTATCTGTTACTCTGGCTTGTATTAACTCATGATATTGGCGGAAAGATGACAGAGTGCTAATAATATTGTATTTTTATATATAAACACATAGACGAAAAATGGATGATAAAAGAGAATTCAGTTCAAAGGAAAAGACATGCTGACTTTGATGTTTCCCACTGGTGCAGATCCATTTACCACGATGGGCCTTTCTGAAGGGCTTTTTTATTATTTAGACTTCCAAGATTAGGATATTTTTTTCAGTTGAAACCATTCAGATTGTCATACTGAATTCTGACATTGTTTTAATATCTATTTAGCAAGAGCAGGATTCTCTGATCAATTGGTATAGCCAGTGAACCTTTTATCCATGTCTATCTGGGACAAGTTCAGCAATTTTAAGGGGTAAAACTTACCCATAAATTGTTCATGTGAGGATCAGAGAAAAGGCTCAACTTCACATATACACACATATATAAAAATATTTATATGTGAATATACACATATGTAAGTATACATATACTTGTTAACATATCAGTGAATCAAAAAGAATATACATATATGTAAGTATGTGTATACTTGTTAACATATCAGTGGATCAAAAGGGGGGAGCTCAGAAAGCGGTAAGAAAGAGGTGAGAAAGTGCACAGTTAAACCTCCATCATCTCTCAGATGTATACATAACTGCACCTCATATCAAAGAATCTTTAGGCCTTTAAGTGCATGTGTTACACCAAGTAAACCCCATATCTCACTGACTAGCAGGGTGATACTTTTAGGCTTTTCCTGATTGCTCACACAGTTTAAAACAGCCTCTCTGGGCTGCAGGTAGCCTGTCTCATCTGGGACAACAAGGAAAAATCTGTAGTTTGTGAGTGTGCTGGAGGGTACATACACATGGAGTCTGGAAATATCAGAGCTGTGAAGGTTCCTGCCTGAAGTCCCTGTCTCCAAAAGCAAAAGCCTCACTAGGCAGTGTGATCTGATCCATGACCACTCGTTCCACTCGTTCTCCACGTCCTCTAACCTTCATCTACCAGAACCTCTGATACAAACTGGAGGACCTCTTCAACAGGGAGGCTGGGAGCTGTTGTGCAGGAGAGGGAAGAGACAGTATTCCAGGAGACAGAGCAAAGGGGCCAGTGCCTGACAGTAAGCTGAAACACGACCCTATGGATGAAAGAACACCACAAGTATAAAAAAAGAATGGTTTTTCTCATGTTCTTGAGGATATAATGGTACAACTCCTGGTGTGGTTGCAGACCTGAAGGTTTTCTCTCAGTACAGAGCACCAACTCTTCATGGGCTTCCATAATTCTCTTCCACATCTTGGGCTTGGGAATACTTTTCTCTTTGCCAGGGAATTGTACCCAATGTGTAGGAAGCTATCTGACACCTAAATCTCTTTTTGTGGCAGAGCTCCAATTTGTACCATCAGTTGCTCAGAAATTGTGGGATAAAGACTCTTCTGTGCAGAAAGGTTTACCTTTTTTGGATATTTACACTTGTGGATTTTAATTTGGTTGTTGAGGAATGTCCTATGTGCGTATGCAAGAGTGAGGTGAGCGCTTTCAGAGATGAAATTTTTCCATCTCTTTTGACATTTTCACCTCACTTATACTTTTTGCCTCGTGCAGCCATGCCTCAGTTGTGGCTCTGTGCAGTCCCTGTTGCTGGAGAAGGGACTTACAGTTGTCTTAGAGTCACACAGAATCAGCCCTCTGTGTTCTGCTTGATTAACTGGTGAGGAAAGTTCTTCTATCTAAAGGTTTCTGAAGATTTCTGCTCTTCCCTATACCCCTCCAGCCTCACAAGTGTCAGCAATCACAGCATGCTTATTCACAGCTTGCAAATCTTTCACATAGACACAGTGTGGTGGGCTTAGGGGATGTTTTTATGGAACAAATGAAATGCACATGTTGAAATGTGTTTGTGAAGAGTGATGCAAGGGTTTGGGGATCAGGGGGTTTGTGAGGTGATGCATGATGTGCAGTGAAGTCATAGGCTGCTGCTCAGGTACCTAAAATGCCTAATTGTTTTTTGTTGAAACAGCTTTAATGAAAACTCAAAACACTGAATTTTGAATTTCATTTTTAAAAACACTTTAATATTCTTTTTAAGAAATTAAAATCTCCTTGGAAAATTATGATTTCAACCCAATAGCTTTCATCTTTAGCCCTTGGAGGATTAATCTGAGTTGGTTCTGCTACCCTTACATAGTAGTAAGATAGTGGTTAGTTAATATACAGTGAAATGTCAGACAAAGCATGTGCATATCCATAAGCACAGACAGAACCATTAAAAGGGAAAAAGAATAATGAACAATAAATGAAAGCCCAGAGCACTAAATTCTGCACTTTTACTTACAATAATTAATATATTACCTCAAAGATAGATTAACTGTTCCATTAGACCCTGCATATACTTGGGTATCATTATCATCAGTGTAAAAGAAAAGGTCTGGCCTGAAAGACTGTTTTTTTGTTTAAACAAATGAGCAGAAAAGCATATCCATATCACAGTGTTGCACATGGAAACAAACACGAGTGTGTGTCTGTTACCTTTCTTTTTGTTTTATATATGTTTTCTCTGCTCATTCTTCTTTCATACACTTTTTGAAGAAGAGACTCTGTTTTTGCCTTTCATTCAACCCAGTTTTTAGAGGAGATTTCAGAAGTAAATGGAAATGTAGTGTATTGAAAACAAAGTCTAGTTACAGGAAAGATAAAATGTAAGTACTGCTTGCCAAAACTGTTGTGAAGAATTAAGTGTGCAAATTTATTCCACTACTTGCATATGTATGATTTCTTAATATGGCAAAACCTATCCATTGATACTGGAGTGTCAACCACTGTAGTAAATTAAGAAAAGAAAAAAAAAAAAGGATGAGCGCTTCAACAAACCTTTAATAACTTCTCAAATACAACAATAGCAACAATAAAAATTAAGAAATTCCGTTTCTATTTCTTTTCTTCACAGCAGAGATAGCTGGCAGTAGCTCAGGCTGAGCAAAGACTGTCTTCCATTTGGACATATAATCCAGCATTCCCTGCCAAGAACAAGGTAAATATCTAACTGTATATTATTGATGTCACTATATCTCAATATAACTAAAATATTGTCAGTGCACTAGATATTTAATTAATATAGAACCACGTTGTGCTAGTCCATGGTGTCAGTCCAAATGAAATTCACAAAATCAATGTGAAATTTGAAACAGCAAGCCTAGTGAAAGTGTGGGTCAGATTTAGCACACCTTGGAACAGGGAGTATCAGAAAGTGAATAAACTACTGCCTGAAGTGAATCCCATTAGCGGGGATAACGTTTGGGAAACTTTGTGGAAGTACTGAATTCAGAAGTTATTTATTGAGACTTTAGGAGCCAAAGGACACAAAACTTAGATTTGTAATATACTTGGACATGAAGAAATCCTCAATCAAAATACAAACATGAACTGAATTGTAAACACCTTTCTTTAAATACTTCGGATGCCTGATTTCTTTTCAGTTTTGTGCCTGTAAGTTGCTAAACTATGCCCTGAACCCTCCTAACAGATGGGAGTTTGCAGACTGACATTGCTTCCCTTTCCCTCATTTCTCTGATCACAGAGAGAGCCTCCCAGTTACATCATCACCCAGTGAGTGAGAGATTTTAGTAGCAAGCCTGGATCTGGATGCCTTTACTTTTAACCAGCACTACACTATGCCCAACAGAGTCCTACAGGCTTGGTGGGAGAAAATGTTGCACAATGACAATTTATTAGAATGGACCATTTGCTGGCCTTGTACAGTTGATAAAAGCACTGGAAACTTGTAGCAAATATGAGGAATGTATTTTTGTTCCTCAAAAGGGGAAGAAGGACTGCTCATATTTATGACTTTCTCCAATCTCAAGCATGATATTTCATAAACAATGAGTATCCTTAATATAAGGGATGGTGAGAAAAGAGATTGATCTTTGAATTTTTTAAATTCAGATAAAAAGCAGTGTATACATCCAGAACTGATATACTAACTAGTACAGTTTTTCCTCTCTCAAATACATGGGCAACTTGATGCATGGAATATCCACTGTTCTAAGGCAGTCCAAATTAGTGAATCAGTTAGTTATTATTGGAGTCTGAACAAAAAGTGACAAGATTAGTTAACATCACAAGACGTGTTCTGCAAACTGCAAAGTGTGTAGTTCTTAAATATATGTGTCATTAACTTTTGTCAGTCATCCCCTCTACTGCCACCTTTACTATAGACTCATAGTCTCATGAAACATTCTATCCCACTTCCAGCAATTATGGCCTCTTAATAAGAAATTTATAAAACATTCTACTATAAAATTGCAATAGAAAATCCTGGCTCCAAACTTTACTCAATATAATTATAACCACTTTTTGTTTATAACTTGCTGCTATGTGTTCCTGAAATACTTGGCTTTGGGTGGTGATAGTTAGGTGAGTGCACTGTGTATAGTTCAAGGCCTTAGAATACTGATGGTACTGAGTTACCCAGGAAGAAAATAGGAAGAGATAATAGTGTTAGGTTTATCACCTAATATAGCACAGGCATATTTATTACATTAATTAACTTTGCAGAGTTTAATAGAATTTTATTTGGAAAGTTACACTTTTTTTTCTACTTTCAGAGCTATAACAGTATTTATGTTTGCAGATTAGAAAACAAGAACAGTTTGTCTGGATTTGATTCAAGTCTTTATAATCCTGTTATACACATTTTTCTCCCCTGCGTTCATAAAAAGCTGCAAGTTGATAAACATCACTTACTTGGCACAGATCAGCCATTTTCCAGGCCATATACCTGAGAAAAGTACAATCCACAAGCCAAGTGCAGCAGGTATTTTAGATCGTAAAATGGAATATGTGTCTCCAACCTCCTCTAATCAAAATGGAACAACATCCCTTGCTATGTACACTGGGTTTAATACCATATGGTAGCTGATTGCAAAAGAGGTAAACTTCTAGAAGTTCATCAGAACAGCCCCTAAACAGTGCAGGTCAGCTCCATGGGATGAAACAGGGGAGAGCTGCCCTGGTACTCCCAGCCCTTCATCTCCCCTATATCCTCAAAGTTTGAATGTTTGTGCTGGGAACACCAAAGGCATGCAAGGAATTAGATGCTGGTGCCTTATTTTCTTCATGGAACAAGCTGCCCAGCCACGTCTTTTTTTCTTCTTTTGATGCTTGTTGACAAAAACTAATACACAAAGCAGACAGAGGTATCTCTATTTCTGGCACTCTCAGCACAAGCATGATGAAAGGATGTTTAAGAGGCATCTGACTAAGACAGTTATTTTAAACAACAGAACTACAAGTGGACATTTCTGTGCCTGTCATGTTACCTAGGGCTTTAAACTAACTTGAAATATCAATTTCCACATACTGAAGAGAAACTGAGATTGTCCATCATACCAGCTTTCAGAAAGATTGGAGTTTTAAAATTAAAATATATTGCAAATACTATAAGCTTTCTTGTGCTTCTTCCACAAGTTATTCATTCAGATATATAATGAATTGGATAAAAACTATTTGTATATGATTTTCTATTGGGAATGTGTTGTTCAGTAGGATTTATCAGATGATGGCATGGTGTGTGATGTCATAGTTTAGAAAATGTTCCACTGGATAAAATTTCTGATGCTGAGCGCTTACATGCCTTACTGTGACCTTCTCTTCTATGCACTTGAAGAGCTAGTGTGGCAAACATTTACTGGATACCTAGATTCTGTGTGCTCAGTAGAAGGTGCTACCCTGCTATTTATCCCCTGCTCCAAGCCTAGCAAAACTAATTTGGGAGTATGAATCACTCCTGATCTACTGTTTCTCAGATTTCTGGACAGTGTAAAATATCAGTCTCAAAGCATCTGCATCCCTAAACTCTAAATACCAAACTTTTCTTAATTAACTTTGATTACCTCACTGTTCAAAATGATACTGAAAAAGGGAATATAAAAACTGGGGAACTGTTCATAATATAAATCAACATACTTTCTGTACTGAACACCTTCTGTTAAAGCTCACATTCTGTACTTAGAGACTTATGCATTTTTAGTCTTCCTTTCAGGACAAATTTCAGGCAAGTAGACAGAGTGATATTTAAACTTCTAGAATCATTAATCTACATTTTAACCAGTTGAAATTTCCCTTCTCTTCAGTTTGTCTTCTCTTTCACTTTCAATTCTCAAGGTCATATTCATCAGTTTCCAAAGGCTTGGCTTTTTTTGCAGCAAGTTAGATGAAGAGCTAAATGATTATTTTGTAGTAAGAAGATGAAAGTTAGATGAACCTTGACATATCACTCAGGGTATAATTCAGCAGTGAATTCATATCATCAGGATTTATCTACTTTAGAAACTAAACAGTTAACCTAATCATCTCTTTTTATTACTAATTTAGAAAAGCTTTTTTTCCTAAGTACACTCTCACTTTTCTGAATTCACTGCATGTGACCTGCATCTTTTGTCCACTGCACCATTACCAGCAGCTAATCCCTCTTATTTATTGATAATTGGACAAAACTGAACAACATGCCAACTCCTGAAAACTGAACACCACTAAGACCTCTATTCAGGTTTTCTCCCCAAACCACATTAGTTTCCAAGTTAACTTCCTTTGTGGAATATCAATGGGAAAAGAGTTTGCAATTCTCTCATGGGTTAGGAATTCCACTAATTCTAACCTGCACATTGCATAACAGTGTGAGATGTAAGAATACGATGTACTGGGGCTCGAAAATGAACACAGGAATGGGAAAGAGAAAACTCATTTAATATTTTGTAAATCAGTTTGGAAGTTGCCATGTTTCCTTGAAAAGAAATGTCCATTGTCAGAGTCATATTAGTCAATGGGTAAGTGGTGATTAAGCAATCAGTATATGTGAAATGTGGCCCAGTTCTGAAAGTTTTAATCACATTTTTAATCATTATTGGTTTTGCAAACACAATTTGCATTACTAATGCTTTGTCAATCACAACCACATATTCAAGATAATGTTGAACTTCTTGCTATGATGTGTCACTGGCAAGCATGTTTGTCTGCAGGTTTATGTAAGTCAGTTGTTTGCTGCACAGCACAGAGATACACTCTGGGTAGCAAAAAAAGGAAAAAAACCCACCAAAACTGCATTTGAAAATCATAGTTATCACCAGTTTTCAAGCCTCTCTCCATGGAAAAGATTGCAATTTAGAAGCAGTAGCAACAGTGAGCCGTGCTGAACTTCCCCCTTCAGCAAAATTTTCTTTTATGCTTTTCTTGATTTGCCCCATCTCTGTACAGCCTTTCAAATACCCAGCTATACTGATCTAAAGTCTAAAGATGAAGCCATAAGCCTCCCCTTGCAGAAAACAGGGAAGAGAATAGAATTCCTGTGTGGCATTTGACAAGACTGTCTGTGTGTGAAGTCCCACTCTGCAGTACCCAAGCAATTTGGGAGTGGGTTATCTCTGGAGCAGGAGGTACTGCATATGGGCTTATTAGTCCTGTCTGTCAGGGCTATGCTACTTTAATGTGGTTTTGTGGCTTCTGCGTCACATGCTTGTGTTCGCGCTACACAGACTCAGCAGCTTGCTCTGAGCGCGCCAGAGTGCGTCCAACACAGCCTTTCATTGTGAAGCACAGACAGATTCCAAGAGTCTCTGCTTGCCATTACTCAATTTGGGAAATGGAGACGAGTAATTTTTCTGTAGTGAGGCTGGCTTTTAGCTAGGGAGTTTAGGAAGAAGCATCGCACAGTGATCATTCAGAAGTAGATGAAAAGAATCTTCTCCATCACCATTTTTTTCCCTCTGTCAGCTTCCCTGGCAGGAAATTATGTCTCACTTTTAACAAATAGATTTTTTTAAAGGAAAAAGTGGCTGTTCCCAAACACACAGTCTTGTGTGAAGGGGCAGAAAGAAGCGTTATTTACACATGGTGTGAAATGGAGTAATTTATGTGTTTTAATCTTGCAAATAATTTCAATCATATACTCAGAGCATATCGCCATTGTCTGTCAACTTTAATTTCAAAAATTGGAAAGAATAATGGCTTTTCTTTTCATTTACAGAGGGGTTGAATGGTATTGTTAGAGTTTATTTAAGGAGAAGCTGGAGTGTCTCCATAACACAGCACGCATATCTGCAGAAGCTAAGAATGGGCCCTTGCCCTCTAGCTCTGAGCTGAGAGATGTTGCCAACAAAGATTAAAAAAAATTTAAAAAGCAATAATAATCTCACAGGGCTAAAGAAACAAATATCATCAAATCCTTTAGTTATTTTATGTTGACAGGCAGTATGACTCCAGTATGGAGTTTCATTAATTTACATAAGCAGAAATAGTAATTCACGTTACTCTCAATGAAGACAATGGCAGAAGAGAAAACTTTCTAGCCCACACAAGAGGAAAACTAAGTTGAAAACTATCCTCACATTCAACTTAATAACTTTCCCTTTTTTATGGTGTGATTATTTTCCAAATATGTTTGCAAATATGTGTTTAAATTTACAGAGAAATCAAAAGCTTAGAAGCTAAAGGTATTGTTGGAGTAAGCAATACTGTACTCCCAAGTCAAATAAATGCATGTCAATTATCACTAAGTTAAAAATTATGATAGGAATTTTGTTCAAACCTTTGAGAACTTGGGCCTTATCCTGACATGAAATATGAGAATAAAGTAAGTAGTTCTTGCAACAGGAAAATTTGCATTGTGAGATATTTCTATTCATCTTCTTATTTCTTTAACCTCTTGGGCTGCCATTGCATCCTTTCAATAGGAAGGGAAGAAAAGTCTGAAGGAAGATGTCATTATGTGGCTTTGGAGAATGACCTTCCCAAACTACTTCTAATCTAGTACCTAAAAGCACTGAAAAAATTCAGCTTCTGTGAAGAGCCTAAGAGAAATTTTAACCATGATCTATTTAAATTACTAATAAAAAAATACATGTGACATCATGGTGCTATTTGTGGGTCCATTGGTAATGTGTGACCCCAGCATGAGCATGGAGCTTTGTTTGAAATGGTAAAAATAAAGCATTGTTGACATTTGCTGCATTTTTCATGAGGGAGTATTTTCTACAACAGCTGGAAGGGAATAGGTAACGCATATTCAGTGGCTGATATCCTTACATTTACAGTGTTTGCCAGTGATGAGTCAGGATCTTACTTTCAAGTAAAGAAAATGGTTAGTGGTGTTAAAAATGTCCCTGGTATTATTTACTTCAGCCAGGACAGATTTGCAGGCTTACTCACATTCAGAAAAAATGTATGTTGCAAATTAAAAAATAATGCTGTTTTCTGCCTTGTTTTGCTAACAAGTGCTGCTTTCAGAGCAATCTCTGTGTTATCTAGGAGATATGCAGAACAACACCGCATTGTATGAACTCAGAAATTAGGAATATAAAATATCATTGACCAAAAATTAGCCACTCTCAAGGGCTAAAGTATAGTGAACTGATTTGGGATGATATCAACTGTTACAATTTAAACTAAAACTTCTCAAACCTTATTTCTTAAAAATAAACTTCTCCAACTTCACAATTGTCCAGCCAGAAGATTTTCATATAGTGTAAGTTCAAAGACCTAGTTTTGGTCCCTGACATAGACAATGAGTCTTCCTATAGTTCACAGAGAAACCTGAAAGGATGAGTTAGGAGTCTGACAATGTCCAGCAATGGTCAGTTTTGGCTTAACGAGAGTTTATAATTTCAGTGCAAATAGTAAAAAGCCACCTTAACTTTACCAGTGTGAAAATCCCCCTTGCACCTAGGTAAGTTCCTCAGGGAAAGACAAATACTCACAAAACTTGATTAGAAATAGAAAGGATCAGTTCTAACACAGGAAAAGTAAGAGAAGAAAAGTAAATACTAAAATTGTTTACCACTCCCTAAACAAAATACATGCCTTTGCTTTTATAAAAATTCTAATTATACTAGGTTACTTACTAATTATACTAGGTTACTAGTTTCTTATATCCATGAGAAGAAGCCACTGACAAGGTTTCATTTGCATTTCTCTCTTTTCTAAGCTGTAAAGTTTAGGTAATGGGAAAATACTGTAGTGCAACTGCCAAAAATGTTTTTCATCCTGACGATGGAAAGACAAAAGGTTCACTAATCACATGATGTTTATCATTAATTCAATCAATTCCTGACAAGGAACGAAGGTGGACTGTTTGATATTTAAAGGCAATGTATGCTCAAGGGATATTGAATTATCCAAAGATCACTTCTAAGGAAAAAAAAACAAACCAGAAAAAAAAAGCTCAGAAAATAACATACCATTTATGGATACTAAAAGCTTAGTGTACATAGGTCCTAGATGTAACTTACCTTTTAACCTTGAGTTTCTCTTATTTCCTTTCCCACTAGCCATGAAGTCAAGAAAAATGAGCAAAAAATCCAAACTGGGGGCACTGTAAGAGAAAGAATCGAAAAATTACTTTAAATTCAGAATTTAAAGAGTTAAAGAAGTAATACTATTTAAACGGGGTTGCAGAACTCCTATTAAAAATGGCAGTACTATAAATGTTCTAGTATTGTCAGGAATGTTCTGTTGGATGACACTATACTGTGATTTGTACACACAGCGGACCAGAGCTGATGGGTGAATGAAATGATCCATAACCCTCACTGACACATTTAGAGCAGTTCAGCTGCACACAGAGAACAGTCCATCATTTGCACCCTTCTGTGAAAGCTGGCTTTACCAAGTGTTTCAATGAAATATGTGCAACTTCCCATTTAAATTAGTACCACATGAACCATGAAGAGCACCACAGGTATCTGTTGTAGTACCAGCCTAATGCAAAAGTGGCCTGTCTTGTAATGCTCTAACAGGAAAGACATACAACCATTCATCTGTAACATATTAAAACCAGAAGAAATAAATTACTCTATAGATGAAGAATTATTGCTTGTGGAGAGAATGTGCAAAGGTAGTTCTAAAAAGCAGCTTTTACTAAAAAATTATTGCAACAGCATTTGAATTCCTAATGCATATTAAACCTAGTTCGCATAATCATAAATCATCATTTTTAAATCAAGAAAATCTGCTTGAAACTTTTTAAAGGTTTATTTTACTAGTTCAGAACTATTTCAGCATTACCACTGAGGGAAGCACAGTGGGAGTGACTATAAGGGTGAAATATAAAACTTAACCATTTGCCAAGAAAAATCTCTTTAGTCCGGAGTTTTTCAAATTTACCAGTAAGAGCTGCATAAGTAACTAAAAATGTCTTGTGAACATGCAGGTGACTGAAAAGAATTGAATTCCTATGGGTGGATTTGCTCTCCCATGCAACAGCTTTTCTTAAATAGTCTCATGTAGTCTAACCAGTAAGGCAGAAGATTTAGAAAAAGCAATGAATTTACCCAAATGCTACAAAGTGTTTATATTAAATTAATTTTAATGGGAAAATTAATCTCCAAAAGCTCATTCTAAGCAGTGTACCTAAACCTGATAAATCCTGAGCTGAACACAAACCACTTTTCAGGGTGGTGGATACTTAGTACTTTCGAAGTGGTGTGCAGGAGTTGAGGTACACATACCTTTTGGATTAGGAAACAGCACCAGTATGAATAAAGAAGCAGCTCTACACCTACCCACTGGGCTAGATACATGTTGCTTGCTGATATTTCCAAATATGAAAACGAGGACAAATGGGGTTAGTATCCTCTAGTCCAAATTTTTCACAAGTGTCTTATCAACTACGGGATGCCAAGTAGCCTCTGGGAAATCAGTGCTGCTCCAGCTGCATCTGGTTAGAAAAGTTCTGTCATTTCTGAAAATGAGACCTTTGTCTTCATTTGTAGCAGTGCCTAGAAAGCTGGCGTCAGGTCCAGCCTTTCAATAAACCAGGATATTTTGCACTGGTATCTGTGCAATCTGTACCTACATACAATAGCAATGTACTTCACACTAATGAATATTCTTATATTCAAATATTCTTATTGTGATTTTTAAACCCAAAAAAGATACTGTATTTTACTATGTTGATATTAATTGCAAACAGATAAAATGTGCAGTGGGATACTTGATCTGAAACATATTTTGCAAAGCCACCTTTGTCCTAAACTGATGGACTGATAGGCATTGCTTCTCACTTGCAATTGTACATAGTTGAAAAGTACAACTCTGACTTTAGGCATGAGGTGAAGAACAACAAATGATCAGATTCTGGTGCTGCACATTGATTTAGGGAAAAAGTGATTTTGGGGGATACAAGGAACAAGCGCTCTGTGAAGAATCAAAAAACTGAAATCAGTCCTACATTACAAGTAGGCTGCTTGTGCTAAATACTATTGCAAGTTCCATACCTATTTAATGATTTTTTCCCCCCATGAGTGTCAGGCATTACCAGTGAAACTCAGATGACAGCAGAAGTAAGATTGTCTCCTGCAATTTTCCTCAAGCCTTGTTCACTGCCCGTTTGCTTATGTCTCTGTGGTCTCTCAGATGCCAAAGTAAAGTGAAATAAAAAGCAATATTGCAAAACTGTCACTTTTAGGCTATGTATAGTCAATTAAATGGAATTCTATCATAAGATATTCAAACAGCACAACTCTGGAGCTGCTGCAATTTTGTGAATGATATCTAAATAATCTTGATTACCGAGAGTCATTTATACCACTAATCTTGCTCTAGCAGATACAAAATACAACTCCATGTGCCATGAAATCTCTATGGTATTTCTGTCTTTGCTCAATAGAACAGAATTTGAAATACTAATGTTTTTACAGTTGTTGTTTTTAGCCTGAATTTTTGTTTGATTACTATGTGAGCTCATATCTGTATTTGATCTAAATGGTCTAAATTATTGTGGTGGTTGTCCCAGGCACCAGATAAATTCCCACACAGTTGCAGGGTGAGGGTGGGAGTTGAAAGGCAAAACCAAGAAAAATTGTGGATTGAGATAAAGACAGCTTAATTAGTGAAACTAGAACACTGAAGTGATATCACCATTGTTTTGTCACAATCCCCACCCCTCTCCAAACACAGCACCATATAGGTTACTGTAAATAATAATAATAAAAACCCCAAAACTATCCCAACCAGACTCGTTACAATGATTTCTGTTACAGTCATTATTTAAGAAATCTCCCACACAACATTTCCTGTGCACTGACTGGAAATTTTCACATCAAAGTTTCAGAAGTAAACCCCTGTAGTTCAGATAAAGAAATAGAATGTATGTTGCTTTCTGTATTTCTTTCTTTTTTTGGTTAGGGCAATAATAATGAGATATGTCAATTTTATAATTAAAATTTATTGTCAATATCATTACAGAATCAAAAAATGGCTGAGTTTGGAAGGCACCTCTGGTGATCACCTAGTCCAAGATCTCTGCTCAGGCTGTAGCAGGTTTCTCAGGGCTGTGCTCAGTTTGGTTTAGAATGTCTGCAGGGACGAAGACTGCAACTTTGTTGAGGCATCTACTTTGGCCTTTGATCACTCTCACAGTAAAAAAAGCTTTTCCTCATGTTTAGGTGGAATTTCCTGAATTTCATTTGGTGCACATCACCCCTCATCCTGTTACTGAGCTCCAGTGAGAAAATCCTGCTTCCATTGTCTTTACTCTTCCTCCAGGAATTTTTATACATGTATGAGATCTCTGTAAAGCATCTCTCCTCCCAGCTGAACAGTTCCAGCTCTCAGGGACAGATTCTCCAGTCCCTTAATTGTCTTCACAGCACTTTGCTGGACAAATTATGGCATGTCTTTGCCTCTCTTGTACTGCAAAGCCCGGACCCAGCAATCCAGATGTGCCTCACCAGGGCTCAGAAGAGGGAAAGGGTCTCTTCTTTAAGCCTTCAGGTGATACTTCTCCAGCCCATGAGGCAGCTGGCCTTCTTTGCCACAAGGGCACAGACTGCTGTGCTTTTTGTTTCTGCAGAGCTGCTTTCCAGACAGCGAGCCCCCAGGACGGGCTGATGCCTGGGGTTACTCCTCCCCAGAGGAGAGACTGGTCATTATCCTTTGCTGAACTTCAGCATGTTCCTGTCAGCCCCTTTCTCCAGCCTTTTGAGGTCCTTCTGAATGGCAGCACAGCCATTTGGTATATGAAGCACTCCTCTCAGTTTCACATCATCAACAAATTTACTGAGGGTGCGCTGTGGCCATCACCCTGGTCATTAATTGAGATGTTAGACCCCCAGGGGTTCATTACACCTGGCTGAAATGGCCATCCTGTGCTCAGCTGGTGCCAGATGGTTCAAAAAATACACATACACACACCCTCAACTCACAGGTAGTAAATATGAAATTATTTGATCCCCATGCAGTAGCTAAGTGATTGCTGTCACTCTGATATTGTCCAAAACCCTAGAGTAGGAATTTAAATTAATGAAATTTATTTTATATTAAGCTACTACAATTGGACCTTCCTGCTATCCTATAAATACATCATTTATCTGTAAACCAGTGATGTCTAATCACAAATTACACAGAGGTGCAGACAAAATTAATTCAAAATAAATGTGGGGAGTTTTTTCTTAAGAAAGGGGTCTTTTGTTTCTTGTGTTTATTTTTGCTTGGGTGGATTTTTGTTTGTTTGTTTGTTTCATTTTTGTTTGTTTTTTAAATATCTACTTATTTTTCTCTAAAATCATTACAGCTATCTGTAACCAAGCTGTGAAAATTAGATCCATGCTCTCTCCAAAGTACTTAGGATTGGACTGAATTGACATCTTCCATATGGTATGGACAGCATCATCCCCTTTTAGTATTGGAGCAATGGTCCTTTCACCACCTGCCATAACTTCCCTGCACCAATATGCATCACCAAGGAGATGAGAAAGTCTGGATCATGAGGTAACTAAGAGGAAAAGCAAGAAAGAGACATTTCTTTCTCTTGTCTTGAGGGATGCTTCCAGAAAAGGAAGAAAGAGACATTTCCTTCTCTTATCCTGAGGGATGCTTCCAGATTATGCAACCCTAGAGCTCACTGGTTGTGCTTGCATGTGATGATCAGCCTCAGTTGCTCTTAGTTTGGGTCAAACTCAAAACTCTGGAAAAGTCTTTTTAAAGTATTAGAACCTGAAAGAATAGTCAATTATTACATTGAATTTAAAACTAAATTAGCATGTTCCTTTGAAAGCTAAATGAATATATTCCTTGACATCTACACACCATGCATTGTGGAAATAGAGGAATGCAGAACTAAAACTTGCAATCCACATTCAAACAAACTAAAGTGGATCTGGGGTATTTTTTTCCTAAACTGCCTATTGAATTCTCAGTTATACATTACATAGAGTATTGATACACCTTTCAAATTGTATATAAAAACATCAGTTTAATGTATTATAATTTCTTTCTTCTGCACACAATTTTTATGATTTTCTGTGTTATCTTCACTGTTAACTATGTTTCTACCCTGTCCCATTAGCTGGGACTTGTCACAAGATGCGTGTGCCCATTTCTAGTCTGGTCTTGTACACGAGTTGCTTGTATCACAATCAAAAGCTGATCAAGAATTGTTTTTCATTCTTATTAACTTGCAAACTATTTTGGGCTGACAGTAGCTACACTGCCAAATATTTTTTGGTTTGGAGTTATGTCCATCTAACTATTTTTAAAAGGTGTCCTAAAAAGACTCTCACTGGAAACATTGCTAGAAGACATTACATATTTTTCACTTGGCCAGATCAGAGCACATTTTTATATCAATGAAGTCTGTTCAAAAGGCACAATGCCATAATGATAATTCACTACAAACAAAATAAACAAGATGTAAGATTGGAGATCAAATATTGGCAGCTAAGTGGCAAGTTTGCAAAGGATGATCTTTCCCTGCGCTCTTCTATTTTTCAGTGTGCCAAAACACTGAATACACATAAACTACATGCAAGAGGTCCTTCATTTTGTTGTTTTTATCATTAAAATAATAAATAAATCATGATATTTTAAAATACACATGAAGTTAGTACAGTAAGTCAAGCATGGTGGCTGTATGTATAAAAGTAAAATATGAGTGGATGTGTTATTAGATAATTTTTGTTAAATTAGAAATAGACTGCTCATCTGTGGTTTAGGCAATAAATAATATTGATAAAACATGGAAAATCCTTAACTTTCCAGAACTTATTCAACTTACACTCTCATGTTATGTTCACAAACATTTTTCATAAATACAAATTTTCAGTGGAATAAAATAGGCACTTAGAGTCATAACTATTACCATCTTAGAGTTACTACATAAAGCAAATCCTTGAAACCCTTTCTAAAAATGCCGGCCTTCCTACACTGATTATAAAGTGAGGGAAAGATGGACCTCTAGACTTCATATCTACCCTGAAAACATTGAACTTTGAGCAAAAGGAGCACAATAATGGTAATTTATTTGGGAAGGAGATAAACAATAGAAAACTATGAGAAAATGGAAACAGATGAAGAGAAAAGAAAATCAGTGTTTAGGTTTGTCATAAATGAATGTGAGGGAAAATAGAATTAAAAGATTATTTGCCAGGGGTGGAAAAGATAATGAAAAACAATATCAGGAGAAAAAAAGAAACAAAAGACACAGGTAAGATTCAGTTTGCCTGTGTCTATTTATAGTCATCATTATGTGTCCTAGGAATCTTAAGCAACCACTGTAGTCAGTGGAGACCTGGTCAATACAGCCAGCAGGATGTAAAGAGCTTTTATCTCCTTGTAGTAGATATCTGATTCCATTCAGTTGAACTGCTTTATGCTTCCAATGCTTAAGTCAAGCAAGTAACCAGTCTCAGTCACTTAAATGTGAGTGATATTTGAGATACTCTTGTAAATCCTTTCTGGCATAGAATCATAGATTTTTTTAAGAATGGAAAGATCATAGAGTCCTACTATTAACCCAGAACTGCAAAGTTCACCATTAAACTATGTCGCCAAGAGCCACATCCACCTGTGTTTCAAATACCTTGAGGGATGGTGGTTTGACCACTTCACTAGCAAGACAATTCCAGCACTTGACAATTCTTTCTGTGAAGAAATTCCTCCTAATGTCCCACCTGAAGCTCCCCCGGCACAGCCTGAGGCTGTGTCCTCTCGTCCTGTAGCTGTTACCTGGGACAAGAGGGCAACCCCCACTGGCTAGAGCCTCCTAATAGGCGATTATAGAGAGCAGCACAGTCCTCCCTGAGCCTCCTTTTCTCCATGCTTGAACTACCCCAGCTCCCTCAGCTGCTCCTCATAACACTTGTACTCCAGCCCCTTCACCAGCTCTGTTGTCCTTCTCTGGACTTGCTTCAGAGGTTTTCATGTACTAAGGGTCTAGAACTGAGCACCAGAAGAGGATCAGTTTTCATATCACTGTACTATATACCCAGGTCTCTAATCATATCTACCATAAACCAAACACTTTGGTTACCACAGGGTATATAAATGCTTTAGAAATATATGCATGATCATCCAAATTGAGATGCAGCTTTCCAGGGACTGAACCAGGAAACATGACTACCTGTAGACATCTGCATTTAGATGTCTGACTCTAGAACTAAACCCCTTTTCTTAAGTCAGGGCAAGCAGAATTCAATCCCACTAATTGAGAAACGTTGAGGAGTTGTAGGATTGAAAAAAGTCTGTTGGAAAGGACATCGGAATTACTGAGAAACTTGTATTTAAAGAGGAAACAAACTCATGCACTGAAGAAAAATATGACAGTAAAAGATGTGACTAGACACATAAAGAAAGAATAGCAATATTTTTACATAGTAGCATGTTTAGATATAGTTGCATGACTAGATTTAAAACATTTATCTATTTTTAGGATGTAGATTTTAAGTTGTATGGCATTATAAAATGACAAAGTAGAACTTCTGTGGCAGAATGCATTAACTGAAGAACAGAAGATTTTACTAATCATATAGAAAGTGCTTTTAGCAATGTAAATAGTAATATCAGTATCCAGCAAAACTAGAAGCACTGTTATTTATCTTGTTATTTTGTTCAGTTTAAATTATACTCTTCCACAGACTCATATATTTAAGATCATTATGTTTACAACATATTACATTAAGGAGGCCATCAAGAAAGCTGGATATTTTGGCAGATGTGATTGGCAGTCTGGAATGAGGGACTAAAAGAATCAGATTTTCTGATAAAATGATCATTGGAATGAAAGTTAAAGATATTGACAAGCAAGGCTCCAGGTATAAAGGTTAATAGCCTCCTCTGATGAATGGATCTCACTTGGCGTTATGTCTGGAAATAGGACACAACTCCATTTAATACCCTTTTCACATCACAAATATTTTCTTTGCAACCATAACAGCTAGAAAACATTCTACTAAATAAACCACCAATTTCTAAAAGCTCTGCGAGAAGAGTAGATTGGCGACCTGTCACTGTGCTGGGAAACTGGGTTGCAGTTATTGTCCTTTCACACACATGCACAAAAACTTGAACTTCGCATTAATTTTATTAATAGTTTGACAGCATTTTTAAAAACATGTGTCTGTATTTTTCAAATTCAAATTACTTATGTCTAATGGTCAACAGGAGAACTTTTATGGAAATGTTGAGATATTGGTAACAGCATCTAAGACATGGCACTCCTTTTATTCTTTCTACTCCTTCCCACTTGAAAGTGATTGTAATGTCATTTGGAGAGCAGGTATAACATATTAGTATATATAACCTCTTTCTGAACACTACAAAAACAATTTTAATTTTATTTTTCATTGGGTTGGGTGTTTTCTTCTTTTTACCCCATGATTTAATTTTGTTATTTACTTATATTTCTAATCTAATATTAGAATATGTATGTCTGGTTTTTTATGAGGCATATTTATTTCAGGATACTTTGACTCATATGGTAGAATAACATTAACACATGCTTACCTTTAAGTCAAGGAAAAAAACTATTAAACACAAACATAACCATGAAATTATCATATAAGCAAAGTACACAGGACTGCTGAGCTGCCTAACACAATGAGGGTTTAAATACATACCCCTGTGTGGTGCCATGAGTTGGGTTAACCTGTATCTGATATATTGTTGTAGAACAGAGTAAAAAGAGAAAACAAAGGAGAATGTCAAGATTTTGTGAAACACAAAAGAATTGAAGGATGTACAATGCTTACTTTAAAAATACAAGGAATTGAAAGAGAATCTTCTATTATAAATCTGTTCAATGTCCTCTACTGTGATGTTGTCTGCTCTAAGCAGTCTGGGACATGAACTTATGACAGTAGAGGAGGCTTTAAAACATAGTTTAGATTTCTGTATGTCCTCATTGTGCAGTTTGTTATCTAAAGGCTTGTTTAATAATTATTCATTTTCAACATATGGGAAGGTTTTTCAAAAGAGCTGAATAGTACAACTGGTGTTCTTAAAAAATTTAGGTTCCAGTCTGCTTTGTTAGGAAAACTGGAATGTCAGACTTTCTGTAGAAAAGTCCCACGTCATCACACTTCCTATAAGGGATTGCCATCAATACAACTATGTAATTTAACAAAATCCATATACCCCTGGAGGAAGAAGAAGGGGAGGCTCCTCCTTTTCATTCCTTGCTGGAACTTGCGAAATACGTAGCAGCGTAAATATCTAGGACAATTTCAGAGACCAGCATTTGGTCTCTTCATACAATTTGAGTGGCTGAGGGCCAGAAACATTCTTCAATATGTTGTCTGGTATGTTTAGAAAAGTGTTAATGAGGGTAGTTTCTGTAGATCACTGTAAAAGTGTTATGGCTAGAGGTAAACCTGTTCTCAGACATGTTCACTGCACATTTACTAGAAGTGAAAGTATCTTGTTTAATGCCTTTATGAGCTTTCATTAAGAACAGATCAGCTACATCTGGGTTTAAGTTCATTTTCTGAATGGATCTTGAATCTGAACTTTTTCATTCTGCTAACAGTGACATCTTTGTGATTTTAATTGGCCCTTCCATTTTCTTAATCTGCTGACAATAAAGAATAACTAACATGAAATAATGAATATATAAAATATTTATATAAAATTACATGGTAATAATTTAATCCCAGGACTGTGAAATAGACCGCAGTAATAAATCTATTTCAGATTTGCTATGATTCACAAAAGTAGAAATGTATTCATTAATAGACAGAAAGATTATTATTTATTATAAAATTGAAATGTTTTTTCTTATGTAAATCTCGTGTAAATATTCATCCTCTTTCAAAATACTAACTGAAGAAATAGAACTCATAGATTGTGAAAGTTTAATAAATATAAAACAAAACAGATCAAACCATTATGTCTTCTTCAAAGCCATCTCTAATTCAATAATGAAAGTAACATTATAGCAATATTCATTAAACACTTACAGGTTATTGACCTCCATAGTTGAACAGAACAGAGGCAGTCAGCCTTAAAGGACAAATATATCTTAATTTTTGTCATGGGTGGATTAATGGCTTGCCTTTATTGATAACATTTTCTATTCAGCTGTACGGAGGACTTACAAAATGAAGCACAACAAAAGGATTAGAAAACAAAGAAATAATATGCCTAGCTGGACACACCATTTATTCCACTTTTGATTGCTCTATTATGAAGTACAAGGCATCCCTTCTAATATATTTACTCAATGATATTTAAGACTCAAAGTAAGATATAGTTTAGGGATGCTGCGAAAACCAGTTACGACACATTTCCATAAAAATCACTAAACTGGCGGGGTGGATTAAATGCCAGAGCATTTTGGAAGATGACACTCTAGAAAGATTTTTACGTGAACTGGATAGTGTCAGAAATTTGTTTGCATTTAGGGATTTTCTACTAAAGGACATAGTAAACAAACATGTCACCATTTGGATTATATGGTGTGCCAGCATATATTCTTTGTAGTTTGAGGGAGCATCCTATAGAATCCTTAATTTTATGAAGCAAACCTTTTAAATTTTAAGGTAGACCAAGATTAATTTTGTCTATTATAATATTATTTCCTTCTCTTAATTGTTAATTGTAAAAATTTGCCTGTTACAATGAATATGTTCGAAGTTGTTGGTCTGTAGGTAATTTTTGAATAGTCCTATTTGCTTCTTTTTTTTTCCAAATACACAGCTTAATAAAAGTTTTCATATCTAGTTGCTTCTCATTCAGAGTAGGTCACTCCAGAGTGAAGCTGATGCCTTCAGTGCCTCACCCTTTTTCTGTCAGTTCCATGTCAGAAAGAATTTTTTTAAAATACTTTATTCTCTTCACTGCATTACTGACCTTGGAAACCTTTATCTTCGGAATTGTGTTTCTTTTCATTTATAACCATGAGGAGCAAGACAAATAGCACATATAAATCTATGGTTTTAATACATAGATACTATTCTGGTGAATGATAGATCACATCAATATCCAGTGTTTTCTTCACTTTACATCAGTGAATACTCAGTGTTTACCAAGGAATTTGATGATCCAAAACCCAGAAAACCCTGTCATAAATACATTTGCTAAAGAGATGGAGAGAATTGTGTTCAGGCAGCATCTTTTTGATCTGATTCTTCTTTAAAATCACAGTGAAATGTTTTGACATAACTATGTGATGTTGAAAAGCAAGGAAGTGATGAACAACAAACTTAAATTGGAGTATCCTTGATTTGGTCTCCAAAGGCAAATTCTTTAATTTACCTGAACAAGATTTCTTAGATACTGGATGCTTACATTCTAAAATAACTTTTGAAATTTTTATAAATTATTTTGATTCTTATGTACAATATACTGAGAAGTATTTTCAAAATAGCTCTTCAATACATAAAACATAGAGTTTGCTACCAGTGACAGATAAGGTAATGCTAAATCATTTTGAAGTTCTTAGTCTAAATCAAATCTATTAGTTCCTCACACTGAAACTTCAACAAGTAAGTTATTACTGATGCAGCACCCAATAGTTCTGTAGCTTCTACAATAATAGTGATGGTATATTCAGTCATATTTTCAAAATCATAAGCATTTAGTCCTTTTACCGCATTCTCTTCAACTTGCAATTAGCAGAGCTGTTTTATTTCAGTATAAATCCACATAAAGAATTATTTTGAATTCTTCTATTTTAAGTAGTGTACAACATGGGGGAATAGTCTCAGAATTAGCTTGCTTTCGATGGCTTCTTAGTCGCAGCTTATTTGGCAATTAGCCCCACGGAACTCAGTGAGGCAGGGGCAGGTCCAGATACAACCCAAATAGAAGATCACTGTCAGCAACAGGGACAGAGATTACTCGTGGTAACCTGCCTCTGGAATACAAATATGTCTACAGCTCCCATAGTTTAATTTGCTTTTTGCTTCTTTGCTTTGAAAAAAACCCAACTAAATTACTGTTTCCATTCTTAAAAGGCAAACTATGACCTCTTGGAAGTTGCACTTTTAAGTAGAAATTCTTCCCAACTGTTCACCACAGCTCTGTTACCTGGTACAGTGATAATCAATAGGTCTTGAAATGAATGCTTTAAAATGTTATTGTAATGCAGTTTTGAAACAGAGGGCATTCAAAGCAATGTCATTGCCAATGAGGTAGAAAGCTGGTGCACAACAGCTTGCATAAGAAAATAAAGACCTGTATTGAAAAATTTAATACTGTGAATTTAATACTGAAGACTTCTCTAATGATCAATAATCCTCTATGTAGTCTTTTACACTGAGACTTTCTTTTGAAAACAATTACAATTCTGATTTTATAGTCATATTTAAATTAAAATCACTTATTGTTTTGGGACACATGTGGATTAATAGACACGAACAAACTCATTGAATTTAATGAAATATAGTCACTTGATTCAGAAATCATTACAAATAAGGTGTGCAGAGATAAAGCAGAGTGTAATCATTATACTTGTTTCATAAAATTCAACTAGGCTACCAAAAAGTAATAAAAATTGCTAAACACTGATGCAACGTCTTAATAGACTTTTTTTTTCTGGTTTGATTTTTTTTTTTTTTTTGGTAAATCAATACAGGTGTGTTGATGTAATTTATTCAGACATGAGCTTGGTTTTAACACCATGTGTGAATTTCTTATGAAGACTTCATCTTTAGGTACCCATAAAGCATACTGCTTTTCAGTACATACCAGTCAATGCCATGTTATGACATTCATCCTATCTTTCTCCTAAAAACCAGTCTGCTCTTACTGATCACAAAAAGTTATTTGCTTAGAGAAATTCATATTCACAGTTTCACAATACCAGGTCCCAAGAATTACTATCCACTAAGTGTAAAGACAGGCTAAGATTATTAATTAGGCTGTAGATAGTTCCATTGTAAAACAACCGTGCTTAATCAGATGAGCCATTCAGTGCAGAATATACTGGTTTTCTCTTAAATATTCATCGAAGCTACTAGAAGTGAATTAGCTGGATGAGATACAACATCTATGCTTACAAATATAGAAGAAGATAGCAGTATGAAGGGGCTTCTGATAGCAGAAGCAGTACATCAAGATAAACAATTCTTTCATCTTATTGTGCCAATCATTGGTGTTGGCCATGGCCAAAAAGATATGCAAGAATAGGGGATTATATAGTTTAGAGCAGCCAGGTAATATGGTATTATGGCTGGTATTTCTTCTTTCTCTGTTGAAATTATGAACATGATGAAATTACCAAAATAGGCACTGAAAGAGTCACATTATTTATTCCTTTGGGATATCATATATAAAGGTATTTCCCAGGGGAGAAAATACTTAGAGGAAAGGATTTTGAAAAACAGAAAGCAAACTGGAGAATTAAAATTTTGGTATTAACTTATCCTGAATGCAACCAAAGTCACTGATTTCCTCAGACCCACTTCATAAAAATTCAACATGGGAAGGCAGAAGGCGCAAATAAAAAGCTAAAAAAGGTATAAGAACTTCTTTTAGCAAGACATTGTAAATTTGTACCAGCAGTTTAAGCCCACTATTTGCTTGAATAAACAAATCAGATATATATTCTGTTACTCTGAAAATACAGAAAATTTACTAGGAAGATTAAGTAAACATGAGAAGATGTAAAAATGTGAAAGTATTCCATTGGTTTGGAAAAGTTAATTTAGAGGGCTAATATTTTTCACATAATTCAATAAAATTTTGTGCTTCTATTTTTAATAGGCAGTAATTGCCTACCATAAATATTCTTCAATAACAAGACCAAACTTAACAAAATACTCATAAGCATTGCACTAATTTTAGGAGTTCAGTTATGTGTCCCAATTTATCCAGAATGTAGTAGCTTATGACCAACTCTTGGACAGCAGTGGATTTTTCCCTTCACCACTATTGTAATCCTTTTTAATTTTACTCCATTACTGGTTAGCATTAGACTTCAAAAGTGCACTGATTGCATATAAGACATTATGCATATAGTATGTATTTGTGTTTCCCACATATGACAGTCACTACTCAGTTTGAACCCTTCAGGAGGAGAACCAAATAACATTTGTCAAAAGGTAAAATAAGTACATAAATAAATCCATTTCCAAATGCTCATTTAGCCTGCTTGAAGTGATTGACTGAACCTGAAGGTGATTTCCTGCTTTTAGAAATACTGATGAGATCTTTTCTTACATTGGGAAACTTACTTGACTGTTATCTTTGTTGCTAAACAATATTAATTTTTATAACTGCCATTTTTTAAAAGCAGTGATTTCATTGTAATAATTTGTGACTGACTATATGAGAAAGAAATAGGAATACATGGGGAGAGGTTTTACACGAGAATTTCAGCACTAGAAGCACAATTTTTTACAATTTAAGCTCAAAGAAATCTATCTGAGCTGTGCAGCTCTCTCTTGCTGTAGCTTGGATCTGGACAAATCAACAAGATTGAAGAACAGCGTCAGATAGCACAGCAAACAGCATCCAGTGACTTAGCTGCTAAATGTAAATGATCCAAATACATCATTATTGACCCGAGTCATTGTGATAGTTCTCTAAGAACATCACTATTCATGGTATGATACACAAATATAAACATACATTCGGACTTTTTAGGAAAAAAGGATTAAGTGTTAAACAGGAAGCTGGATTACACAAACATATCTACAGTGTTCTTTACAAGGTACCCCTCAGAAAAGTGATCCTGTAGAGCTGAAAATGCATCACAGAAGTTGAACAAAGATCATTGCTTCTGTATGAAAAGATACTAAACCCATTTTTTCTTTCAATGCTTTCACTTGAGAATGGATTTAAGAGGAGAATAAATATGCTATGAATTTTTTTGCTTGGAAAGGAGGCACAAGGAGAGAATTTAGAGATTTCAATAAAGGGTCTGTCCAGATTATGAACTCTTTCAATATCCATTACTGATGATAGTGTGTATATGTAATATATATGTATAATATACAATGTGTGACAACAGAGAGCCAATGAAAACATCGAAACAAACAAGTCACAAGAGATTCTTAAATCTGCATGGGAAATGAAGGTGAGAATGTTTGAAATAGATAGGAGTCAGACCTAGAATCTAGAACAGTTTGTGTTGGAAGGGAGCTTGAAGAAAATTTAGTTCCAACCCTCCTGCTGTGGGCAAGGACACTTCCCCTGCACCAGGTTGTTCAAAGCCCCACCCAACCCAAACTTGAGCACTTGCAGGGATGCAGCTTCCACAGCTACTCTGGGTAGAATTTGTTCCTAATGTCTAATCCACACTTATCCTTTTCAGTTTAAAGCTGTTCTCCTTTGTCCCGTCACTACACACCTTTGTAAAAGGTTTCTCCCCAGCTTTCCTGTAGGACCCCTTTAGGTACTGGGAGGTGCTATATGGTCTCTCTTTTTCTTCCCCAGGCTGAACAGCCCCAGATCCCTCAGCCTGTCTTCCTAGGAGAGGTGTTCAGCTCTCTGATCATCTTTGTGGCCCTCCTCTGGACCTACTCCAACAGATCCACATCCTTCTTATGCTGGGAGTTCCCAAGCTGAATGCAGCACTCCAGGTGGGGTCTCACCAGAGTGGAGTAGAAGGCATGGCCATTGTAAATTAGAGAAAAGGTCTGGGAAAACTGGTCTGAATCCAACAGGGACAAGCATGATGTATTAAAAACAGGTAAGAGCAATCAACATTACAAACACAGGATGGGATACAACTAGCTAGATAGCAGTTTTTGGAAAAGTACAGTACAGTCTGAACATGACCAAAAATATCATGCTGTTCTGAAGATGGCAAACATCATTCTGGGATGTGTAAGTGGAACGTAGCTTGCAAAAAATATGAGCAAATCTTTCAGCTTCACACCACTTTGTAGAGGCTCAGCTGGAGTTCTCAGTCCAGCTCTGGTCAACATTCTTGCTGAATCACATCAGAGACAGAACAGGGAATAAAGACAGAAAGAGAAGAAATCTACAAAGAGGACCACTGAAAAAAACAAATGAAAGATTCAAGCTATTTAAATTAAGGGAGAACTGAAAGGGTGATGGCTGATGTGTATGAAAAATTTCAGAAAGAGAAAAAAGATGACAATGAATGGCCTCAAAAGTAAGTAACTGGTTTTCTACGATTACATGACAGTGACTATCACAAAAAGCTATGAACATATATGACTGTCCACAACAGAAAAATGGACCAAGCAACAAATTTAACAGGAAAAGCATGTCTGATTACTGGTGGTGGAATTAAACAGGAAAAATCCCAGCCACGGTGAGCCAAAAAGTAACTTGGCACATTTATGGCAAATGAATATACAAACACTTATGCTAAGAAACCTTGATGCAATCTCCCTCATGAAAGTTTGAAAATCAGTGGCTTACTATGAGAAGAATCTCAATGAGAAGTTCATGTTATTTCCTCATGCTCTAACATTCTCATGGACGCCACTGATAGAGCACTGACCCAAATGAACCATGTGACTGACCCAGAGGGATCACATTACTATAAAATACCTTTTGGGAGGCATCTTTGATTTGCACAAAGACTCTGGTGAACATTTCCAAATAAGGAATACATTAGCAGAAGAAAAGGTCTGTTCACAAACCATTCACAAACAAACAAAAAGCAGTGTGTGGGGAGTACATCTGCTGGATAATTTATTCACAATGAATTATTCAGCCAACTCTAGCAAAGGACCTATTTTTTTTTTCTAGTTATATAAAGATATTTTCATATGACAGCCATAGACACAAATGTTATCTTTGACTGATGCTTTCCTTACTGTCATCTTTTCTGTTTGGCCCATAAAGTCAGTTCAGGAAGTACTTTGTCTTCTCACTGATCTTTTGATTCAAGGGTGAATGACAACTTTAACCACACAGCTAGACCAAATGCCTCAGGATGGCAAGGGTAGAAGGAAAATCATATTTTTAAATTAGAAGGACAAAAATTGCCCACAGCCAAGTAATAGACTATCACATAAACAGAAACTTTGTCATGTGAAATAGTAGCAGTCCAATTTCAAGACAAAAGCAAGATAAAGTTAAGGACATTTGAAAACAAAGGTTTGCAGAAAGTGACTCATGCACTGATAAACCAGATAAAAAAGATAAAACACTGCAAAAAAATAGAATGCATCTAATCCACACAATACCACATTTTATTGACTTTTTTTTTTCTTTTCAAAAGTAATTTTCTCTTTCTTTCTTTTGTTTCACCCTCACTTTCCCTTTTAGCTTGCAGTCCTTTGTTCTTTCCTTTTTAATGATGACTAGCACTGATTTAGTTATCTAGGTCATTCATTTACCTTGAATTGTTTGCTGTGGTACAACAAAAACATTGAAACCTAGGAACTCCTATTAACTTTGCTCATATTACTGGAGCTGGTTTTATTTTGAAAATGCCTTAAATATTTTCAATTGCTCAAAGTGTTTCAACTTTAAAATTTGAAGTAAATTTGACATGAATTGTAATAGCCTGAATTGCTAAAATGCATGCAGTCATTCTCTTCATTAAGCAGTGTGTTTTCACATTTCTCTGTTAGCACAAGAGAACTCTGAAAATTCAATTAATTGAATTAATGCGGTGTGCAACACAGCGCACAGAAAAATTCCCCATCCTTGATAGCACATACCAATTTTGCCCTATTATGTGACAGAGTCAAACTATGACACAGCTTCTCTTATGCATCCATTTTCAAATCTCTGTAAGAAGTGACTTTTGACTGCAGATACAAAGCAATAGATAGGTAAGTGTCTTGCATTTTTTTAAAGAGGATTGGTGCAAAGATGTTTGAAGAAATGCAGTAGACGAGCCCTTATGCTAATATCAGCCATATTTTTGTATGATCCTTATGGAAAGTCACCTCACCTTTTTGTACCAGGGATGAGGTTATTTTCTTGCTGGGCAAGAAACATACAATCTTCTTTCAGATGTGAATTACTACAGCACACTCTATATGAGATCACCTTAATTACTATCTTTATGTAATCAAAAAAACCATCAACAGCCAGGGAGCTGGTGTGACAATTCTTAAAATGCTTCTCTCTTTTGCCATATGTGTATCATTGTGTTGTGGTCCCCTTTTGCTTGTGTACTATGTTATAATTCCCACATGACTACAGACACACACATGTATAAATTAACTTGTATCTCCACACGCATGTGTATAAAATGGACTTGAATGGATAGAGACCACCTGTTTTGTTTTTTGTACAACTCCTAACACCTCAGTGTATAAAACCAATTGAAATGGTAAATGTGTCTGTTCCTTCACTCAGGACGCACCCTGTATAGAACTTGTTATTTCAGTGATCAGTAGATGAGGGAGAGTTTCTGCTTTCATTTCCTGCTCCATATTTCATCACTTCTAGTCAGGTTCTTTTATATGTTTAAGTTTACTTTCTGTGGAATTGCTTTAGAATTAAAATAATATTTAACAACATTTTTGTTGATCTTTCAGACTACTTCATGAGCTCAGGACTGTGAAAATGTTTTTTAACTTCAGCATTGTGGTTAAAATCCCTGTGTGTGCCTTGTCCTTCAGGTTTAGGTAAGCAAATTTGTCACTGAACTCGAGGTGAGATATATCTGTACAAGTGCAGACAGCTAGAACTCTCAGATGTGTGTAAATGCACCTGTCTGCAGTGCATGAAGAAGAAGTTCAACACTTTCAAATAGGGCTGAACCACTTTTAATATGCTACAGTTGATATGCACAAGAACAATAAGACCAAAGCTTTGTATTTTCAACATATCAGCAGGCCCATTTTTTCCCAAATAGACATGGAGTGTTTTTTCTAGAACTCATGCCAGGAGACATGAAACATCTCTATAGGCTTTGTAATACATTGTACCCTGACACTGAGTGAATCTGTTAATTTTTTCCTGAGAAGAAAGGGCTGTTGGTTAAAGATCTCTGAGCTTTTCTTATGTGTACAAATCTCCAATTTTTTTTCCCAACATATGCTCTTCAAGTGTCTATGGCTTCTCTGGGTGCATATAGTTGCATCAAATGGAGATTAGAAACACCTTTGACATCTGAGAAACACTATTCTGTGTTCTGCAGCCTCTAAATTCCATTAAATATGTGTTCATGACAATGGTAAACACTGGTAAATGCTATTGTTGTCAGATATAGGGATGACACCTCTTTCTAATGGGTTCTAGAAATCCTTAGCACACTTCTGTCATTAGAACATAGGTTTTTCCTATATACTCACTTCATTTTCCATCAGCATATTTATTAGTTTCTAACGCCTCACCTTTTACTGAAACAGGTAGCAGTGACACAATGTTGCCTTTGTGGCTCCCTTCGCCTTTAGCGTATAGATTACAAGATGCATTCTACTTTATTTTGTTTCCCTTAGATATGTTCCTCTCGACTGTGTTGCACTACTTCACAGGCAGCTTGAAAGCATACTGTCTTACACATAAAACTCTCAACCAAATACCTGAATAAAATGTGAGTTTCCCAGGAACAAAAAATGGTGAAACGACACCAGAAACACTCAGTAAGTCGTCTGTCTTTGAAACCACCTCCCATTCCACAGATGTCCTCTGCTTCCCTTGCACTCTTCTCCATTGCAGCTCCTGCCTATATTCCCAGATATATATATCCCTGCTCTTTTCCTTGCACAAACACTAGATTGAATTGCTGTCCTCCTGTGTTAAACAGAAGAACAATGCTGCTTTTCTTTGATGATGACTTGTTATTATGGGCATGTGCTTGCCTTTCCCTTTTACCTAAACCATTAGTAATACCTCCCACAGGTAATTTTCCTTCCAGCTGCAGTGGGGTCCTTGGGAATCAGCTTGCACTAGAAGCACCACTGAACCAAAGCTGTAGGAGAACGAAATACAAGCAAAACCAAGAATGCACACACATATAAACAAAACTGAAAGCTCAAATACATCAATATAGTTGGTAGACACTATTAGTTTCTATAGTTGGTTTCCAAGGCCTCAGAGATCTGGTCAGATGGAGTTTACTTGAATGATGTTTGGTCATGTTAAGTGACACTTTTGCACCAGGATGTTTTATTTAAATTAATCCAAATGTTGGAGGGTAAGATTGTATCTTCAGCCTGACATCAGCAACTAACAATACTACAAGAAGTAACTGGGACATCAATAACTTAACTTCAGACATTTTAAATTGATTGCCATACATTAAAAAATCCGCTGTCTAATGAAGTCCCAACTAAATACAGTCAGTGTATATGAATATACTTAATAAATATGGATACTTGGATTCTAGAATGAACAGTGTTGCTCATGTTCTCCTGGGCCAGTACAGGTCCCAAACCAAAAGTACAGTGGAATAAAAAATGGCAGGATGCAGCCCTGGGACTTTAACATACCATATAGTTTGGGGGGAAAGAAATTGAAATTCTCTGTCTTTTGAAGAATGAAGATTTCTTTGATGGCTCAATTGAGTGGTAGATTGCCTGTGCCAAAAGGCTGGCACAGTATATAATAACTAATGTTGATGGGAAAAGCTTCAGAAAATGTTTAGTGTAATGGAAATTGAAACCTGTAACTTGTTGCCTGTCAAAACAAGCCTTTTTACTCCCTCAGACAATCCTTTTGATGTGATCGTTGATATTTATATGACATTGTGTATTCTCAAACCACTGGTCATTCTATCCTGTCTTCTGCTGATGGTTCTGAAGTGAAAATGGAACACAGAAAAGTAAATGAAAAACCAAAGAAAATTAGCAATCCTTTGTCATTTTGAAGGGAGAGTAAGTGATTAAGAACAGAACTGGTGAGCATGTTGTATCCAAAGTGAGAAGATCCAGAAACAAACCATGTTTGAGGTCACTTTCAACCTCAAAACATACAATGCAATTTTTTTTTCAAAAGAGATCCCAGGGCCATTCAAGAGCTGCAGTAAGAACATAATGCAACAGTCTTCAGGAAGCAAATGGGTTCAGGTAGACAGAAAAATGCAAAAGGCATCTGAAAGCTCTGCTTTTGCCATCCTACAAGGCAAATGATTGTTTATTCTTGAAGAAATTCAGCATATGCAGATGTCCCTTTTTCCTTTTCCTTTTTTTTTTTTTTTAACAACATCCACATTAGAAAGATGATTCAAGAGAATTTCAGATTCATGAGTTTACAAAAATGCCCAAGGAGTATGCTGTAACATCTTTAAAACTGTTTAATTCAGAAAACAATTGAGAAGTGTTATTTGCATGTTTATACAAGTGAAAGGGATGAGCCTTAAAATGGAGTCTGATTTAGAACCTCAGAACAAATAGGAAAAATTACTTCAGAATTAAAACTTGGAAAAATTCAGCTGTTCTAAGAAAATGTAATGTGGAGATTCTTGATAAATTCTGGATAATACTGAGGTACTGAGAACAAAGAAATACATGTCCTATGCAGAAAAGTTTGCTAATTTTAAGAAAGAGAGCCTTATATTTTTTTACAAGGAGAGATTCAGACCAATCAGAAGGGCATTAAGCCACCTAAATCCAGTCTTCTAAAAAGTGAAAGGCCATCTAAGAAGTAATTTCCACAGATGTTGTTCTATTGAAAAGAAAGAAATAAACACTTTCAGGACAACATAAAGCTGACCAAATACATAAATCAATAGCAAAATCAGATTAACTGTGCTGGATTAGAGTCTCCATCAGTGGCAGACCAATAGAACAGTCTAACTCACATACAGGTTTATATATCCTACTTTTTTTTTTAGATGAACAGCCTCTCAGGAATTTCAGAAGCCTAAAATTTTAATTAGCTCCATCATAACGCATAAATCTGGTGATTCTTCATGAAAATCTACATTTACTTTGATTAACTGCATGACAAGAATGTGCAAATAAAGTTTTACCATGACTGAGTTTCTGCATGATGAATTTTTTTATTCCAGAACAGGTTGTTCCTGTGGCAGTGTCCTAACACAGGACAAAGCAAATGAGCACCAGAGACACCACAAAACACCAAGAAGAAAATGTCCATCTTGAGAATGAAGGTGCTGAGCTATTACTGAGCAGAAAAGACTGTCAATGCATCCACAAAAGGAAATAGAGATATTGTTCCAGATATATAAAAGCTGTAGGATCTTATTTGAATGGAAAATATATATTATTTCCCAGATTTACTTACGGTGAAGCACTGCAGCATAGTTTGGCAACACAGCTGTAATTTTTGTACACTTCGTATCAGAAGAAAAGAGAAAGTGGTGAAAGGGAATTTGGCAATACAGCTTTAAATATTGTATAATCCTTGTAGTCAGCTATCTCTGCTGGCAGCCAAATGGAAGTGCCTAGAGTCAGAAACCTCAGCAAAGGGCATTTACAAATATTTTAAAAATGCAGTTACTTGGAATACAACTCCGCTCTTGTGCTGTCCCCACAGACTTCAGATCACAATGGCAAGGGAAGGGAAGTGCCCCATCTCCCAGACTGTGACCCAGATCTCCTTTCTTCTTCTTGGGAATATAATTAGCTCCCTCTTCTCTAAACTTCCAGCCCGGTCTTTTGGACTGGGCAGCTTTGCACTATGATTTTTTATTCCTCTGAAATTTCTTGACTTCTTTCTCTCTGTACTCGATCCTCAACAGACCTAGCTACTTTGATGATATTATGGGTTGACAGCCAGAACTGAAAATAAGAAGAAGGAAGCCTACTGACAAACTGGCTAGGTTTTGTTTTTCAGCTTTTTTTTCCTTAAAAAAAAGTGTCATCAGTGGTTTTGATGCCAAAATTCTTGTGCAATGAACACAACTGGCATGAACACTTGGATGCCTCCCAAATGCAGATGGAAATGTCAAAGAAATGATGAAGGTAATATTGTCATGAACTGAATTATTCCATAACCAATATCTGCCCCAGAAGAGGAAAAAAAAGAGTCTCTCTTAGTTATAAAATAAAATATGACATAGGTAGATCATGACCCTGACAAGTACTCAAAGTCAGCTGGTGTAAAGAGATTTTAAAACAACAACAACAAGTCAGCAAACAAGCTGAGAAATGATAAAAGCATCCAGTAAAATGTATGGATAGAGCAGGGAATTAACTTGAAAGCCAGGTGTCACAAATATCAGAATGCTTGTAAAGCACAGGCAAAGGAGTTAAGGATGATTGTTCTATTCTTGACTGTGCTGGAGACTTATGTGACTTCTGACCCAAACGAGACCATCTCAGCCCAGAAAAACGTAACAAATGACAAGAAAAGACAGAAGATATCCTGGTTTGAAAATTAACCATTAAATGGTTTTCTCTAAGGATGAATGCATAATGCTATGTTTACCCGGTAAATCGGTTATTTATTTGGCTTTAACTCTACCAAATGGCACAAATAGATTTCTTATTGGCACTGTTCCTGACAGGTGAAGATGGTATCTGTATAGAATGATGGTAAACATGAAAAATAAACCTACAGACTTGAATCTGGAGATCATAGTCATAGAATTATAAGCTGGGTGTAACAGAAGATGCATGGTACAGAATTATGAACCTTGGCTAAGTAGCAGAAATTGGGAAGTGGACAAGTTTTAAAACTTCTATTTGGATGTGAGGACAGAGCAGAAGAATAAGACTGAAAGATATGGAAAGATTTTCATTTTTTGCTTCTACAAAATAGGAAATCATTATGAAAATTTGCAGACTCTGATGAAAAATATGTTCTGTGCCTGATTAAGAAAATTGTAGAAGATTATAGCATGCAAATCAAAAACATGCTCCTATAAATCCCGTAGCTCTAATGCAAAATCAGTTTTGCTGTCCCTGCAGCCAGCCAAGTGCCAGTGAGCACTACAGTCTCAGGCCTGACTGTCACAGTGCTTAATTTCTGATTTTACTTTTCTTTAAGAACTTGAATAGCATCAATGTAAAGCCAGGGCAGGGAAAAAAAAATTCAAAGTAATTAGGTGCAGAGAAAAATAAGAGCGGTTTGTATCTTTTGTTAGGAGATGTAGAAACAGAAAAATAAGTGAGCATTTGAATGGTCTGAATGACAAATATATGTGGGAGAAGCTGGTACCAAACAAATAAGGTTTCTTTTATTTTTAGGGCATGTGTGCTATCAGGTAAAAAATAAACAGGACTAAAAACAGACTGATGCATGTACATAGCTCCACTTAAAAGTACAGGCAATGGCACAGAGTGTAGAGATAGCTGGATGGATGGAAGGTGTATGTAAAGCTGGAGGAGGTGTAACTCAGCTTTAGAAAAGCTCTCTATTGCCTATAATAAAGCAGATACTCTAGCTCATGTCATCCACAGGCAGACACCAGATTTAGGCATTTAATCTGTGAAGAAAATTTCAGCCTTTCTGTAGACTGATGTTCTTTCAATCCAGCAGGAGTTGTCAGGAGAGTTTTGTAATAACTGTGTTAAAAATATAATTCTCTGAGCATTTGTTATGCCATGAAGAATTTGTTATGGGCAAAATTTAAACAGTGAGTGAATGACACAGAAAACAGTTAATAAGAACCAGCTCCTGTTTTTTACCTCCAGCAGAAGGCTTTGGAAAGAAAATGAGAGTTTTATGTTGTTTTCTACCTTCTTTTTGGGGGTGAACAGGGACCAGCCAAGACAACAGTGATATTCATTTGTATTTGTAACAGTTTTAATCAGCTCCAGTGTGCCAGTTTGGCAATCTTTAGCTAGCACACCCGGTGCTATAACTTCAGACATTAGCCCTGGAAAAACATCCTCCGTGTTTGGCAGCACCACGGGTGTATTGAAATGCCAAAAGTCATGTGGATGAATGATGTAAGGACAGGACACGCATTAATAAATTGGTGGCTAAATAAGCTGTAGCTGGGTTCTGTTCCACAGGCCACTTTCAGCACCAAGCAGAGCACTTCCTCTCATTCTTTCAGAGGTAGATAGTGTACTCCTGACTATGTTTGAGAATTGTAGCGTACTGCAAGTTTTGTAGGAATATGGACTAATTTTTAAGAGGCTTTTAAAAATGTTTCTCTTAAATAATTTTGTTGCTATTCGTTGTTTTTCTCTTATCGCACGTCCAAAGATAAACAGTAATGTCTGCATAAACATAAAAACATTAGCAAGGACTCGCTGAAAGTGCAGACCAGGTTAGGCTGCCACAGCTCCATGCATCCATGTCCATCCAGCAGAGAGGCTGAGCAGGTATTCCCAAGGGGCAGCCCCACAGCATAATTCAGTGCACATGTACACATAGGCAGGCACAGAGAGCAGCACAGACAGGGCACAGTGCTCACATATAAGCAAACAGCACTGATAGTGTTATCCTGGTCCTCTCTCTAGCTGATCAGAACTATAGGCTCTTAGTGGAAAGTATACACATTTATGCAGCGTGGATCAGTCCAATAGTTAGCCTTAGACTCATACTTTATCCACTAGCTGGCCTTGGACCCTTGGTTTTCCTACTTGGTGGTACTCAAGCATGTGAACCCACAGGGACAGACCCAAGAGCAGCTGCTGAAACTCCGAATTATGTGAGCACACAGACACACACTCCCAGGGACCTCATGGCAGCAGACTTACAGACATCCAGATTGCAGGTAGCTGGCCTGTTGATATTTTGGTCTCCTTTGGTTACCTCATGAGCAGGCATGCAAAACAGTGTCCCTGGTACCTAGCCCTACCTGTAACCAATGCCAGATTCCAAAGTCCCTTCAGCTCTGGAACTTCTGGATCATGCAGACACTCAGATTTCCCCAGTCACTGCTCCAGACTCATGGGCACACTTGGCTCCTCATCGTTTTATACTACTGAGCATCTAGGCCAGCTTGGTGTTTGCTAGTGATTTCTCACTGACACATCCACTCTGCTCACACATACACACAGCCCCCAACACACCCCTTGTTTTCTCCAGCTGCTGGCATACAACTCCCTCTGACTTGTGGTTTTATACTCATTATTGATGCTCAGACATCGATACACCCTCACACATACAGAGAACAGAGATCCCACACCCAGGAAAATAGTCAGAAGTCGACTTTAATGAGAAAACAGGAGAACATGTGCTGGTCAGGCACAGGGCATTATCAGGCATACTTACTGAACCAGCCCCAGGTTACAGGAGGCCTGCCTCTTTTAACCCTTTTTTACTCTATTGCCACACGTTTCCCATTCCCTTATTCTTTCCCGACCTTTGGTTCCTGACCTAAACATCCTATCATAAGTCAGGTACTATCCCCAAATGCTCTCTCCTGGCACCCCACAAGGAGCCCTGTGCTCAGTGACTGGCCCCTCCCAGTCCATGAGGTGCTGTGTTGTGCTGGTTTTGGATAAGGTAGAATTGATTTTGTTCCCAGTGGCTGGTACAGGGCTGTGTTTGGGGTTTGTGCTGAACACAGGGCTGATAATATAGAGATGGTTTTTGTTATTGCCAACAATGCTTACACAGGGCCAAGGGCTTTTCTGCTTTTGGTACTGCCATGCTGGCAAGGATGTTGGGGGTACATGGGAGTTTGGGAGGAGCCAGATCCAGGACAGCTGATCCAAACTGATCAAAGGGGTATTCCATATGGCATCATGCTCAGTATATAAAGTGGAGCGGAAGGGGAGGACATTTGGAGTGATGTCATTTGCATTCCCAAGGAACTTTTGCGTGTGATGGGGCCCTGCTCTCCCGGGCATGGCTGAATACCTGCCTGCAATGGGAAGCAGAGAATTTCTTGTTTTGCTTTGCTTCTGTGCACAGCCTTTGCTTTCCCAATTAAACTGTCTTTATCTCAACCCACAAGTTTTCCAGATTTTACCCTTCTGATCCTCTCCTTGATCCTGTTGGTGGGGGAGTGAGGGAGCAGCTGTGTGTGTTAACACCTGGGGAGACAGTGTCCATTAGCTCACCGTGGTGGGTCTCACCCTGCCTGTGTTTCTGTGATGGATCAGGGCAGGGAATTATGTTTCTTCTTTTGGCCAGGGTGCTTGGGGCTCCTGGGGTCCCTGTATCTCATAGGACACTCTGTCTGTTGAAACGAGCCTCTAATCACATAACCTAACACTAGTAATCTTCATCTTTTTGTTTGTTGGGTTTTGTTAAACAACTTGCAGGCTGCAGCATTCTGGCTGCTGACCGATTTTCACCTGCTGCTGTTCCTAACTCTGTAATGCAGCCCTGATTTCGTGGAAATGTATAGAACTCTGGCTACTGAATTGAGTGAAGTCTCAATTATTTCGAATAAGTGTGCACCAGTTTTCTCCCAGAGCATCCACTGGCCCACACCTCACCTCCTCTGAGAAAGCAGATGGGCAGAATTAAAGGAGAAAATAATTCCCACAGAAAAGTCCTTTCCCTGCATTTTTTAAATCAGAAGGAGGAAAACATGCCATTCCATCTTCACAGTTTCTCGACTAGACCCACTATTTTTATTAGTAATCTCCACCATTCCACCCATTTTCTTAATCTTCTACAAGCCTTACCTTTTCAATTACCTATGCATTTCAGGATAAGGAAAATGTTATTATGAGCTTTTGCATGTGACTGTATATCACTCAGCATTCCAACAGCTCTTCATGCCCCTGTAGTATCCAAACAATTAGAAAAAGCTGGCATGCAGAAGTTCCAGAAAAGTTTTTAGTTGCTGAAATTAGCAAAATTAGTGATTGACTTTATTATAAATAAACAGATGAGAGTCGCAGTGGCAGGCAATTTCTTAGTCCTTTATTGCTATTTAGACTATGCCCCTTCACGCTGAAAAGATACCAGAAAGAAATCCGCAGCACATTTTATTAGTAAGTCTCTTTTACTCTCCAGGAAATCTATCAAGAGACTAGGTCTACTGTATAAGTCTATCCAAATATTTTAATAGGATCCCGCTCAGCATTTTCCTAAAATGAAGATGGATTTTGGCTGAGCACAAATTAGGATCAGGAAGTTCCTCCATGAACATAAGCAAGAGTGCTGATAGAAGCTATGACTGACTGAGACTGGAGGTTCACAATTGCACAGAGATTTCTGGCTCTTCTCCAGCCTTGAGGACGGTGTCTGCCAACTTGGCAGGCTGGAGAGCTCACTATGGCAATTTTTCAAATGGGAGAAATGGTCCAAGGAGGAGCTGTAATTCCATATAAACTGTCCAGAACTGATGAAAGGGGCCTCTGCTTCCAACAATCTGGCCAAGAACTGAGTGAATCACTGTGTCCAACTGAAGATGGACAGTGTATTTATGAAATTCCTGTGGGCATTCACTGTGCAACTACAGCCAAATTGTTAATGTAACTGCGGCTTACACTTGGAGAGTGTGATGTCTGGGATTTTCTGGATGTCAGAACCCGGAAGGTCCTCTGAATTCTCATAAGTGTGAGGTCATTGAACTATGTTTTCAAAAGTAGCAGTTTTGAGCTGCTTCATATTAGTTAACTTTAAATGGGGATTTAATTTCCAGAAATTGTTGCTGCAATTTATAACATTATCGCTTACTTTAAAATCGTTAATAAGTTTTTTGAAAGCCTGGAGAACATGTTTCTTCAGCTCTCTAAATAAGAAAAATAGGAGAGCTTGTCAGAGGCTTTATTCTGTCTAAAACCATATGAGGAGTGGTTGAGGTCACTTGGCCTGTTCAGCCTTGAGAAGAGAAGACTGAGGGGAGACCTCATTGCAGTTGCAACTTCCTTGTGAGGGGAAGTGGAGGGGCAGGCGCTGATCTCTTCTCTGTGGTGACAGTGACAGGACCCAAGGGAATGGCCTGAAGCCATGTCAATGAAGGTATATATAGGATATCAGAAAAAGGTTCTTCACCAGAGGGTGGTCAGGCACTGGAACCGGCTCCCAAGGGAAGTGGTCACAGCATCAAGCCTGACAGAGTTCAAGAAACATTTGAACAATGCTCCCAAACACACAAAGTGACTCTTGGGGATGTCCTATTCAGAGTTAAGATTTAGACTCAATGATCTTTGTGGGTCCCTTTCAACTCAGAATATTCTGTGATCCTGTGATTCTATAAATCGTTCTGAAGCTTTTCCCTATTCTGTCTCAAGCTGAGATGGATTTGATGCATCCAGAATTTTCATTCTTGCACAAGCATGATAACCTTGACAAAATTGCTCTGTTAAATTTAGTTAGAATAACATGACTTAGTCATGAACCCTACTCTGAACACTCTGGACAGGTTCCAAATGTGAGACATTAGAACTTCTGTTATTTCTTGAAGTTTCACGAGGAGGAGGAAAAAAGTCTTCACAAAGAAGAGGGAAAAAAAATTGCACAACAGTTACTGCTTAATGAAACAGAAAATAATGTAATTAATATCTCACTGGCTGTAGAGAGCTAGAAGGTCAAAATTCAACATCAGTTTTATCTGCCAGTTAAAGTAAATTGGTCTCACCCATGCGATCAGCAAATCTTCTATAACAATGAAACCTCATGGCATGTACTATGAAACTTTTGTTTACTCATCTAAATTTGGAGGTGTTCAAGAAATATATTCTTTTTTTCTTAATGCTTTCATGTTTCTTGCACTTACTTGTCTCACAGGAATTTAGATCTGTTGCTTTCAACTCTGAGATATCAGGGGTTTGATACAGAACTTTTCTTAATAATGTTCACAAAAGTCCTGCCTATATCATTTATATTAAAGAAGAAAATAAAATATTGCTATTATCACTTACAGCCCTTTCAAACAGCACCAAAGAGATTGATGCCCGTGTTCACTCAAGCTGTTAAGTGTAGCATATCCCAATCCAGTCAAATTCCTTGATACATATTTTTTTTACTTATAGTATGCTCAGTTTCTCATAGGACTTCAAGGTCACTTTTGTCACTGTTTATTTATTTCCTTCCTGAGAGCAAGAATATTCTGTAATATATTTTCTGATTATCTATGAGCTCACTGTTATAAAAAGTTGTTTTTATATTTTTCTGCAGCCTGAATATAGTGAGAATTAGAAAGTCCTGCTGGAAGTGAGTGCCTGACATTCCAGCACCTTCAGCTGGAGAGGATTTGAGATGTAAAGGCAACATGCACAGGCCCTTGTTAAAAACAAAATAATAACATCCAGAGGGAGAGAGAACAAAGGAGAGCACATCCAAAGCATTTTGAAAAAGTTTAGCACACATACCAATACTATATACATAATTTAATTTCCCCACAGGACCATATAGCTCAGCATGGTATAATATATAACAAAAGAAGCACAAACCAACCAATCTTCTGCCCTGATGAAAAAAAAAATCCCAGCTTTATTGGTATTTGTGTATTTATAATACAACTATCTGCAGTGGTAAGGAGATAAAAATTGCAAGCGTTACTTGAACACAGGATACCTTTGCAGCTGTAGAGCTGAGCTATGGAAGGGGCAAGGTAGCATGAGGTGTTTCAAGGCAAACAGGAAGCACAGAGCAGAGTCAATGTGCCCTGTTACTCCTGAATGTTGAAATCTGCAAGAAAAGGATTGTGAGCACGTGATGAACAAGTCAGGAAGCAGCGGCAGACAAAAAGAGCAAGGAAGAGAGGGGCTCCGCATGGTCTGGCATCAAAATGTATCATTATATCTCCAGTGTATTACATTATATATAATTATTATAAAAAATGTTCCGGGACAGAAGAACTTTAGTTCTGATGGCTCTGTGTTCTACGTGGCTCAGCATAACTAAATTGGAAGAATTTACAGCTTTTTAAGATGGTGCTAATCTTTTTCCCAGCAGAAGCAGCATGTGACGGGTCTTTTTCCTTCTTGTGTATCAGGTACTGCTTAATGTATTCCAGCTAATTGTTTATTTTTTCCTCATTAACTTGGAATAGACCTGGGGTTGAGGCTTCTTACACCTTATATGCAACATAAACATGCATTTATTGCTTTTCAAGTCCATAAAGAAACAATCATTCGGGAGAGACTGGAGCAAAGAAATTTTTCTGAGTGATCAGGTTCACACATAAAAAGTGTGATTGCAGAGCTACACTACCTAAGACACTGGGTCATTCATTCCCCAAAAGGAAGACTTTGCCATGACTTATCCCACCCTCAAATCTTCCTTTAAACCCTGACTTAGCTGTGAGCGAAGTTGTAAAGAGTTCTTGGCTGCTTTTGAATGAAAATCTGTGATGTCCACTGTTCGGAAGCTGGCAACAATGAAAGCAATCACGCAGTTTTTCATCTGAGTGCAGGTTTCCCGGACATTCTTTATGTTCCCTTTAAAAAGCAATCCTATAAATATGACTTCAGTGGCAGATGAATACACACAGCAGACAAATGCGTCCCCTCACTAATGGTCTGATAAATTTGAGAGATTTTTTTGGTGACATAATTACAACTTGGTCAGCTCTTGCTATTATGTATCACTGTTTGTGATAAACAATGCCTTACCTTGTATGTTTTAGCAAAATCTTTGAGGAAATTGCAGGACAGTAAATCACCTGCTAACAAGGGCTGTAGAAAATTTTCCTTCAGAGTTCTGAACTCCAGCACACTAGAATATCAAAGATCATGAGAGATTCCAGATTCTAGGTCCACTTGAGGAACAGCTGCATGAAGAACATGTGAAGATTAAAAAAAAAAAAAAATAAAAATAAAATAAAAATGAACAGATTAAAAAAACTGTTGTACAGATTTACTAACTTAATTATACCTTTAGAGGTTATAATATTTGATAAAAACACACTCCCATATAAAGTTCATTATAAGGTTGGTTTTAATGAGTAAGGTCTACACAAAATAATGCACTGGCTGACATTAAAAAAGTATAAAACCATGTTTAATTTTTCAAGATAATGCCAATTTTTTAGGATCCAGAGCTATACCTGAAAGAACTTTGTGAAGTGTTTGTTTATTTCTGAAAACAATCACATTTGCAGTGTTGTTTAAGGGAAAACATTTTTGGTTTACTGGCTTTTTGTGCAAAAGGAGAACGATTGGCTATTTTAAGGTCAAATATTAAATAATTTTTTTAAAAGTTCAGGGCAGATGCCCTCAATAGATTGGTGGTCTACACTAGCAGTGTTGTTGGATTTGCCTTACATTCATTACACAATTTATATGTTGGGTTAAAGTAGCTGGATATGGGTGACACGTGATGAAAATTTGCACCTACTTCCCACCAGTAGTTTCCCTACCTCTCTTCTCAAAAAACTAGAGCATGCCTTTCTCACACAAGTCCTCAATAAAACACAGTCCAAAGCCCTTCCAAAATTAGCAGTGGAAAGATTTTTCCTTAAAACCTCTGCTGTTTCTCTCGAAACACTGTTTACAGTTGCATCCCATCCCTCCCGTGGCCCCTCATCAGGAATGGCATCTACTTCCCCAGCACAGGAGACTTATGTGAGAGAGCTTTTGCCTGTGCTCTTTACACTCTTTCATAGCTAATCAACAACCACTCACTGCCTAGCTATTTGTGTGAGATGTGCTATATAACTGTGGCACAAAGCCTTTCATTTGTGTTCTTACTAATGCTATTTGTAGACCGTGGATTGTAGCTGCTGCCTCTGATCTTCCACTGTCTTTTAAAAATGAATAATAAAAAAAAAAAAAAAAAAGAAGCAATTATTGGCACTGTTCAAAGAGCTTTCCCTGTTCTGCTCTCAGGAAGGCAGCCTTTGTACAAAGCCAGTGGAGTTGTGCCCATTCACGGCAGGGCTGAATTTGGCCTGAAATGCTGCCCTAGCAAACAGCATAGGCATCCTCCTAAGAATCAGGGAAGGTGGTGCTATGGCTGGTCTCTGCACAGGAGACAAGTCAGGCTTGCAGTGCCCATCCCTCACCTCTCATTCCTCATATAGCAATTCTTTTGAATGTGCAAATATTGCCCTTCAGATGCATGGAGTCAGGGCCAACCTTCCCATGGAGTGCAAATATGTCCTGCCAAAAGAACTGTAGACAACATAGGCTAACATGAAGATGATTTCATAAGCCAAATGAATTTGTTACTGTGCTGATGGCTTTCTCAGGGACACTTGTAACACCTAGAAGAGGTTGAGTATAAGTTAAAACAGGTCCTCAACAAGAAGCTGCAAATTATTCTTCCTTGCAAGTAAGCAAAATAAAATGAAAGAATGGGATGACAAGAGGGTCTCTGTATCCATGAGAGAAGAAGAAAGCAATCAGGGAGAGTGACTAGAACTAATACAGAGGAGAAGGAACGAGAGAACATGCTGGGTAGAGTTTGATCAATATCAAAGAACTACTGGACCTGTTTTCTTTACCCTCTGTTTTTTTAGCATTGTAGGAAGTGGGTTAATGATTTTTGACTGGAGATGGAAAAAGGTGAGAGAAGAAGGAGGTGCTTTCTCATCTTGCAGGCTGGTTTTCCTGAGCTGTAATGTTCATGCCAGGACTGACTCCAGCACGCCTTTGCTGAAGGCTTTCTTTCAGCAGACTCTTTCTATTAATCTCTGACTAATAATTCCTAAGGGGTACATCCATCCCCGTGAAGAATAGCTGGAAAATACCCAGAATTGTGAAAATATAATTAACATGCATTAAACAGAAGTTTCATTGCCTGATTAAAAGATACACCCTTTGCGGGCGAAACAAAGCTAGCGATTACAGCCTCTCTCCCTTTTTCAGAGAAGAGTTTAGTGTTAGGATGCCTATGACTTGTGAGAAAGAGACTTTTAACATTAAGTTTCAGTTGTGAGAATCTGAGGTGAACAGAAAAAGAGTGTTAAATATGGTGCACCTACCTCTTTGGATTATCTCACACCAAATTAATTTTGTTAAAAGACAGCAAGGTGAACAGGCATGCTGTTGAAACCAAGCTCACTGAAGAGTTCTTCTCTGACTTCAGGAACTGTAAGTGGTATAGGAAAAGCTGAAATAGAGACAGCCATACTGACAGTCATCAGATCAAACTGCATCAGAGTGTGCTTGCTGCTGTAATTTGAACACCACTTTTTGAAAATTCAGAAGTGACCATCCCAACCATCCATTTTGAATAGGCAGCACCAGTACTCCTGACCAATATTCACACATGCTAGATAGAGAAAAGTCTTCTGCATAGTACTAGAACTGCGCAACTGCCTCATGTCTCATCTTTTCTGTATATTTACAGATCTGTCCAGCCTTGAAGATCCCAAGTTTATAATGATGGAAGGTTGGTTAAAAGCCCCATACAACCCTGACAAACTTGTCTCACTCCACAACCAGACTTTATTATGGAATATATCATCCTCATGATGATCCTGTTGCTTCCTCAGGATGGAAAAGAAGAAGCAATCATAGTCCTTTATCAATATGTCATATTATGTTCAGGGTTATGCAAATTTCTCAATGTTCAGCAAAGACCAGTCTAGGTTTAACTTGTGCCTTTTTATGAACACTTAAAAATGGCTGGATCCATAGCTTCTTTCTACTGACTTGTGGGAAACACCCTGTGAGTTAAAGATAGAATCAGCCATTTCTCACATGCATGGAGAAGGTTCAACAGCTGAGATCAGTCATGTTGCTCTAGTCAAGACATGGTGTTCTCTCTCTCTTCACCACATTGTGTTGTCTGGACCACCGGATTCTTTGGTTTTGGCTTTGGTATCATTCTGTGCACGTGTGGAATGCCCACACAATGCAGTGCAATGGATACCTTTGCTTAGCAAAGACAAATGAGAAATCACTGTGGCACTGTTGGTGAGTGCCTTCTAGCATTCACTTTGTGTCTCAGTTGTCTGTCCTTGTTGCCTAGCTAGCACTGCATGGAGATTCAAATAAATGATACTCTAGCTGTCATCCATCTCTCTCAGAGGGAAAGGGCTGTGTAACATCTGTCAGATCACTGTGTTAGCACCTTTCCTTCTGTGTGGTCCTTTTGCACATGGAGGACAATTTAGTGCAACATTTCTTGTGATCAGCCTGCCAAAATGTGCCTACATAGAAAAACAATTCACTTTTCAATCTCAACCTCCAGTGCAAGGCAAAGTAATGCATTGGAAGTTACAAGTAAAGTTACATGATCCTATGGCTTTCTTTTCTTGTGACAAGAATATGGATGTTGCCTTTCTTGAGGAGCATTCTGTATATGAAAAAAATGTTAGAGACACAAGAAAGTGGAAGGCTAATACAACATTTTGTGGAAAGCTAATATGTCTCTATGTGTAGTGGCCAATGGTGATCTAGACTCAGGGAAGTGACTTTCCACTTTCGGTGGAAAGACAAAGATACATTTCAAGATATATTTCATCAGATAGATTACTCCAGATGAAGATCTTTTTGTATGGACATAGACTGAGATGCCCACAATCTCCAGTCTAGTGTGACTTTTGTAAGAAATTTAACAGGAGGAGGATGAAACCTCACCTTTTGATTTTCTTCATTATAAAAGAATAAGCATTTGAGGTGTATTTCTGTGTGTTTTTTTCTGATTATAATAGATGCAAGCAGACTGAAGTTACTATTTATCATAGGATGAATTTTCACTTGTAATCACATTCTCATGATCTAATTACATCAGTGTTTTTTAGATAACTACTTGTAGTTAATTTTCTCTCTTCAATTTTCAGGATACATTATAAAATACCTAGCAAAAAGATTTCTATGATGTCCTGTAGCTATTTTTATGGAGAATTTTGAAGCTGGCTGTTCATATGCTTTTAAGTAGAGGACTTTTGTTTTACTTGGATGGGTGATTGAGTTTTTCAACTGAAAATAAACCAGAAAATCCATAACACACAGTGTATTTTCTAAAATATGTTACTTCAAAAAGGACCTTAGCTGTTAGTCTACAATGGTGCTAGTTAGTGCCATTGTGATTTCATTTTTAACAAATGAGCAAATTCTAAGACAAATTCCAAGATATTTGTGAATAATGAGTCTTAGAGAACCCTTGGTACACAAGCATTTTTCCTTGTTTTCCATCAAAGTAAACTCACTTCAAAAGCAGCTAATACAGAAAGAGGACTGAGTAGTGATCTGTCTATGAGGCACTTGAGTACTCAACACCTTAGGAAGGTAAATTAGTAATACAAGGAAACTGTGTGTTTTGGTTTTTTTTTCCTCCCCACTGCTAGAGGGAATTTTATAATTTATCACATCTTCAGAATGAGAAATTTGTTATTTCTTTAAAATGACCATGGTTGGACAACAGGGAATCAATTTATTCCATTCTAACCTAAATTATTTTACATTTCCCTTATTTTCTATTGGTTTATTAATCTTTGTTTCCTTTTGCAATAGAAATTCTATTTCAGATGAGAGAAAGTAGATCCTTTCACAGTGAAAGTTCAAGTAAACTAAGATCATACGTGATAAATCTAAAACCCAGCTAGTGGTTAAGGGATAAGTTTTATCAGAGCCAAAGATGGCTGTAAAAAAATACTCAAATTTATCATGTAGGGAAAAATGCAATTAAAAATATATATTTGTCATGTTTAAAATGTGTCTTTTTATTAATTTAGGCAAACAACTTCAAGACACCAAATATTTTTTTCCACTCCGAAGTTGATGGAGGCTAGGTTCTTTTGGCTTCTGCACAGTTTCTCAAGCTGCTTGTCTTTCCAGAGCTATGTCAAGCAGTCTTGACCAGAGCCTACATATATATGGCATTGTCCCATCATTTAGAAATCAAAATACTACAGTTTTTAGATAGAAAGGTAAACAGAGAGGCAAAGAATTGAAGAAGAAAAATACTGTTGAGAAGGTTCTTAGTAAGAAAATTGAAACAGGAGGGAATGGCATGCAGAGAAAAATGCAAGTTCACACACCAAAGTTAGAGGATTTGGGATTAATTGAAATCCTCAAGTGGTGCATGGTAAGTGACTGTCTATTTAGAGCCAATAGATAGGTTTCCGTGAGGTTAAGGAAGCGAAAAATCCCATACGAAGCTAGTGAGATGTTAAATTCTAATTAGAAGTGTTAATTAAAAAAAAACATTTCCAATTTCATCAGTGAGAGTGCTTTTGTTGTTCTGATTCTCTTTGCTACAGTGAATCCTAAGTATCCTAACTCATTTTGTCGCAATATTATTTACCACTTCTATAGGGTATAAAAAAGTTGACTATGACTATAGAAGCAGGGATTATTACAGTGGCACCTTCTACAGTGTCTGTGATAAGAGGACTATCAGCACTTCCACTGGATGAGACTTTTCTAGGCTTGAAAACTGAAGTCATAAAACACACACAGGACTGAAATTTGGGTACATACAACTTCTCAGACTAAGAAAATGCCCTATAAACTTTTTGCATAATAAATTGATTGAGCATTTTTTAATTAACTACGCAAAAAACAGTTTGTTTCCTCCGGGATCAAATGTTGCTCTGTGCAATGTCAACTAAAAAATGCAGTTATTTTGCTTGACATTTTGCAGGTCAATAGCCCACAGCATGGAGTAAGTACATGGCACACAAAGAAACACGATCTTAGGGGCAAGTACTTCTTTACCAAGAGCCCTCAGTACTCGTCCCTCCAGAAAAGGAGTCTCTTTTCCCCCATATTGTGTATAAAAACTGCTTGCTGCTCATGCAGAATCTGTGCTACGCTCCTACAGGTGGTGAAAAACCCAGCAAAGAGGCTGCCTACAGCTTGACAGGCAGTAAATTACAACCCCCAGACTACTGGCCTGTGTCAGGTAGCTGTCCTGGAAAGAGGGATTCTTAAAACCCTTTGGTGAGTCCTCTGAGCTAGGAACAGAGTCAACATCTTCACTTTCAGATCCACCGTAACACTTCTATGTTATATTTGGTATATAACATAAATATGGTATATTTTGGTGTTTATTAGCAAGCTGAACTACACAAGCTCCTACAAACCCCAAAACATAGTTATTTTAAAACACACACTTTAAAAAAAAAAACAAACAAAGCAAAACAATGGATAGAACTACAAGCTCCTGTGTGCTTCAAGTGCTTTGAAAAAGGGGAGACATTTTAAATACAGAGAACTCTGAAAACTACAGAAGTCATGTGGTTTGAAAGCAAAACAAGTGAGAGGCTTTAAGTCAGAA